>JALDNG010000112.1:0-600000 GCA_024349245.1 Neodontobutis hainanensis
GCGAAGGCGCACTAGCACTTTACCCCTGGGCGAGTCGGTTAGAAATCACAGTTTGATTGACAGACACTTTCTATGGAGAGAAGTAATAACGTCTCAGTCAAAAAGAGTGCAGCTAAATACCCATGTACAGCTGTGATGCTGTCCATGGGTTGGGACAGCATCACAGATGAGGGTACAGCTGAGGTCAGTCATCACTGGGACAACTAGTGAACAGCAAAGAACTATGCAGAAATGTAAATAATAATAATAATAAGAGTGAAGTCAGACAGAGCTAGAGGATGTGTCATACCTTCCTCATCGTCCAGGCCTAGAAAGGTATATGTCCTGACTATAAGCCCTATCAAAAAGGAAAGTCTTAAGCCTAACCTTAAATGTAGGGACTGTGTCAGCCTCTTTAACATAAGCTGGGAGATGATGCCATAAAACACGAGCTTAGTTAATTAAGGCTCTACCTCTCTTTGTACTTTTGGAAACCCTGGGAACAACTAGTAATTCTGCATTTGGAGAACAAAGCGCTCTGTTGAAACAGTACGGCTCCACGAGGTCTCTGAGATAGGACGGGGCCTTACCACTGAGGGCCTTATGAGTAAGGAGAAGGATTTTGAACTTAATGCTGAATTGAATTGTAAGCCAGAGAGGACAAACAGGAGAAAACAGATTTATTTATATATATTTCTAAATAGGGCCCTTATAGAAGGGTTCTGCATTATTGCATCTTTATCCTTAATTAGTTTTAAGTTTTGCTTTAAAGAGCGTAGACATTCCCCTCCTTCCTTTTTATCTTTTTCTTTTTATCACTGTTTCTCTTTGGAAGCAGATGTATCCAGCTCTGGAATAGACACTTTTATTTTATTTTCATTAAGTCTCAGGCACTGAGAGCACCCCCAACTCAAGACCTCTCTCATGTGAGCAGGTCATTGGCCTAAACTTCCCGCTGAACATTCTCATCTTTTGATAATAAAGTCTAGATGATGCCATACTTGATTTATCACAGATAATTCCTCTATTAGGTAATGAAACTGCATTGTTTCTATTTAAGCCAAATGATTAACATTTTAAAATGCAATGAAAACTACTGCTATTCTAGCATTTAGGACACTGATAATAATCTAATCTTAATATAGAACGCTTTGTCCACTTGCAAAAGGCCTGCTTCTCACTTCCTTCATTAGAGAAATGGAGCTTGTGCTTTAACGTGCAGTGTAATGACACACACATGCTTCTGCTACACCCCCTCCCCTTCCCACTCAGAGCCCCCAGATGTGTCTGTCTCATCCTTTGTGGCGTGCATCTGGAAGCTTCTCTATGAAAAGTGGCTTCTTCCTGCTCTCACTGGAAACTTTTTTTTCTTCTTTCCAACCAGTGGAAGACTTCTTCTGGGAGCTGGCCCACATCCAGGAACACTCGGCTTCACAGCTGTCCTACGGCATTTAAACGCACCATATGGTCTGCAAGTACCATTGTTTCACCGCTAAAGAGCCCGCTGTTTCATCAAGGAAGAGAGGCCACTTAATGTCAGCTCCACTCGGCACAGACGAAAGGAGTTCTGAGAATGAAAATGGGCTGTGAGAACGACCGGCGCAGATTTTCTTTTTTTAGGTGACGTTCTCAGACCATCACTAATTCTGGCAGTGATGACATTTTGATTCTCAGCCTGTGCATTTGTGAAACAACACCATCTGTGTGCTTGCCTCTAATTAGGGTAATAGCCACAAATATTACTCCAAACAGTTCCTGGTGACAAGCTGTTACATGCCAATGTGTGAAGACTGTGTTTGATGGGCACAAGTTAGCAGTCGCACTGATGGAGCTCAACGGCACAGCAGTGTTTAGTAACAACCAGTCCAGTGCGTACTGTAACATGTCATACCACAGGAACTTTGCCTTTTATCAAGAGGGCAGGCAGCTACACAACATAACAAAAACATTTTAAAATCAAGGCGTTTAGCTTTAGAGCATTTTTGGTGACACCTAGTGGCAGAATGCAATGCCACGCTTCATGCTGTTTTTTTAGAGCAGCTGTGACACCATATAGGGACAGGCTTATGTCTGTGATTGAACACAGTTGGAGTAGTTCTGATAGAGATTTCACTTAAAAAAAATAAAATGCAATAATGTGTGCACAAAAATTATGTGTTGTGCTTCTCTTTCAGCAGCACTCTGTTTGTCCACTCTGACAAAGTTGTAGGAACAAGTACAAAAATATACAACTAACATGTCTCCTTCTTCTGCATTGGAATGAGGAACAAAGTATTTTTGATGCTTTCTTAAGCAATACACTTGTGCATGTGGCTACTTTGATTCACTAACATCTTTGCAACTTTGTCCAAGTTGCTTTTCGTTTTTATTGAATAGTCTGTTCATATGTACCTCCTCAGTCTACTGTTAACTTTGTGCAATCATAGTATTTTTCTGGCTGCAAAGTGTCACAATAGCCCTTTTCAGATCTTGCATTTCAATTCTATCATCTTTCAATCTGAAGATGTGTGGATTGGTGCTCAGGGGCAGATACAACACATTCAAACACCAGTGTCTGTGGCACCGGGGTATGAATGTGTGAGAATGTTTGGTGATGGCTGGAGAGGCCGTAGTCACAAAATGGTTGCCTTCGTCTCCATCAGTCTGCCCCAGGGCAGCTGTGGTTACAGATGTAGCTTACCACCAGTGTGTGACTGTGGAGTGAAAGAATAATGGACTATGTATAGCGTCTAGGGTATCTTGTAAAGTGCTATTTATGTACTATGCATAATAATAATAATAATAATAACAATAATTATTATTATTATTATTATTATTATTATTACCTCCAGTGTCTGTAGCACTGGTGTATGAATGTGGGACAACTGCTGGAAATTAGCCTAAGGCTACAGTCCGACATGTGTCTCATTACCATGCACAAACCAATGCATAATGCCAAACAAATAAAAAGTTCCCTAAGTCATTTGCAAAATTAAACCTGCTTTTAATTAATTTACACTTCTTGATCTATGCCGAGCTATGAGCTACACAGGCTCTCTATATTTATACAACATACGTCAATATACATACAGCAACAGTACTGTAACCATCAATCTGTGCAAATACCGCATATCAAATAAATAAATAAAATAAAGGAGTTGACTCAATGCAAAACGCATTCACACCGCCACAAAAATCAGAACACACCCAGACACTTGTAACCCGATGCCACTTCCAAATTCGTCCTCAGAGCCAGGACACATTCAAACCTTGCATTAAGTCTGACCACATTACATTTTGATCACTCTGTCCAGATTTTAATACCAGGTCTAAAGGGGGGCATTGATAAAACCAGAACTTTGTTACTTTTATTTCCCCCAAAATATGGCCTCTACATAACATTGTAAAATAAATAGTTAAACAAGCTTTGTTATCACATTGAATTTGAAATGGTTTTGTTTTTTTATTTACTGGTAATATTTTAAACTTCCAGCAGTTGCCACATCTTGGCAAATGAAGAAAGATATATTTTTTTAAAGACAATAAGACCTTTGTGCTGCATGGGATGAGAGCATGACTGCAATTACCCAGCTTCACCTGCTGCACAACATGCCTCGCATTACCTCAAAAACAATATCGCATTTATCAGCAAACCTGACAAAACATTTCAGTCGAGGACACACGATACATCACATTATCTACTCAATCTCTTGACTTCATTTTCTTTGGGGCCATTTGAACCCAAAATTTGACATTAACAAATGGAAGTTAATTTGCCTCCCTCAGAACGCGTTATAATCAGTATAAAGGTTAATGTTTCTGCTAATTTATAAATGCGGGATTGCTGTCAGCGTGAGGGGGAAATGGTTTTGAAAGGCCTGACATTGTAAATTAAGCCTGTCAGATCGTCTCGCTGTGGCGGCGGATCAGAAGACGCCGCGGTCTATGATGTCAGACAGCCAGGCAAACAGCCCAGGGGGACAGACCTCACTCCCAAACACAACGCCGGGAATTATGTGGCTCCGGAAAAGGTACAAAACAGAGGTACCAGTCTGCACCAGTATACCAGTTTGAATACCAGTTTAGCCCTTATGATACAAAAAAAAGAAAAAATTCTACATAACCATTTAAATATTTTGTATGTATACGTACAAATATAAATGAAAATCCAGGATTAGAGGACACAATATATCACAAATGTTATTGCAATGTAAACAAAAGTATCACAAAAAGGCAAATCAGTTGCAATGATATGCAAGAATATAGTGACAGACATTGACACTTTTCTGGTCAAAATAATTGTCCAATGACAATATTCAAATATTATAGGTCTTGTTATTGCAACATTCAACAGTATTATTGCAAAGTCCATGTTACTTTAACATTCTATAGGCCTTTCATTTTTAATCAACTGTTAAAAGGTTTGAAGAATAACTTTATCTTCTATTGTTTTCACTGTCTTTTCGACAACTCTCTCTGAAGATTATGATTACGTCTGGACACAGTGCCTTGCTGATGTCAATGAATACCGATACAATCAGTCCTAGACCCTGTTGTTGGTGTAGGCTCCATTTTGGTCCACTATGGTGTCTTACAATGAGGCAGGGACAAAGATACAATATAGAACCGTTGCACAACCAAAGACAAGCTGTGACAGATATCAAGTACTGTCAGAAATTTAAAGGAATCATTGCATTGTGTGTTTGCCTCTCGCTGCCCCTACAATCTCTGTCAGCCAACTCACCAACAGGAATGTGCCGTCATTAGCGCGTCCACACAGGGACACACGGGGACAGCAGTCAAACACAAAGATGGAGTAGAAGTTCAATATAGAGGACACTTTTGTAGAGTTTACTTTTCAATGCATTAAAAGCTGCTAATGCTAGCGCTAACTTATGATTCACTGGCCCCATGACAGTTTGGTGTAAACGCAGACCAATGACACAAGCACACTTTATATAGAGTCTGAAATGCGGCTCACTTCAGTTGTGGCCACCACTCAGCGTTTGTTCCATTTCTCAGTGTGAACATGCAGTAGATTACCATCTACATATTTGACGTTGTGTGGTGTGGCTTGCACAAATTTTAAAAGACATGAAATATTGTACAGTGTAGACCAGGCTTTAGCCCTCTACTGAACAATATTATTAATATATGAATAATAATAAAGCTTATTAGTTCATTTTGAGGTATTGTATTGTATTGTAAATATTTTACGCTGTGTTTTTTACACCATGCTGTAAAGGGTTACAGAACATTTATTTTCAGTGAGACACTGATAGTCTCCCAGACAGAGTCGGCCCAAAACACTTCGTAATTGATAAATTCATAGACTGTGAGCGGAGTATCAGTGAATGAACATGTCATGGCTTGCCAGTACACTGCATTCTGGGAGTGCAGCAGTTGGATTTGCAGACCATGTGTCTAGGATTACATCTGCACTAGTTTTTACCTTTAGGTCAGAATGGGAAAGAAGCTGGATGTATTGGCAGGCCTGATGTGAGATTAACTGGATGAATAAAAGAGAAATGAATGGCATGTACAGAGTAGCGCTCATTTATAAAACTGTTTCATCTTAGACATGACAATAACTCATGACTGTGCTGCACCTTCCACCAAATATAGGTTAGATTATCGCTAAATCTCTGTAGGTCTGGTACAACCATATATAACTACAAGAGGTATTTTCTACAGTAAGTTCATTAAATGGGATCTTACTATACTAGAGTAGTGCCATTTTTATTTATGTGACATTTTAAACTTGTGCTTCAAAGTCACTTTTTCTTTATTAAAATATAACTGTGATTGATCTTTGTGAGTCTTATTCAAAAAACTACTAATAAAAAACAGTTTGCAGCCCTTGAGGACAATCCAGTCAGTGTTTACAGTGAGTTTTCCTGAAGATGGAGCTCAGCCATAGTCTACAATAAAGAGTCAAACCCACCAACAAAAGTTGAGCCAAAATCCAAGTAGTTCCATCTTCGACAACTTTGTGGGATGGAAACATTGACATCTCTACAGTTAATGCCATAAGCAATCAGACTTTGAGGAGAATGGAGGAGGTTTGCTTTTGGGCCATGGGTACAGAGCCAACATTTGACAAGCACCTATCCCTGTCCCGCTGGTGACAAGATGAGGCGAGGCCAAGACGTGAGATAAACATGATGTCAAACCTGGGCTTCAGTTTCTCCCACATAAAATCTGATCTGGGCATGGTTCTTCCTCAGTGGGAGGAAATTGACTGTAATCTCTACGAAGCTATGAAAAATGTGACGGCTGCAGGCAAGTTTGGCTTTTCTGTCTTCTTCTAACAACTACACACATCACTCCGACTTTAAGAAGATGTTCCAAATGTTCTGGAAAACCTTAAATATATCTTAACAGTTTTTAGATCAGATAAGATTTTGTCTGAATTAATCTGTGGCTTAATATATATTAATAACGCCATCCATATTTAGAGTTTTTGTCTTGTGCACTGGAGAGCTAGCAGTTGTTCCTTGTTTAAACAATGCCTGTTGCAGCTTTTGTATGTTTTACCTCATGGAGAGGAATCGGAAGATCATAAAAGCTCCTAAAACATACATTTTACCAAAATCAACAAACTACATACTTCCCCTAGCTGTCTTTAGCTACCAGCCAAACCACAACCAGTAACTGGTCAAGTCATGGAAAATTAACCAAAAAGTAAAATTTTCTCGAATTGTCTCGAATTTTATAAAGCCAACAATTTCTTGTCCATCTTGTCCAACTTTCCGTAACAGCAGAAATAGTGAAAATGTATGTGTATATGTGACTCTATGCACCAAAGATCTTCCTCCTTGCTTTCCTTTCCTCTGGCTGTCATTACTGCAGCCTGTCAGGGCTCGGTCTAATGGTGTGTTACCTGACAGCCGTACAAGCCTGCACCAAACAAGCAGCAGGGAAAACAGGGCCAAGTGGGAAGGAGAACCCTATGACGCTACAAAAGTATGGGAATACAAAATGGTTACTTACGAAACAAAATGTAAGTAACACCTTATGAACAATGGTCATGACAATTTAGTATTATTTGGTTGCTTTGTAAGAGTTATTACAGTTTTCTGTTACATCAGTATTCCTAGTCACAATTTGTCAAGCTTTACTGGCTATACTGGCACCATTTAACTAATATACACTTGAAAACGTGGATACTTTTAATGGAAAGTTTTACAGTGAAGTGTGACTAGAGCATAGTCTCTAGGGGTTCCATTGTCCCCACACGGTGCAGAACCAGTCCAGTGTCTGCACCATCGTCCTGGGACAGATAAGCTGAAGAATGTGCAGGTGTGATGCTTTTTTGCCTTCTCATCTGTTTCTACAGTCCTGGAAAAAAACAAGCGTGATGAAGGCCTGGTTTTGTTGGCAGGTTCATCAGTAACAGACAAAGTCATTGTTAAACAACTTTTTGTTTTAGCAAAGTGAGCATGTTATAGTTTTATAAAAAGTTTCCTATATCTTGTTCTCTTTCTGAACATACTGCGACCGGTGTTGTCTTTGAGTTGACATTCCAGTCTAGTGTGTGTCCCTGGGCTGTGGTGACCCCATGTTGGGGCTCCAGGGTCCCACCAGAAGGGCCTGAGATGCTGCACAAGGATGACTTAAAACATAAAGATGCACTGCAAGGCACGCACAGCACATAAATTATATTTACTGACTGAGTCGGACAAAATGTGTTTTTTCTTTTAACAATGCACATGTGTAATACAGATACTATCTGCCAATGAAAAACCTACTTCTTGGTTGTGGGAAATGATAACATTTGAAATCAAGGACTTGATTACAATAGATTTTATGTCAAGGCACTAAGACTTTCCTATGTTGCAATTTGGTTCAAGTCATTTGGCTTACATTGCATCCTCGAGTAACTCATTTGCCTCATCTCCTTGTCTCTTAGTCATTTCCACTGAGTTAAGGGCAGTGTGACATTCACTGCTCAGTTACTTTTTATTAATCAATGTGAGTTTATTGAAGAGATTTATTATTATGGATCATCCGTTAAACTGTTAGTAACAGTGTCAAAACTGTTCACTATTGAGCCTATCATGCAGGGCATCTCTGTTGAGCCACTTTTTCCACTTTTCTTAATGATCCAAGCAGGTGTTTCTTTTTTATCAAATGTTTATTCTGTCACACTATGAGCAGAAGATTTACTCATGGTCATATGTCTAAATGAACAGTCGAGTAAGGGTTGTAAAATAGAAAACCATTAGTAATAGAATCCACTGTAAATAAATCAGGCTCACACCTGGGCAGCCTGCTCCACAGCCCCACCCAGTGTAGAACAAGGCGTGCGTGACGGCGCTCTCCGGGACCTGAGGATTTAATAGGTGACCCTGGGCCGCACGCTGTGAGCCCACTGCCTGGGCTCATCCAGCCGTAAAATGAGGCCCAGGCTGGACCCGGCTGGTAATGAGAAGTGGCATTTTGCTCAGGATAACCTCGGGAAAATCACTTCTATAAATACCTTCTATAAATAAAAGTCTACCTTGGCCCTAGACTGCGTAAGGGGCTTTCTTTGAAAAGGTCATGTGTTGCCCATTGCCACTCAGCGCCTACCTCTCCCTCCTCGCCTACACCTCTCTGTCTATGTCCTGTTCGTCTTGTCCTCTGTCTTCTTTCTCTTACATAAGGTCTGTGTTTAACAGCAGATAATACAGTGTGTTATCACTCATGTCATGTGACCTCAGGAGAGGAACTCATACTTCCACTGACAGTGCATGTCCTTGACCCCGGTCAGGCAGTGGGACATATATCCTGTAGTGACAGTGAAGAAGGATGGGATATGGTGGAAGTAAAAGACACTCATGATAAATTAATCATGTGTTATGAAAGCTTAAACTTAAAAGCAGGCAAGGGGAAGACATCTTGACTTGTCATGATATAAATATAAGACTTTGTTTCAGGATTATCACAATATTTATTTAAAGTTATTGTTCAGATCGGGGCCAAATAAATGCATGGGTTCAAACAACAGAGATTATGTTATTTCCTAAAACTGATTCACATTTTAACATATTGCACTTGACTTTGCAGAACAAAAACACTAAAATCATTTCTCAGTCAAAATAACGTCAACTAAGACTAAATTACAACCAAGACCAGAAAGAACCAAGACCACATTATTACAGACTCCAGAGATGACCCTATCAATGAAATTACAACGCAATATAAAAAATGTATGGACAATGCTCAAACAATTTTTACAATAATGTTTAATTTTCATAAAATATAACTTTGCATTTGTCTCTTTGGGAGGGGGTTCTAAATTTTTCCATTGGTCTTGCTCACACACATCAGTATGTCCCTTCTGGGCTACAATAAGTGCTCACACACTGCAGAAAGGACAGTGTAATGGTGTGGAACTCCATTACAGATCTTTAAAAGATCAAGATCAATTAGAAACACTCACTACCTTAAAACGTCAGGACAAGCAAACTCATACAACTTAAATGTAAGTGTATTTTAATTGAAACTGGACTAGGACTATGACCACAGTACAGTGCTCCTCGATTGCTAACCTAGTTGAGCGGGTGTAGCATAAAAAGGAGTGTCCTGATTTTGGGCCAGCATGGACCATGTGCTCCCTATCTCTCCTTGATTTCCTGTTTAAATAATGTCTTATGCTCTGAAATGAAAGCAAGATATAAAAAAATTAGTCTCAATATAGGATTATGATATTCCGGGCTGTAAATTTAGGAAACTTTCTCAATCTTGACCTCTAAACATTTTAATTTAATACCACTGTCCTAATGTAACAAATGTAATTAAACAATCATTTTTTTCTCTCTCTTCTCGTGACGCAACAAAATCCAAGGACTCTCTCTTTAGGCCAGGTCACTACTTAAAGGCCACTTAGCCTTCATTTTACTGCCTGTGGCACACTTAAACTGATTAGCCTCGACCCTGTCCCAGCACAGCCTGACCCCCCAACACATCCAATACCACTCATTGATCAATATTCATATTGATCCAAGCCCCTTCGTACTGGAGCAAGGGCGAATGTTTGTATTGATTTGGGAAGATTAGAGAAGACTAAAGGTTGCCAAATCAGTTTAGATTCAGCCTGCCAACAGGATATGACAGCTACAGCATGGAAATTTCAAGCTGGGATTACATCTGATGAGTGTTAACTGTTAAATTGATACAGCTGCACAACTGCAGCGATCGGCGGCTAATCAAGTAACACAATAAATTCAGTCAGACCTTTGGATGCATTAGGTTATACTGATTGATTAAGTCAAAGAAGATTAAATTCAATACAATACAATACAAGGACATACCTTCCAGTGACTGTATTTGGTGTTTATAATAATGCAATGGCGCGCTGAAACATAAATGCATGCTTATTTAGAATTTGCAAGTTTTTATGTTTGGTGTCTAGTCCCTAAATTGGACATCTTGACATCTGAGATAATACCCCTAAACTTCTTTTAAACCAATAAAAATGTGCTGCAGGTTCCCATGTGAAGTAGCCAGTCACAGAGTGTGAGTTAAAACACAGCTGGGTTAGGAAACATGGAGATTCAGATGGTACTGACACGCCTGAGGTAAAATACAATTTTTATAAAATATCAAAATATTTTTGTATTTTTGGTAATGGTAAGAGGATGTATCAGCACAGACGAGCCAATCCTGGTGGACCTTAGTCTGCGGTCCACCTCCACCTCCAAGAGAAAGGGCATTCCTTTTAGGACGGCAATGTCCCTAATGTTTGTCCAGAGAGGCCCGATGTTTCGAGAGAGGGGTGAAAGAAGACATTCTTGTTCAAATGGAATAGCCCTCTCTGAACAGAGGAGGTGGCCTCAGATTCATGTTGCCTAGTATTTACACCAGTGCTTAAGGACTCTCACATCAGGAGTCACCCTGTCCTTTCATAGTTAATGACTATGAGACCAGAACAACCTGGTCCCATCAGGTTTAGTTTCAGGGGAAACTCCTCCCTCTACAGATATAAGCTCAGCTCTCTTAACAGTTGATTTCAGAATTGATAAAGGAAAACTGAGTTCAGATGCTTTTGCTTTAACCTTTTCTTCAAGAGGACCTGGATGACTGACAACTTTCACAAAACAAGTACTATAGTCTGTTCCACACTACCAATACTCTGTTCCAGAGAACCATATTCTTTTTAACAGATTGTCATGTGTTTCGAAACTCTCAAATCTTGCGAGAATCCATTTGCAGGTTAGTTCTGGCCTTTCACTTGAAAAAATTTCCAATCTGGACCTCTATTTATGTAATTGAATAATACAGTATATACACTACACTACAAACTATACTATTCTGTATCTTACCATCCCATACTATACTACTCTAGTAAATCCTGGTAAAAATGGTACAATAATGTATATATAAAGATCTAATGACATAACAAAATCCCTTATTTACAACACCTATCTAATAATATAATATAACTTGCCAGATCCTTTGTAAGAGCTAGGGCTACCTTTTGAATAATATATGTTCTCTCCCTTTCATCTGTATATAAAATGTGCATTAGTGTGAGCCCACGTCTCTTTTATTGTCCACTATCTGCATGCCCTGCCCCCATCGGCCCTGAACATCAACTGTGAACTGCAGACAAAACATCCCCATATGCATTTACGTGTTGTGTGTTTGTATTGGGAATGCACAATATCTTTTATTAAGCTTTGGGAAATGCTTTCTTCCTTTTCCCATTAAATATTAATGCACAGAGAGAAATAAAATGAGTGAATAAGTCATGAAACACTGACAACACAACACCCCGAGAAACAGGGAGCATGCAGACATTTGTGATGTGAAAATGTTCGTAGAGGAATACAGCAACCGCCAGATACAAAGATGTAAGTGCTAACATCACTAGTGGTTATTTAAAATGGAGCAAAAAAGAATGTGGTCATTTTTTTGGGAGCGCTGGTTATAGAATGGATCACAGTTTACTTTATTTAGATGGTCCATGTGCAATATAGACTAATGGTGCATAGGTTAATTGGCGAAAGTGTCCCTAGTGAATGAATGTGAAGGTGAATGGTTGTCTGTCACTGTCTGTCTCTAAATGTCAGCCCTGCGACTAAATGGCCACTGTCCAGGGTTTACCCCGCACAAGGGCCAAAGCTGCTGGGATAGGCTCCAGCCACCTGCGACTAATATTTAAAGTAAAAATATTTGTTTGGATATACATTTAGAAATACATTACACAACACATAGTTTTCCTGTTTTTTTTTTTCCCTGTCAGATTTAGTAACAAATAGCAAATCTCAATAGACAAGCAGTAAGCTGGGGTAGTGGATTGGTAAAGAAAGTCCTATAAGTCTAAATCTTGTAGTCACATGTAGTCTGAGCCTCGAGTACCGGGGCCGGAAATAGTAACAAGAGCAGATTATTACTCAAAAAACAAAAAGTGTATTATACCTAACAATATCTAGTATAAAACTGTTGAAAGGAAATGTGCCTCATGTCCCGTCCTCTCCACGTGCTGGTTCACCCACAGAGTTACAATGGAAGGCATGTTACACGTGTTTCTACATAAACAATCATGTTTATGTAGAAACACTAATGAATGGGTTTTACAGAGCAAACGTATCCCATCCCATAAGCAATCAAGGAAAAAAGCCATTGTACTCACATGGATGTTGACTGCAAAATAAATACTGGTCTGTACAAAACCACACTTTATTTGATTTGTTCGCTGTTGCTCAAAATGTTTTTGATGTTTTTCCTAGAAATTTATAATGAAAGAGTATCAAAAGTTTCGGTTCATGTCCTCAATGTGCCTTGTTTTCAAAATGTGCAAAGAGCCATCATGGTGCTGCGCACACTTTTATTTCCAGTTTGACTTTTACAGATCTCAACATTTGATTGTGAAGTAGCACAGGTTGACAATAAAAATAAATGCTTTTTTGGTTCTAATGTACTTATAAATATTGGCAATTTATAGTATATTCCTGACTACTTTACATTTTTAATGCTATACTAAGCTATGATTTAAATCCATAAAAATATTCCTAAAAGTTGTCTTTCCTTGCTGAAAGCTACAATGAGTGGAATACTATATCCTTACTCCTTTTCTTGGCAAAGCTTGTGTGTACATTGGCAGTGACACTCTGGACAAATGGCCCTTGGTGGATCTCTTCTGTTTGAGGAGTTAATGTCAGTAATTGAATGATAGCTTCATGTGCTCACGCTGGCTTCCACAGCTAAACAAATGGCTCTGTCTCTTCTGCCGGTCCCTGGTGGTCTTATTCGGAGGACATCATCTTTTTGGGTCAGTGAGTTAATCCCAAAACTATGCCCTGCCAATGCCGCACCATTTATCTGGGTGGGTATCCTGTGTCAAGCTCAGCGTGGTTAATTCTCTGTGGGACTCCCCTCGGCTTTGTACGAAAGACGTGAGTGGCAAACGCACACATTATCGCCGCAGTCATCTGATCTGGCTTTTCTTTAACTTCACACTCCAAACAAAGTGCCAAAGCCAGGAGGATTAGCAAAAGTGACAATAGATACACTTACATTTGTTTTTTTTTAAATACAAAGTAGCTACCAGGGATCTTTGTTTCGAGGTTCATTGAGCATGCCCCCAGAGAGTCATTATCTAATATATATATATATATTTTTGCTATTTAAATGTACTTTGACAGATAAAAATAATCTGTCAAAATTGTTATTTACCCGGACTATGAAGTTTGCATTAGTTCACTAAGGTACATTTTACTTTTCTACAGTTTAATCCAGAAAGCTCAGAATACAATGGAAGATTTATAAAAAGTCATGAAAGGGGAGATGGTGAGGTAGAACAAAATGACATGAATTTAATAATGCACAGGGGTTTAAAATGGTTCTCTGGCAGTTTTAGTCTTCCTCTCTGTACAAAGCGTTGGGGAATATTGTGCTGTCATAAAATATGCAATGGAGGCTTTCGAATTAACCAGTAATACAGGGCCCAAAAAAAGTGAACACTCAACACTGTCCAAAGTCTGGTTATACTTCTGCATGGAAAAAAATTATAAAGTTCTCTACAAATTATCTTGAGTTGGCTCTTCAGGCTTCAACCTTGGAGTAAGAGGGAAGGAGTCAGCTAATGTAAAGTTTAACTTAACCCCTGACACTTAGGCCATAAGTGCATGAGGGCACAAATAAGTTCAAATGTTGTTAACACAAAGTTTAGCCACTGAAGTGACCTCTGTGGATGACATAGTTGCGTGTCTTTAATTGAGTTTTGGAGGTCATTGCCTTAACAGAACTGAAAACTGTTCAACACTTCATAAGTTTGATTAACTACATAGTTCAACGTGAAGTTTTGGCAGGTTCTCACTTACCCAGCACCAATTCTAATTCAGCATTTCAGACACCCATCAAAGACCATACCAAAGTGAAAACCATTTACGTTGTTCATACGCACTTTTACAGAATGCCCTCCCACAATGCACTGCAATGTGTATTTGTCGGCAGAGAGCTTTCTGGGAAGAGAATTCATTGGGCTGTCAAGTGCCATACAGGGTTGAATGTGGTCATTTATAAGGAGCCGAGTGGAGCACAAAAAAGCCAGAGAAGCCATTTTGGTGCTGTCAGAGGGTTTTGTGGCTTTAAAAGGCTGCGGTGATGTGTTCTGACACTTGGGGTCTTGTATGGCGCTTTTAAGAGCTCCGCGTGGGCACTCTCTGCATCACACACCGCCGTGCAAGACAAAACAGAACCGTCACTTCCAACGACTACCGCGGCACTTAAAGAGATTCCTGGCTGGTTTTCTTGGAAGGAGGGGTCTGGAGGTGACTGTGTGGCAGTTTGATTGTGCAGTAATGTTTTTGATGTTGGACATTGAAGTTGAGGTTGCAACTTTAGCGTGCTACTTCAGTTACTATGAAGAAGGCATAGATTACATTGCTGTTAAACATTATGTTAGGTCTGGAATACCATTTTTATCATAAGCCCCATCTCCAATTTCTCTCAATTTCTTGCATTTCCATAAAATTCTTTATAAAATGTTCACCATAAGCAGCTTTTTCTGGTGCATTTATGTTTTAATATGCATTTAATATATTAGGCAGAAAACACTTGGACATGGACTTGATAGTGTTCCATTCTACTCAAGTAATATGTCAAGAATGCTAAAATGCTACACCCTTAATGTATTTGTATATCAAGCAATGTGTCTATTGAGTACGCATTAAAATAATATGTTTTTATATTACTCATAGGTTTTACAACTTTAGCAATTTATATTATCTCATTAGGCATTTTAATTTGTTTTTATACGTATTACTTTTTGTCCTCCCTGTAGTGTTGTTTGGAATACTGTACAGGTCCAGCATAACATGGTCCTGAGCATCTGGCAACTTGTAGCTTGTGGCCTTTAGTTGGTGTAGCCACTTACTAATGTTCTCTACCCATACACTGGAAGCACACACATAGTCATCGTTTGGGGCCCCTCTTCCATCTGGAGGGGCTCCTCTGCATACTGTGTTTTAACATAGGCACAACAAAGAAAGAACATGATATTTTATGCTTGTTCTCCAAAGTTTACCAGGCCACATAATGACAGAATGAAATTTACTTTTTAATCAAGTTCTGATGCAATTGGAAGGTCATCCTGTGCAAAACAAAGCGGAGGACAAAGACAGTCTTCCATTACGCTCCCCCTACTTCTTTCCCTCCCTTGCCCCCTCCGTCCCTTCATCCCTTTCTACCTTTATTTGCGGCCCTATTAACAACTGT
Source organism: Neodontobutis hainanensis (assembly GCA_024349245.1). Lineage (NCBI taxonomy): Eukaryota > Metazoa > Chordata > Actinopteri > Gobiiformes > Odontobutidae > Neodontobutis > Neodontobutis hainanensis. Next base: position 15,667 of record JALDNG010000112.1, read on the forward strand.
TACTGCAGCTTTAATTACGCCCCTGTGATCTCCGAGAGTGGCGGCCGCGTGTCATCTCTCTCCCGGGGGAGCCTGGGTAATTACCAGCATCCATCCAAGGGGCTCCTGCTCCTCGGTCGCCGTGGCGATAATCACACCGCCGCTGCTAACATCTGTTCAATGGACGAGAAGCGGCCAGAGCCTGTCACACCATGCCTTCCCATGTCAGGCTTGACCTCTGACCCCACCTATGGATCTACAGGGCTAATTTGTTTATTCTCAGGACAGGAAGGGACAGATCGTAGTCCCACTGCAATGTCAACATGTCAGGGTTTAATTATGGACATTAGGTATGCGTTTTAATAAACGTGTATGGCCTGTGTTTTTTCTCTAGGGTCTTTTTGCTCTACTTTTTGCTTATTTGGCAACGCTAACATAATATTTTTACCAAGATTTATTATATGGTTGTTCACTAAATACGTCCTGGTAGCCTCATACTCATTTGACCTCCCCATATACTTTCCTACAAATACTCCATGTTTTTCCTTTTCTTCTTTTTTACACTATATAGTAGTGTCATCAATAAATATTTAGTGTAAACGAAGATGACAAAAACAAAGCAAACTGAAGAATGCTCTTCTATAGGCTCAAAAACTGGCCCCTTCAAAACAAGTCACTAGTAAAACATCTAAAATCCTAAGGTGTCTGTACAGTATATTGCATCTGTACTTGATACTAACAAATACTAAATATAATGGTATGGAAACCTCTGTTCTATCATACGGTACAAATGTTTACCTAAAATGCATTGCAAAAAGAAAAAGGCTTTCAAAAGGAATTCAACATTTAAGCATGGTGGTATTTCTAGCAGTGCCACAGTTTAAGCTGGATTTTGCTGAGGATGAGTTTGAAAGTGGCCTGTCTTTTCTGTATTCAGAAGTATTCAGATATTTTTGGTTGACAGAGGATGTGTTCACAGCTGCACTGTTTGGTTCAGACTTTCTGACTTTCCTGTTTGGTCTGAAACCAAATCTTCAGGTGTGAAAGCTCCAGCGGACTGTGATTCCACGGTCCGTTGGTCCGGCAAAAGAGGTGCTCTAGATCCGGACCAAACTGAACCATGGTCTTGTTCGTTTGTAGTGTGAAAGAGCGTTTGATAATAGTACGGACCAAATGCAGGAGATTATGGCCAATTAAACACACAAAGAGAAGCAAATGGAGGAATTAAACAGGGAGACAGATATCGTTTGAGTTTAGAAACACACAAAACGCATAGATTATATTGTTTTATGTTTATATAGCTCTAGATTTATTGCTACACTACATCTACGACAGACGCCTCCTGTGAAGCCGGCAGTTTCCTAATGAGTCTTATAGTGATTCAAATCATGCCTTAAACAGTGCATTTAAAGTTTCAGCTTTTTGTATTCTATATTATTAATAACATGTCAATCTTACGTCAGTCTAATTATTGTATTTCTCCAGATCAACTGTAAAATAAGCCTCTGCAAAGACACAGTCACCACAGTAAAAGCCAGCTACAGAAAGCATGAAGACAATAATCTCAATGTCAGGGAAAGTTTGAAGATTTGCTTTTAAAAATTGTAGTGCAGATTTTTTGCCCTGAATGTCAACTGAACAATCACAACAGTGACTTGTATGTACAGTATATGTATGAGGCATACATTAAATGACCTCCCACAGAGAGTTGTAATTTATAAGTGGCCAATGCTTATCTTAGTACAGGCCTAAATATACTGAAATTAATTCTTCAATTATTATTTTCTTTATTATCAAGATAGAAGTCATACATATTCAGAAAAGTGGTGTTTTAACGAATCAAAAGCCTGAAAGGCCAAGAACCAATCGAATGGACTGCAGAAGATGCATGTTAATACGCAGTGTAAATACAACAAGTCTGGCAACACTCGTCACGCAGAACGGATTGAAATGCAAGGTCTGAAGGGGGCCGTAGTAAATTTGCTTCTGCTCAATGTATTGTCTGACTGTCCTTAGTGTAATCCAGGCAATAACTGGGAGCTTTACTCTCAATTCTGTCTGATTAGAACCCAGACTAAGACTTCTCTTCGAGCAGAGCCACTTGTCCAAAGCGATCCACATCTCTTTACAACTCTGCAACTCTTTGCCAAGTTTTCCTGGGAATACGAAGTGCAGTTGTGGGAGTCACGAGTCAGAATTAGGAAGCAATCAGTGACTAAATCCTCCAAGACTTTTCAAGCTATTTCCCTCTTTTCTCTGTGATGAGACCCAGCCGCACTTTTTGGACTTGACTCTAATGAGAACACTTTAGACATCTCTGACCACATTGTGCGCGGGAAAGGGAATGGATTAGGCGTGCACACACAAGATGAAGGGATAGGTAGCTGCTCTAAATAAAGATATAGCGCTTATTTGCGACAGAATATAAAAAAAGCATAGAAGGCTTAAATAATGAAAAGCTTTTTGATCAAAGGGACAGGGGAAGCGATGTATTTAAGCAGGTCAGAGTCTTTAAAAGCCGGTTTATTTATGCGCTTTTTAAAAGGAAGTCATAGTCAATATTTGGCAGCTGTGACATTAACGAGCACAGTATTAGAAGGGTGGGGGGGGTTCATAAATATGCATAAAGATATTAGCGGGGTGTTAACAGTAAGCACCTGTCTACTTAACCGTGACAGGAAGTGTGTGAGTGACTTTACAGAGAGTTACCACCCCCTTCCTACCCCTCCTCCTCACCCCTCCCAGAGCCGCACTTGTCCCTCCCCTCCACGCTAGTGACAGCGCGGTTGACAACCCACACGAGGGTAAAAAAATAACATGTTTTTGGAGATGTCAGGCAGCGGCGGTGAAAGCTCAAGGTTAGTGTTGTGCAGAGCTGCCTGGTGCATCCACAAGCATGCATATATATATATATATATATATATATGTACCATTACGGGCCAAAATAGTGATGCGTTTGTATATTTACACCATCTCCAAAAGTGGGGAACAGTATAGTCAAGTTGAAATCCGAACTGTCAAAAGTCAAAAGGTAATGTGTGCTTTTCTGTTGTCTATGAGTAGAAATTGTCAGTTTGTACATCCTGTACACTGTGCCTCTTTACACACTGGATATGTCTTTATAAATAGATGAGGGGCTCATTTCAAAAATCATAAACCAACCCACTCAGTCCTCTTATTTTTGTGTCAAATAAACTCAACAGCACATCAACGGCAACAGCAGTCATGCAATGTCACTTAAGAGCGGAAGCTGTGTCACCAAATACCACTGAGATTTATAATTGTAGAAGGAAGATAGATGGTATTACTGTGTAACAATATGCTTCAAACATCTGTACGGTTTTATCATAATTGTGTTCTGCCATCATAAATAATATCAAGATATACTGTAAATCATATTCCGAATGTGGAAGTGGTATTTCTGCCCTGCCACTAACTGGCCACTTTCAAAGGTGTAGCCCACCTCAGGCCCAAAGCTGCTGGGACAGGCTCCAGTCACCCTCCACCCCTAACGGACTAAACAAATGGAAGAGAATGAATGAATGAAATGGTATTTGCACAAAATGGCCTACCTTAACTTTACCTCCTTAATCTTATTTGCCTGAAAAGTTAGCTCTTAAATGGAACAGAACAATGGTTGGTTCGTCTTTGTGAACTGTCTCATGTTATTTCCTGGCCACTAGTCATTATTTAGCTTTTAGAAGAATTTTAAGACAGAGCGTCAGACTTGATCCTGATTCCATCTGTTTCTTTTGTTTTCTTAATGTTGTCTTTTGTTGTTTTCTTGGAAAGCGCCTTGTGCACCTTTTGGCTGTTGTAAGGCGCTATATAAATAAAATTTGATTGATTGATTGATTAGCTGTTTCTACTGAGTTTAGATATACATGCTGGTACTTGTTCACTTCTTGACAGTTTTCATATAACATTAACATTGCCATTGCATTAAGGGTTATGGTAATCTAAAGTGTAAATTGTAACACACCGTACCTTTCACATTTTGCAAGTAATCTACAAGCTGCTTCATGTTGCTGGCTGTGAGCAGAATCTGTCTTTGAAGAGGTGCAGCTGTGGAAAGGTGGTTCTGCTCAAACCAGTGTAAACACTGGTTGGTTCAGTATTTGAGCTCTAGCCTTCCAACCTTCTTTGTGCAAATACTGAAGTTGTAATAGAATGTATGGCACATTCTTGGATGTATAAGGTGGCAGGATTTATTATAGGTCTAATTTGTGGTAAAGAAGCACTGTGCAGCAGAGTGATACATTTAATAAATACAATGTGATGTGGCAACCTTTCATATATCAGAATCTTTTTTCCGTTATTGAAACCCAAAAAAAAGTACAATTTCCCATAAGGCTACCATGTCTTCTATAAAACTTCACATATGTCATGCCTAGAGTCTGTGACCTTCTTTAATAGATGAGGTGGTACATTATACATACACAAACAGGCCATCTGGAATGACTCAGGATCTATGTTGAAGCAAGGCTGACGCTCCACATGCTCCCCAAACTGTCAAAAGTCGTAGGACGCCACACTCAAGACAGATGCAGGACAAAGGGTGCTGTTGTTTACTGCTATGTTCCCATCCTGCATCTGGCTTTACAGGAGACAAGCGACACCCCCCGCTCTCACCTGCCTCAGTCTAAACGTGACAGAAAAGCACCAAGAGGCCAGCCGGCTCCAGTAGAGATTGAATACCACAGTGGGTCAGAACCCTACAAGCTGTGCTGGGAGGCCGGGCCGGGGTCTTCCTGGTGCCAGGTGGTGTGTGTCCTGCTCCCACCTGCTTCACCTGGACCGCCACGTGTCACGGACATGACTTACCCAAACAAGGCGAGCAAGCAGACGCGCGGAGGACAAAGGGGTTGGCAAACAGGTGCGCTAACTGCCACCTGCCCTTGTCACAGTCGGCCTGTCCTCCCTCTGTGCCTTTAAAATAACTTTGAGCAACATGCAATTACACATTTCAGCCAAATAAAGTAACCCAGTCTGATCCCGAGGCGTGTTTGGTCAGTGGCTATACTTGGACTTTAGTAATGCTACTGCACATGCTGAAAAAAAAAAAAACACTTTCAAATTTGAACGTTTTTGCTCAGTGGGACAATCTTGTCATCTCCCTATGTTACCATTGGTTCTCTGTGATCGTTCCGGCTCCTCCCACCGTCCAAAGACATGCATGCATAGCTCAATTGGTAAATCTAATTTGTCCAGAGGAAATTACAATTCATGAATAAGTAATAAGTGTCTGTAAGTGCTAGCACTGCGATTAACTGGCAAATGGCCAGCAGCTGGCTATCTTACCTGAAAGCCAATTCTCACGCATGTTCCATGAGTTGGGCCTATAGATGTTTTGGGAAAAAACCAGCAGGAGAGGGAAACATGTAAAGTGATGAGGCTCCCTACAGCTGTTCTATTATAATATTCTTTAACAGGTCAAACATCCAGTGAATCTATTTGGGAATAGCCTAAAAGCCAAGTATTATGTCCCAGCAATAAAATTGACTTTCCTATAAAAAGAAATACCCATAACACATTTCTACTATTTTATTTATATTTAGGCCTTCAAACTGTTCTAATTTGGGTTCAGCTTAACCTGTATTTAAAAATACTTGCTGTTGCCAGTGCTTGCTTAATCTAAACAACGAACATCATGCACCAGCTTTGATCAAAACGCCACATATTGCTACAGATTCATTTTTTTTAACATATGGACTCCATCAGTGAACAACATGGGCCATTAACAATATATGTATATTACACCTCAGTAATAACAGGCAAAACCATGTGAAGCAATTGGGTTATTAACTGAAAGATTTAATTGTTTTCTAATCATCCCACTTCTTCCTGTCCATGTGGTTCAACAAAACACACCTCAAAAATGTAACCCATGTTCTATCTGTCTCTTCTCCTTCCATCTGCACTGTTTGTTCTCCGGTGTTTCGTGCTCTTTAAGACGGAGCGTGTCGGGCCTCAGCGCCACGTGAGACCACTGAGAGCCAGCCTTCTCAGGCTCCGGCGAACCTTCATGTTTGATCAATAAGTCTCCGAGGCTCCATCTCTGGAGTCTGTTTGTTGCTGTTCTTGCTGTGCTACTTACACAACAGCGATGATGATGAAACTGATCAAGCTTGATACGCTTAACCTCTATATGAACTAGATTATTTTAGAAAAGGGGCAGCCTAAAAAAAGATTGCATTGTCTTAGAGTGGGATTATACAACAGCATAGGATGGAATGAAGGAGGAGACACTGAAAGGAGGACACATGCTAAATGCAGTGTACTGTTTTAAGCACTTCTTAATTCAGAACTCATTGACGTTATTTTACAACAACAAAAAACGTATAAAAAAAATCTTTAAATTGTCAGAACACCTTAGTTGCTTTTATCACTTTGCTTTTTATAACCTATACTATTTCTGTTTAAGTTGTTACCAAACCAAACACCAAACAACCCTTGAAGATAACTGATCCTTAAATGAGGAATAAATCCATCATTGGCTCTTGAATATCTCAATGATATTAGATGGAAATGAAGCTTACTATATCATTCTTATACACTACCATTCAAACAAACATTTGACTGGTAGTGTATATCTTTAAGAAACAAGCTAAATTGCATTAAGTGACTTAAAATAGTCTTTAAAATGCTGAGAAAACAGTGCAGCTCTATGATTTTAAAGTTTGGAAAGCTGGCTATAACAGCTTTTTCTTTTACTGTTTATTGCAGAAGTATTGGTACAGCTATGCCTCCAGCATCTTGCATTCTTACTTGTTAATGGCAACACACCTACATGTCAAAAACTCCAAGCAATTCAATGATAAGCCATTTGAAAACAAAAATAGGAACAATTATCGTACCACAAACCTTCCAGTAAAAGGACAACTGCTCTACCAGCTGAGCCACTGCGCCCTCTAAGTAAAATGAGTAGACAGCCAAAATGCAAAAGAATTGTTTAACTGTATGCCAGAATCATTGTCATGTTAACAGCTCCTATGATTTGTATCTGAGGAACAAGAGACTCCCAGCCCACCACCCCGTCCTCTGTCCTCTTACCTTCATTACACATTTTGTTGTTTATGCTTGGCTGCAACTGTGGCTGCTCCTGATGGTTTGGGGTCAGGCGTGACTGGCCATGGGTTACTCTGAATAAATACACACAGACTAGCCAGGAAGGAACGGGTAGGCTCCGCTTGCCGCCAAATCACCCTTGATTAATCAGCTGGCAGATTCAGGGTGACTTTTTGTGTACGCTCCCCCACCAACACCACCACCACCACCCCCCCAACCCCAAAATCCCTACCCCTCTCACTCCTACAGTCGTGAGACGGGATGGAATCAGAGCGGCACAAGGCAGGCACACAGACATAGCATTGTTGTGTCTATAAATATATGCACAGTTTAAACATCGCTCTGTATTTTCAACAAGGCAGTGGCCTGTAGCTGTCATATCTTAAGTTATCTTAAGTTATCTCAATTGGGAAATTACGAGGGCCCTCCTTTCAGAGCCGTAACATTCATTCACTCCATGAATGAAATGGATTGTAATGAAACATCTATATTTTTGTGGCATTGTTACTTGAACCAATATTTTGTAATATCACATACCGGAAAATATAGTTTCATGTTATTGCTGCCAAATTGCTGCGGATCTACAAATTTAATGATGAGGGGTACATACAACACATATAATTTAAATGGAGGGCAATAACCTTCATAAAAAGATAACATATGGATTCCATTTTGATTTCCCAAAATACCAGCATAACTAACACACTTTTATATTTCTAAAAAACTTTAGATACACGAAATTCCGACTTTTGACACAAATGCATTTACTGTACATCTATATCATCTTTTGTGTTACAGTGACATCTTCTTGCCATTTAAAAAAACTCTTTGTTTTGCATTGTTCTCTTGTAAAAAATGTCATGATTCACTTTCAGTTTAGTCTTTCCAGGTTTCATTCCCGGATTTTGTCATGTAGGAAAAGTTCCACTGTTTTTAACACTTCAGTACGGCTCTTCTGACTCAACTCAACTGACTTCTGACTCTTCTGACTCAACTCTGTGACTCAACTGAATCAACTCATTTGAAGTGACCAATTAACTGAATTTCTCCTTCGGGATAAATAAAGTAATTTCAAACTTAGATTGCACTTATAACATTAAGAATATTGCTGTTTAGGTGGTCACTGTAGTCTTATTAGCTACAATCTGCTCAGACTGTGTTTAATACAAACATGTATTAAAGCTCCTGCACCTTACTATGAACATTACACTGCTTACATCTGCCGGACACTAGTGTTGATCAAAATGTAGTGTATCTTTTTTGTCTAAAACACTTTTCTAAAGCCTTCGACTGATGTTTGCTCTGAAGTATTATGCGTTTTTCACTCTGCAGCTGAATGCGTCTCTTCCATCGCTCTCCACCCTCAGCTCCCCTCACTACCCATCACCGCTCTTTCAGCACATCAGACTCTCCCGCAGTGAGGAACCCACACCGTCCGGCATCAAGCGCCTCTCTCCGACCCCTGCCCGGCCTGCATCATTAGAAGGGCTGCAGATCTCTCACCTGTCAGCTCCGCTCCACCATGGATCAGTAGAGCCTCAGCTGGACCATGCAGACCCCTGTCACTAACCCTGACACCTCTCTGTCTTCCCCGGATCCACACCTCCCACCCTACTCCGCTGCTCTCGCCGACCTTTAGGTGAAACCACTGACAGTGAAGAGGAGTGGACAGAGTTAGAAGTGGCTAGCTTCGGGGCTCATGCAATGCAAACATCTGTAAGACTGTTTGTATTTTAGTTCTTAATGTCTATCCCAGACATCTACTTCGTTCTACTACTAAAATCTAAAAATGGACCAGAAAAACACTCTTCCTTGTCAAAATGACCATAGTGTAAACTATAGGGCAAACAAAAAAGATCCAAGGCAGCACTGAAAGTATGAAATCCTCGACTAAACAAGGGAAACACTTACCCGCCTTGACTCTCTGGTCTTCATCAGGACAAAAATGAAGGCCAGAGGGTTGAGGTCTGGTGGTGGATCTGGGTTTTGTATGTGCCTGGATCCTTGACGACCACCTGACTAGAAACATTGATCCAACTTTTTTTTTTTATCCACAGATGCACTCCCTATGTTGATCTTTTTGTTATTGATGCATAAGAAAACCACTCAGTCCTGTTCGCTCCATCTTCACACCTGCCAATTTTAAACAAGTCCTGACTCTCCTAGATCTTGAGAAAGCCATTGACGCTCTTATTTCCTCCTGACTAGACATCTGTAAATCCCTCCTCTCTGTGTTGGACAATAACTCATTCCCGTGTTTACAACTTGTTCAAAACACTTCGCTTCTCACTGGTTTAACAAATGGCATCACATAACTCCTCTTTTATATCACTCCACTGGCTCCCTGGGAATTTCAGAATTGATGTTACATTATTACCAATCGCTATTCAAGCTTGTTTGGGTCTTTAACCAAGTTATATTCAAGATTTATTAACTCCTTACGAGCCTATCCTTGTTCCAAAGTTGCAGCTTTCAACATTTTGGTGGAAAATGTCATATTTATGTCATTCTATGATCCAACCCATCATTTCCCCCTCTCCCTGTAGTTCAAACTACCAGCCCCGACTCTAGGCCTAGCCCCTGGCCTTCTAGCCCCCCAGCCCTGTGCCTCTGTTGCCCTCAGCATGGACGGACCTATCCTCGGGCAAGGTGTGGCCCCACGTGGCTCACCTGTCCACAACACAGGTTATCAGCTCTGATCCCCGCAATAGACTTCCACCGAACCGGGTGCCCTAAGGGGGTGTGGGGAGATGGACAGACACAGGGAAGACAAGACAGAAAAGGGTTAGATTGAGCAAAAGACGAGGGCGAGAGGGGTGGGGGTGGTGAAAGTTGGGGTGTGGGGAGAGGGATGCGGTGTTTGCCTGCAGGCAGGGATGAGGCAATTGAGTGCTCCTCAAAAAAACAGGCAGGCAGTTGGAGACCACCACAGGCTGTTGTACAGAGGCAGACCACAGGGGCCTTCAGGTGTGAGTCAAACACTAGCAGCAGGCTCTCTGTTCTCTGGTTGCTTCTCTGGTTGCTTTCCACAGCGACATGCTTTAGCCGCCCTGCCGGCATCCACTCAAAAACTGCACGCAGATCGACAACCTGCTGGGATGATGGTTGCTGTGATCTATACAGTCTCTTTTGTGTCGACTTTTAGATCACTACTCGTTGACCTTTTGTTTATTTTTGTATATTGTTTACCAAAATACTACCTATTTTCTTATTTCTTTAAGACAGAATCCACATATACTTTTGGTTAATTTTGTGGGCTGCTTTGGTGTCTGGTCTTGTCAAGCTATTGCAAAACCAAGACCAAGTCCAAATTCTGGCCCTTGACTGTTTGCTGTATCTCATACTTCTCTCTCACTCTATGGTTTCTTTCTATCAACCATTATCTCTATTAAATAAAAGTCAGAAATATAAAAGAAAAAAGCATAAAAAACATTTGACTTACAAAATGCTGGTGGGTGTTAAAAATCAGTCTATTGAAGTCTACTGAGTCTCACAGAAGTTTCTTCAGAACCCACATATTATGTCATAAGGCTGTGCAATGCTTCAGTTTGAGTCCAATGAAGAGAGAATCATTTTAATATACTGGAGAATGTACATTTAGTTGTTATTGAATTCACATGACAATGTTCAGACAACACATCTCTAAGCAGAAATAGATGGAGAAGGTTCAACAACAGAAGACACAAGCTGAGAAGAAGATTGAAGATTAAAAATACACATTTGGTAGGAATGGATAAACAAACGGAAAAATTTAATTGGATTGACATGGTGACTGGGCAGGAACAATAATGACTTGCCTGGCTTAAACCACAGGGGTTTAAAATTGTACCCAATTCTGAAATTGGTGTAATCTTACATGCAACTGGGTCTGAAAACAACAGTGCTTCTCAGACAACAGGATTGTATTATTATTGTAGCTGCCAGTATGAATTTTTCTTGTGTCTTTTTGTGAAGCATTGTAGAAGAGCCAGTGTTAAAAGTAAGCATGCAGTTCAAAACAGAATCTTTTGTTAAAAAATTGCACTGGAGTTGGGACAGATAATCACTCCAAGAGGCTTCAGTCGGGCCCTACCCTTCGATTATCAGAAGGGCAGAATTGGAAATAATGTTAATTTTATCTAATATGCATATCTATTTGATAAGTTTTTCCTATCACCTTTGATTTCAAAAAGCAGTTCAAATCCAGTTATTCATCTTGCAAAACAAGTCTATCAATACTGACCACTTCTACTTCTTTACAGCCCTTTGTGATGTGAGTGGCTCTGTTGATGTAGTCTCATATCATTCCCTGTTCTGAGCTGTCCAACAGATTTTATATCTGTTGCTGGACACTCAGTGTAAAGCCAAACCATATGCCACCAATTGCTGCAAATTACACCGGATCCAGATTATCAGCAGTAAAAAACCTGTCCGAGTTTGAAGCATCATTAATTCTGCAGTCGTTTTGTTTTGCAGTTAGATTGCCAAGCACTCAGTGAGGGTTGGTTTGTTATCGTGGTCGTAGACATTGTAATCAGGCCTCAATAATCACACTTCCAGAAGCGGAATGCGCCTGGGGCCCATGCCAACAGGCTCTAATGTGGGCCGCTGCGGGCCACTAGCCTGCAGACACACCGGGCTGGCAGATGGAGACTGCCATTAAACACGGACAATCAGAGAACACAATCACTGAGCAATATGTTGTGCGCCAAGTGGAGAGGCTGGAGGATGTAGGGGCTCATGTGAGCTTAACTCAACAGCAATCAGCTCCTGAAGTGTGGTTGATGGAATATATGTGATCTTTTTAGTAATTACAAAAACATTTATTCAAACTTTAGCTATTCTAATAGGATCATTCTTCATTCTCAACTTGTAATATATTATTATATAAATAGGATGAACACTAATATAAAAGGGTAGTTGACTATTTTAATTATTACTGTTACATTATAAAAAGTATTGTTTCTTGTTTGTGACCTGGCCATCATTAAAGTTAACTCTATGTCTAGCGCTTGGATAATTACAAAAAAATTGTGGTGGGTAGCTGCAGCTTATAAATTTAGATTTAGGTTTTTGTTTTGTTTTGTTAAGATAGATTTGACTGAGTTGCCACTAAATTGTAATTTTCATCATTTAAAATCTACAAAAAAATATTGCCAAAAAATATCAACTAAAACAAATCGGGTTGGGTCGACCCAACAATATTTAAAACAGATTTGGGTTTTGAATATTTTTGAATAGGGTTGTCATTCCATTTTGTCTGAGATCTGACCAATTTTCCACTGGGTTTGTTCCTAGGCCACAGGATGTCCCCGCAGGGCTACTGTAGAAAAATCGAAGTGCCCTGTGAAATTTTGCCACCAGATACCACCAAAAACTACACAACAAAACAAGAAAGTTTGAATTAGAAAAATGACTGTGGAAGGAGTCCTTATATGAAGTTGTTTTTGGTTAATCAGTTTTATAGTATGATAGTTGTCCAGATATAGTAAATACTATACAGCGGTAGTGAATGAGAATTTATTGTATAACATATTACTGACACTCTCGGACATAATCCATTTTTACCTTTTCTTCCATTACGTTCTTTGTTTCAGTAAGTCTGTGTGTCTTGTCAGGGCGTGTATCCTGTCTATGCCCGGGACTTGAGCTTCCTGAGTCCTGGAACAGGACTTCAAGGGTTTTCCTGTGGGACTTCCTGAGTGGAGAGTCTGGCTTTACATAGACTAGGCTTTACATAGCTGTGCTGGGGGCAAGTCACACTCTTACCAGACCCTTCATATACCATCTCACTTTGACTTATAAGTCACTGTTATCAGCTCAAACACCAACATGTCAGTCAGCGTGTATCACCAGCAGAATTATGCTCATAGTAATCAACAGGATAGAATGAGACCAGCACTTAAGTGACACCTGTATGGACCTGATAGAGTCCTCTCCAAGACCGAGCATCAGCACTAATCACACTTTCAATTTCAAAAAGAGCATCTCCGTAAACTGTAAATCTATCCACAGAGCGCTCCAGGCATTGGTGTTTCTCTTTCTCTAATTGTCCGTGTCTCTGGGTCATAAATTTCACCCAGCTATGGCCATTAGTAAAAATGCTTGGCAGTGAGTGTGCTACTAAGATGATGCTGGTCTTGCAACTAGCCATTCTGTTTCTCAAGGAGCTGGTTAGTGGCTCAACTCACAATAAAAAAACTCAATAAAAACCTTGACTTGAACCTGTTCTCAGACATGTCCCCTAGTGGCAAGGTATCAGCTCAGATCTGCACATAGTTTTAGGATGTGTTTACATGTTAACCTTTTCAGTCATTTTGATTAACATCATGTGAACACAAGTTTACACACAGATTAGATTAGTTCTAGTTAAGTTTGCATTGCTCAAAACGAACACATAAAATAAAGTGGGCTAGCCTCGATAAACTGTCCTAGCTTTCCTCAGAAAAAGCCTGCTGGACAGTACATAAAAACATAGCCTATAGCCTATAGCCTACCTGTTTAAATTGGGTTAGTTATAGAAAAACTAAAATTTCTTATTATTTAATAAAAATAATTAAAACGTTTAAGAATTAAAACCTTAAATATAACAGTTTAACAATAAAGATATCACAAAAACAAAACATCCAAACTGGGTAAAACAAAGTTTGGTAGAGTGTTGTCATGCAAATGTCAAATTGTGCATAGCAAACTTGCGGACCAAAACCCCTCAAAAAGATTTGTCTAAATCTGCTGTGTCACTTAACTTCTGCAGTTGACTCAGTTGACTCTCTGTTGGCAGAAACTCTCGATAGGCAGCTAGGCCAGGCAACCATGTCCAAGTCAAATGTTTGCAAAATGTTTGCATTGTTAAGGTTCATTTAAATCCTTAGAAAGATTTAAGAAAGATTGTGTTTAGAAATGTTTATTAATTATTATTCAGTTTATTTTCCAATAACACAATACCCACTTTTGTCCCTAACCATAACACAACAACCATAAATAAACGCAAATAAACAAAAGAACAGAATACTTTCATTAAATATAAAACATTGACCAAAGATGTGTTTTTAGTCTGAAGTCATAAATGTAAAAAGTAATTGTATCATCAAATGTGATTTCAAGCTTAAAGCACAACAATTTAAAATGTCATTTTCAACTGCTTATCCCATTGCTAATCAAGGGGGGCTAGGGCATTTCCTAGTTGCATTGAATATATAGCTGGACACCCTCTCCCTCTGTTAATCCCAAGAATAGCACTTCACTCCCACATTCATGAGGGCATTCATTTATTATCATCAATTTAGATTAATTTATCCACCTTTACATGTCTTTGGCCGATGAGGGGACTGCCAACAGATGACCTACAAAAGCACAGAGAAGACATGAAGGTCAGAAAGTTTAACCATTGGCTTTTGGCTGTGAGACAGGAGCATGGCCCACGACGACACTGTGCAAAATAACCTGTTAAAGCCAGGTAGTATGAGAAAATGCATCTAAAGTTTATCAATATTTTCACCTCGGGAATTACAACAGGTTGCAGCACTTTCACAGTCAGAGAATGTCTACGTGCAGAATGCATTGACCATTTGTTTGGTTCAGATGACAGCATGTCTGGCTTTTCATGTCCAAACAGTCACATTTGAGATTCATGTGGTTCCAATGCTTTCCTTTTGAGCTAGAAGAATTAAATTGTAGCATAATACTCCACATCCCATTCTGTTTGTGCTGTGGAAACTGTAGCAAATATTTGAGAATGTGATCTCACATGGCAGAGTCTCACACGGCAAGTATGGCACAATAGTGGTTCAGCAAATTCTGGAAAAAAAAAAACAACCCTCAAACAGGAGGTCTTCATTGTGTGAGTTGTGTGTTTCAAATGTTTAGGGCTTAAACCATGGCGACGACCAATGCTGGGAAAACAACATGGAAAAGGCCTGTCACAATCAAATATCCTGTTTTAAGTGTTTCAGGAGCTTTTGTGTAAATAGGACACAGCCAGTGCAGCAGTAAAATCCTTTCCTGTTACAAGTGCGGCGGTTTGCGGATGCACATTAACAGGGACATTGCTGGAACTGGTCTCAGGACAGAGGCATGGAACAAACACGAGGAGTTTTATGAGTCAGAGATGTTGTTTGGCACGTCTCATTTTCAAAGCAATGTCTTTGAATTGCACCAATGAGGATAGGGTAAATGTATTTTATTCTATAATGCTTAGATATTGGCTTGTCTGATATATCACAGTAGTGTCCCTGGACGGGCAACATCCTCCAGGAGCTAAGGAGGAGGACATGTTTTAACCTAGAAGCATGTCATTCAAAGAGATATGTCAACATCACTGAAACTGAGTTGATCCTTCCAACGTAAAGGTACATTATGTAAACTGTTGTGATTTAGAAGAATATAGCAGCTTGTATATTATCTTCTAAAACAGAATAATTGCATCCAAAACACATTTTGCCATTGTCTATCTTGGAAAGATAAACAGATCCCAGTGAAAGGAGCAGTTACTTTTATTACATTCTGTTCCTGCAACTGAAGAGCAAACAAATTGAGCCCTGCTGGAGGAGAAACACATGCGTGGACTAACTTGACTATTGTTAAAAATATTTCAAAATAATCCATGTGAACATCATCTGAGCTGTTTCCACTTGGTTTGATCATAAAGAACAGTATGTCCCTGCAGGGCTACCGTAGGTGCCCACAGATTGTAGAAGAGAGGAATGCAAGGTGCAGAAATGCAAATTATTTTTTTCTTTTATATAGCTAGGCTCTTTTCCAGGCACTCAAAGTGCTTTACATTAAGCTTCCATTTACCAATGTTACAGCTGGGACACCACTGGAGGCAAGGGGGGTTAAGTGTCTTGCCCAAGGACACAACAACAGTATGTGGGGGAGAGCGGGATATTATGATGTTTTGGGATGTTTCAAGCGGGGATTAAACCGCCCACCCGCCGGTCGAAGGACTCACTGAGCTACTGCCGCCCTACATCTGCTTTTGCACAACTTTTTATAAAGACTATCAGTGTTTAACGGACTGTTTTTATTATCTAATCTATTATCTAATTTATTTATTGGACTTTGAGTGAGCACTAAAAAAGATACTTGTCTCCTAAAACTGGTTTGGTGAAGTGATAGAAGACTTTTTTACATTGGGATATTGCAACTTTTGGCACAATACCCAATACAAGTTAATGAAAACTAAATAAAAAGCACACGCAATATTCAAAAGGTTTACATGAAGGGAAAGCTAATGAAGTATTTTACCTTTGTAACAGGTAAATCTACAATCGAGCTTCAAGATGCTGCTAAAACATGACAGGCCAATTACCTGACTGATTAGTTCCCATAGAGGTTCTGGGTTTAATTTAAAGCTAATTAAACATTACAGAATATGGTGTCAAAAAGTGACCGAAAGTCTAAATAAGTTAAATTGTCAGATCTATTGGCATTGTTCTAAAGGCAACTGGTGTAAAAGGCATTTACTGAGGCGTCTCCGTAGGGTGTTTTTCTGCTAGACATGACACAAAAAGACAGAACCTACCAATGATTGGCAGGCCTTATCAAAAACTCTCTCTCATGGAACTCATTATAAGGGCCTCGAGTAAGGGCACCACCATACAGCCATATACCTCCGTCCATTAGAAAGCAGGCTCCAAAAGCGGAAATATAAGGAAATCTAATGTTTTACTCTGTGTAAACAACAGAAAAGCCCGGGTGTAACCTCCATTTTAATGCTCTGTCGTAAGGCCAATATCGCGTGATAGATGGGCACACAACATCCATGTATATTTACAATCTATGGTCTAATTCCCTTTTACCAGATGTCAAAGGACAGTGCAGCTTAGGTCTGTACAGATTTTTCTTTTATGCCTAATTTTACCGTGAATAAAATCTGTTTTACTAAAATTACAATTAATGTGTACTTAATTGTGTCATTGACATTGGCTTGTGGTGTGTCTTCAAAGAGAAAATAATGAGCAACAGTGGCTCAGGAGGTCCAAAGAGTCATCCATTAATGCAAATATTACTGTATCAAAGTGTCCTTGGTCAACATACTGAACCCAACCTTGCTTCCAGTTAATAATTTAAAAAGTAAAAAGTAATTTAATTCAAGTCACATTACAATCAAATAGATTGTACATTTATAAAAGATGCAAGGATTAAAAAAGTATTACAGTTTGTTGCCAACTGATGATAATGTGAATGACATGATGGTTACATTTTGCACTGTTTTTCTGCAAACCTTCTGAGTATGTGAATGATCAAAGTTTAAATTAAAAACCCTTATAACAAAAATCAGTCAGTCATGATACATATTTGGCCAAGAGGGTATTCAAATTCTTGACCTCTACTGTATTATCCATAAAGTGTGCCATGCCTTTAAATAGGTGTAAGTAATGCCTCAGCACCGAGTGAATGGCAATATTATCTTTAATATGGTAATCACTACAGGACTGCCATCTTTATGCCTGGATTTTAAGACTGTGGAGCAAGTGTGGAGAATTTATGAGTAATCTATATAATCTTACCTTATTATTACTATAAATCATCATAGAGCCATGCAGGGAACGGAGGTGTAAAAGACCTTAACCATTTCATTAAATCTAATTAAATTCAATTGGCATTAAAAGTCATCATTTCTGGCTCTTTTTTCATGAGAGCAGATTAGATATGAGGCATGGCGGATCCCCTCAGTGTTAAACACATACTGAGTACAGTATTACAGAGTTAATGGGACAGATAATTGACAGTAAACCATAGGAGGTTAATAATAGATGCTTAATTGACTCCTATCAATTTGTTTCAATGTCAGAGAAACTCATTCAAAGAGTAAATGTGTTTTTCAGTTGTGAATAAATCTCTTTTTCATGATGGGGATTTTTTAAAATCCAGACAACAAACCAAAACAAAGTGAAGACAAAAATGGATATAATTACGCAGTAGTTTATTTTTGTATCATCTTTGATTGGCACAGTGCAACAGAAACAGATACTGCTCATAAGAGGCTACACAGTTATCAGTGCCTTGATGCAACATAAAGCAGTTTTACTGAGGCAAATACAGCAATGTTGTCAACAGCAAACAACCAATAAGTACCCAGGTTCTTCAACCATTCTCACTTTTGAAATTATTTTTAAGCAAGTTGCAGTCTTAACTCACCCAAGCATAATAAATGATCTTCTCTAATTCTTCTCGAACATTAGATATTTAGCCACTTCATCATGGCACTGCTTACCACATATGGAAACAGCAGTCTAAGTCATACACATCTTGATTCATACAAAATCTTAAATAATCTTTCTGTACTCTATCAGTGATTTAGTGCTGTCCTTTCTGTCCCATAGATATATGGTATAATTAAAGCTAGTTTTATACTCAAAGCCTAAAGTACTTCCCCACTGGAACTAATGTCTACAGTGAAGAACAGTGTGTGATTTCTGACTTTGGATGGCACATCACCTGAAAACTACTTAGTGCTGCTTTAAAATAATTAAGCACTTCCACTCTTCCACTGCTTATTCCCAACTCTTTAACTTACTGTAATTTTATGCACTGAGACTCATCACTTCATAATTTGAACGGATGTAAATAGTGTAGGTTGAAGCCCGGTGCTGGCAGTGCTCCATGCATCACTCGGAAGACTTAAACAGTTTGAGAGCAGACTGATAGATGAACCTTTCTGCGGATATGTGGCTAGATGGAAGAAGGAAGGTGTTGGAAGGTTGAGAATATTAATCATGGCAATTATTGAAAGTGTTTTTCGCTGACATCATCGCACAGACCCATATATCAAGAAAGGAGCAGCATGCTTATGACTTAGTGACACAAGCTGAGTGGAGGACATTGAGCAGTAAAAATTAGCAACTTAATCCCGGTGAAAAATGAAGCTATCAGAGAGCCATAAGCAGTGCACATTTGTTATTCTGCAGAATCTATTTCAGGATTTTTTTGTTGTTTGTGCCAGGTTTGTGCAACAGCAAAAAAACTGTGCACTTCTATTGTTTAGCACTTGTGTAGTTGGTTAGGAAATAAGTGGGTCTAAAGTGGAAACAAGGGTCTCAACGGCATTTCATATCCGCAGGAAACAAAAGGCGTATATCCAGAAAGTGATCACGTCATGGATTCTGATGAACATGATCTGAAAATGCAAACTGAGACTATGAAAAGAATTGACTTTTTCCTTGTTCTGGAACAACAACAATCAAAAGAACTCAGTGGATACCTGAGAATTCTAAAGGCCACACTACAAGCCAGTGCTTCTTAGTCTTCTCTGTGGGTGCATTGAACTGATAATTTACTGAAACAATACAAACATTATCTCTTTACTTTTTCAGTCTATGGATATTCGCTGTGTACCCAAATGGAAGTGAATGACACGGATAACAGGTGAGAGGTATATAACAGACTGTCCTGGGGTCTCAATTTAGGACAGCTTTTGAGGATGCGTGAACTGGCACACCTAGTGATCACAAATAGTTGGATCTGAAGCCAGATAAATTTGATATAGTCCTATGTTTTATGCCTTCAACTTTTCTTTACATTTTCAGTGTGTCACACTTTGTTTTGCTGTATGCTAGAAAAAGGGTAGCAATCGTTTTGAAAAGTAGTGACAGAAAGTTAAGATTTATTGTCGAAATATAAAGCAATATAAAGCACCATTGTCTATGCATCCATCCATCCATCCATCCATCCATTTTCTTCCGCTGATCCAGGGCTGGGTTGCGGGGCGCAGCAATCTAAGCAAAGACGCCCAGACTTCAACTCCCCAGACACATCCTCCAGCTCTTCCGGGGAATACCAAGGCGTTCCTGGGCCAGCTGAAAGACATAGTCCCGCCAACAGAAGGTGTCCAGGAGGCATCCGGAACAGATGCCCGAGCCACCTCAGCTGGCTTCTCTCAATGTTGAGGAGCAGTGGCTCTACTCTGAGCTCCTCTCGAGTGATCAAGCTCCAAACCTTATCTCTAAGGGAGCGCCCTGCCACCCTGTGGAGGAAACTTATTTCATCCGCCTGTATCCAGTCTTTCTGTTTTTAAATAGAGACATAAAGTAGCAAATTAATGTTTTCGGTTTCAAAGCCGGTCTTAAAAATCTTAAAAACAGCCTGACTTTTTTCATTCAAAATATAGGGAACAGAAATTCAAATGAGGGTGCAATGCTACCTTTTGCACACCAGGGATTGGATTTTGACTTCTAAACATTTAAGATGACGTGAGGCACGTCACTCTAAAGATGTTTGCATATATTTTTATATATTCTCTCTATTTCATTCAGCACCCCATAATGAAGCCATTTAAATGCACCTCAAAAAATACTGAATTTTGATAATGTCATGAAAACATAAGTGATGGACTTTACAGTCAATTCTATAAAATGATGCATTAACTCAATTAAAAGAGAGTGGCTAAAGTGACCAACAGTACTGTAAATTCCACTCAATGAAAATGACCTATGTTCACATGAGTGTTATAAGCCTCTTGAACAATGGAGCAGTATCCAGACTCTCCAGGGTTGGGCGCAGTGTTGCTTTCAGCTGTTTCTGTGCAGTAAACCCCAGTCACATAGCTCTTTTTATGTGACACTTACAGTATTTAAACACTGCTCGGCTCTTTCGTCATGCTGCTTGTGCTCCTGAGCCTCGCTGCCCCCCTCCTTCTTTTAAATTTAAGATGTTGTAAACACTCGGCAAGCTCTCCGTCTCTGGAAACTTCTCAGGAACATCAGAGGGGTCCGAGGGGTCTCATCCGTGTCTCCTGTTGCTACCGGCCGCATGTGTTTGCTGGAAGTCTGCTGTCCCAACCCTGAACCCTGGATACAGGGGGTGAGCCAAGGGCCAAGGGTGGGTGTGGTGGCCGAGGTCGGGACGGCTATTAAACACAACAGAGGAAGGCCCGTCAGGATGTGTCTTTTACAGGCGGCTGGTACTTGAAGGCATCGCAGCCCACTCCCACAGATGAATCCTGCGAGGGGGTAATGATGGGGTCAGGCTTTTTTACAAGGTCGGCTCAAGGCGAGAAAGGGGTTGGGGACTCTGTAATCCTTCCCTCTTAGTCCAGGTCTAAGTCTGTTAAATTTGTCACACCAATGACTTTGCTGAGTTATAAAGGTCACCTCAAATCCTGGATTATAGTTTTCATAGTCCAACATTTTGAAGCTAATCTTACTTTCAAAAAAAACATTATGTTTCTTTTTGTTGTTGGTTAGAAAACAATGGCAACTGACTTTCATGATGCATTACCACTGTTAGAATTTACTGTCAGAATTTTAAACCACTGCTTTTCTGATTTCAGACAAACATAAAGAGAGACATGACATGCCTATCATTTGATAATACAGAGAATATGTTTGTGATTAAGTGCACTTCAAGGCAATCCAACAATGGAAAAGTGTTGTCTAAAGGTACTCTCTCTTTATTCTACCCCCAAAAATTGTCTTGAACAATCATAGACCAGCATTAATAAGTCTAAAAAACAATTCATACCAATGCACAATGCACCAACAATTCACAAATCATAAACATTACTAAAACTTGAAATAACCTCTTATCCGACATAATTTTACAAGCACAGTGTAAAAATTTTTAGTATACAATTAATAAAATGGAGCATATAAGTAAAAAGATAAATTCCTAAATTGGAAAAAGTAATTATTAAAGCTCTATAGACCTCAGTTAAGGAAGCCTCTAGTTATTGTATGGCCGAGAGTATACAAACTGAGCACTCACGTTTCTTCTTGAGCAGACAGTCTTTGTGTATTTATAAACTAATTTTATATAGATATAAATTTCTCATTTTAAACTCATTTGACCTATTTCCAATTAGTTTTTCACAGACAGTCAGATGTCCCTGACTGTCTGTGAATCGCTGTAATAGGTGACTCATTTATCAAAACCTTGCAGTATTTTGCAAAGATTTTTATACTCAGTGCTCAGCAAGCCACTAAATTTAGGCTTCTTTTTTTTCCCGTTTCCTAAAGAAATACC
This sequence comes from Neodontobutis hainanensis, assembly GCA_024349245.1. NCBI lineage: Eukaryota > Metazoa > Chordata > Actinopteri > Gobiiformes > Odontobutidae > Neodontobutis > Neodontobutis hainanensis. The sequence continues at coordinate 37,657 of JALDNG010000112.1, forward strand.
TGTCCTGTCACACCAATGACTACTCTGTCGAGGGAACAGATTAGCTCATCACTCCATCTAGTGTCATAAAGTGATATAACAATCGTTAAGCTTTTGAGAATTATATCTTATCTTTAAACATTCCCATGCATCAACCCTAATGATCACCCAGCAGATGACCCCATGTCTCCTAACCCTCTGAACCACCAACTTGTGACCCCTGCAGCCCACCCCCTCCCTGCCATCTACTACCGCCTTATTCCTTGTTTCATTTTCATTACAAGCCCCCTGCGGGGATTTGAACTTGTTCCCCCCTTCTGAACTGGGGTGACAGCTCACTAAATCAGCTCCTTTAGTGGAGCTGCACCCCTTTTTATACACTTTAATCACCGGACTCCAGTAAGCAGGGATATTGGGTCTGCTGTATGGTATTCTCCTCATAAAACAGAAGGTTGGGGGCCACTGTTGTGCTTCTCATGGCAGAAGTCATGCTAGAATTAATCTGGCAGGGTTCAGACTTTTTTGTGGGACTTTCCTGGACTTTTTTCCAACAGTGTTGAGTTACTTCTGCGCTGTCCAACTTTATTTTTTACAGTGGGTTGCGTTTGTAAATTGTGATCATATCAAGGGTCCAATTATGATTTTCCTGATGGTGCCCTGTCCTCATTGAAGAAAAAAAATAATAATAATTTGCCAAAATAGCATGCACTTACAGTATATCCCAGATGGAGCTGGGTAAAATCTTTTTTTAAGAATACTCGTGTACAAATGGACATAGCATGTAAGCATACTTACACACTTAATTAGTCATTTCCCTTTTATCCATTTAAGTGATTGGTTTAAATAAAATATGAGCAGCCAGCTACATTATACTAACTGGAGTGAGTGGACCATTGAGTGACTGACAGTTGGATTACTATCAAATTAAAACAATTAATCAATTTGGTTACTACTAGGTCTGCATACTGAAGCTGCAGAGTAGGAAGCTGCTACATGTGTTACCATCAATCGCTCAGGATCAACTGGTCTGAGGTGGTAAAGCTGAGGTCGTCTTTATGAAGTCGGCCGTTGCTCATCTAGCAGTGCTGCTCGTGGGAGTCCTTGGGGTTTGTTTGTTATTTACGGTTAGTCAAAGCTGAGTAGTTCTGCAGAAGGACTGAAAACTATGTCTAACACTGTCACTGCTGCAGAGGGCTGTGTACATGCAGTGTCAGTAACATATAAACACAAGGAACACTACCATACACCGCTCTGCTAACACATAGAGTCATCTGCTTTCATAGTGCTTAAGAAAGAGTTCATTTGAAATAGTTATTTGCTCCAGGACAGAATGATTCTTTCTCATTTCAGAGAAAACGTAGCATGTCACTTCTAATAAATCATAATCTGAAGAAACATCCTAGGAATAATCCATGGCAATTTTTAGTTTGTTTAGTTTCGTTTTCAGATATATGTTTGTAACTGCAAAACCCGGAGAAGTGGAAGATGGCTGGATGGACAAATGGATGGATGAACTCTGTAACTCTCACTTACCTGTACATCTGAAAAATAAAGTTGAACTATATGTGAGTTTGCAGAACTGCAGTTACACACTGAGTCCTATAGAGCGTACAAATCCTCAAATTTACTTTGTTTTGCTTTAAATGTTGGGTGTGTATTTTTTTCATTTTTGGCAACATCTGGTGGCAAAGGTGAGGATTGCAAATGAAGAGCTCTTCTTGGAGCATGAACAGTTATGGCATTCTTAAAGAGTGCTATTTCGACATGGCACTACACTTGAAAGCAGTTTGGATTGACATGTTCCATTTTGTTCTTCTGAATTATGCAACATTTTAAACAATTTTAACAGGCAACATTAGTTATTACAAAGCAGAATTTGTAGTCCATTTCTTAAATCCTATATTGTGCACTACTTACATATCTGTGGGGCATTTACTGTTTCCTGAAACTCTGCAGCTCCCATTTAGGTTATTTTTACAATTTCAACACACTTTACTGTTATGATAACTAATCTGCCTGTTAATCCTTTCCACTCAACACATCCATCAGATGTGAATGTCTCTTTCTTCTACTCCTCTGATTGTCACCAACTTTTCCAGTCTACCTGTCTGATCAAAACTCTTAATACACCTCATCCCTCCTCTGTCCTCCTTTAATCCCACATTTCTTCCTTCTTCCCACCATTAATCCTGACCCTCCCGGAGGAAACCCACTTCGTGCGGCAGCTCCGAGAGTATTTAGAACTAGTGTTGACATTGGACAGCACGTTAGACAAATATCCCCATCTGAAAACCACAAGACAAATGGCAGACCCGGCCCGCTGTGTTCTGGCACTTTGCAAGTCTGGCTTTGCTGCGGCCAGCGATTTAGCACAGGTGACGTCTTACTGCAAGAAAACACAGACGGCTAAGGAGGGGATGTGGATGGATGAAGTAAAATGTAGGCGAATGGTAAGCAGTGGGGAAAGAGATGGATCACAAATAGAAGGAATTGAGACAAGTGATTAATATCTCAGATGGAATAAAAGGGACATTTAGATTGCAAAACAAACTGCAACTGAAATCACAGCAGAGTTTAAGAACAGGGTTATGGGGTAATAAGTGAATAAGATCATGCATTTAAAATGACGTTTGACAATTGAAAGAAGGCACAATTCAGTGACCCATCTGTCTCCAGGGCCACGTGTGAAGATTTGTATTTGTCTTGTCAGATATGTACAGTATGCTCTGATAGAGAGGAGTTTGGGTAGGGCTATGGATAGGGACATACAATTAAAGTGCTTTGGTTAGCATTTGGGGAAGAATGGAGTATGACTTTGTCAGTTGTTTTGAAGTAAATATAATTTTGTTTTGCAGACATTTTTAATGGATTTGTGTTGTTTTGAGGACCTTTTCACGAGAGGCCTGAGTGTGTGTCTCCAGTCATTTAAGATATTTTACATTCTGTTATGGCTACAGAAGGAAACTGTTCCACACTATTGATCAAGCCAGACCATAACCCGAAACAATTGGGTTGATTATTATTTTAACAAAGGATAAAAGACAAGAAATGCCACAAAAAAACTATTTCAAAAAGAACAAAAGAAGGAAACAATTGAGGCCATCCTGCAACCATCATATCCAACCTGGCCTTACCGTTTGTGCCCTACCAGGTGAGCCATTGAAGTGCCCCATAAGGTTCTGGTTTTGCCCAGAATATAACCAACTTTTATCACTTTTCTCTCACTGACTCTACTTCTACAGTCAGTACATGAAACACGTAGCTTCCAAACCTTTTCATTTACTATTAAAACACACTGCTCAACAGGCACCAAAAGTGTAAATTCAAACTTTTGACATGCTACTCGCGTGTTCCATGTACATGTGGCGTTACCTTCTCCTTAACCGGGTGTGTTTCTACAACTTCACTAAACACTGCCCTATTTTTTATCAATATTCATTGTAACAATACATAGATTTATTGACTTTGGGATGAGAAGATTTGATGAAACTAGCATCATCACACAGACAACAAAGAGGTCCTTGTGATGATGATTCTAATATGATTTTCAGGTGGAAACAAGCACAAGTTACCACACACACGAACACACACACACACACACACACACACACACACACACACACACTCCTCAGAGATATGAGACTAGAGTCGACTTGGCATTGGTCGGAGGCTTGTGATCCAAGACAAGCAGTGCGGAACCACAAGAGGGCTGGGGCTTTGTGTTTGTGGAGTGTCACACTTCATCATGAGTACAACCCATAATAGGCCCAGGAAGAGCTTTGAAGCTTCGGGAGGGGTGTGTGAGAATGGCCTCTGTGGCTACCTCTGATGTCAACCCCAATATTCTGATTACAGCCTATTTCCTGGGTTGGGACTGTGTCGGTTCGGCTGAGGGCAAGTTGTCCCCAGACTGTGTGTTAGACTGTATACCGAAACGTAATAAAGGTGCATTGTGAACAAAATAAGTTGTCTATGTCTAAAATATTGCTCTTTGTATTGTTTATGTAAAAAAAAAAAAACATTTAAAATTGTACAGTTTCTAGTCAAGAAATCACCATCAGAAGTTTTTTATTAACTCAATGTGTTCATAGACAAGCACGTCCCTGCATTGCTATCATAAACTATTCACATGGCAAATAAGACTATAATGTAATAATTTGAATGTCTTTATACACAATTACCATACTTATGTTTGTCTACAGAGTCCGAAAAGTACTTTTTACAGAAATTAATAAAGTACATCTGTCTGTCAATATCGCAGTTCCTCGTGCAGCCAACAGTGTCATTACTCAAAGGGGTTTCTTTGTGTAAAGTGACAAAGCCAGCTGTCCGGTGGCTTGGTTCCTGTTTCTGTAAAGCATTAGCGCATGGTTTGGCATGAGGTCAAGAGATGGCAGTGCGTGCAGTTTGCTTTGGCTGCTTCATAATTAGTGAAATGGTAGCATACTGTAATGGACCACATCCTTTTGGCAGGAGCTTCACAGGCTTCCAATACTAAAGCCAAGTTTTGATGTAAGGATGGTAAATGCAGGGAAAGCCATCTTTAAATCAAAGAGAATTGTTCAGGAAATTGCATTTGTAGTTGAAGATGGTTGGCCTGGTTTGTAGTTTGGAACAATCTTTTTCCTGTAGCTGAATCAGAGCAGGGCGTATTTATATTTAACAAAAAGAGAACAAATATTACCTTTATCTTTGAAAATGAGATAATGAGGTAAAAGTCATAAAAGTGCTTTTTATGTTATTCTATATAAATAGTTGTCTAAATCCTTTTTTGAAGCAGACTGCAGGGTTGTATGGACTGTAATAGCTGCAGCTGTTGCTCATTGACACAGATGCCAAAAAAGTCCCTGGCTCAAAAGTGAAATTATAAAAAATGGAAAGGAATATTATTAGAAAAGTCTAAGATTTAAAAATTGACAGTGAAAAAAAAAATCATTGTACTATTGTGGAAGTTATGCCCTGTGAGCCATATATCAGATATGTAAGTCCATAGGGAAAATCATTCCATAATGTGTAAATATCCTTATGGACCAAATTTCACTGCCCATATCTACAGCCGTTTGTTCCCCGTGCGATTGCTCCTGTCATCTTTTCCTAAACCCTAATCGTGGTGGTGTGCCGTTAGCTATCTACTGTAGGGTATAATCTGATACAGCCACATACAAAACACTAAACAATCCCTTTTCAAACGATGCTCTGATCAAACACAATTTGTATCAAACCACAGCTTTATTTCACAACTCTCACATTTCCAATCAAGCAGCGATTAGCCTCAGACATTAATGAGCCTGCTAATCCATTCGGGCCCCTCGCGATAACAGTTAATTGTCTGTAAAAATGTGTACAGATCCCCGTTTGGGTTGTTTACTAACTGATTTGGATGTGGTTAGGCCCTAAAGAGGTATCATTATGTTGATAGTTCTTTGGAAAATGAGCCCCTGATGGAGGAAGCGCACAGAGTCGGGTAGCCGTTCAAATGCACAGAGCTGTTTCACCATTACTCACTCGGGAGACAATTTATCACTATTTTAAACTAACATTGGGCTGTCATTAATCCTGATTTAACTTCATTGAGAATTAGTGGGGGTTTTCTGTTGCTGACTATATTACAGAAGAAAGGAAGTAATTTTGATATTTGGAAATGCTGAAATTTGGAAAATGTGGAAGAATGGGTCCAAATAACTCTAAATGTTTTGGAATAGAAGTGGAAAGCAAGTGCCTTATGACCAAAGCCGGTAGTGTAGCATAAATCTCTACTTCAATGAAAATACTGTAACTATATAATACAATTACTACATAAGTGGTCCTTTAAATTAACAAAGTACTCAATAGTTTTCAGTTCAGTATAAAACAATTAAGGCCAATATGGTAAAAGTGTGTAATGTTGCTTACATTTAAATTGGAAACATCAGTCAAATCACTTTCTAAAAAAAAATGTACGACAACCTCAAAATTACACTCTTTTCGTTTGCTTGGAAAAACAGACATTTTCTACTCCTGTTCCTGTTTCTACAGCTACCATGAGTGACAAACTGAGCATTAATGGAAGAGAAGCACACTAATGCATTTGTTTGAACTTTCAAAGAAAAAAAAATCTTTCTTCAAGTTCTTCAAAAAAGCAAATATGAGCACCTACGGTAGCCCTGGAGGGACATGTTATTGTTGATGAGAAATCCTGGCGGAAATAGCTTGGATAATGATTTAATTTAAAAATGTTAAAATCACTTTAGTTTCTAAATGCCCTAAGCTTTTATACAAGACTGTGTTCTACAAGAAACATGAGTGTGTTTCCCCTGCAGCAGTGCTCTGTTTGTCCTCTCTCGGTGGCTGCAGGAAAAGGTAGTAATGAAACTTAACTTCTATTCTAGAATAGTGAAAGTTTGCCCTCCCTCCTAAAGTTGTTGACCTCTGGATGAATTCAGCATTTAGACCTGTGCTTAGTGTTTGTGGCTTATGTGGAGTGGTATTCTTGTATTGCTAATAACGTGTACTATAGTAAATAACATCTACTAGAGACTAGGCTACTGCTATAACCTACAGTGTAAATAATATTAGTTTAAAATGTAGACAAATATGCAATGTTCCACTTATCAGTTTAAGTACACTTGGTTCCGTGTTGTCCCTGTGCGCTGTAATGTTGTTGAAGACTCTAGCCTTGTGTTTGTGTGTTTGTATTCTGGCCGCTTGGTGTTCAACCTTGGCCGGGCATGTTGTGACACTCAATTTATTGTCTTGTGATTTGAGGCTGCAGTTTCTCATTACAGCTAAAGTTTTTGTGTCCTTGCACGACAAAAATGAGTTTGTGTGTCTGTGTAAATCATCTGTCATATGCACATACGCCTTTAAGAAAAGGCCAAGGGTGTCATTTGATTCCCGCTGCCTGGCGTCCATATTTATGCGTCTCATATTCAAGTCTATTGGCTGTGTCTCGCTTGAGTTATCCATCAACACTTTTTATCCCCATCACACCAACAATATGGACATAAAACGCTCTTTTACGTCAGCAAAATGCTGCCACAAATAAAAGTGCAAGAGCACACCTCTTTATTTGTCTGGGTAATAAATGACATAAATTAAACGTGCTAAGTGACAACATTTGCATTAGTCATATTTTGTGGGCCTGGGCTGTAATGAAAATGACCACAGGCAATCAAAGTACATTATAAAGTATAGCTAACAAAACACATGTGATATATTAATAAGCTTTGAAAAGTGAAGGACAAGCTGACTCAGGAAAAAAGGTCCGAGCTTCTCCTCAACAGGCCTCGGCTTCACACGTCACACTAAAGCCTTAGTCCTACCAGAGAGGAATGTTATGGGTCGTGACTTGTATAAGTACGAGTCTGTTTCCATTTACAAAGGAGACATGAAGCAAATAAGATAACTTACTATTTTGGTAACGTTTGGCCTCCAGTTAGAACAATGACATATACAGTCAACAGGTGGAGGTTACCAAGGAAGCATGTTGATTGGACATTAAAGAATCTTCATTTGGGCAAAAATTAAAATTTTTTCAGATAAAGCATACCTTGGCTCTTGTGGTCAAGAACAATGTAAAATGGTGTAGGCTACTTGTAAATATTGCTTTATTGTGTACTCAGTTAAATAGTTTTGTTTTATTATTTACTATAATCTATGCTTTTATTTTGAAAGACATTCTACAGAGCGCAAAGTTAAGGTGGAGTAAAGCGGAAGTAAACTGTTGTAAAAAATCATAGATAGTAAATAAAAAATAGTAAAAAAATAGTAAGTAAAAAATGCAACGTCAATGAGAGCAAAACGTGTCTTCCCAAAGCTAATATGAGAGGAAATGGTGTTCTGCTGATTAATCTATAAGATCCTTAGCACCTGGTTGATGTGGGAACAAGGTTTGTAGTTATGAATGGTAGATAATTTAGTTTTGCGCTTTGTTTATGATTATATGATATCTGTAACGACTTTCCTTGGTACACCAAGGAAATATTACAACCTGTTATGCATTACAACATAGTTAGTAATTTGTCATATAATTATAATATAATTTTATATAAAGATAATTGTGTAGATAAAGAAGTTAAACGTTAAAATACAGTTAAATATAGTGCTTTTTTTCCCATCCCCGTTACTGGTTTTAGTTCAAAAAGCTTCTCTTGCTTTGGAAAATACAAACTTTGCATTTGCATTAATCCTGAACGTTGCTGACTTGAAAAAAATGTATAGAAAACTTGTGTAGCTTTCTTAATTCTCTCTTTTTTTAAATTAAGTTTATTTATTTGATTGGGACAGTGTATGTTAATGAACATACATGAGACACAGCCACATGAATGTAAACATGCCAGATTGTAGCCGTAAGCTAATTTTCATCCGTTGTCCCAACATTTTCAAACATTCCTACATCAGGGCTGTGTCTAGTCTGTTTAGAATGCTGGGAGTAAAAATATCTCATCACATTGGTCCTTTCTTTTCCTCCCATGTAAATCTGAGTTTCCTCTGGGTGATTTGGTGTCCCAAACAATAAAAAGTGTCAATGACCAAGAACCACTGCTTTCCAAGTGATACCCACCAAAGCAATATGATTAGTGTCCCTCCTTAAAGGTTTACTAAAGCCATTTAAACTGTAGATCTCTGACCAGTAACCTATAGCTCTTAGGTCTGACCTGCTTTGGGATAAATAGGTTTGTTGCAACACCCACTTTAGAGGTTTTAGTGTGGAACTTTATACTAGTTGAGTAAACATGGAGATGGGAAAAATGGAAAGGCACTAATCCAGGACCCTCTAAAGATGAGCAGATGAGGTTTTTACACTCCTTCTACATTAATAAACAAGGATGGAGCAAAGGAAAACAAACTCCTGTCTTTGGCGTTTCTTTTTAAATAAAGCTGTTTTGCCCTTTCTGCATGGCAACAAACCGATGCTCATCTGCACCAGGTACATTTTGATTCATAAAATAAAAACAAAAAGGAAGGCAGTTGAAAGCGGTGGGATGAAGGGATGTCTTGCTCAGTTTTGTACATAGAAAGAGAATATGTTGCCGTCGGCCTGCTTAGGGCAAGAAGGTGAGAGAAGCACACAAAAGGGCTGCAATTATTTTGCTCTGGCACAACAACACAGAGCAAAAAGAGCTTCAAAGTGTTTGCTGTGAGCAGAGTAGGGATGCCTCAGAGGAGAGCCAACCTGTGAACACCAGCGCGGACTATCAGCCTCTCCTGGGAAACCGGCCAAACCATTCAAATCAGTTTCAGTACCAGTGCTGGAGTTTAGTGCAATAGCAAATTGCTAATACTCTTTTTTTTTTAGAGTCCACCTGCAGCCTATTAAGCAATTCCATTACTACAACAACCACAATTGTGAATATGTGGTTCTATGTGGCACTATGCAGGAGCTTGCAGGTGTTACAGAGATGTACACGCGTCTGTGTATGGAGGGTTATTAGAATCATGTGAAAAAATCAAATACAAACATGAATAAAATAAATAAAAAAAATTTACAATGTAAAAACATTTTTAACTTGCAATTTTCCTTTGCTTTTATTGAATTGATTCTAAAATTACACAAGTAATTATAAGCTTAATCAACAATAGGGTACTGACTTTAAATTGTAACTAATTTAAAAGAACAATACCTTTTCCATTCATTTAATAAAATAGTTTACAGACTGTTTTTGTTATTTGCATTAGTGACATACAATTACTTGATAATGAAGTCACATGGACTATTTAAAATCTGTCCAAAAGAAGTTGTTAGGAATGTACAAAAGAGTGAGAACAAAAAAGAAATGGACAAAATTGCGTATTATATACAATTGTACATTAAAATTAATTATGAGATAAATTATAAAATTATTATAGAGTTATATAAATTATAACTCTCATACATTATGAGAGTTACATTTTAGGTGCTAGAAAATAAACAGTTATATTTTCTTTAGTTATTTCTTCCTTTATGTACGAACATTTCACTAAGGCATATTATTGAACACCTAACATTCAAAATACGGTCTTCGGCAGACCCGGAAGTTGAGCTTCACGTGTTGTTGTTGTGTATGTGCGCCGGTATAGACAGTTCATTGATTTGAATGAGGAGTTAGTTCATACAATCTAACGTTTATACATTTGTTCTGAGCTGACGGAGGACAGTCACAGCATGAGAGTGGTCGCGTTAATCAGGTAAACGCTTCTTAGGCTAACAGCTGTCTCCCTCAAATGTTAATGATGCATTTAAAGAGCTTGCCCAAAACGGGTGAACTGTAGTGAAGTAGTGCTTTATTAAGTAGAAAGACTACTTTGTCATCTCTATAACTGTGCAGTAGAAACGCGTTAAAGCTAAAATTAACCAGAGACTGATGGAGAGAACAGCACCTTAGCCTTAGCCATTGATTAAAGTTAATGATACATTTATTTTCTCTGATGGGTGAAACTTATTTTGGACACAGACATTGTTGCCCAGCATTACATCAAATGCGAATCTATTCTCATCCTCAGCTGCGGAATATTAATTGTCGCCAGCATATTGCCACAGTCCAGACTTTACAGCCCGATAATGTATGTGTGTGAATGCTAATGAGTCCAAACCCAGCTAAGCCCCGTGCTATTCTTCTTGCTGTCTTCCAGTGGGGGCAAGGACAGCTGCTACAACATGATGCAGTGTGTTGCTGCTGGACATCGCCTTGTGGCTCTGGCCAACCTGCGTCCTGCCCACACAGGTGAGGACGAAACAAAACTTTATTACAACAAACATTTTAGTATTTTAAAGGCTTTAAAATAAATTCTTCTCATTAAAAAAATATATAAACTCAAGAATGCTCATATGTAATTGTTAATGTTGTAAAGTTGTTTTCAGAAATATCTGACAGCAACGACTACAGCTGTTGAGTTTCTTGGAGTCTCGTTAGTTCTCTAGACCCTCCAGAGTCCACAGAGACTATAGCTGTACCACATACAGACCCAGTTTAAACTCTTGCAATGTTTGTTTTATGTTACTATTGCATTATTAATATTAGTATTAGGAAGTTATGCTCACAGTAGTTCATCAGCGCTTTGCTACATGTTGCTGTACTATAATTATTATACTTTTGTGGTATTAACTGCTCTCATTTTTTAGATGGTGTCTTTCCATTACCATGTAAGGGTTTTTGAGTTACAATGTTCACAATCTATAACAAAATCTGACTAATGTAGGTAATTACAATAATTATTACAGGATCTTACACTGCAGCCATTGTCATTATACTCAACCAAGAGCAAATACAGTAATAAAAGTTACATCAAATGTAGTAATAGTAATGTAGTAAGCCATGTTTTAACAGTGGAGAAAAGTGCTATATAGGTCAGCCAGGTGCACTTTTGCAGACCAAAGTTCCCCAACATAAGCACTTTTATGGGCCGTACATGACCGACCATCATAATCTGTAACTTACACATGTGTTGGGTTGCATTAAAGTTTATCTGGTTTAACTATGAGCATTGTTCTCATAGGCATAAGCAGCCTGAAGTGCCTAAATGTGAATTAATCACCCATGTCATAAATATGAAATATGGCAGGCAGCTACTAGCTGCTCCATGTAGCAACTTCTCCATTCCTTTTTGACATATTTGGGTAGAACAGAATTTTTTCTCCTTTGGGGAAACCATAAATGAAATTAGGCACATTATTATTTACTAGAAACAGAAAAACAACACGCACGTTGAAAGCCAGTGGGCCTGTGTGCCCGAACAGATAAACTCATGAGTAAAAACTGAAGAAGGCTCCGCACAACAAGTAAAGCTTTTTTTTTTTTTTTTATCACCACATGTGACATTTCAGGCTAGTGCCCTTCAGACAGGCATTAATATTAACTGACAAAAAGCATAATAAATATTATCTATTTGATGTGGAAAGTAGTTAAAATAGATTATTTAATTTTAAAATTATTGTTTTTACATGGAAAGTGCAAGTTGTTACATTTTTTAATCTATAATCTCTTTTTACAATGTTTTAATTAGAGGTGCATCCAAAAGGTTTATTTGACTATAATATGTAATATAGTGTTTTTTCCTTGTAAATTATTAAACAAAAATGTGCCAAACAAAAAGCTGTGGAATTACATTTTCCTTGGACTTAGCGTTTGTTTAGCTCCAACTTAAACAAAGGGTAGGTTTCATTTAACGCAAGATGTACTAATGCTAAAAACAAACAGACAAATGCATATCATCATAGATTTCTCAAAATATCAGCATCAGGAACCTTAATTATACATTTCTGGTATATTATTCACATGACGTTGCTTCCCATGTATATTTTCCTGTCCCAGATGAGCTGGACAGTTACATGTACCAGACGGTGGGTCACCAGGCCATAGAGCTTTACGCTGAGGCCATGGACCTGCCGCTTTACAGACGGACCATCCAGGGCTCCAGCGTGGACATCAGCAGAGACTACACTGAGACCCAAGGGGATGAGGTGGAGGACCTGTACGAGCTGCTGCGCCTGGTCAAGGTAACTTATTTTATAAAAAGTTAATAGGGTCTTAAGTTCAAAAGGTATATATTATGAGCATTACACACTCTTTTTGATCAGACGTGAAATAAAAGAACTATGTAAAATAAAAAATTGAAATATTGCACACAAATCACTGTAGAGAAACTCATCAAGCATCAAGTTGTGCTTTACCAAATTATACTAGATTTAAGGCAAAAGATGAACTGATGATATCTCAGATATACTTAAAGTGTGTACGAGCTTGTGTTTACTACTAGTAGTCGCGTTAGTGGATTCATTATGTCGGACTCACTGCTTACAATTGTTTCCATGGTTTTAACATTTGAGAAGCATAACTTATCATACTTAAAAATAGAAGTTTGGTAAAGATACAAACAAGCTGTTTGGTAATGCTATGAGTAATAGTGGGAGTACTCATTCGCCCGACAGTACTCCCACTATTACTCGTAGCATTACCAACTGTTGTTTTACAGTGTCGTAATATAAGTTTGTATATTTCCCAAACTCCTGAAAATCAAATGTTTTCACCAAAAAAAGGATAAAAGTTACCTGTCCTGCAGAAAATCAGGCGACGGACGCATCATTAGGAAGCTTTTTCTGTGTCTTCAGAGCACGCCATTGGGAAATAGAATCCCTAAGACACACTCTGGTTTTGTTTAGATCTTGATCCATTTTCTTCTCAGACGGAGATTTTTTTTTTGCACTACCTGCTTCAGGTTATTTCTCAGCCATTTTGCACTTTGCAATAAGACCGGTGGAGAAACAATGCATGAAAGGCGACGATAGCACTGGAGCTACATAAACACACTGTCTGTAGACGCATGTGCAGCAACTGGACACGCGCGTGCGTAATGTAATGAAACGTAAAAACATTGATTGACAAGGCAGAGGTCCAATGGAAAACGCTCGCCAAGCGATATAATATAGAAAAAAAATTAACATTAAAGACATCCTCTGTAATATACCTTTAAGACACCCTTGTGCTATGCAATTGCATTGCATTTATAAATTCCAGTTAGTCACCCACACATCTAGAGGGCATAGAGCAGATATCTCATGATGTGCAATATAGAGGTACTGTTTTGGGTGATGCTATCACTCAACAACATCAACAGTAATAATGCAATCTACCCAGAAATTTATTTTGTGACTATAGCTGAGTAGAGGCAGTTTCATACAGGCATATTTCCCCCTTCTATAAGCCTTTGAACTCGTGGATGTGCTTTTTTGTTGTCATCACTTATAAAATACAACTGTTATCCTTGCAATAATATAGATATTGCACCATGCTTTGCTGCCCTGCACCTCTGAGGTATTAAACCTGAAGCCATTAAGTTGTAACACTCAAGCCAACATTTCTGGTTGCAGATATTCATTTATATGTTTGGATTAAGTTAGATATTAAAGTATATGGGCATAACAAAATATTGAAATACATATAAGTTAAAAGCTAAATGGACATAATTGCATATTATAACCATTATGATGGATATATGTAATTGTTAAACTAAAATAACATAGTTTACATTTAAGACTGCAGTGTGTTAACCATCTTCACAAGTAAATAAACTAGATAATCGTTAATAATTATGTGAAATGACTATTGGCTTCATTGAGCATAAACAAAAGAAGTCATTATTTTGACTGGTTGCCACCACTGCAAATGCCTGACTGCTTTTTATGAATATGCACTGTAAGCACCACAGCACGTCATGACATATGCCACAGTCTTGAGATGTTTTACAAGTGATCCTCCATGGATCCAGAGCCACTTAGCCCATCAGCAATGTCTCACACAGACCCCGCTGTCTGCCTTCATCTGCACTGCTTGGCACTAACCGCCTTTAGCACCTACTGCAAAGTGCAAACAAGCCTCAAACATTAAAAAGCCATGTTTGTCTGTTGTATTTAGCACATCTAGTTTTTACTTTTGTAGCAGTGTGTGGTAGAAAGGTGTGATTGTTTTATGAGTTAATGAAAGTTTAATGCTGAAAGTTAGAGTAAGGTGCCCTTGAACAACTGGCTTCACAGGAAAAATCCTATTCTCTGTTTTATCTCAGCTGACAGAAGATCAGATGCAAAAATTAATCACCAAATTAATATTTCATCAAATGGCACTATTCAGCAGGACGTTGAGAAAATATTCATTTGATGGCAAATTATGTATGAGACCTCGATGGGTGGCTGACTGACAGGACCCAGGTAGGTGCGTCTGTGTGTGTGCACTCACAGCACTATTGTTGACCTGATTGCCTGCAACCATGCACAACCTACCTGGACATATTATTCTTCAGCAACTGATTCACACTAATACTGTGTCTGCGTAGGTTTTCTCCAGGTACTCCGGTTTTCCCTGCTACTAAAGACGTGTACAAGAGTGTCTCATGTGACTAGACTATGTATAAACGCAAATCCGGCAGACATTCTTCTGACATGTATGAACACAGTTGCCAGGTGAAACTCCCAATGTGATTCTTCTGACATCCTCTGGAGGACATGTATGAAAATAGCTGGAGGTGAATAAATGGGGCACCCATGTTTCCTAGAAAAACACTGGAATATACCTGGACATTTTTACAGTCAGTGAAAAGAAGCAGAAAATGAAAATGTTCTGAAAACTCTTGGTTAAGGTATACAGAGTCATTGAGGCATTTGGGGTATATAAATGAAGAGTAATCTGTATTCTTTAAAACTGATCTATTGTTAGAGAGTTTATTTGTCCAGCTGCTACCTTGCTTGACATTTTTGAACACTTGGCCCTGGATAGTGATCCTCAATATAGAGAGCATCCGCAAAACTGTCATTTCAGTAAAATATATTCGTTTGTGTATTTTTTTATCTTTTAGTTTTGGCTTATCTTTACTTACAGTGCATCCTTCCACCACACAGCGCAATCAAAATGACCAGACCTGATGCTTTTGTATATCTAATACACAACCTATAACCTGTACTTAAAGCTCAGTTGTTGCTTTAGCTCGCCCGGCTGTCAGCACAAAACATGCTGAAGAATTGATCCGGTGTAACACCTGCCCTCTCCGCACCACTCCGCGCCTCAAACAAACTCTCATTTGAGCCTCCAACATCAAAATTTAACAGCGTCTTATGGTACGGTGTGAGGAGCTGGTTGTTGAGCTGGGAGTTGGTTTGACGCTGTGTAAATGAGTAAGTGGGCTGAGTGCTTCTTCCTGTAGGTCTGTGTGGAGACATGTTGATCTGCAGTAAGGGGGGGGGGGCTGCTCCGGGGGCCCCTGCATGTCCACACACACCACCACCGGAGTGGCAGGGGCCAGTAAGCCGCCTCAGGCCATGTGAGCCCTCTGCCTCACTGTCTGTCATCTTTTGTAGAAATCCACTTCTGTACACGTGCTGCAACATGAAAAAGCTTCTGGATACCTTTTTTAAGTTTTTAAATTAGAGGCTTCATTTGGTTTTATTTATGGTTTGACCCAGACTGTGTAAAAAATACAATTGTTATGAGACAGAATTTTTTATTTTTTTTTAAACATGAAATATGTCAAAAGTGCAACTTTCTCCCAGGTGTGGGCCCATACCCCACATACTGGTACTTAAAGTGTGGTCTTTGAGTTGTATTTATTATGTTGTTGGATCATTTAAAGATTTGATTTGTTGCTTTAAATTCAGTCAAGCTATATTTTCAAAAATTTGTCTTATTTTCTCTCTGCATGTTGTATTTTGTAGGTAAGGCCAACTGCTGGAAATTATGGTAGTAAATAAGAGTTGCTCAACTTCTTAAGTTTGTGACACATAAAAAGTATAGCTTTTTCCACATCTTTCCATTTACCTCTGATTACCCCATTTTTCTCACGTTTCCAGTTTAACTACTGTCATAGTCTGTCATTGGTCTACAAAGTCCAAAAGGTGCAGCCTGGTGGAGCATTTTTCTCTTATTGTTGTTTAAAATGTTAGAGAAGAACTTGTGATGTCACAAATGGCTACACTGAATGTATTTGTGTGTAGTACAGGCCTAATTTAAATAATGGCTTGAATTTATATGGTGCCTTTTCAAGATACCCAAAGCTCGTCATAGTCACGCACTTGTGGAGGTAAACTCACACATTCATAAACTAGTGCCACAGACACTGGAGGCAAGGTGGGTTAAGTCTCTTGCCCAAGGACACAACAAACTTGGGTGTGCAGAAATCGAACTGACAACTATCCGGTTTTAGGACGACCTAGTAGAAGCATCTCTAGGAGAGCTTTTTTTAATTTTGTTGTATCAATCTCAATGTAGTGACAATAAAGAAATTATATTTTACATGGTTGTATGATAAAAGCTGGCTCATGGCTGCATGGCATGTCCCCGGGGAAAAATCATTTTCCGGGCCTTTTGAATACTCTTTTTTTTGCAATACCGCAAGTGGCCACTATTCAAATTTGCAGAAGAATTTGCATTTCACTATATTTGCATTCCACTGTTTTTCCGATGTCTGATAAAATGTGAATTGACTAAACTATTATTGTATAGTAATGTGCACAACTTGATTTACAACCCAACGTCTCCCACAGTTCTAGTTGCAAAGGGATGCTGATTTCCCATTTGCTGGCCTCTGGTCTGACCTCTCCAGTCTGATGGGCCATAGATCAGGGTAGTGCACTCCCATGAGACTTTGGCAGACTCGCAGACCCCCAGTCGTCGCCTTGTTTACCTCCCAGAGCGACATCAGCAGGCTTACCCTATAAACAACCGCTTCCTCTCTGCCCCTTACTCATTCAGGTTAACCACTCTGTGTTTCAGAGTTGGTGATCGGACTAATCAGTAGGTTAACCTGGCTACACCGTTTGTTGAACTTGTGAAATTCATTAACAGGGTTCCCACATTTTCTGGAAATTTTGAAAAACAATCCTGGAATATTACACAGTCTTTTAAAATGGTTTGTGCATGTACCTTTTGTCTGAAACAGCTGTTAAATCAACGACACATCACTCCTATGCCTTTTGTAAACCTAAGGGAAATTGCAAGTTCAGGTTTTGACCCTCTGAGGTTGCTGTAGTTCTTTGTTGGAATTTAGCCTAACCCAAAGAAGAAAGCACTACAGCAGAATAATGGTATAATGTATCTAAAATAGGATATACATAAGTTTTTTTCCCTTTTTACAATGTTGTGTTTATGTGTTTTCAACTCAGAAAGTCAGAAATATGATATTTAATTTAGGCCTGTAATTACTCAAGTAATGAAAATAGGTATATTGGTATAGCAAATACCCTCACGCAATTGAGTCTTGTAATTTATAAATGTTCAAACATAAGCATTATAATAACAAATAAATACAAATTGACTTCAAAAGATACAATTTCCTGTCTCTCCTTAACTCACACAATTCTGAATGTCTTATTCCAAAGTCACATTGAGTTCTATTTAACACATTTTGTATATATGCCCATGTTACTTTTATTTTTTTTAAGTATATATGTCCACCTTAAAGTTTGTTGTTGATGGGGAAAAAATTAGAGGAAAAAACAGTTCTTTTGTTAATGAGCTGTAAAATCACTCCTAGTGGAAAAGAAGTTTTAGCATAAAGAAAGTGTTCTGTTAGGCAAGTGTGATATTTTGAACATTTCTTTCTAGCAGTTTGAATTAATTAGAAGTTACAAGATTATATTTGGCAAATGACACTCGAGCGCAGATGAAAGCATCCCCCCTCCTTCCCCCTCACATCTACAGTTGATGAGTTTCAGGAGATATTCTTGTTTCTTTCTCCTCCTCCTTCAAAAGGCGCATTCTCTAAACATAAGCCAACAGTGCCATCTATGGATGACTTTGCAAGATGCACTTATTGGCCTGTTGAGGCTCCGAAAGGGCTTCAGTTAATAGAAGAAGAATGCAATTAGTTTATTTGATTTACAAGGAGGTCTAAATATCATAAGTATAAGATTGTATGCCTTGTATGTGTTGGTCTATACACAGTGTCAAAAATGGTCTGAGAAATCCATCAAGAAACCTGGAAATTTGAGTCGGAAAAACATATGGAATTCAAAAATGGAAAATGTGTAGGTTACCTGTTTTGAAGTCATTCACAAGAGCCAAAGCAAGAGATCATATTCTTCAAAACCATTGTTGATAGATTAAAAAAAAAAAAAAAAGGGGTTCAAATATGATCGAAGAAACAAGCCGACTGTCCCTTGGCAGCAGCTATAATAGTGGACTGACAACGCAGCCCCCTCCCTCGAGCTCTCATCACTGACTGGGTTCGGGATGCGTCTTTGAAGTGTGTAACCCGATAGACACGTGAGCCGTGCGCACCCCGTCCTATCCTGCTAGGTGCTGATCTTTGAACTCCGGCTTTGAGGGGGAGCAATAACAGTTTTGTCAGTGGCAGGGGGATCTTTTACTCCTGGACATTTATCGCTGTAAGGCTATATTTTTCTTTGAATAGACATTGTCAGTGTGTTCTCTTGCCAGGCTTCAAAGACATGCTGGAATATGAACAGATCAAATTGTGAAACCCCGTGTGTCACAAATACTGCATTTATGATTATACTATGTAGAAATATGTATGAATAACTTTGTAAAGCCAGAAGGTTTTGGAGGTGTATGGGTCCGCAAAACCCATGGTTCTCCCACTAGAATCTAAATATGATACTTAACAAACGCGTTTCCATAAATTTGCACTTTGACCTTTCATATAATACTATATTACAATATTTAAAGAATCTGCAAATAAAAAAATAAAAAAACGCCATGTTTGCTAAAAAATTTTCTTACTGAGGTGGAAACAAATAAATAACAATATACTCTGATAAATTCTCTTTGTTAGCTGTTTCTGCTTTCAGTGACATGTCTGGGAGCATGTTTTTGTATAGGGAAACAAAAAAGACTAAATGATGTGTGTTTAAATGTGTTTATTTCAAAGACAAATGTAAGGACCCTTCGGCTTTGGTTTGCCTAATTCATAACCAATGGATATTCACATTTCAATCAATCTGTCTAATGTCACACAGTTTATTCACTTTTTCACAGTTAATGGACACAAATCTATTTCACATTTTTTTTATTTTGTCTTGAATTTGTATTGTAATATGTTTTATGGACACATGAGACATTGTACCTCATGTTATATTTAGCTTCACAAAAGAAAACTCAATATAGAGACAGTCTCGAACCATTTTTTTATTTATGTTTCAAGAAACTCAGTGTGTTTTCCCTCCTTCCTGTGCACAAGCAGGTTGTGTGACTCTTCGTCACATGTGTGCTCTTCTTCTTGCTCTGCTGTGATCCGCACTGATGTGTGATACAGATCAGCAGTGTCAGTCACCCCCGGCTGTAATGCCAGTCCCCCCAAAGGCCTACCGGACCCCTCATATTAGTCATATCACATCCCTCAAGTGCTTTATCCTGTCTGTGTGCTCTGTGACCTGACACAGTGGCTCTTTATGCCCCGTGACCCTGCCTGACTCTGTGTGTGTGTGTGTGTGTGTGTGTGTGTGTGTGTTGTTGTGCACACTCTTGTCTTCAAGGTCAAGTCAAAGTAGGCCTCTGTTCACCAGTGAAGGTCTATCTGTCTATCTTAACACACCTCGGCCCATCGACAGTATCCCTTTTTCTCTAATTTCAGCACTATTTCAGTACTGAAGGGGAGAAAATGCCTGTGACGAGAGACGCATCCACACCAGTGGGTTTTTTATTTTACCTCACTGTACATTGAGACTCATGTCCAATGTCCAATAATTTCAGCCGGTATTAAGAATACTTCTGTGTCATGTTTCTACGTGACTACCAAGTATTCATGGTTTTGCCCTTCTAGACCACAAGTAGGGACAGTCTTTGTTGTTGGATATGGTGTCCATGAAGACTATATAGATGACATTCCAGGTTGTTTACTGTAGTTGCATCCATGTAGTAGGTTGAGGTAGGTATAGAGTTTCATAAGTACATGTAGAGGATTGAATATGTTAGCATCCATCTATGGACGTCATGCATCCGGTCTTGTATTTTACCGGTTATAATCTTCAAAGTGATTTAAGTTAAGACTACATGGTTCAATGGCAAAGATATGACATATAGACAATTAAAGTTTACCATATGATATCAGCCATGATAATACCGGTATAGTCCTTTTGATATTGAATACAGGTGTGCTGCAACCGGTGATAAAACAGCATCAAAGTTTTAACTTTTTGTGTTGCTCAAAAATCGATGTAAACAATGAGTGATCTCTATTTTTTTTACATAAAAACTGTAATATTTACTAATTTGACATATTTTACATAAGCTGGGCTGCATAGGATTTCATCACTGCAATACAACAAATGGCCACTGGTGGAATCAAGGGTTTGGTTACCACATCATTGTAGTTATCAAATCAATATGCTCTTTTAACATTCATTTTTATCTAGCCACTGTGCTGTACCTCGATCACAGTGTGTGTAGAGTCTTCTGTAAGAGCTTAGCAAATAACTTTGGGAAAGCTTTAGACCAGACCGGAACTTCACTTAATTTGTTGCTAGAAAAAAAAATAGCTAATAACTCTACTTCTTCAACTATGCAACCTTTGTGCTGATGAATAAAGACAAAGACATTTAAGCTCATTAGAGTGATGAGGAACAATAGCTGATACGTTCCTTTGTGCCAGCTTTAATTAGCAGCACTGTGACATCTCTGTCGTACCGAGACCCTGCTTTCACAAGGATGGAATTGTTACTTTCACATCACGTTTCTTACCCATTATTGCATTCAGCAGTTTTTCGAGACCCTTTTTTTTTTTTTTAACTTTGAATACTTTTTGGCTATCTTCCACTTTGCTGTGAAATTTTTTGAAACAGACCTGAGAAAATAAGTTCTAGAGATGCAGGCTCATAAACTATACACGATTTAACGTAACGTAAAGCTTATATATACTCTAGCCAGGAATACTGGACCAAATGCAAGTACCAAGGTAGTTTGGGTTGGAAATGATTGAAAAAGGCAATGATTATATTAAAAGTTAAAAGATCAAGGGTACTCGAATGGAATGAAAGTGCTTTAGGTGAGACAATTCTTTTCTTTGCACACACCCTTTATTATATACACATATGCATAATTTTCCTGCTTCTTCTACTTAAGGTGGCGCTCCATTATTAACATACAACATTAGGGTCCTCTGAGCTCTGTCCTCTGTTTTATTCCATGATCTGTATTTCTTTTCTGGACATTTTTTTACTGTTGTATTGTCATTGCACTTTCATCTGGACCCGCCAGAAGCACACTTAAGTCACTGTGTGTGAAAGTTGGGGGGCTTTGTTTATACATCCAGGGCATGCAGCTCTTAGTGGATGTGTGAAAGTGGCTTTATTGGCTTCTTGTGGAGGTGCATACTACTGTCTGTGGTCAATCATTCTTTTATTCCCTTTGTGAAATTACTCTGGCACCCCTTTCCTTCACAGCATTTTCTACCTGATTGCATTCCATGTTGATATTTACTTTGCACAGATTCATATCATTAATACACAATAACCACAAAATGTCTTAATAATTTAACCTACATTAAAGTTTAGACAAAACCAACACATTAATGTGGTAAACTAAACACATTTTATGTATGCTAAACTGTGGACCTAAAATCTCAGAGAAGAGGGATAATTCAGTTTCCTCGGTTCATATCACGATTTGTTTGTGATGTTTCCTTCACAACTCTACCTTCATTAAACAAACCAGGTTTTGGGTATATAGGCCTACTATGTGTTTAATTTTAATAATTACAACTCTACAGAAGAAATACAACAGTAGTTCATTATCAAAGATCAGGTCTCTATGGTAACCCTTAGTGGGAGGAGTTTGTGAAACTGATAAACTGTAGGCTAGATAAATTAGTTCTTCTTTAGCCGCTAACAACAACCTACTTTTTGAACAACGGTAAAACGAGGCAAACGGCTTAAGATATTGTGCTATGTTCTCTAACTTCATTTTGTCTGACTCTGCTCGTGCTTTGCCAAGTCAGCCTGCGCGTGAGTGTGCAGCTCCGTGTTTTCAGTCTGTACGCGTGCAGCTACTCAGCCTGTCTCTGACCGCGCACTCCCTGCTCATCCCGGAACAGAGTCGAGGAGAGCAGCGTACGAGAGTACGAAATGTGACCTTTTGTACTCAATAAATAGCCTACCAATTTAAATGTAGTTGATTTATAGGCGTAAAATAGCGTAATAATAAAGATGTTTAGAGGTGGGTTCAGCTTTGACTGAATGTTATGGAACTCATATTGATTTAATGAAACAAATTTTCTAATTCATGCACCTGGCATTGAATGATGTATTGGGAACTAATGCTTTATGTGATGCTTTGTTGCTTTGATTGGTGGTAGGTCTATTGCAACCAGAAGGACTTCAATCTGTTGGTACTGCCCGTTGAGAATATAACCCAAATCTGCAGATTCTTTGTATAGGATAGAAAAAAAAGAATTACAATGGCTTGCCCGGGATATAGGAAGGTGCTGGAATCTCCAGTTCAACCGTGTTGTATTGATTAGTGCACCATAGCAGAGAGGTGTGAACCACCAGTGAGGGAGGGGGGTAGTCAGAATCAAACGCATAGCTCCGCACTGATTACCAGCAGGGTGCCGCATTAGATGTACGTTTGGGGCTCAACAGGAAAATGGATTTTTTTAAAAAGCTGCTTAATACATAAATCATGACCTCTGGGGTCACAGCGAGGGTTTAGGACGTGGATCAATAACAGAGCTAATGCAGCCACGTTGGAGCTGCTCAGTGGAGCTAAGAGACCGTTAAACCTCTAAACCGGGCATTTGGAAGGAGCTTACCAGGAAAGTGGCTAATAATCACTGGTTACACTTTGTTTTTTCTCATTTTACCAATAGCTTAGATAGATTTCTATAGATTATTAAAAGAAGTCATTAGGCCAATTATGGAGACATTTGTATAGACACATTTTTACCATTGTGTGCTGTTTTAACTTTTTATTGTTTCTCCATGAGCCCAAAATAAAGAACTTATTGGCATCCCACAATCCACTCTGCCACTACTCAGAGTTAAAAAAAGTTTAAAATGTTGTGCATTGACCATTTCTTCAATATTTGCACAAATCCCAGTTCAATAAAGATCTGCTCTTGCGCCACACCATCTTGAGTCTTTTATAATTACTAACTATTGTACAAAGCATTTGCATTTTTTTTCTTTATTTGTACATTTTATCTAAAAAAACAACAACTCAAAACTCAGATCTACGGGGCTATTTTGCATAAAACCACTAACATTATAATAGGATATAATGCAATATTTGGCCATAACCATGTTGTTGAAGATATGTTTGTTGTTAGCAAATCTTGGATGAATGGAGTTATTGTGAATTGTCTCGACAGAGCTCTTAATTCAACAGTGCATACATTTACTAATGTGGGCTAACTCTAACCAACTATTGTCCGGTGTATAACCTTGATGTGACTATTAGTGTTTGGTGTGCTTTTTTGTACTTCATTTTAGTGAAAAATGTGTGCCAACATATCAACCCCAGCTGCTTCTGTTGCCATGCAGTTGGACTCTCTAGTCAACTCTAGATCTCCTTGACTAACTCGTTGAGAAACCTTCCATATACTTTCTGTTGATCTCATGATGCTGCTCACAAAGAGATAGCTGCTAGGACATGAGGCTTAAATCTAAGGGAGTGAAAAACAACCAAACATTCCTCCAAGTGTAGATTGCCTTAAACAGCTGCCTCTCCGTGTGGCCTCTTTAAGTGATAGCCATTGTTATCCTTCCCCCGGTCGGGCCCACTTGTATTTGTGTTGGTCGACACAGTGGCAGTGGGCTCCAGATTGCAGCCTTGTTTTGCACACGAGGAAGGATAGCATTAGCGCTGAGATAATGGCGCGGTGCATTGTTCACTGGCCGTGTGGAAGTGGTGGGTCGGATCTATTAGATGCAGGCCCATTTCCCTCCAACTGACGCTAACAGTCCTCCCACAAACATTAGATAAAGAGCCTTGCCTCGAGCCTTTGTAATTTGTTTGTATTTTTCTGCTTAATGTACTTTGCTCAATCTTGTTTAGCGATGATGGAAGCTGATAGCCTTATCTCGCCTTGCCAAGGGCATGAGCCACTGCCTGGTTGAACATTGTTGCAGTGAGGGACCTTGCTGGGTTTGGGATTTTTTTCACATTTTTTTTCTGATGATGGATAAATTGCAGATGTAGGGATTTTTGCTTTTGAAATCTGGTCTAATTTGTTCTGCAATGCGCACATGTAAATACGAATTCTACCTGGGAAGTTCATTGCTTAACTGTTTCTCTTTTGTTCATATTAAATATTAAGAAGCGTAGTTCTAGGTTACTTTTTTTGGTAGGCTAAATTATATTTCTTCTTGACATTTAGTTGTGCTGTTTTCTTTTAAAACAGATGCTACTTTTGATCATCAGAGAGCTGATATTTCATCTTCACTGTCATAGCTAATGAAAATATATTTCAGACTTTTATAGCTTTGTTCTTTGCTATTTTAGGTTAAGTTGAAAACAGTTGGCTTCTTGTATGGGCTCTGCTTGAGCCAGTGGATATTTGGAGTTCTGACAAGTGCTTAGATTTTAATGATGTTGTTTTTAAGGTTTTACTAGTGCCTGGGTTTTGTGTTAAATGCTTATAATTATTTATGTATATATATATATATATATATATATATATATATATATGCAATCAAAGCACATAGTTAATTCTCAAAAATGTAAAAACACTGTGTGTCACACAAACACTATGATGTTTGAGTGTGTCTATTGCAGCATTAGCCTTAGCATTAGCACTATTGTATTGATTAACATAAATAAATACAATTTAGTTTGCTCTCTCTCTTTCTTTCGCTCTGATATTGGCCCTCAGAGGTTCCATGTGTTTAAAATCTGGCCCAATTGAATTTGCAATAGAATAGGCCTGGTGTAGAGTGTTTTAAATTAAAATAAAAATGAATTGAATGGATACAATTTACCACCCAGTCCTTTGGTAAGCTTTAGAAATAGATCCAATAGACCTGGAATGTGTTGAAAGTCCCTAAATTTAATTTGAGAAAGATTTGGGTACCTTGGTTTTTAAAACTGCCTTGGAGCCGTCTAGAAGTGTGAGCAAACTGTCTTCTTAGTAAGTAGTCAGTCTGACTACTGTCTATCTTTGAACAGACAGCTTGGGAGCAATGCTACAACTTTCTACTCCCTGCCATTCAACTACTTCAAAATTAAGAGGGTGTTTTTGTTTTGTCAACCATTCCCCTCAAGAAATATTTGTGGCAGGCCCCATCACCTCCCGCAGCTAAAGTCATAACCGGCTGTAGAAAAAACACTGTCTGGAGTCTAAAGAGTGGGTTAAACTAGCATCACCGCTGCTATGTCTCTCTGGGGAAGATGGAATGGGAGGGGGCTGTCTGTGATGTCTGCTGGAGCTATGGAGGATGGAGAACGGCAGAGTAAAGATGCCAATAGCCTGGAACCTGACCTCAACAGAAAAACATTTACATTCTTGAGTGTGTGTCTTTACATGTGCTGTAGACTTGCTGTGAAAAGCAACTGACATAGTTTACCTCTCTGTGGCATCAGGCTGCTGCTTTGATTTTGTCAAAGTCGCTTTCTAAAAGTTGCTTTCTGCCTCAACACTCAGCCAAGTGGGAATGTTGTTGTGAAATAGCCCATTATTATGACTCATAGAAAACAGTTATGCGTATTGTGTAATAAAGGAAACTAGATTTATAGACTATGCGTAAAATATAATGCTTAGTTTCTCTGATTGTATGCCAATCCAGTTGCATCCAGTGGCAGCCTTTTATTCATCTGTTGGTTCTGCCCCCTTTTAAACCCAACTTAAATCCACATACACCAGAAATATAATAAAAGAATCATCATGTCTGTCCAGGTTGTCTTTTACTAATACGTTTGGGCGACTTCAGTTTTCTTTAGCCAACTGTTTTTCATTTATGTTAAAATTACAAAGTAGACCTTTTAATCTTGGGTGACTTTGCATTTGTGTGTTGGAAGTTACTCAATTTCCTTTTATCCTCAAAAAAAGAATCCTCAAATGTTTTGTTTAATATAGTAAATAAGACATAAATTTGTTCGCTTGAATTTGAAGTATTTGTGGACATCCAATGCATCGATAAACAGACTTGTGTCTTCCGTAAGCCTCTCAACGTTTAGTTTTCCGTGTTGATATGGAAAGCCTCCCTGTCCTTGGCCCACTCAGACAGGGGCTGTGTGCTTGCTTTGGCCTCGGCGCTCCCCTCCCTACCTCCTCCCTGCTTGACGACTGGCTAGGCCTGTGTTTACGTAACCATATATATCTGAGAGGAAACTTGTGAAACGTTAATCTACCCACTTTTTTAACCCTGATGAATTTCTACATTTTCCAGCTGTGCACCATGGCATATTTATGCTCAGGCTCTATCGCCGAAAACAGCTCTGTCATTGTAAATGAATCACTTTTCTAAACTGAAGAGTGAGTATGTGGGTAAATCTTAAGGCAAGGACACTGTACAAATAAGAACTTGTCCACCAAAAGGTTTAAATTTCCAGTTTTGTGCCAACTTTATCAACCTTTTATTCCTGTCAACCCTTCCTTTTAACCTTTTATCTTAAACGCTGCCTCCCTAAATTTCTCTATGTAATATTTTCAAAGATCATGAATACATGGAATATCATCTGTCCCTTGCAATACATGTATTATTGTCATACAGATATGCTCATAAATAACTGGTCTGACAATAAAATTACAGTTGTCCTTTTTCTATATTACCTTAGGACAAAAGGCAACTCGAAGTTTTATTAATTTATTCAACTTTATTTCAGCGCTGGCAATGTGGCTTTGTAAATTAACCATTTATGTACTAGGAAAAATTATGAACAGAAAAAAATAGTCGGAAAAGGGTGGGTGAAATCAAACACTGTGTTGAGTAATTCTGAAAAAAAAAATCCTATTTATCTAATAAGCTTATTTAGTAAAAAAAAAAAAAGTACAATACAGTACAAGACCTACAAGACCACTACTGGCTCTGCACCCTCATATTTACTATTTACCGATATTGTCGTTATGACTGGGCAATAAAATGGCGGTTACATCCGGGCTTTTACTACATAGTAAAACAATAGTTTTCAGATAGCATAAACGGACATATTAATCAAAAAGAGTTGTCACGTTGTTTGCCAGAGTTGTATTTTGCTGTATGGCGGCACCCTTACTCGAGGACCTTTTAAGAGGTTACATGAGAGAGGCTTGGCTAATCCAGACCTATGTTCCTACCAGATCCTTGCTCTCAGCAAATGAACAACGTCTGGTGGTACCATCCCAAAAAGGAAAAAAAATACTCTCGTACTTTATCTGGATCTGTTCCACATTGGAATGATCTACCTGTTGCTACAAGATCAGCAGATTCTGTAGCCATCTTTAAAAAAAGCCTGAAAACACATCTCTTCCGTCAACATCTGGCTGATCAAACACTGAATTCTTTTTCCTTTCTATCGATTCCTTCGCTTAAAAAAAAAAAAAAAGCTTAGGGACTAAATGTAAATGTGTATTGTGATACGTATTGCATCGCCAGGTGCTTGCCAATACACACACCTATTATGTACTGAAAATTAGGGAGTTGGTTTTGATGACTTTTAGTTCACACTGATACTAGATCTACTACTGCTAGTGTAAGCATTTGCCACTTTTGGAATACTTACGGTGTTTTGACAATAATATGGCCCTTGACTTCAAAAACAGTGCTTGCAATAAACACACAAGTTATTGTTCCTGATAAAATACACTTTGACAAACCAAACCATCACAAAGATCATCTTCTATTAGTCATCTTAAGTTTCTTCAGAGTCACCATTCAAGCCTTCAAGCTAGCAGCTATTACATTTTACAAAATGGACAGCACACTGGAAGAGTGGAGCTGTTTCCATCAAAATACAAAATTACTAAATTCCATTGTCCCAACAAGCCTCCTGTCTATCAAAAAAGGTCAAATGAATTATAACACCAGACAAGAAATTAAATGGAATTAAGTACATTTTCAGATACATATATTCAACCTTTTTTGTGACTGAACAGTTACAATTCCACTAAGATTTACAGCGAGTAGTAACCTGAAAACTTGAGACCTGTCATGCTTTTCACTAATTGCATGTCTGGGACTAAATGTCACTCACTCATCTCATGTCATTTCGTGTCTCATCCTTCACTGCCCAGCTGCACACACCTGCATGGCCTGCATTGTGGCCACAGTGCACCAGAAAACTTTCCATTTTGTGCTTCCTCCCTGCTTGTCTTGTTCCTCTAAACTGCACCGCTCAGGACATTTCTGTCTGAGCAGCTGGCTTTCGAGGCAGTTTGTTTTTCTTTTTCGGCTGCTCTCACTGCTTGAGGACTGACACGTCGTGAGTCATCTCTCCGGCTCATCCACGAGCACAAAGGAAGTGCTCGTCTTTCAGCAGCGGCTTCATAAAGACACTGCCATCATATGAGCAAAAAGGGGATGTTACTCAAAGCATTTTCCAACAAGTTTTGCCTGTTGTTATTTTTACCGATACATTTGCTAAGCTGCGTGACCATTTGTAGCTTTTGCAAAGCTCATTCATTGTTTGACATATGTAGGGCTATGAAAAATGTGCCTTGTGCAAACAGGCGTGTGGAAGCTCGTGTCCTCTCAAAATATAGCAATACATTAAATCTTGAAAAAAAAATAAAGAAATGACAAAAGTCAAAATATAAAGTGGTTTTAAGGTAAAATTGTAAATGTAAAAAAGGAATGAAATACTTGCATTTGCATTAACTGTTCTGAACTGAATAAACCCTGTTGGACATCAGAGACGGAAGCCCTAGAAAAATAGATGGAGTCTTTCTCTGATGGCTTGTGTCCCAACTCTTTAATATCAACCCTTAGATATAGACAATAGGCACGTTTTTTTTTTTTAAATATTCACACATATAACAGCTGTTTTGGTCAAATATTGCTAATTAAACCTATGCCTCGTATTTGACAGAAGATTCACTTTGTCTTCTCCTCAACCTGTACAAATATATGTTACCAGTTACAGTATTTGTCACAAAAACGGGAAACAGCTGACAACATTGTTGGACGTTAATAAAAGAAAATTTACTAAATTCCAATACAGACTGCAGCTCTTACCATCACACGTTCATTCACACAGGCAAGGTAAAATCAGTTCAGCAATTGGCACGGGAAGACCAGGGATCAAACTGCCAACCTTCTGGCTACTAGATGACCTACTTTACATCTGCAGCCTGAGTGTCTACCCAAATAGGATCTTAAATCTGTAAAAAAAATTGTAAGTGTCCATAGGTTTAAAAACTTAGGTGGTTGTTGGTGACCACCTCACATATGAACATTCCTTTACCGACACTTAGAGTCACCTTGATGTGGAACCAACTCTACAGAATAATAATGAGGAGGCTGATTGAAAACAAATAAGTGGCACCTCCTTCTTTATACCCCAACACCATGCTTCCTGTCACTTTGGCATGTTTGAGTTGTCAAGACAACCCAACACGCCCCAGGACTATGTCGACATTCCATTAAAAGCAACCGCTTGACCCTCATGGCCTTCCCATGTACCACATCTACCGCTCACCATGTTTCCACTGTGTAGGAACCAGGCCAGAACAATGACATTACATGAAAGCGGATCTTATGGAGACAACATTAAAACCATGTCACATTCAGTCACTTACTTGATGGAGCCTGAGAGGTATCAGGAGGATGGGGGAGTAATAAAAGGTGTTGATATAACTATGGATGTAGTAACTAAAAGGTACTACGGTGCCCTTGAGCAAACTGTTACTCCGAGCACTTTAATTAATTTCTCCACTGCCTGGCCTTGCGCTTGTCCTCCCCGCTGCCGTCACACTCAGTCCTGTACCTACAGGAGGCAATCATCTAATGGTATACGTCAACAGAAAAGGAGCATTGGGTGATTGGAGTGCAGCATGTGGCCCTTGTGTCTTAGCATTCAAGATCTGCCAGGACCACTTCCTGCTCGTCAAAAGGAGGCATTTTGTAAAGCTACCATTTCACCAAATGGAGCTTTGTATTGTTAGGGTGTATAATTAAGTGCTCATTGTGACAGCCATTGAGCGAGAGCTAATGAGGGTTCTGATGTGTTCCATGTGAATTTTGAAATTTTTATATTTTATGGCTTTCTAATTGCCTTTAATGACTTGACTTTTGAATAATACCCAGGCTCAGTGTGTGATGAGAACATGTATGTTGTGTAGTGCTTTTATAGAATAACAGCACTCCCTACTGTTCAGTGAAAATTTTAGCATTTGGAACTTAATAAACGAAAGTGTGAAGCCATGTACCCTAGGGCGGCACAGTGGCAGAGTGGTTAGCTCTCCTGCCTCACAGCAAGAAGGTCCTGGGTTTAATTCCCATCCAGGGCAGGGCCTTTCTGTGTGGAGTTTGCATGTTCCTCCCCATGTCTGCTTAGGTTTTCTCCAGGTTTCTCCTACCACTAAAGACATGTACATTAGTCCCCCCCTCAAACAGCCGGGACTCCCCTATTGCAAAAGAGATTTGTAATCTCAGTAGACCTATCCTGGAT
This sequence comes from Neodontobutis hainanensis, assembly GCA_024349245.1. NCBI lineage: Eukaryota > Metazoa > Chordata > Actinopteri > Gobiiformes > Odontobutidae > Neodontobutis > Neodontobutis hainanensis. The sequence goes on from JALDNG010000112.1 coordinate 68,613, forward strand.
AAAAAAAAGGTTAAATAAAATAAAAAATATATTGTTTAGTTCTAGGGTGCTTGGACTGAACCACCTTATATACACAAAGAAAAATTGCCAGTAAGAATGCAAAAAATGTAGCCAGTCTTAGAGCCCAAATGCTGTAATTGACTTTAATTGAACTATGAGATGCAGGCATTTAAAATGAGGGTGCAATGCAACCTTTTGCATACCTGTAGAACTGGGCCTGCACTTAGACAATGTTCCTTTACCAAGAATTAAAAAATGGTTGCCGTACGCCATGCTTTATTGTCATGCATGTATCTTCAGGGCAGATACATTCAGGATTGAATGCATGTCCGTGACTGAAAATACATTTGAAACACTCTCTTTACTTCCTTACCAAGATGAATGTATATATAATTACAAAGTATATCACACGTGCTACCTTGATATAGCGTTTAATGGCCGTATCGTTTCTTTGTGGAGCATGTCTGCTGGCCTTAATCTTCCCAACGGCAGACATCTCAATAACTCAGACCTCTCCATCCATTTCCACAGGAGACATCCGGATGTGGGGGAAGGATTCGTTTAATGAATTTGACAATTAGTAACAGAAGTTAATGACTGCATGGGGCTAAGTACCCCGATGGACATGGCTGGGGGGAACTGAGGGCTTCCATTGCTCTGGGCCATAGATCCTCATTAATAGCTTGCGCGCCGGCTGGAGAGGACAGAGGAAGCTGGGCCATGCCTTTGTTTAGCCTACCACCAATGGGGTTGCTCTGGGGGTCTGCTCTGTTGCACAATGTCAGGCCAAAATTAGTCTTGCTTTGGGCGAGAGTTAATATCGGATCAGGTGAGGCTTCTTTTAATGAACTCGGGTCATTAAATGCAGAAAAAAAGAAATGTCACAACTAAGCAGGGAGCTTGGACCTGGTGCCAAGAGTCGTGAAGAGAAGTGGTTTGTGGCTCACTTGAGTCCCAATGACCTCTGCATTGATTTACTTTTATTTTAGCTTCTAGGCCAGATCTCACCTCTAATGTAGTCAAAACATCGTTTAGTCAGATAGCTCCCATAAAGATTTTATTATTATTTATTATTATTGTACCACACTTCCTGAGCTATCTTGTCACATTGTGAGGTATTCTCACTATAAACCATTTTGATAAATTTTTCAGCTTCCATAAAAATCAAATGTAGATTTTTTTTTATGGTGCCATGAACACATCTTACCATTACCATACTATCTATTGAGATTTATATATACATACTGTACACCTTCTCCATAAATCAACTTTAACAGAGGAAGCAGAATGAGCATGTATATGATTATATTGTAGAGCTATAATAATCAAACTCAAACTCTTCTAGTTTGAGTTTCTGTTAAAACAAGGGGCTTTATGGGGAAGTTATCATTAGTGCTGATTAAACTGTATGATCTGATTGTATAAGATTGAACTAGATATATAGATAGATTAATTATCAGGTTGGCTCATTTGAGTACAAAAGACAGACTCAATAAAAAAGTCCTGGTCTGGTCTTGTTCAGGGGTGTTGTTCAACTGTGGACCAATCCTCTTTTACTCTTAACTTTAGAATTTAACCTAAGATGCTAATTGCTTTATTTCCCATTAGTGTTACTGACTATAAAACAAAAAATACTACACCTTTGTTTTTTTTTACCCAGCAGCACTAGGACTTTGATTGACAAGAACCTCTGGTCTGGTTTAGACGTTGCATTAAGATCTGAAAATGAAAAGTGATTGGATCTAATGCGACCAGCCTTAAGGAAAGAGTAAATTAACAAATTTAAAACAAAATCCATTTGATCAGAACTGGGGAGTCATTTGTAGTTGATTTGGATTGTATCTGGCTTATAGACATCATTTTTTTAAAGGTATGGGTAAACGTAGTATTGCAGTTTTGCAATTAAAGATGTTACCAAGGATGTTTTTGACGACTAAGAAACCCACAACTGTTATTGACCTTTTAAAATGAGCACATGCGTAAGAACAACCCCGTGAACGCTTCCCAAATCTCATGCATGAAGACTGGAACACGAGCATGTGTTTACTTCCAGCATTTGCTGTGTCTTATTTGTAGATTCACTATGTCGGACTCACCGCTTAGAATTGTTTCCATTGTTTTAACATTTGAGTTGCGAAACTTAGCATATTTAAAATGGGAGTTTGGTAAAGATACGAACAGGCAGTTTGTTAATGGGAGAACTCACTCGCTGGACAGTTCTCCCACTATTAATCGAGCATTACCAAAATGCTTTACAGTGTCGGAATACAAGTTTCAATCTTAACCAAACTCCAAAAAATCTAATCTTTTCACCATAAAAATTAACAAAAGTTACCTGTCCAGGAGAAATCTGCCGACAAACGCGTTAGGTGAAAGACCTTTCTGTTTATTCAGAGCACGCCATTTTGAAAAAGAATCCCCAAGACACACTCTGATTTTGTTTATCTCTTGAGCTGTTCTCTTCTCATATTCCTCAAAAGGAGACTTTCATATGGCACTACCTTCTTCGGGTTGTTTCTCAGCCATTTTGCAACATTGCAATCAGACCGGCGGAGCTACAATTTATGAAAGGATAGTACCAGAGCTACATAAACACACTGTCTCCGCATGCGCAGCAACTGGACATGCACATGCATAATATAGCAAACACAGTATCATTGATTGCCAAGCCAGAGGGCCGCGATGATGCACCAAGCATTGGCTGATGTTTTTAAGGCCCCAACCTGTCCACAGATGATGTTTATTAATAGTTTTTGTTTCAGGGCACCTAATATATAGTCTATTATTTGTTAGTAAAGGCAGTTTCAAGTAATATTACAAAAATCTATAAAACAAAACATCCTCTATAACACCTTTAAGGGATTATATTGGTAACTAAGCTAATTTGTAATCAGGCAGACTCATTCCAATACCATGTGTGAATACAAGTGTAGCTGGCCAATTATGTCCAGATAGCTAGAACACAGTCTAGAGGGGGATGTGTACCTTTTGTATTGTGCTTGTTGTACATTAAAGCCCTCTCCTTTTTCATTTTCATAATATCCACGATAAGACATGCCAGTTCCAACATGATCCGTCAGTTCAAAGCCAAAGGAACAAATTGGTGTTGATGCAGCACTCCCCTTCAACACTCACCTCTCTGCCTTCTCTTTCTGTCTGCCGTTATCCTACTCTTTAGCTTCAAATTTGCCTCTTTAAGAAGTGACAGTTGTATTTAGGGAAAAGGTTATCATTGTGTTAGTATAGAGAGCTGGCCCTGAGGCTTACCTAGAATTACACGACTCCGCCTGCAGCCCCCTTCGCTCTGCGCCGGGCTCAAATGTTATCAGTCTGGCTTAATTACAGTCACCGGTCATAGATTTGACAGTAACTTATATTCCAGCATTGGGTGCTTTGGAGAGATACAAAAAAAATACTAAAACTTGAGTGCAGAAGTTCTTAAGATGTCTCCAGCGTTTAACTCTAGGTCAAAGAGTTAAATAGTCGTCTTAGTTTAGCTTTGGTTTTTTACCTCCCATCCTCTACTGCACTGCTAACACACCCATACACATAGCACATCCTTTATCTGATTAGCTGTGTGTGTGTGAGGCTTGGTGCGTCGCACAACAGCATCAAGCCCCAGGCAGGGCATGGATTTCATTTAGGGAAGTATCAAAGGTTTACACGCTGTTCGCTTTAATCAGCATGTTTATCAGGCAGAGAAAAATTGCAGGAAGGGACCACAGGGAGGGGGAGGGGCGGGGGTTATCTTAAGGACCAGTAGCCAGGGAAATTGATAATGGCTACAAGGTAATTTAGTGAAGGCCCATACATCCCTCCACTGCTTCTAGCCTTGCCTTTCATTGTAATTACAGCCCGTGTAATGTTGTAATGAACACTCAGGTGTATTCATCAAGGGGCTACTATGCATAAGTTGTAAGATGTTGTATGTATGATGTAAGATCTTGCCTCCTAGTTTATGTTTGATTAATGTTTCCCAGTTCTGAGAAAAGTAAAACGACTGCATTTAATTTTAAGTAACATTTATGATTATGTTTAGCCAAGAATTACACTATAATGGTACAAAACTTCAGCAGTGCTTTATGTATTATAGAATAGTTGTTCTCAAACACTTGGTCGGGGTAAAATAGATAATCACTAAAGATTTTATTTAAGTCGCCAATAAAAATTTGTTAAAGTTGTATACAAATATCAAAAACCTTTAACATATTTAAATGGTCAGTGGTTAATTATATGTCATAATGATTTTCTTGATGGTACAGTGAGCTGTGCTGTGGAGTCAGGGTGTTGTTTACAGATTAAGTGTTTTTTTCATTCAGATTTTACTGTGATAAAGATGCTGTTTGGAGGCGGTGGACCTTAATACAAAATGTTTTCAAGAGTGTGTAGTTGCCTCACAAGAGTAGAAAATGTCAAGAAATTTCTTTTTGTTCCACGTAAGCTTACCAAAATGCAAACTTAACCACACCAGACTACAGTGGTGTCAACTTTGTCTCGTAACATGAACTGAGGTCTCCAGTGGAAAATATTTTGAGGAGTTTTATGACCCATCTGCCAACCAAACCTCCCTCGAGTCCTTAAAAATCTCATAAATCACCAAACCAATGAACGTGGTGTCATGTATTTTCAGTTGCACACATTGTATGTCATTTAGTCTTGAAAAAACATATTTGTTCCATCCATAGGGTATACTGCAAAAATAGTAACAGAAATTCTCATAGACTGGGTTCCTTGAATGAATTTGCATGGTATGTGTTTGTGTCCCTCCAGATCAAGCCTGCTTTTGCGAGAGAAGATTGAAGACATCTCAAGGCTGCGTCAGTGTCTCCCGAGTGCATAGTTGTCGTGCTGTTTGTAAAATATGAATATGATATGAAAAGCAATTAGATTAGCCCTCAGCAATATTAAAGATACATGCCAATCACAGGCACCATGCTTTGTTGATACGTTGGAGTTGTCTCGGAGATTCCAGCTGGGCGTGTAGAGGGACACTCACATCAGACTTTTGCACATAAACACACGTTCCATAACACAAACAGACCTCCGGGGGAAAAAGGGCTGGACCATTTCAACATTGATATCACCAAAGTGGAACACTGCAAAATATAAAAGAAAGTTATCTGTCCCGGACACTGTTTCTGCCTCAAACTTTGAACTGCAGTGTGCATCTACACTCCATACAGCACACATAATTCTGGAACTTATTAATGATTTCACTTTGCTAAATAGGACTCTATTTTTAACCAACCCCACCAAAGTGTCCGGGATGCGGAAGAGCATGTTGTGCAGTGTGAAGTAACAAAAATATTGGTTACATGCATGTGCTTTGTTTCTGCATGTAGATTACTGTACATGCATACTGTGTATTTTTATCTACTGGTGTGTATGACTTTTGACTTGCACCAAAAATGTATTTACAAAAACGGAACACATCTATTCACACCAACATGTACACAAATCAGACAGGATGATTTTGGCCTTGATACCGCTGAAGTGTAAACATCCCACAGCTTCGCAATGGAATGAAAGGAGAGATCTGTTTGCATTGTCTCTCCAAGACTGTGTGTATATGTTTACAAGTGTTTGGGTGGTTTTGTTCACATAACACTTTGGGATCTCATTGTAGGCTGAGAAAGCAGTATTTGGCCCTGTGGAACTTTGATGTCAGGTGACAAAGCACTTTGGAGATAGCGTGTAAAGGAAAACGTCTTGGGATCTTATGTTGTTTACTTACCAGACATAGCTCCTATAATTCAGCACACTTGCAACAAAATTGGTATTTTTGCTTTATTTATATGAGCATGTAAGTCGGGGTGAGCAATATTTTATATCACAATTTTCATTTTGATAATGATTTATGTTTATGTTGTTTTATTGCCTATCGATAGATACTTTATTGATCCCCATCAGGGGAAAGTCTAGTGTCCAGCAGCATTTTGTGACATCCAAACACTCAATCACTCAGAACTACATTTTGTTAGTTGTACTGTCGCTTGAAAATCATTATGCCCATCTTTTTGCTCTTTGGGCTTGAGTTTGACATTTGAAAGGTGAATGAAAGTTTTTCTGGATAGTCTATGGAATTGAATATGTTTAATTATATTGAATTATAAATGCATAAGAATTTTACTGAAATTTTTAATGTTGAAAAAAGTGTCTACATTTTTTCCCTGAATTTAATTGTCTGAAGTTTAAGTTTATCTCATTTTCAGATTTTTTTCAGTGATTCAAATTTTAGAATAAAAAATTATTTTAAAAATCTATTTATATATTTTCAAGCCTAAAATTTTATGTCAAAATATTCACATAAAACGTCCCTAAAATCGAGGCATAAGCAATTGATTATGCGTAAAGTTTTAATAATGAATTAAAAGCGACAGCACAACTAATACAATGTAACGTTTGTTTGGGCTTTCGACATGCTTACAAGGCTATCAAATAAAGGTACATGTTTTGCCCCAGGGATGGAGAAGCTGTCCTGTCCACCCATTGACAGTAAAGACAAGAAGCACAACTACTGATAAAAGAGGAAAGAAGCACATCTCTCGGGAGACAGCTCCCAAGAGAGAGCAAAGAAAAGAGGGGCCTGGAGTGTAGCATAGCGTGGTATAAAACTTGTTGCACTGATGTTTCTTTTAGAAGATGACAGGAAAAGCCCATGGCCATGTAAACTTTACATGTGATTTATTTTTAAACTACATTGAACTGAATCATAGTGGTCTTTCCATTATCGCTTCCAATCTGAACCTGGGGAGTGACGTGAACAATAAGAATTCCTTGACACTTACTGAAAGATAAAATAAATAGCTAAAAAAACGGACTTATTTTTAGCTATCCATTTAGCTATTTGATGAAAGTTTTTTTGTGGTTGAGTTGTCCAGGCCTTTTTGCTGCAAACTATCCAGTGTTATCTGCTTTTGGCGAGGGGGCTGAGCCGGGGGCTCTATATTAGCGGTGTGTTTAACCAGCAGGTGATATTTCAGAATGGACAGTAGATGCAAATAACTTTGGTTTTGTCTAGAGAGCTTGCATGGCTTTGAAAATAAACTTGCAATTCATAAGACTCATGAATGTATTCTAACTTACTGCTGCAGCGCACTTCATTTTTCAAATGCGCAATAAACTAGCATTAAAAAATTAAGCATTGAAAAAATAAAGAACGTTAAAAGTAATTTGCGTTAAATTTGACAGCTCTAGTTTAATAATATTAATAACATTACTCTAGTGCATGTATCTTTTAGATTAGGCATAAATTCAACTGTGGCATAAACCAATGAGGTTAGTCCTGACTGTAAAGATAGTCCTGGTTTAGACTTGGTTTATTCCTGGGTTAGTCCTAGTTCTGAGAATGTCAGAACTGTGCCCTCAGACTAAAATTTTAACATTTTAAAGCTCAGTTAGTTTTATTTAGTGACAGTTGGAGTCGAGTAATGATCGTTTCAAAAGCATCACTGTCAATAAAAACACATTGTGAGCAACTGACATCTTTAACAACGTCCTCTTTAAGGTGCTGTGACGCTCTCATTGAGTATTGGGTTGTCATTGTTCCGCTGTTTAAACTTTGCACGAACCTAATATGAAGGCAGCGCGCAGTAGCATTTGGTGCTTGCTCCACTTAGCTGAGACTGAACAGAGCCCCACCCACACTTCACTGTGATTGGTTCATTCTGTTTGTCACTCGGAACATGACGCGGACTAACAAATAGTGAGAGTGGGAGGGACGAAGTAAACTGGCGGTGTCGGTCTTTCAGTAGAGAACTGCTCCAAATACAAATGTACTGTAGTATAATACAGTGATCTGTCCAAATTGAGAGATTGTCAACAGTTCACATCGTAGCACCATATAATATTGTCAAATTGCACACCCTACATGCAAGTTAAAAACACTTTATTAGACACTTTAGAGTAGGACTGCATAATATATTGCAAAATCATCCAAAATTGTCCCAACAGCTTTAAATTAAACTGTTCTTGCTGATGATAATCCTTCATACGAATTTAGTTCCTACTTTGACAAGTGGTAGTCCAGAGCCTTGTATTTCTTTCATCCTACATAAAAGAGTATTCAAATATCATTTTCAGTTCTGTTCCAGTCTGCTGTGTTGTTTACCATTAGCAGATGGAGCAGTAGTTATAGCCTTTACATGTTTTTGCCAAAGCTATCAAGTCAGAAGGCTCCTTTATCTAAAATGCATATGTATAACGGCTATTTCTATAATGATGACATATATTTTGTGGCTTTAGCAATGTGTATTCTTGTCAATGTATAATTGAGTGTATAATATATCCTGGATCCTCTAAGTAGTATTCTGTACAAGTCTAGCATGACATGGACTAAGCATTGAATGATTTGCTGCTGGGTGAATTGGTGCAGCCTAAATGCTTATGTAAAAACAGCAGCTAAACACCACTGGCTAATGTTTACTCACTGACAGCACACATTTGTTGTCAGAGTGTTTCAATTTGTTTATGGAGATTTTGTTAATGTTCTTTTATTTATTGAAAATGTATTGCAGTCTGCCTGAGATCCATAGCCAAAGTGTGCACATAACTACAATTATTTTTAGGAACATTTTCAATACTGTTTGTTATATTGAACAATTGGTTGATTTCTCTTCATGTTTCCCTCCACAGGAAAAGGAGGTTGTAGAGGCAGTGTCTGTAGGGGCCATTCTGTCTGACTACCAGAGGGTCCGTGTGGAAAATGTGTAAGTCAAACATATACAGGCTCGTGCAAGCATGGCTCTGGAGGATCCAGAACACGCCTTATATCAGCAGTCACCTTGCCTCTGAACTCCAATGACGCACATTCTGTAATCTGTTCAAGGAAAAGACTACATCCTCTGTCTAACCTCCGTGTGTTCCAAACATAGACTGAGATTTGTTTAGACACACAAAACGTTTTATTTATTTTCTTTTTCAGAAGTGTTCATTTTAAGTGTTATTTTAGTCTACAACAGGCAATGGGTTTATCTCCTTTGTGAAATCCTAATTTTGATATTTTTGAGAGCTGAATTTTGACCCTCAGAGGCTGTTTTTTTTTTGAGGTTTTGAACTTTTGAGCCTTTTTTAGTTTGTGGAGTTGAGTTTAAACTTAAACAAAGAGTGTTTTATGTTTTTTAAGTGCTAATTAGAAACTAATATCATTAGCTGTTATCTAAAAAAAAAAAAGATATATCTAAGAATAACTTCCTTAACTTGTGGGAACCCTGATGCATGCCAATTTGCATGCCAAACATGATGCTGTTCTGTAGCTTTGATGCCTTTTGAGAGAGAGCGGGTTGGCAGCTTGCTTACATTAAATCAAACATATCTTCTGGCAGAATTTCTGATTATGAAATGACACAAACAAACAATAACTATGGCCATCAAAGAATAAGGCAACAAAACGCGTAGACATTGTGATATTTTTGCAGTGAACTCTGGAACTAGTACCAAGTCATGTGACATCCGGAGCTTAACTGGTTGCACTGGGTCAGAGACTAATTGTAGTATGGTGGTTTCTAGTATGTTGATGGTGAAGGTGGTTACTATTAGTATTTTTAGGGTTGGATTTTCAGATTTATTTTGGTACACTACTGTTGAGTCTGTAAAGAACAAGAACAGGCACAGTATGTCATTTTCCCGGCCCTCGGAAATATGCTCACACAATACTCTTGTGATTAACAAGATAGTGTGTGTGATTTAGTGTAGCCAGCTTTGTGTTTTGGTTTTTGGCACTTGAATAAAGACTGGCTGAGGTAACTTGGCACTTTGTGGTGTTGACCTGTCAGTGACCCAGCCTTCCTACACATGACAAAAGAGACCAGCCCAAACTGCTTTGAGGTTGTTCCAAATCTAGCAATTTTTTAATAATACCTTTTCTGCATCTCCTTCTCCCTGGCACCCCTCCTCCGCCCCCTGTTCCCCAGATGCTTGAGGCTAGGTTTGCAGTCCCTGGCCTACCTGTGGCGCCGGGACCAGGAGTCGCTGCTCTCCGAGATGATATCATCTAACCTCCACGCTATTCTCATCAAAGTGGCCGCTGTTGGTGAGTTTGTGTCTCTCTCTTTTGTGTTGAAGACAGCTGGTGAGTAGCCTAACCCCCAAACTAATGCACTATTTAGTCACCCACTTGGCTTTGTTTTCAACTTTTCACCCTCTCTAAAGTTTTGTTAAGTAGTTTAAGCTTCCACATGTCCTGGAAAATGTTGAATACTGTGTTTTTAAAGCTGTAACATTGTCCAATTTTTAAAACCTTGTGTGATTATTGCATTACACTGTGTGACTCAAACCTGCTATGACCACCTGTTGGATGCATGTTGCACTGGAAAATTAGAGATGTTAAGTGCATTGTAGACTACAATTTAGCTCTGGCCAGCAACAGGAAGCATCAACAAGTGTCAACTTGAGTAGTGTCCATATGCAAAAAAGAGAATAAAATATACATTTGCTGCATTTAAAGTTGGAGGTTGTTTAAAGTCGTTTCTGTTGCTCACTAGAGGAAAGCGCAAAATGGTGCAAGGTATTGCATTTGATTGAAAAAATTATGCTAGCATTAATACTACAACTAGTAATATTTGTTTGTTGAAGTCATTAGCATATGCATCTTTATATCCATCTAGCTAACCACTATAAATGCATAGTACCAATATTATGTACAATCATTATTTAGTTTTGGGATCTTTTCAATTGATCTAAATTTGTGCCACAATGGATCTTGACACACCATGAAATTGTGTTGTAGGATACAGCTGAACAAATGGAAGACATCACCTGGAAGATTAGACCTTTGAAGTCCCATAGAACCTAGTAAAAGTTGCTTTCTGTTTCTACTTTAGCTAGATACATTTTTGCAAGGTTTAGGACATTTATGAACTGAATAGAGTTTCTCTTTTAAAGTTAAAATCTCCAGCATAATACTGGGTTTGTTCATAGATTACAGCATGTCCCTGCCGGGCTATCTTAGTTGTTTACATGTTGTAAATAGAGGCATGTAAGGTGTGGAATTGCAATCCGCACCTTGCCACCAGATCCTACTAAAAAGTCCAAAATCTACACACCCCACTTTTAAAGGATTTTCACCATAACTAGTTAATTATTCTTCTGCAATGGGCTAATTTCACATTGTGACAGTGGCTTAATTGAACCTCGTAAAAAGTTGTTATTCCAGTATTATTAAGTTTTGAAATTGTATCCGCTGAAAATGCTGTGGAACTCTTGTAGTGTTTGGCGAGAGCATCAAAGCGACCAAACCTGGATATAAAAGACGATATGAAGAGTGGAACGGCAGAGGGAGACAAGCAGAGTAATGCCCTGATCATTAATCTAGGGCTCAGCAGCAGCATTGCGACTTGTGCCAGGGGCGAAGTTACTGAAGCAGGGAACAATATGAAAAGATTAGAAGCACAGAGGGGCGGGTGATGCGAGAGAAAGCGCCTGTGTTATTGGATGGGTGGGTGCACAAGGCGGCTGGCAGTTGAGAAATAATCACAGGTGATCGCCCTTACATTAATGCAAGCTGTCAATAAGCGACTGGTGTCCCCATTGCAAAACACTGCACTTGCAAATATCTGAGAATTCGTGGTGCATGAAGCGAAGATTAAAACGCGGTGTCGCTCATTTAGGTTTATTACTATTGCTTAAGCACAAGGAAGAGGTTAATGCGGTGTCACCTGCTCTGAAACCGCCTGAGGACAGACAGATCAGATTACTGCATAAGAACAGTCAAACTTTTTTTTTCATAGATGAGGTAAAATTCCTACCTGTTTCTACTCGACTGAAGCGGATCTCTTTTGACGGAACCAGTGATTAATGGTAATTACTGCTGCATATGGTTCTTTTTTTTTTAGTTTGAAACTACTCATAGCTACACATCATTCCAAATACACTGTTTACTTACACTTACAGTAAGTGCTTGTTGTCACCTTTTTGGTAGCCATCATTCCAAAACCTGACTGAAGACCAAAGCAGAATGTAAGTGAAGAATATTTTGTGCACCCCTCACTCCCTCCAACAACCTTTCATTGTGCGCACTTGTCAATCCATTTTATTGCTGCCACTTTATCTCTGTCGCTCATTGCTAATTTTTAATGGTTTTGTTATTAATGCATTTCTCGTGATAAATCATGTGACCTGGCAGATGCCTGTCAGAAGGGAGCTGATGTCATTCTTAATTAGCCTTAAATTAAGATGCATGTAAGATAAGAGATATAAGAGTACTATAATTTTCTCACAGTGGGAAAATGTTAATTACTATATAACCTGCTATGACTCATAGCAACTTTAAAAATTGAACGATACAGTAATGTCGACTGATTGTTGCACCCCATGAAAATGATGTATTATGTTACTTACTGTACAATACTCTTATTGATCAGTTCCACCACCTTTTTAATTTTTTGCTCCTGGGGAATCACAGCACTGTCCAGGGGCAGCTCTGCAAACAGCTGCTGTTCACAATCAGTCTTTGTTCTGCAGTGGGCAACTCAGCCCAAACAATCATCACTGTAAAAAGGGCACTTATATTTCATGGTTTGAACGTTTCAAATATATTTCAATGTTTGAATAAATTAAAGTGAAATCATAAAAATAGGAAATAAGATGCAGTCGTTACAAAGGCTGCCATACAACAGGCGCCATGGTAGTGATCGATCATTATCAGTGCCAAATGAGTCCTGTTGAGAAAACAAACACACCTTAAAGACCTGAGTCACCGTAACCCCACAGCCTTCGCCAACATTTCAAACACAAACACAACTCTGTCTGAGTGCAAATTCTCCACATTTTTTGGAAGATTATAATTAAAAAAGAAAATTACCTCAGGTGCCTCTGTGTGCGCCTCGTTCCACTGTAGGTGTTTATGTGAAAATGTGCAGCGGTGTGTTTTGGCTACAAGTTAAAAGGAAAGATCTTATCGGCCCTGACTCCTCACCTGTCCTGAGGCACTTGTAATTAGAAAGGAGAGAATTGAATAGGAGTGCGAAGCGCTCTGAGCGTTTTTGGCAGCACTCATATAATTGCAGCTTTGGCGGGAGCAGGTCTGAGCAGTGAGGTGTGCTTGTTTAGGGGAGATTGGGTGACACAGGGCGTACCTGGTGGCCTTTGGTGTTTTTTACTTGACGGACAGAAAGAGATTTAAAAGGATTTACTTTTACCCACCTCATGGAGAAAAACAAGTCAAGCAGTCCAAAAGTTAAGTCTCAAATGTAAAATGACAGCCAAAACAGTTTATGATTCTGTGCCAGCGCATGACTGGATTTCACAGGTTTTCACAGAATAGTGGGAAGTCATTCAAAATTAATATTAGTTCATTAGGTACTCAAGTAGACAGAAAGAAATTAGTAGTGACTTTAAGAAATAGTTCAGGAGTAGTGTGTGGTATTTGGTGTTGTAGAACTCTGACTGTGTGGCCACAGTCTGTAGAGGTGGTCAATGTGAAAAACGTAGGGTTGGGTTGATATGAATACTTCGATATATAATATTTTGATCCCGAAATCCAATATTTATCTAGCTGTTGTGACCAATATCCGATTATGGACAATGTTGATTTTTAAAATATTGATACAGATTGCTTTAAAGAATAAAAATAATCACATTTATTATGCTCTTTATTATGCACATTTGCCTTTAAACCTATCTTCTTGGTGATAGATTTGGCTTTGGAAGAATCTCTATTGAATTTCTTTGCTTTTCTCAAAGGCTTGTTGTGGGGCTTCCTTGTTTCTTGTTTTAGGGAATGCAGCTTGCTAGTGCTGGCTTGTTGTTTTTACAAGCACATTATTAGGTTGGTGATATTTAATGGCTTGATGCGGGATCCTCCTCACATAACTTCACCACTGCATCCGTTACATATTTCAATCCGTTTCTTCTTTTGACTCCACAAAATATGTTTGGACCGCAGACTAGGCGATGGCTCCAGTATTGAACTTACATATCTTTATGCTACATTGGCAATGTGTCCCTGTGTGAAATGGATCACAGCTGCTTTCAGTTGCACTACATTGTCACAGGCACAATCAAACAAGTCAGGAGAATATAGTATTGGCTCTACATATTAGTTGTTCCTCATTGGAACAATGAAAGTAAAAAAAAAAAAGAAAAAGAAAAATGGAAAAACACACATTACGTCGCTAATATCAATATTAGCTATAATATATTGTACATCCCTAGAAATGATTGATTTAATAAATAAACACATAAATAAATAGCATACAATCATTAAATGCAAACTTGTGCATGTATAGTGAAATTAATGAATCTAAATATTCATGATTCAATGTGAGAATGAAGGGTTGTCTGTCAGAGTATTTCTAAGCCAGCTAGGGGATGCTCTAGTCCCACATGGGCCATAAAAATATGCTTTAGCATCAGAGGTAGTGTTGAAATAAATACTGAGGTCAAACTTGGGCACAAACTGGAGTATATAACTACAATGTACAACCCTGACTCTGCATTAACTTAAAAATCTACAATGGGAGCCAGTACAGTGAATGATATGCTGTGCCAGTATGAAATGGATTTTCACAGGCTGTGAATAGTAGGAAGTCATTCAAGATTAATATTACTTCATTAGCCACTCAAGACGACAGGTAGAAATTAGCAGTGAATGGATAAAGGCAAGAGAATGACTTTGTTTCTTAAGGGAGGATATATTCCTTGATGACAAATCCCTGTAGTGAAAAGACAGCTGTCCAAATGCGGGATGATCCTCTAAGTGAATTTTCGAGAAGCGCTCATTTGCGTGCTGATGGCAGCTTCAAAAACCACAAAAGAGAAAAAGAAGATTTCAGTCTTTGAAGATGCCAAATTGTACGAAAAGTTGAACTATCTGAGCGCCAGCCTGCGGATGTCAGGACGCGTCTAATTAGCAGCAAAAGCAATCCCCTCCGAGGGAAAAAGCATATTGTTGTTGGGAAGAGGCGCCGTGTCTTTTGAACTAACCTTGGTAATTGGCAATTTGAAAAGGAGGTATTAAATATTCATGCGTCGTTAATTGATTGATTAGCGCAGGTGTATATGAGGGCACAGGTTCAACACTTAATTGGTCCTCGGCTCCGGAGATAATTGGCATGTGTGAAATCATGGTCTGCCCACCAGAAACCTTTCATCGCCACGTGATCTTTTACCCTTCACACGCTCGTAGCCTTTGTGCTTTCAAAAAGATTTATGTCACAAATTAGCTTCTATGATCGTCATCCACTTATCGACAGTGAATATATTTAAGTAAACGATACCTAAAGGACAGTTAGGTTGAAAAAGTAATGGACTAGTGTGAAAGACAGAACACTTGATTTAAAGAGTTTTCTTACTATGATTAATTACAAAATTAGAACTAAACTTTTGTTCAACATTTAACATTGAATCTTTAAATGATATGTTTAATTATTTAAGTATGAGAATTTTATTGAACTTTCCCTCAAGTGTTCATTTTCCAAGTCTTAGATTTTTTTAGTTAGCTAACTCTGTTGTTTGTTTTTGTTGCTCACAAATTTGGCTTTTCAAAACTAACCACATTACTTTTTTCCCCAAAGACACATCTGAATTGGAATTGATTAAAGTACTGTAGATTTTCCATCTAAGTGTGTGTTTACAAACTGGTTCACCTAATTGCAAAACTTGTAAAATATTTGTATTTGTAAATAAATGTTCATTTCAGTTTTACATTTAAGCTTACATTTTCACACATAGGCAAGTGTTTTTGAACAGGTTGCTTTTTATATGCATTTCAGTCAATTTCAGTTGTAGGTCCCCCAGACTTGAAAGACTTAGAGAACGTTTATTTACTGCATTTTTGTGCAGACCGATAGAATAGAGCCTTGATGCCATTGCTCAATTAGCTCAAGGTCATTGTTTTGTGAAATGTGCATGTCCATTTTTATTACACATAAGTTACAACTCCAAACCTACATTTATTACCACTTTCCCATTAAAATAAAACATTATGAACGCAAAACAATTGCTGTATTCCGTTAAAGTAAAACACATTGGTCGAAACGTTTTTTTTTTTAGTGTTATATATATATATAGAGAGAGAAGAAAAAAGAAAAAAAATAAGGTAATCCCTACCTTTTCCCCACCATACCTCCAAATTCTTTGTATAGAATAGATAAAAAAACACAAAAAAACCCTGGATGGGTCCCCTAATGGATAGAGACATTAGTTCCCATTCTTCTGTTCCTGTAAGTGCCCAGAGAAGACAACCTTAGCACAGCTGGGAACTAAAACCACATTTAATGTGTAACCTTACAATCTGAGCATGCCCCTGCAGGTCTTCCGTAGGTGCTCACAGGCTGTCTCATTGAGAACATTTCTGTGGTTTGGACCAAGTTGTTAAGATATATACATATTTTAAAACACCCATTAATGACATATCCTCGATTACTGGTTAGTTAGTGTCTTAACTACAACACGTGAGCCAATTCTCCTAACCATAGTTTTTTTCTTGTCTCTAAAATAATTCTACAAAAAGCCCACAACAGATACATGAACAGCTTTTATAATTCAACATCATCCGACCCTTGAATATCTGAGCTCCTTATAACTAACATCACATTATTCATCTCCACAGGTTAATTTTTCCACTTCATTCATTTTGATTTGTTTGCCGGCACAGATTTTGATCTCAATGTGATTTCTGCGCTACTAATGCCGCCTATTATTCTGTTCACAGACTCTGAATTCCCGATAAGCGGCTGACAAATTTCACATATAACCTTAATCTTATCACGCTTTGTAAGACGCCGCCTCCTTCCGCCTCTGTGCTGTGTATTTCTCTCTCTAGCGAAGATTAGGTGATAGTAAAGAGCTATTGTTTTGTGGGGGGCTGTGTTTGAGAGCGTTGCTTCACCTACTAGGCAGGAGATGCTTATTTCATCCATTTAAAGGCTAAAATGTTACACATCATGAATCCAATTTTCTCTGGCTTTTCTCTGTGAAGGCTGGGATTAAAGGCGAGCTGTCAGCTGGGATGCCAGATCTGAAGACAACCTGCGGATGTCTGCGATACTGCCTAAGCTCAGCGCGGCTCAGACAGTATCTCCAATTCCCACCCACCCACCCTTTTAATTTAGCATTAGGCTCAGTAAGCAAACTCACAAGCAGTTTCAATTAAATAGGTAACAGTGCTGTGGATTTCCATTGGGAGCCTCTCTGCAGGGGCCAAAAACCTATCATGATCATTAAAAGACTTGTACAAAAGTCTACGCAAGAAATAATTGCCATTGACATCTACGAATATGCTCTTAAGTGACGAGACAGATATCAAAAAGAAAAGAATAAAGAAGAGAAATGCACAGACGCTCATTTCTCTATGGACAGTGCATTCGGAAAGTATTTACAGCACTTTTTCCACATTTTGTTATGTTACAGCTTTATTTAAAAATAGATTAAATGTATTATTTGTGTCAAAATTCAATAAACAATACTCCATAATGACAATGTGAAGGAATGTTTTTAAATTTTTTTTTGCAGATTTATTAAAAACAATAAAATGCACATGTACATAATTACTTACAACCTTTGCCAATACCAACAACCAATACTTTGTTTAATCACCTTTGGCACTAATAACATCCTCAAGTCTTTTTTTCCTCAAGTCATTTTCTTTAAATAGGTGTGCCAAGCTTGTAGCTTATAAGGGCAGTTTCTCCCATTCTCTTTTGCAGAACCTCTCTTTTGCAGAAGTCTCCCCAGTTCCTGCTTAAAAAACATCCCAACAGCATGTTGCTGCCACCACCATGCTTTACTGTAGGGATGGTATTGTTCAGGTGATGAGCGGTGCCTGGTTTCCTCCAGACATAACACTTGCTAATCGAGCCATAGAGTTCAATCTTTCTTTCATCAGACCAGAGCATTTTGTTTCTCTTGGTCTGAGAGTCCTTCAGGTGAATTTTTGCTTGTTTGTTTGTCTCTGACATGGAAAGTTAACTATGTGACCTTATATAAACTGTGTCCACAGGTGGACTCCAATCAAGGATAATCAGTGAAAAAAGGATGTACATGAGCTTAATTTTGAGTGCCATGGCAAAGGCTCTGAATACTGTAAATGCGTTTTTTTCTGTTTTTTTATGTTTAATAAATTTGCATTAGCCTTGTGTATCATTGAAGAAGTGGTGCTAAACATTGCAGTCTTCTGATTGGACTATGACTTAAAACAGCTCAATGATTCTTCTAAAGCTGTGAAAGCACAGCTTTAGAACAAACAAATGTGTTTCTTTTTGAGCACGATTCAAAAAAGGCAATTAAGACTTACATTGATTTTGAAGTTAAATTATCATCAGACCTTTTCCCATTGGGCTGGTTCATAGAGAACAATAGCAGTAAAAGTGGGTTTGATGTGTACAATTGTAATTTGCACAAAACAAAAATGACACACCAAACTTTTTTAAAAAGTACAAAATGTGCTATTTACTTTTTGGAAATTCTGTGTTGTATACATTGCATATAGCACAACATATCTAATACGCACATTTTGTATGTGTAAATATTCTATATACACAGATAATGCATTGAAGAACTCACAAATGATTGCTCTGGCATATCTATTTAATATCTATAGTGTACATTCATTCACAGCAATGCACTATAATATTGAGTATTTTTCAATGTATTAACTCTCTTCCTATGAGAGTGTGTTGCTTCTATAATCCACCACAAATAAACCTCTTCTGCTTTTACTGAAAGCCACTTGAATCTTGCTATGTTACATTGTCCAATTTTCAATGTTGTGCAGCCCTAATCCTCTTGCCCCTTTTTAATGAGCTCTGGGTGCATTTACACCTGGAATTATAGCTCTCCAACTGAAGTCACTCGGAATTTATCCACAGACACTTTAAAAAAATCTGTTTCTTTCTATAAGTTTCAAACTTGATTGTCTAAATGGATTTTACTTTCAGGGTAAACCTTTTTATTCCTCACTAATTCCACCCCCATAAATGTCGACAAGGTTCTTAAAAAAATGCTGTTGCTCATTACAGGACTCCCTTGCTTTAAAGTTCACCGGCTTTAATTGGAGTTTTATAGGATAATACGAGGTAAAAAGGCCTTTTAAAGGAGCGCCATTCCTCTCAGCCGGCTCTCTGGGAAGCTCCAAAGTGCGTCGCGGCTGTCTCTGGCGGGCAGACTAATGGTAGCTTCTAGTGGGCTTATTTGGGTTTAATGTGGCATAATGAGGTTAGGTAATTGGGTTTAGGTCAAGTTGTAAAACAGGTTCAGAGGAGACGGAAATGTGAAGATCATGTAAATGAGTGAAGTTAGATGGCTGATGGCTCTGGCTGGCGGACGCTCCAAGACTGTCTTGAAGCGTGTTTGCTACAAGTTCATCCCACTTGTCTTCGGTTCTAAATTGGCCAGGAACATCAATTAAGAAAACAAGTGCTAAGTGGTCTTCGGAGAATGTCTCCACGTTAATGCCACGCTCATTTTTTTCACTCACGCCCAGCTCTTTCTGCCATGGAAGTATCAAATCATGTTTCATATATTATTAAAAGCAGCAAAGTTAATGAATGTATTAAAGTCGCGGCATCCCCTCAGCAATTTGGAGCCAATTATTAAAATTTGATTAAAAGGCATGACTAATTAAAGAGGATATTTAAATTGGATTGAATTTTAATGCTTTTTTCCCCCCTCTCTCTCATCTTATTACCTTTGTGGCAGGGTTAAGATGAGAGGATGTTGAGATTAGATATTCTCACACTAATTAAGACCGCTGATCTCCCGGGAAGAGAACAAGAGCTTCCTCATTCTCTCCCATCCACACCGACATACACACACACACACACACACTCCCAGCGCTCGGACCAGTCGGGATTACGATGAACCCTGGACAGACCTGGACGACTCTGGCTGAGATGTGGCCCCCCTTCCCTATCCTCTCGCCTCCCACATTGCTCACTCCCCACGGGGCCCGCTGATGACACGTTAACCTTTGAGGCTGTCAGGCTATGAGAGAGAGACATTCTCACATTACGATTAACTCGGCTTCCCTTAATTAAACACATGAACGTGCCGATGAGGAGGATTAGGCGAGGCCTCAGAATAGAGCCGCTATACCGGATTTCCATTTATTAAGGACTATTCAGACAAATTTCCCTCTATTGCGATGGCATTACTGTCACAACGGCACATCATCTCACATAGGTCATCTGTGGCTTGTTAATGATTACGTCAATCAATTAATAGGCTTCCACAGACCGGGAGAGAAATAGAAAATGTTCAAGATAAGTCAACCTATTGCTTTTACTTTTCAGTTTGAGTAACTTTTTTGAAATGCTTCTTGGATGCAACAATTTGGTGCCAGTTTTTATTTACTGCAAACTGTGGTTAATTCACATATCAATGCTATTAGAGGATTTTTTTTTCCTAAGCTCTTCAACAGGGACATGTGATTGTCTATAAACAAACCAAATGAAAATAGGTCAAATGATCATCACCTTAAAAGCTTTAGAAACTAAATCAAGTTGGATCATAAATGTCTTAAATCTAAATGCAAAAATGTGAGTTCAAAAAGAAAATGTGCTTCTCCTTTATCAGTGTTCCATTTGCTCATTGGTTTCTATGTAGACAAATGAGTGTTGTTGACCAGTGTGTAGCATTTTGTTCGGGTGTATACTACAATATTTTGAAGTAGGGTTTCAACCAAAGCAGAGTAGAATAGTCAGAATGTCCCAGCTGATGTCTACTCATGAACCCTGTTTAATTAAAGTCTTTGTTAAGCAAGAGAGATATTTTGGGATTGTCACTGTGGATATCTTCTTGGATTCCCCATGCCTCTGACTCACTTCCATGCCCTATTTCATTGTAAGGGAAGGCAAAGGCAAATAAACAGCCTCTCATTCTAGAGTTTATATTTTCTCAAAGAAGAAGAAGGCATGTGAAGGGGGGGTCTGCGACCAGCAATTGAAAACTGTTGCCCTTACCCAGAGAGATGTGTGTACACTACTCCCAAAGTTAAACAAATAGACCCAGGGTGCAGGTTTGGTGGGAGTTGGAGCTTGTGCCCGTTAAAGCTCTCTGCCTGTCGTCTTCAATCACCATCTCTGGCCTTCATCAGACCTCTCTCCTCAGACGTGTGTCTGTGTGCATTTGTAATGTGTACGCCATTCTTTCGCTTTCTGTCTACGCACTCATATGTCTTTGTGTGCTTTTCCCACATGTGCGCCAGGCCTGGATCCAGAGAAGCACTTAGGAAAACCTCTGGCCGACATGGAGGCCTATCTGAAACAGGTTATACACTGCTACAGCCTTCGTCACCCCATTTCACCTCTCATGGAACTTTCTCCAAACCTCTAATCTTCTTTTACTTCTAAATATAAACATACAATTTTGCCCACTGTTGTCACTACTTAGGAACATAATGAAAAATTTCCTATATGCAAATAAAAACCTTACACAAAGTACTACCCAGTGTGTACCAGTGCATCCATTTATCAACTCCAATTGGAATAGTTGAGTAGCTGTGTTTGCCCATGTAATTCAACAATGTCTAACAGTAAATCATGTTTTGTACAGCTCTCACAGAAGTACGGGGTTCATATTTGTGGAGAAGGGGGTGAATATGAAACATTCACCCTGGATTGTCCTCTCTTCAAAAAGAAGATAGTTATGTGAGTCAATACAAAGATTGACTTTTTGACATCGGCTCAGCTAAAAGTTTGAAAAGTACTTTTCTATGTGCGGTAACTCAGCACTTTGGTACGTATGTTTGTGCAGTGATGCGTCGGAGACAGTGATCCACTCAGCAGATGCCTTTGCTCCAGTTGGCTACCTGCGCTTCACCCAGATGCATACTGAGAACAAAGACAGTGTAAGTCAAACATCTGAAGGAATTCAAAAGTATAACTTGTTTCACAAATAGAATCAATGCTGTTCGATGCTCAATCTCACAAAAGTTTGAGTGGCTTTGGGCTTGATTACTTTAAACCCACTCTGAGGGAAAAACAAATAGGAGAAAAGAAGCCTTTAGAGTCTAATAACTTTGTGGAGAAACCGTCTACTGTAGGGCTGGGTTCAGAGCCACCTCCAGAGGCCCTTTCTAGTCCTCTAGCCTCTGGTCTCTCTCTTCATCCCTTCATTCTCTCCTCTAGCCCCAGATGGCCTACTTTGACGTCTGCAATATTCACTGCAGCCTGAAACCAGGCCCAGCTTAATAAACATGTCCGCTCACATTAAGGCGCTTTGCATTCAGGTAGCTGGCTAAGCGGACCCAGGCGGGGGCTGCACAGAGGCGGCAGGAATTGGCTTTCGGTATATTGGAAGAAGCTGAATGAGGCTTCACTGGCATCAAAAGTGACACTTTGGGAATGTTTAACTTTTCCTAAAAGTTTATAATCTTTAAATTATTGCCAATTAAGACATTGGGCTAATTTGTGGGTGCTTTTAATAAGACTCCCCATTGGCTGATGAATGTCTCTGGTAACAGAGATAGCTTTTATGCCACTGTGGCAGAATACAGTGAGGATTCTTTTAGGCTTTGAGTGCTTAATATTTTATTATTTATGTTGCAGAGTAATAATATTAATTTGTATATTTAAATAATCATGTAATATTTTCAAAAGGAAGTGGGTCTCTTTCATATACATATACAACAACAACAGTAGAAAGAGGAATAATAGGAATAACTTAATAGTCAATAGTAGTAATAGTTCAGTTGAACACTTGAGCTTGCACATTTCTATTTGAGTCCTTGTTATGCATGTGTTTGCTCATATTGCATGGGGGCTGGGACTGTTATGGACAGAAAACATACCCCCCACATCCCACAGTCTTTGTGACCCTGCAGCTTCACTCCCTACAGCTATATATTTTTTCACCCCCCACTCGGGCACTCCTGCCCCATCACACATACACAACCCCCCTCCGGTTTGCTGAGGAAGATCCAGAGACTACGAGAGGAGGGGCAGCGCAAGGGGGAAACCAGGGGAGAACCTGCCCCGGTTCAGCCTTCTGAAACTCTTCTCGTCAGGGTGACAGATCGGCGGTGACACCGGCTCGAGAAGAAGCTGCACCAGGCTCTGGGGGGTGGAGGGTTGGGGGCGGACCACCATCATTTGCCCTCCGTTAATGCTAGTCAAGCTATTTTCCATGCTGGGCAGGAGAGAGGGGCTGAAGTATAATTAATTTGATTATCATATGGCGTAATGCGGTTGACAGCAGATGAGGGGGGTGAGTGAGTGTTGGCCAGGGTGAGAGGGAGCGTCAAGCAAATATGAAATATGTATTTAAATGCATGATGCCCAGCAGGATTTGGCAGGTAATATGTCTGCCTTAGAGAATGATAATGATTTGTTATTTAAAGACGCAAAGTAAACAGAACAAAAACACCACTTTGTCCAAACCCGAGAACACGTCTCGCACATCGTGTCCCGAGTTTTGACTGACAGGCAGCAAGATTGAATCTACAATATCAGAAAACACCACTCCCTTTACGCCTAAACTGTGAATATGTTAGCATGATGTTTCATATTCATTCACCTTGAAGTTATGTGCACCCTGGCCCTTGTCATGAAAGACTGACAAACATACACAAACAGGCCGCTTTGTGTGCTATTGAAAAGGCTTGCTAATTATACAGCGTTTTGTCTGTCTTTGCAAAAGGCTGTGCGCTTTTTTCTGGGCATTTGGCCTTATGTATTCCCTGTGGTGCTTTATTGCAGGATGCAGTGGCGAGAGCTTTGCCCCATGGTACTTGTCCTTGCCAGAGTGCCATTGACAAGATGACTGAGGAGGTGGAATATGCTGATCAAGCTGAAGACAACCAGCAAGAATTTACATCAAACAGTGACCTTAGTTGTCAGTGGGGCCACGGTAAGATTCATTTATTGTGAGACTTGCACTTGCTGACATGCATGTGGAGTGTGTATTTATGTCTCTATGTACAAGGGTGTGCCAGTTGATATTGGTGTGCATGGGCTGCTCCTTGAATCTGTGTCATTTGGCCAGCATCACAATGCTTGTGCTGCTGAGTGATTGTTTGACAAGAGCTGTCAAGTCAGCACTGATTTGTGACAGTCCCTGAATTAATTTTTCTTTTGACAAAAACTACAGATGCACGGACTATGTCTTAGATTTAAGGCAAAACCATGTAAAAATACGGTTTTGTTTTCATTAAGTCCAGATTAAATACTATATACAATATGTATAGTGTGGCAACTGTAATTTCCATCTGTATTTTTTTATTTATATATTTTTTTTAAACCTAAAGTGCTTCTGAAGTAAGGATGCTAAATAAAAATGATGCAGAAGATATACTTTTGGCTTTAGCTGAGTTTTCCAATTCCAAACACTTATTATTTTGGTGCCTCCATTTGCAGATGTTCTTCCATCCTGTTCACCAAGAAACTCCTCAGGCTTTCAGTGGATCGCTTCCATCAACGGCCTACAGAACCAAGAGCTAGACATTCATGGCCAGACGTCCACAGCGTTTAAACAACTGCAAAGTAAGAGAAAAAAGACAGTGAACATTAAGACATCTGTTAAGGGGTAGAGAAAAGTAATTGTGAAGAACTTGTGTCCGTCACTTTTACACATGATCATACTATTCAACAAGCATAAGGCAGAACGGCAGACCAAGTTCAAATCTCAGCTTGGGTCTGCTTGCACCATTCAGTTCAGCTATATCAATCCCCAAGGGGAAATTTGGTTGGTAGGTCTCCAAATTAGTTGATTCAGATTCCTTCTGCCACAGACTGATTGATTAGTAATATGGCAGATGAAGTTCAATGATCTCAGACGTCCACTGGTTGGTCTCTGTTGTTCAAACGCTGAGTGCAGGGGATGGTCTATGTGGTTCCGTAAACACTGAGCTGATGGTGTTGGGTCTGTTCCTGGAAACAGTTCTGTTGATGATGTTACAGGCAGTGTGTGTTACAGCTCTTGGATAAAAGTTAACTGTAACCACAACGATATGTGACTCTCTTGGTACACAAGAGGTCTCAGTCTCACTGCCACAGCTCCACATCCTGACACAGATCTTCTCTATAACTGTCTATAACTGCCCAGACAGCACTATCAGTTACTCACATACAAGGCAGGCCCTCCTCCCTGACTCCTCCCACTTGAAGCATCTCAATCTGCTCTGATCAATGTCAATCCAAGACTACAGATGAGTCCAGAATGTTATTGTTTAACCAGAGCTTTATAAAAAGTGAAAGGTTGCACTCACCAATAAGATTTGTTGTTCAGCTCTACTTGTCAAGAATTTCACAATTCTTATTAAAATCTGTGTCAAAAACAGTTTGTACTTCCACCTCCTGTTCCTCTTATACCTCCCAGTTCTGCAGCCTCTGTATCTGTGTCCATCCTACTGTCCTACTTTAATTTCAAGTTTCTCCTCAGAGCTGTGCACATTCTTGCAAATATTGGGGGAACATAAAAAAAATAAATTTGTATTAAAATAATTTATTGTCTTAAATCCCAACTTTTTTTCTTAATATAGATTTGATCACTACTAACAAGAATTCCTTTGTCCAGCATTTGTCCTGTAGGCTTTACCTTTTTGCAGTATTACTTTCAAACTGAACCCCTCTATGTAGACAGTGTTTTTATCCCTTGGGTGTCTTTTCTCTTGTGTTAGCTCAGCATACACAAGGAGGTGTGGTTGAAGAGTCATTCCTTATTCAGACGTGCTTGTCAGCGCAGCAGAGAAAGCCTGCGTGTCAGACTCTCCACCCATCCCAATTCTGGATCACTTGCTGGCCACCAAACAAGGACACATTCTTCAAATGAACACTACGCTCCTTTTAAACACATGCACAGTGCAGTCATGTTGGGTGGGTTATTGTTTTTGCCCTGAAGAATTGTAAAAGTATAGGCTTTTACAATGAATCTTGGTATTTTTTTCTTTTTCTTTTTTGATGGAGAAAGAGGGGTGAAAGATGAAAAGCATATTTAATGTCTATCGTGGTGCTCGACTGAACAGCCTTCACAGAATAGAGACAATATTAAACAAGTTAATATTTAATGAAGAACCCCTTTGTATGAGGGCAAAGTAGTCTGAGATGCTCGTGTTGGCAAAGAAAAAACAAACTTGAAGTTCTTTCAAAACATTGAGAGAGAGAAAGTCTTTGCTTTGAGTTTTTGTTCTGGTGTTTGCCTCCAAAGCCTACAATGTGCGCACAAAGTATGTTAGAAAACACTCTGCACAGAGGGACAAATAACATTTACCCTGCATAAAGCACTTTCAACAAACAATTTAACTTTAAATTTCATCAATGACCGTTTAAAGTAAAATATGTAGTAAAAATTCAACCCTGAGCTAATGGTTAAAATAGACTAATATTGTTGATAATTTAAGCCTTAATATTCTAAAATGTGGCAAAAGATATCAACATATGACTTGAAAGACGCTTGAGTGATGTTGTTAAGGGTGCTGATAGCACCTTCTTTATCTTTATTAAAGAAGTATTTGCACTCTTAGATATCGATAAATACTGTTAAAGATATGTGTTTTCACATTTTACTGCCATCTGGTGGAGTGGAGTTTAAATAACATATTTCAGCAAAAGTCTCAACTAAGAACATCAGAAGGAAGAGGTAAACAATAGAATCCAGTTGTGTGTTGAAGAAACAATTGAATAAGATGCGTTTTTATGTGTGACATTATTATTTAGGTGAGCTGGACAGTAAAGGCTGGAAAATGAAAGACATTGTCCTCGTCCACCTTTATGTGAAGAACATGGATGACTTTGCAGAGCTCAACACAGTCTATAAGAAGCACTTTGGCATAAACCCACCAGCCAGGTAACAATGCAGTTATTTTAAGGCATCTCCTCATCATTTTCAGGTATAAAGCAATAAAAATGGTTATGTCCTTGTCAATATTAGTTAGTCCACTGTCTTCCTCCTCCAGAGTGTGTGTCCAGGCCCCACTCCCGGTCGGTCAGCTGCTGCAGTTGGACTGTCTCCTCCATGCGTTGACCACCCCTCTGGAACAAGGCTGCTTTCACTGCAGAGAGGCCCTGCATGTCCAGAGCCTGTCCCACTGGGCCCCTGCCAACATCGGCCCTTACAGCCAGGCCCTTCGGGTAAGTCTGAAGCCCATGAGAGAGAGAGAGAGCTTGGTACTGAGGGAGGTAGAAAGATGGTAGATGGTAGAAGTGGGGAGAGATTCCAGTGTTTAAAAAAACAATTTGAAGTGTCAAATAGGGTGGCGTCATTACATACTGTTTTTGATAGTACTGATTAAAATACACATTATACTGTACATCCATATTGCAAATAAGTGCTTAAAACACAATCATATTATGATAATCCATTTTTCAGACATGCAGACTTTGCATTTCAAATTCAACAGTTTTCGCTCAAACTGACTTTTACAAAAGCAAAAGTTAGTGTTATCTTAGTCCAGAGATTGTATCTTTTCAAGTTTGAATATAAGTCAACACTCGCAATGCCGAAGGAGGAAATTCAAGTAGGACCAATCATTATCACAGTAATTAATTATCAGATATCACTTCTTTCTAATGTTTTGCAGCCCTAGAATACAGTTGTGCTCATATGTTTACAAACCTGATTCCCAAAAAGTTGTGATACTGTACAAATTGTAAATAAAAAAGGAATTTAATAATTTACAAATCTCATACACTTATATTTTATTCATAATAGTATATAGAGAACATATCAAATGTTGAAAGTGACACATTTTGAAATGTAATGCCAAATATTGGCTCATTTTGGATTTCATAAGAGCTACCACATTCCAAAAAAAGTTGGGACAGGTAGCAATAAGAGGCTGGAAAAGTTAAATGTACATATAAGAAACAGCTGGAAGATCAATTGGCAACTTAATAGGTCAATTGGCAACTGCATCAACTGCATGGCTGCGTCGAAGAAGGATCTGGTACTGAAATGGCCGCATCTTTCACCCATAGAAAATATTTGGTGCATCATAAAGAGGAAGATGTAATGAAGAAGACATAAGACAGTTGAACAACTAGAGTCTTAGAGATATAAGCTCAGCTCTCTAAGTCTCTAAGTGATTGAAAAGAGATTCTCAATTATCATCAGGCTTTAAGACTCAGAAAAGCTCACTATTGACTTGTTTTAGTTTTAGAGTATTACTTTGAACCTGCACATGAGTGTAAATGTTCAAACCCCATAGTTTAATCATAAATCTCCTTGTAATACATTGGACTCTTTAAGTGTCATGTTACTTACTGTTTACCAGAGATGTCTCGGTTTATGTATCTCTGTTGTGTGTGCTGGTGTTTGTGATTGTAGCTTTGTGCTATGTTGTCTTCTCTTTACCCCTTTGGTGTTTACTCATAAACATCCATCCCTGATCTCATGCCCGGCACAGACCTATTTTCCGCTCGTGTTTGTAAAGATCCAGCTTCTTTCATATTGTTTCAAACTCTTGAGAGAATGTGGAATTCAAAGGGCAGAGCGGAGGAAGTGTGGGCCGCGGTTGCACGCTCGGCTCACTGTTTTGTTTACCCAGTGTGTATTATATGGGATTACGCTTGTCAAGGTACTGTCAACAAGGATAGTGTCCATCTCCTCCACGCTGTCCTTGATCCCCCAGCCAAATCCGTCTCTGAGTGAGAACATGTGTGGATTAGCTATTCGTTTGGAGCTTGACGGCGTATCTCAGCGATGTGTCACTGAAGCGTTTGCGCTGCTTGGATTCTTCAGATGTAACATAGAGGCAGTGGTCAAAGTTGGTAGTTTACTCATTCAATATTACAAAATACTGTTGTAATATAACAGAATATATAATAAAAAAAATACTTGGCTTATCTTGTCTTTGTCTGGGTTTTCCACAAGCATCTTTGCTATTGTGGTGTAAATAAGAGTGGATTTAATAATGTTGGGAACATGAATGGCATGTTTTATTTGGAGGCAGAGGGGTTAGCGCTCCTGCCTCACAGCAAGTAAGGTCCTGGGTTTGATCCCCGGGCAGGGCAGGGCCTTTTTATGTGGAGTTTGCATGTTCTCCCTGTGTCTGCGTAGCCGCCTGACTTATTTATTAAATAAATAAATACATTTTTATTATAAATCCAAGTTCAGATTTTTCAGTGAGTTTTGGTTAGAGTTTGTTTGGGTTATGTAATTCAAATAAATGAAAAAGCAAATGAACTGATTGTGACTTCATCTTCCACAGACTGATTGTACAGTCTTATATCAGTCGGAAAGAAGGCGTTCTTGTGGTGTTCCCTCCTGCAGCTTCCTGTTCTTGTTCTAAAGCCAAATGCAGGGGATGATCCGTGTTGTTCAGTCAGGCATCTGTCCTATTGTGTGTCTATTGCTCCACTACCTCAACCAGAGTCTCCAAATACCTTTAGTGGAACCAGCTCTTTCTAAGGCACATCTTTTGTTATTTTGGCTTAAATGACATTTCTCTATTTTATTGTTTTCTTAGAAAACTTGAATTGCTCCACTTTTTTTAAAATTACTTGCATTCCATGTCTTCTATTACAAAAACAACTTTTTGTATGGATGCATTTATTTTTTTAGTTTGAAATTAATATATTTTTTGGGGGCTCACAATACTAGACAAAACCTTGAGCTACCCTGTTGAATTTCTTGAGTTCAGAAGTGTCTTAATTCCGATGGTAGAAAGACCCAGACCTGGGAAACTTACAACAAAATGTTCAAAGCCAAAACAGCTTGGATAAAAATGATAAAAATGCTCAGTTAATGGACCAGCCAGTAAATTTATTAAGTTAAAAAATTTTTATTCATGCGTGACATACTTGGTTTCTTAATGGATGATCAACGAGACACGAAATGAATCTCTCATCAATCTAATTATTACTTATAATACAATTTCATAAATACAACAAGATTTGCATCCCACTGTGACACTACTCTGTCACACTACACTGCCTTAATTTGATCAACAGCTCTTCAGTATATGCAAAGATTTCTTTACATATTGATACAATTAGCCTCTTGCTGTGAGCCCTTTCTTTCACTAGTACCATGATGACTCCATTTTAATGAAACTGTACAACTGTTGATGACGTGCCATAGCTGTTGTTTAAGGGAGAGATATAACCTGCAGTCTTATTACCAATGAATGACTAATTCACTAAAAAGGAGCCAATGAGCTCACAGGGGGTCCAACTTTAAACGTTGAACCGTAGAGAGTGCTCCTAGCTCAGTCGATAGTGCACATGCAAATACGCGGGAGACCCAGTTCAAGTTTCGTTTGGGTCGTTTGCCCAATGTCGTTTCCCTCTCTCTCTCTTCCTCTGTTTCCTGTCAACCTACTGTTACTATCAAGAAAAAGGCAAAACAAACAAACAAAAAAGAAAATCGAATAAATAAATTGAAACCGAGATTTGAATTTAATTTATGTTTTACAAACAAAACTGTCAGTTTTACGCAATTAAGAGGAGCATTCAATTCTTATTATATTATTTCAGCAACATATCAAAAACCCATATAAATTAATGGTACCAATACATTTAGTGTTAGTTTATATTTAGTTTTTTGCTCTTTCTTGGATGCAATGTGTTTCCTTAGACCTGGATTTGATGCCCCATCCACCAACCCCAAGCATAAATACAAAATTTACCCTCAGAAAACATCAAATATTTATAAATATAGATATCTTACCTGTTTCTAAGCCTTCAAACCAGTTTTTTCCAAAAAATGCAATTGGACACAAGCGAGATTTACTGTAGGTCACCACAATTTCCTGCCATTTCATAAATAACATACAGTTTATTTAATTGGGAAATTTTTAGGAGTAAAAGTATAATGGCTTAAAAATTGGCAGAAGTGATAAAAGCACCAAAAAACAGCTTTAATATGAACAAAACAGCCGCACGTGGCAGAGTGGTTAGCACTCCTGCCTCACAGCAAGAAGGTCTTGAGTTTAAAACCCGGCCGACTCAAACATTCTCGACCGACTCTGGTCTTTCTGTGAGGAGTCTGCATGTCCGCCAAGTGTTACCATGGTTCCTCTCCGGGTACTCTGGCTTCCTCCCACCGCCCAAAGACATGCATGTATAGGTTAAATGGCAACTCTAAAGTGTCCCTAGTGAATGAATGTGTCTGTCACTGTCTGCCTCTAAATGTTAGCTCTGCGACTAACTGGCCACTGTCCAGGGTGTACCCTGCCTCAGGCCCAAAGCTGCTGGTGACCCCTAACGGGACAAAGCAGTAGAAAATGAATGAATGAATGATTGAGAGGTGGTAGTTGAACAAGTAAATTATTCTGACAACACGGCCTGTTGTGTAGTTCAAATATTAGAGACATATTTATGCATTTTGTCATGTTAGTTTCTCATGCCGTAGATTAATTTAAAAGGTTCACTGACCACTCTTTGTTGGTCTATTACAGCATGCAGAGGATGGTCCTTGTTGTTTGCTTTAGCATCTATCCTGCTTCAAATACTGTCTATAACCTCTTTTGTAACATGGCCCTTATACTTTTAACTGTTGTGACATCTTTGTTTCAGTTCTTTAGGAAGGTTTAAACTGTACATGTATCAAAACTACACTAGCTATTGCTGGTTATCGTCTTGTCTAAAGCAGAAATTATGATAATATCTTTTTTATTTGTCAGGTTTGACTGCGGTTGATTTAGCTTTTTTTATGAGAAGTGTTGGCTCAATGTCGGCTCATTGTTTTGAGTAACAGCACATGGCCGCTGACAGGATATGGCTGGAGGATGCAGACTTTGACCACACCAGCTCTTCCAAACGGAGGTGCACAGTAACCACATTAGCTCTCGCCACATGATGGATGCTGGACTTTCTAACTCCATCCATCTCCTGACCCATCTGCCGACCTGTCACGTCTCTCGGGCCCAGCTCTCGGGAATGGCAGGCTGACTGGATGTCGACTTGGCCCGATGAGCTGACAGATGCAGATCCGACTTGATTTAAAGAATTAGTTAACCTTTATGATGTCAAAGCTGGGAGGCCCTCAGATGATTGTATGTAAATGTGAGATATGACAGGACTTTTAGGAAAACCTGCCAGCTATAAGAAGGAAATGGTCTTTTAATTTATGCTTTGATTTTACATGGATCGCTGGCTGGTGAAGCTGCGTTTAGCATATATGGTATTGTAAATATATAGATACAACTATACGTGCTATGTAGGCATAGCTGAGAAATAAGGGTAAACAAAGTGGATAAGCTGGATAAGTGTCAATGCTGCAATGACAAAGGTGCACATAAACATGCATGCCAAGTCCTTCGCTTCCAACCCTGCTACAGTTCAATTAAAATGTGGATACCACATTAAGCTCAAATGAGTAACGGACCCAAACAGAAAGAGTGTGCCTGCATATCTTTATGAGAGAAGAAAGAATAATGTCAGTTGTGTTACAGCCATTGTGTCTGTTGGCCCTGCCCTTTTCAATCAGCGGACTGGTTCACAGGGGCCTGCGCTCACTGATAGACACCTTGTCATGGTTTGTTTTTAATAGCCGGCAATGATCGTTGGTTTAAAAAAAAAAAAAAACATTTGTGAGCAGAAGAGCGAATGAATCTGATAGAAGCTGTTTTCTGCTACTGTGATAAAAAAACTAATAAATACCCTCTAAAATAAGCGGCTGCATTTTGAGAAACAAATTTATACTTTTGAGTTTTGAGAGAATGATTCTCAGTATGTTATTTATTTTGCCACTTAATATGTCCCTTCACAGTGGTAGAAATTGGCTTACATACAATATTATTCTTTAACAGTTTTTTAAAACACCCACATAATGTGCTATTTCATAGAGTCAGAGTTAACACCAGGAATCCCCTCTGCAGGTGCTCCCCAGATCTATTTAAATGAATGCAGCCTGTTCCGTGGCATTCCCTTCGGAGCTCACATTTACTGAGGCAAATACAATAGTCAAACGGCGTCTGAATGGAGAGACTATCAGTTGAGTGGTTGTTAAACATCTCCTCTTTCCTGTTAAGGTAAGTGGCTCACCCCTGGGATATTTGCAGGGGAAATTATACTCACTGATCAGATTGTGTGGGGTGCACGCTAGCCTCAGGTTGCTCGCTAACACTAACCCCCTCGCCTCATTCCCCTAATTGTGAGTGACAGTCAATATTGCGGGAGGCCGCCTCACTCAAGCCCCTCGATGGGATTTGCATTGGATTTTTAAAAATTGTCAAAGTGGCCAGTAAGGCGTCAGGAGGGAAGTAGATCTGACACTGCAGATTAACGTCAAACAGAGAAGTCAGAAGTGAGCATTTATATAATCTTCTTAGAGAAAAGTAAATGTCTCAAAAACAGCGACGTGAACTTTGTGCGACCCGCTTGATTAAGGAGCAGAGGTCAGGCTGAGTCAGTGCCCTGGCCACCCACGAGCTGCAAGAGAGCGCACTCACCGAGGACTAAAACAGGGAGGCAGGTAGAAGCGTCATGCTCATGCAGAGAAATACCATTCGACAGGGTTACTATATTAACTGTTTAGTTACTTAGCACAGGATGAAATCATTTGTTTCGCCATGTTAAAGCAAGAACAAGACTACGTATAAGTTGCAGATAGCTTGAAAAAAAAAACTATACTTTAAATTTTGACTAACTCTGCTGGTTAGGAAATGTTTTAGCTTGCTTATGAACTTGTAGGTCACAAAAGCTGCCTAGAACTTCATCTCTGTCTAAAAGATAAATGCAGATAGAAAATTAGGAAAACAGGACCAACACCCATCTTTTCCCTGCTTAAAATATTTGCAGAATTTCTTAAGTTTTTAAGTTACTTAGAACAATTTACATGATTTGAAAATACTGTCACACAGAAAAAAGCTAGTGTTATCCATAATATGTTCAGAAAGTTGATGGCAGTCTGAAAGCTTTCTAGTAATCACATTAGCAACAGCAGCAGCAGGTTTCACAGCACCTCTACTGGCCTGGCGGACATGCTACAGTTTTTTTCTGATCACCTGAGCTGGTCCTTGAGAACATTCAACAAGGATGTTAAATTCAAAGTTGCATTTTTTTTTCCAAATCATGGCCTCCATGACTTAATTTAATGCTTTCTTACTATACTCCCATAAAAGCTACATAAACTTTAAGATCATCATAGTATACAGTATTTGCTTATTCTAAAGTAATGTTTTAAATGTTTTATTAGGACAGATTTGGTGAGATATTTTAAGTTTAAGGTTACGAGTGGAAGGTAATTGGTCTTAATGTGATTTGTTTGCCTTTCACACATAACACAATTACACCATAACATCTTTAGTTTTTGTGTGGGGTCTGTAACATTGATAAAAAAAAGTCTTAATATTTGTACCAGGCTTCCCCTACAACTGTTTTATTAACATTTGGCAAACAATAAAACCGCAGGAACATCATTTTAGCCAAATCCAAATTTCATGGATTATATAGTGTCCTTTCTTCACTTATTTGGCTCCAAATAGAACTACTAATGAATTAAACACTTAAACATCTAAATATAGAAATTGCCCCTACTGGTACAACGTGACATAACAGAGACTACACTTTCTTCTCTTCTTCTCTGTTACACATTTTTATCTCTGGCATACCATAAAGTTTAACATAATATTTCAAAACCAAACAATATTGCACAAAGACATACAACCCTTTAAAAACGTGCAGGGGAATAAAAATGAACACCCTGATTGTGACAACTGCATATGATGTATTATAAGTGGAAAAGCCACAATCTGATGATGAATAGCAGAAATTAAGGTAAGTGCTTTCGGTTTATGGTTTTGTTCTCACACACAGTAAACCAGTCAATACCCTCTACCTCTCTGTTACCCCCATCAACTGCCCAAATCCCCTCAGTCTAGAGACTGCATCTACCTTAATTACCACACAAGAGTAATTAGCCCAAAACCGGTGTATGCGTGCGTCTGCGTTTGGGGATGTATTCAAACAGTGCCAGCAGATTAATTAGGACATTTAACTTAATTTCTAATACAACAAAATTAATCCCATTTAAAAAAAAAAAAAAAGATCTTAAAGGACGGCCGCCTGTCAGCATCCAACGCCTCTCCCTTTTTTGCCATAATCTATTAAAACTTTGCTTTTATCTCACCTCTTCATCCCCCACACCCCCCCGTCATACTTTATGGATTTTTTCATAAACATGACTCATACTTCATAAACGTCTCAATTTTCTAGTCTATTAACATTACTTCAAAAGCACTTGATAAAAGAGGACGGCATGCGTGAAATAATGCACCAATAATACGAAACGCTGGAGGGGGAAAGAGCAGCAGGGGCGGCTTTCTGCGCACAATGCAAGGGATGTTATCAAGTTTAATAAAAGAACAAATGATCGTTTCCACAGAGGAGGGGCAGAGCAGCAGGGGGGGAGGGGGGTAATTGAACACATGAAAAATAGGGACCTCAGCGGGTTGATCATTTGAGCGAGCAGGCTACTCAAAGATGTAGTGTTGTTTGCAACCTAGTCTCCAACAATTACCTTAACTTTTTCTAGTATTTTGTAGATTTAGAAATCTCGTCAAACCTGTTGAGAACATAGGCGGACTTTGAGATTTGTGCTGAGGGGAGCAAACATTTTTGCAAACATCACATCACAGTTGAACTATTACATGAATAGCCACAGGAACATATTTAGAGTAAGGGGTTTTGGGAAAAAAATGCTACTATTATTACAAATCAATAATTAATGTAGTTGATATACAGTATGTCCAGCTGAACATTAGCTGCTGTATTCAGTCAATAACAGAGCACATAAGAACTGAGCTGCAGTGAGTGAATAGTTTGAAAATGTTTGTCTGGTGTCATTCAGTTCAGAGTCCTGAGAAACAGTTCTAATGGTTTATCTCATCCCGCACAAAATCTCTAACATTTAAACGATTTATACATGATACACCCTTCCTCCTCTGGAGAAGACACAGACTGTGGTCAAAAACAAATTATGCATCCATCACACCGGCCGCTCACATTAACACTGGCGTTTACCACGTTTCATTCTTTTACACAAACAGACTTCCTGCTTACGCTAGCCTACTTCATTTACCGACATGTACTTTTAAATGTTAAGCCCCTCTGCATTTTGCCCAGAAACAGCTGACAACAACCTACAATTTATCTGATTGGCCGATTATTTCCAGAGCTATGCTGCCTTAACTGAACAGGTGCGGCTTGCGGAAAAACACCATAGGCCTAATTATTATTTGCCTGTATCTTTCCACAGCGATGGTGTCGGGGCAGGAACAGTGGACTGTAGTCACCCTTTTCTGCATCCTGCGTATATGTGCACTATCTTCTCAAGTGATAAGTTTACTGTCGCCCTCAATAAGAAATAGCACAACTATCACTAATGGCCAAAAAAAAATCACAAATCCTGCAAGGGATTATGAGCACAGCTGTACATAATCCATGCTTAAGAAAACATTTATTTGTAATAAATCTTACAATTTTATATTCCAGATTTGCCTCAGACTTGGTTTTAACTTGGTCTTTTCTGGTTCTCTTATTTTAAGTCACGACGGGCCAGGACTGGTCTAAATTCTAATTATATCATTCTTTTGATAGGATATAAATTTCTGTTTTTATCTAACTTTTAAAAAAATATCCTACCCACTTTACCTCTTTCACCAAAAAATACCGCCTCATTGAGTTTGGACTTGTAGCGTTAACATTTTTAAAACACAGACTTTACTCAGTCTCATCCCTAGGGATTGATCCAAAAAGTCCTGGTTGTATCTTGGTCTTAATGCACTCTGGTCTCAGTTATGTCTTATTTTGTGCAGTTTTGACTTCAACACTAGTTTTCAGTAATATAATAGTTATTTTTCTTATAAATTAAAATGAAGCATTTAAACAAATACATAAAATATGCACATATATAATATAAATAGCATAAGAAATTTCTCTGTTTCTTTGTTTTGTTTTACCTCTTCTTTCACATTTCTGAAAACTGCATATACACATTACACTGTTGGGATCGTGTTATTTTTGGATACATGTAGCAACCTGCTCGTAGTTACAGCGACGCTTGTTAACACAGTTTTGTTTTCACTCAGACACTCGTGAATAGACTGGCTGCTTCCTCTGCTGAATGCCTGGATTTAGAGCAATGAGTAGACGCTTTTGTCTGGAGACGGTCGGGAAGCTTTTGACTGACAGCCAGGCTTCATCTTCGAGCCTTTTCCCAAGTGAGCATTGATTCAGTACCTCTTTAGCTCACCACAGCTTGTCTCTGCAGGCTTTACACGTCTAAACTGTAGACCGAGGTCAACTGTCTTTACTTGAACTGGACACACAAGAAACAGGCTGATCAAACCCGCTAAGACCCAATGGCACAATGGCATGTCAGCTGTATGCCCCGAGGCCAGCACTCACAAAGACACACTTCCACTGCAGGATGGGAACTGCAGGCTCCATGACAGACTCAACTGGTCGGGCCAATACAATGAGTCAGGAGTAAGTCAAGGTAGCCTAGACACGACTGGCAGAGGTAAACAAATAACTAAGCGTATTGGCCCCTTTCAGACTATTTCAGACTATTTTAACCAAAAACAATTTACATCTTTTTTTCTTGTAAAACATTATTGTGGAACAGATATCCCGCCATTTAGTGTAGGGGTACGCTGTGTTTCACTTTATTTACAGCAATAATAGTTTGCAGGAATGTTTTGGAGCATACAAATTCCGATCTAAGGACACATTTGGATTTATTCTGCTAATTGTGGAAGTGTTAATGGGTATGAGTCCTGGCTCACTGAGAGAATTCCTACACAATATTTTATATATTTTTTTCTGCTGAATTATCACTTGTAGCAGTGACACACCTTTGTATTTAGGCTTTTAATTACGTGGGTATTTATTGATTGGAGCATTTCAATGAAGCAGCGGCGTTAGCACATAGTATGCAAGTATTAATACAGAGTTCTGCACCTTAGAAAGTTAATAGAAAGTTGTACCATGGACATTGTACCTTAGGACAAAAAAATCTACTTTTCCTCTTACTTATTAAGATGGAGGTATGGTAGAACAGTGTGAACCCATCAGAATCAGAAGTTTTGCATATGAAATGGGAAAGTAAGACTGTGGAGGATGCATGTAGATACCAGGTGTGAATACAATAAGTTGAAGAGGCCACATGTCCTGAAAGAAATACTACTATCATTATAACAGCTAAATTAGTTATTTACACATAGACTTTTACAAGCATAGTTCTTTATCTTTTTAACTGGTGAATTGTAACTTTTGTGACATAAGTATAATTTAAAGCCACCGTCTTCGATACACATTAGATACTGTATATTGTACAGAAATGGCCATATTTCTGAAAAGGCTATTTTTCCATTGGAATTTTTCAAATGTTTATGTTCTGTTTTGTTTCTGCTCACATAATATGAATTTGGTTCAAGGTGTCTACTTTTTTCTAGATGTACTTATATTGTTGTAAAATAGAGATATTACAATGTGCTGCAACTGCTGTATTGTATTTTTCTACATGAACATGATCAACACTGCCGTTTCTGGCCAGGATTTTAGCCTCTGAATGAGTTTGTAGAACCAGGTCTGATCTCGCTCTCTCCCCAGTGACCACACTTGTCCTCCTCTGGCTGCAGCCATTGCGTTCCCTCCATTGTGGCGTTGTGTGCTGTGTTCGCAGTAGCGCGTGGCAGAGGCTGGTATGAGCTTGTACCAGGCGAGGACAGGGTAAGCACTGGATCTGTCAGAGCACATCGGCTCTCAGGCAGCAACCGCGCGCCCCACCACCGCGCCTCGGCCCCGGCCCCTGCCACACTCCTACTCATTAATGGGCCGGGCCCTGACAACTGATCCTAATTGCCTTTGAACAGCTCTTCATGTATTATTGGTGCCTGACTGCATCAGTTCATGTCAACAAGCCACGGGAAGCAGGGACAGGATAACCATTACCGTTGTCCTGTTTCCTCTGCACATACTGTACATAGTAAATGTGGCTATAAATATTCATATGGACAAGTATGTACAGGTGACATGTAAACATTTGAGACAATTGTGTGGTGTGAGTCAAAGGCATCAACAACTTCTCAGATTTGGAAGTTCTTAAAGGTACATATATCTAAATATACACAATTCCTATAGGTGCTTATAACCTTAAAAATGCCTTAAATGTAATGTGTGCTTCAATTTAACATTTGAAAAGGTGTGTGTACTCTTGAAATAATCAAAGTCAACAACCTCTTCAAGAGATGCACAAGAGATTGCAAATTATTGTTATTTTGATATAAGAAAATACAATATCTGTATCACAGGAAATTGCTTGTATTGCAATAACTCTTTACTCTTTGCATCAAGATATAGTATTTTCAGCGCCTTAAATCATAATGTTGTGCGAGCAAATACAAAGTTCATTTAGTTCCTGGTTTAGTTTGGGTTTATACCTGATTCAGTCTTTTAAACTTTAATTAAATAAAGAGACAATTCAGATTTAGCAGTTCGTACTATTAGCACAATATTCAGTAACGTTATACCATGTCACATTTTTTTACCAATACCGTATAGCCCATCTCTGTAATGGATACAGTTTTCAGCTTGTGCCAGATTTGGTAAACTCTTTCATTTGTATTTAATTCAGCAATCCATAAATGACTGGAATTTGGTGACATAGCAGTTCAGTTTGTAAACCCGCCTACGGTAGCCTTGCAGGGACACACTATTCTGTGTGAACAAGTCGTGCATAAATGGGCCAGAGGATGTGTTTGATTCAGAAAGGTAGAAACAAAATCGTTTTTCTCCAGCGGTGTTCTATTTGTCCACTTTAGGAAGCTGTACAAATGCAAAGAGTATTTAATGCAGTTGTAAACTATTTTTATTTAACTAAACAAAATTTTGCACAGTGGATCTTATTGGACCTAAAAGGAATTTATTTAGTGTACTATTTAATGGCATTGTATGTATACCATAATAAAAAATAACAAGTTATAGTATGTAACCTAAAATTTTTTTTTTTTTAGTAGTGTATTTAATAAAACAAATACACAATGGCTAGAATTGTAGCCATTGTACCATTGTAAGCATATGAATTATTTTTGTCATTGTTAAAATACAGTCCTTTATTACTGCTTTAATTTATGATCACTGCAAAAACTGAAGAGAAACTTAACCACAATGACCTGGTCCGCCCTTGTTATGATTTTGTACGTCGTTTTTTTTTTACTTTCTCCGAATTTTGACTCAGATCTTTTTTCTACCCCATTGCCAGTTACCAGCTTCCATATGACCATCATCATCTGTTGTATATGACTCTGATTTTATTTGATAAGTATAAGGTCTGTACTGTTTAATTTCTAGCGGACAGCCTGCTGTGTCAGCATGTTTACCTTCTTGTTTGCTTCTCACTTTGTCATTGCTGATGAGCACTGGCGGTGTGAGCGGCTCACAGACATCAAGAAGGCACCGTGCACACATCCCACCACCGCCGCATATCACGACACGTCTGCTACCACCACAATCACAAAACAGTCAAAACACATCAATTATTTGCTATCTCTGGTGTGAATTATTAGCCCATATCTAACTATTTACTTCCTCTTTCACCCCGAAGTGGAGGGCGGATTTTTTTATTATTATTATTATTATTATTTGTGGAATGAAAAAGCAAATGCATAGATAAAAAGCATAGCGGCGTGTACTGTCCACTCCCATCACCGTCTGACACAGGAGAGATGTATGACCGTCCCATTACTATGGTAACTAGCCGCTATATTCAGAGCTGCCCGGGTGTGCTTCTTCCCCCCGCAGTGACGAGAGGGCCGAGCTGACAGGGCCGACACGCACGCACACACACACGCACACACACACACGCACACACACGTGTACGCTGAAGAGAAGGGAAAGGAAAGGCTGGGAGATGCTCTTTGTGGCATGTGTGGAAAAAGCCAGACAGAACAATGCAGCGCCAGCACCGCTGTGGTGACACACACAGACTAATAGGAACGCTATAGGAATGGGAAATTTAACCTCCACCTTGACAGCATTTTACCGCTGCCCGCAATGTTTTATTCACAACAACAGACAAAGAATGGGATTATATTTAGGCACTTTCAGCCAGCACTGTATATTCGCCTCAGTTTTCTTGCACAAAAATGTTACAATTAAATTGACAGTTTTTGGCTTCTACTCAGTAGCAATGCACAAGCTTTTAAATCACTAAAGTAATAATAATGAGCACCTACTATTAAACATTAGGTAAATATTAGTAACTTCCTAATTCATCATTTACAAAGCATAACTCCAATCATTATTAAATTTTAAACATTATACAGCTTTTTTACTGAATTTTAGCATCTTTAGTTCATATTAATTCATTCTTACCTACACATATATTAATGCTTTACTATTTCTTAGATAGTGTGTAATCATTATAAAATTATCCCCAAAATTATCTGGTCTAGTAACAGTCAAACTAACCCTCGCAAAAATAAATGCCAACTTGTTCAATATACAATGCTGTTTTATTTGCAATAATGTTATTTTACTCTAAATTTGTATTTATCTTTTTCATTCCACTGAAAACCTTTTGTTATTACAAGGGTTTTGAACTATAGATGATCATGACCACACTATTCAACCACAATATAATCTATAGACTCTGTGCAGCCCAGTTCTAAATAACATAGTTCATGAGGTCGTGAAAAAACGGTCAAGATAGACATGTTTTCAATATTATTTATGTAGGATATAATTTCATTTGAATAAGACACGTTATTATGAAAAAGTCATGAAAAATGAATGGGGAAAGAGTAAATAAACCTTGAATTAAGCAGCCTTAAATCACTTGTCTGACATTATAGTATTATACTCCAGGTTCCCATGAGTCCTGGAAAGTCAATATGTACTACGATATAATTTATACTAGACCAGTTTTCTTCTTGTCATTGGAAAGTCATGGAAAATGATGGTAAAAAGGTACAGGATTTTTGTGTATTGTTGTTTTTATGAGCATTGTTGTTTTTAAATAATTCTAGTGGTATTTCGTTATTGCCAGTGAAAGTCCTGGCAAATTTTCTCTTAGATTTTTTTTCCAAAAACATTGAAAATCCATTTGCTGTCTGCAGATACTCCATTGTTTGTTTGAAAATAAGATGCCTTTTTGCTGTGCCACAGTTGATTCAGAAAAAAACTAGCATTCATATTCCATTTACTTTTAGCCAATGGTGTTGTCATAAATTTCTCACTGAGCATTTCTTCGGAGTAGTAACTTTTTTAACCCGACTCGTTCACTTTTGAAATGCCATTGTCATCAAAGCTGCAACGTACTGCTTTTGGTTTCTGCCTGCGTCATCAGCATGTTCTCTTTAATATATAATCATTATTGATATTATAGATTTATTATAAGAGGAAGTGTCAAGAGCCATTGAGTAGACATAATGAAATTAAGTTCAGTCTAATGTTGTACGCAGTATTTTGATACTAAACTCTGTATGTCCCTTGTCTGTCTTTATAATTAATGCTGTTTTTCCACATAGTTATTACAAGGCCTTTTATTTATTTTTCTATATATTAAAATATTTCTTGGTTCTATGGTTCATTTGTAATACTCCCTTGAACTTTCCAATTCTATTTATACTTGCTTTACTAATTTACTTCATTCATAAAGCTCCATATCACTGTTGGAAACTTATCTGAGCAAAATTTGACAAAAAGCAAAAGCAGAGAATGTGTGGAGAACTGTGGAGCCATGGTCTGACGCTGAGTTTGAACACCACCAAAGACTTTTTTAGTGCAGTCAGAGTGCCATCTTTTGTCCACAAGGAGAATTACACCATTGTTCAATTAGATCATTTCAGTTTTTTTAGAACACAGAATAGAATACATTACTGGGAAGAAAACTTGTGAGATACTTTTAATGAAAATCCAAATATTGGTCTCAAATGTAATAAATATGCACACACACTGTATACGCTGCCATTAATGCTGCCACAAAAGTAAAAAAAAATACAAAAGGTCTAGTTTTGCAATTGACCTCTCCTAATTCTTCTAAAGTACACTTGATCAGATCTAGAGAATCCAGATTGTCTGGGGAAATACCTTTGTGGTTATGCTGATCACTGTTAGCCATTGCTAAATGTTTTTAAGCAACATACATATCTTCAGAATTAGTTATAGTAAATTATAAAGTGCAAACTCCATTTGAAAGTAAATATTAGCACATTCAATTGTGCAACTGCATAAGATTTTGCAGCTCATAAAAACATTTTGAACTAACTAATTTAATTTATGAGTAATTCATCATTTTGTAACTATTTTAAGCACACATTAACAAGACGTGCATCTTTTTCATACAAAGCCATTGCAGAGGGGTAAGCAAACAGCATTTGCCTTGGGCCCAAAGCACAAGGCAGGGTTCTAAAAATGCCTACATTTAAGTGTTTATTGGATGAACTAAACAAGTGTTTTATTTTGTATGCAGGAGTTACTACAATTAGAAATGCCTAGTGGAACCAGGGTTATACTTTTAGACTTAAATGTAAAATCATCAATGTGTATTGATTTGTGATTCATATGCCTTTTGGGCTTCAGGTTTAGTGTGTTTTAGGGACTCTCGTATAGCTCCCTACAGTCTCTAGAAACGCCTCTGTTTTTATATTGACCATATTAACGAATCTTGTTACTAAACAATAAAAGTAATGTTAAAACAATCATAATTAATTAAAAAAATAATGGTAATTGTAACTTGAGGCCATATTACCCAGCCTTACAATAGTTTCTAAAAAGAGGTTTTGGGTTTATGTCTTATCCCAGGGTCCCTGTCTGATTTGTGTCTGGTTGTCACAAACTAAACGCTATTTAATGTCATTGTTAGTGGGAGTTGCACATTGATAGCTGTAAGGCTGCATGATATTGGGAAAAGATGCGATATGCGATATCTCTGTTGAATATTGCGATAACGATATTTCTTGCGATATCACATTTCCCTTGAGAAATGCTAGATTTATTAGCTATTTTAAAAATTTTTATGTAATGATCATACTAAAATAAACAGGTTATAAATAATCTTCTGATCTAATTAAATGCACTGTGAACAAAGGCTTTTTTTTTCCTTTTTATTCAACTGGCATATTTTTTATTTAAAAAATAGTTTTATTTATCGCACCTCTCCGCGATACGGATATCGCATATTCTATTATCGCGATGGCGATATTTTATTGTGCAGCTGTAGATAGCTGTGTCCAACACTTATCTGGGACATAGTTCTTTTGGGCCCAGGTTAAGTCATCTCTCTTTTCACAACCAGACTGAGATACAGTGTTTTAAAAAAGAGCAAATGTGAAAAGACAGAGGAGACACAACGGTGGCAGCTGGGGAGGAGAGCAAACGGGGGGCTGAGGGATGCAGTTTCAGCATCATTCAATCAGACAACATGCCCCTCAGCTGAAACACCGAGACCCTCTCGAATTAGGGAGATTAGCAAGAAAGCGCATAATGCAGGATGATGGAATTTGTCATAATTTGCATTGTCCTGGAAAGATCTGGTTTGATAGAGCGACGCATGGAGGGGCTTGTCATGTCCCACGGGCAGGTCATAGTGGAAGCTTGGCAGAAATGATTTTTGCGATATGTGCATCAGTCGTAAAAGCCTCACAACCAATTTGTCAGAAAAATATGAGGTCGGGACAGTTGAAGGCAGCAGGGCATTTTGCCCGTCGCCATGGAAAAACTTGCCCCTCGTCAGTCTCTGCCCACTCTGTGTGCCACTGTTACATCAACCATGAGTTTGTCCATTTCTCTAACATATTCTGGCCATGTTGTTTTAATTGTAACCTTTTCAATGCAACAGAGGAAGTTTGCAATACATTCACACGTTTGTCTTACTGTTACTGTCCTGCATTCTGCTGCTCTAACAAATTGCTCCTGGTGGTACAAAGTCATCGGTTTAATTTTTACATCCACTTGTATTTTTACAATTTGTGTATTGTGTATTAGTTTGTATACTTTATTGGCAGTGATGAGAAATGGCACTTTTAAATGTAGTTGTACTGCTGTATAATGAAAGCATTCTATCCTTTTTTGAAGATACACACGCAAAACATTAGTTTACTCAACAATGGCAAAAC
Source organism: Neodontobutis hainanensis (assembly GCA_024349245.1). Classification (NCBI taxonomy): domain Eukaryota; kingdom Metazoa; phylum Chordata; class Actinopteri; order Gobiiformes; family Odontobutidae; genus Neodontobutis; species Neodontobutis hainanensis. The sequence goes on from JALDNG010000112.1 coordinate 113,548, forward strand.
AAAGTGCAATAACATTTTTGCTATTTCCTTTCTTATTTTTTTACATTTCTCAGCCTGTGTAAGAGAGATAGTAAGTATTCAAGAAAATTGAAATATAGAGAGGGTCTGACCCAGGAAATAAACCCTAGCTGCGCTACCTGCTGAGTAACTGAGGCACCCCTATTTCCATTTATTTCACCTTTTTTGATTTAACCTTTCATTGTCTATTTCATAAATACATTCACATTTTACTTTATCCCCTAAACATATACATGCTACATTACAGCCACCTAGTATGTTTTGAGCTTTCTGGAATAAACTAATGAAATGTTTTTATTATTTGTACCTAACGGGTCATTTTCACCCCATTGAGAAAACTGTTTAGAATGAAGTGTGCTCCATATATAGAACAAATAAAATACAACACAATATCTGTATGCTTCCTACTTTATTCCAATAAAAACAAAGCATACAGTAAATGCGGGAATGCTCTTGTAAATGTAATTGTGTCCTTGGTGGCCGTTGGCATTCAGATGGGTCCCCTGAGCGTCCTCTGACCTCGGCCGCAGAGCTGAGGAACAGTTGCCCAGAGCTGACATGACAGTGCGAGTCGTCCACACGGTTCAGTGTTTATGCAGTGTTACATCCGGGCCAGACCTACTACAGAACGGAACATCCACATACGCTGCGACATGGTGGGGGGTCCCACTGACCACATATCTTCATTATAGTTTTTGAATATTTCCATAAATACGTCAGCGTTTCGAACACATGCTTAGGGTTTGTGATCTAAACAATTGCACAGTTTAGAGTGGAGAGAAGCGTTCACAAATAGACTGCATTTGCCTGCTTTGTGCGCTTCATACTGCTATTTATGTCTCTGTGTAAGTAACACTGATGATGTGTGACAGTTGGGCATACAGGGGTTAGGTGCAAACTGGAGCAAAGAGAAAGAAAAAAATAGATAATAGAGATAGTAGAGATAAAAAAAGAAGAGACTCAAAAATGCAAATAGATACTCTATACATAATTCTTGTCTATGAGCAAAATTGGATGCCTTCAGTTTTGGTGCAAAGAATTTAAGAAGTTTACCTTGATACATTTATGATTTAAAAAAAAAAAAAAAAAAAAATTCCTAAAAGGTAAGTATATTGGCACGGGAAAGTCAGAAAGTGTTATAAACCACACACCAGAACATGTTAAAGTTATCTGCTAATGATACAAAAAGATAGCACCAAACATATCATGTATGTTATGACATTTCATTGTAGTCATATCAAACATTTGAGGAATCAAACTGGGGCTGTAGTACATCCTCTCTCTCTTTTTTTTTTTTTTTTTTTATAAAATGTAATCTAACACATTATATTTTCACATTTTGTTTAAATGTTCTTATTGCACCAATCCACACTTAATTGAGCTAAACACTACTTGTTATCGCTCAAATAGGTTCTAGTTTAGGCAGCTCAATAGCTAGAATGCAACTGGCATTTTGGTCCCATATTCCTACAGCTAAGGCCTACACAACAGAACTCAATAATACCATTCCATAAGACTGCATGTGGAAATTATCTCCATCCTCTGTCTGAAAAAAACAATGATGTCAAGGGTTAGTGTTGAATTAGTGTTTTTTTTTTGGCTGAAGGAAGGGTTTTGTTTAATCCAAAAAGCGCAATGCCTAGCTTCCTTCGCAAACCTTAACCAGCTGTGGTTTCTGCCTAAACTTAACCATTCCAGTCATTTTGTAAGTAATTTTCTTTCAACAATTAAAATAATAAAAAGAATATAAACATTCTGAATATATTGTTGCATGTAGAGAGATTTTGCATATAGGGCAGAAAGGTCGAAGTACCTTGAAAGCTTTATATTTGTAGAAATGAGGTGTCAGATGCGGCAGGGTTTTCCTCCGGGCGAGGCACAACATGAGCCCATCTCTTATCATTGCCACTGCCTGATCTTCTTGAAATGCGCTAATGCCGAAAGAGCCCCACAGACTTCGAGCCAGTTGAAGATGAAATCACAGCACACAGCCCTGACAAACTGCCATCCACCAGGCAAGGATTAAACAGTGTCAGACATCAAATCCCTGCCAAAAAAAGAACACCAAATAATATATGCACTTAATTCAACAAAACTTCAACCTCAGTTTTTGATCCCGGCATTTTGAACTATTTTGAGCATTTGCCAAAGCTAAAATATTCAAGAAAAAGAACAAAATCACAAAATAAGAGAATTTGTCACCACTTTGAGGGATCTTCCATGAGGGATTAAAACGCCACCAAAGAGGGCTGTATTTAAAGTAAATTTTAGTTCATGTATAGTTTATGAGGCCAGTAGGAGCTAGTTTTAGTTACTTTTATATCACTCGACACATGTTGTCTTTGGCAAGTAACACTTAAAGGATGCAACTTTTAGAGGCTTTGTCAGTAGTGCAACTCTGCCATTTTGACTCAGAGCATTAAAACTATAGTCCTCTTTCAATGCAAAGCCACAAACTTGCCTTCAAATTGTAAAATGCATCAACAAAAAAGGCGTCAGTAATAAACAACTTTAAAAGCACAACGTTAAATCAAGACCAAAAAAGCACATGGCTTATTTGTATACACATGCTAGTCTTGTTTCTGTGCACTAATACAACAACATCTAATATAACCTATAAAAAAATAAAAAATCTTTAACTTTTTTGTTATATTTGAATATATTATCAGTAGTAAGTTTACAATACAAAGTTAAAGTTACACTAATGCTTAAAAAAAACTTTTTGGGTTCTTTGCCCTAGAGTTAGAATTACTAGCTACATTTTTGAGATGGTCTTGTTGTTCGGTTCCCAAACTTATATATACAACATATATTCTAAGCTGTGCCAAGTCTTATTGCTAAACACCAGAAGCACCAACATACTCAAAACCCACTGGAACCTCCAGATGCAATAACAGTGCCTGCATCTGATAATGCTGTGTCTTTAAACAAAAGACAAATAGTTCATGTATATTTTTTTCATTCTATAAAGACAGATAAAATAAGAATACATCCTTAATTTTAATCTCATTGTAGAAAAAGTCAAGAATTGGTAGATGTCAGAAAGACAGTTCTAGTGTTACAAGACATGATCCTGCAAAACCGTAAGATTAATATCCAAATAAAAATTAGAAATACATGTATCCAAGGAACTGTAGTGGTGAGCCGTTGCATTAAGAGGGAAAACTCTAAATCTGCTGTAGAGTGGTAACATTTGCACCAGCTATAATAAAACAACCCTAAAAAACATGATGCAACTCACAAGACAAATATTAATTACATTTCGCATCATATAATTATTGGCCTGCAGCCGATACTATGCTGTCACTAGCCATTAGCGTTGTATCCTTGCATAAAAGAAAAGCTACACCGTATTAATCTAACCTATTTTACACATTTTGTATCATCATTTTCCTCTTTAAATTATGCATGAGGTCTCAATGGGGAGAAATGTGACCATTAGCATATCTGATAGGAGTGCTGGAGCGCTGTTCCACCTCTCTCTGTCCTTGGAACCAGGCTAGAGCTGACTGTTCATCAATACCAGGTCACTTTATCCAGGCCGGCCCAGTTCATCTACACCAGTACTGAGCCTGGCTAATGACACTGGGAGACATCTTCCAACGAGCCAGGGGGACCAAAGGGGCTCCAACACCGACGTCAACACAGTCTGGCACTGTCTGGTCATCTCTGTACGTTTTGACAAAAGCTGCAATTAGAAACACCTCAGACTCGCCGCTGTGAAAGGAGACACCATTAAGCTTTGACACAGCCAGGCGCTTCTTGAGCACATTTCCATATCTGTTACTGTCTGCAGCCCTTCCACTCACACTCTGTTTGTGCCACCGGTGACCTTTTGACATGCCATTGGTCTTATATCAAAAATAATGGTGTATTAGTCCTGGAATAAAGGTTGAAAAAGCAAGAAAGTTATACTTAAAAAGAAGCGATGGGAGCAATGTTAATAGTACATTTTCACCTTTAATTATCAGGGATCATTAAACTGGCATTTAACAACTAAAAAAGCACTTTTGCTTTTTTGGAGAATAAGAAATCAACACAAACCCTTAAATAATGTTACCATATTTCTGTAGCTGTTCAAATATTGACTGTGGCTCAAGTTTTTCAAGAGCAAGACTCTTCAATGTGTTCCACCTTTCTTAGCAATTTTTTTTTTTTAAGAATCACTAGCTACACTGGCTATAGCAACATCAGACTCATTTCAACTCAGTGGTCAGGTTAGTACGGCATAGTTTGGTGCTGGTAAACCCCCTGCGCAAAGTTTACAACGAATACCATTTATATCTCATGTACTTGAGATATAAATGGTATTTGTTGGAAACCTTTACTTTTGTTGCATTAAAAAAAAAAAAGAAAAAAAAAAGATTGAAAACCTTGTGCATGTGCGAGAGGATGTAGCGATATAGCCAGATATTTCGGTATTTAACGTGATTGTTGCCCGTGTATTCCTAGGTTTCTGAACCTTTAATTTAGAGAGCTCCACATTTTAGGGACTGCAAATAAATGCAGGCTTTTGTGTACACTTAACATAGTTTCTTCTTGGGTTCCTCGGGAAACTATCACAAGAACAGAAGATGTTTTATTCTCTTTTTTTATCTTTTCCCATGTGAAAGAATTATTTATCGTCCAATCAACAGTCTGTAGTATTTAGCTACAGACTTTAGTGGGCCACACTGATGGAACCAAATGCTGAGAGGTAACTAAAGTTGTACATTTATAAGACAAGTCAGACATTATATGATGATGGAAACTGACCTGTTTTAACCTGTGCCATATGGCTTCAGTGGAAACAAGGCATTTCATATTTTCTGGGTAAAAAAATTAATGAAAAAACAAAAATAAAACTAAACAAAAATTAAGAGAATAAGATGTTTTGGATGCTTTGAGACTGTTATAAAATAAAAAAAATATTTTGAGGCCAATCTAATAAATTTTAATCTGTAAAATATGAATAATCTATTATAATCATATATAGTAAGGGTTTAGGGTCTATTATATCATTAATAATAGTATTGATTCATGGTAAATAGGAGCAAAATTCAAGGATATCCTCTTTTCTCTGAGGGCCATTTAGGCTGGGTGAGGCAAGCATTGAAAAATACTTAGCTTGTTAAAAAAAAGTTTAATGTCATACGCAGTTGTTTGACCCTTATGAATATTGAAGGCCCCCATCGCCGGCTCTATTAAAAATGCATGGGGCATTGTGGTTGTTGATCACGTTTAGAACGCCCATGCAAATTGCTCTGTCTTCGCTGTCAGGGCCTAAGATGAATAATGTAGTTGTGTTGTATATTCAGGGACACGTCATTGACAGTCAATTAACAAGTTTGATTGGTGTGTGAACTCCTTCTTTTGAACTGTTAATTTTATGTAAATAGAATTCGCTCCCCCTTCACCAATGTCTGTCCCCCACATCCAGGTTCGCTCGAGAAATGATGGTGCCCCCGCCAAATACGAAACCCCAAATCCCCAATTCCACCTCCCACTAAGAGTAACCAGAGCAGGATCCTTAATAATTGATCATCACACACCTGCTTGGTAGAAGCTATGGGAGTCTGGCTTTAACAGTCAAGGGGCCCCACGCTAGTCTCTTTTGATATTCAAATCGACAAACGGTAACCGGCCTTTATGAATTTGAAATGGGAGTCTTTTCATAGGGACAAGCTTGTTAAAAGATTCTGGCCGCCTGTCCAAGCTGATGGATCTCTCTTTGTCGAGTCGTTATGATGACACGTGATGGCTCATAAATGGAATGACAATGACAATTTGGTGTTGATGTGTGGTAATCGTGGCTTTTATGTGGTAACGCCACCGCTTTAGTAGATTGTGCTCGCAGGTAAATGATCCAGTGGTTGTCAGCAGCCCTCACTCTGCCCGGACTTCTTTTCAATATCTCATCTTCAGCGCTGTTGTGGTAATTTAGAGCAGCAGACCTGGAAGCTGAAGATTCATCAAAGTTGACAACTGAACCCAAGAGCTGGGGATCACAGCAAACCCATCTGATTATGGAAATAGCCGCGGTCATGTGAGCCCTCTAGCAAAACACTTGTGTGGAAACATCTTGTTCTGCTTCTGTTTCACAAAAAACTGAATTTAGTTTTCATGCCTTAAACAAGAAATGATGTACTCTTCATGCAATATACCTATAGAGCAAATACATACACACAAATCCAAATAGAGCAATACAATGGCGGACAAAGACACCCCAAAATAAACCTAACAGATGACATTCAGTGTTTATGACATTTTCCTTGGTCCTGTCCATTTATTTTATAACAAAGTTAGTCAACTATTTTAGTTTTCTTTGATCGGGCACACCATGAACAAAATGTAATTCTTGCCAACTCCTTCTGTAAAAACCTCGTCCACTTCTAACTCTTGTTATAACTTCACTGTTGCCCTCTAGCTGTGTTTTTGCAGACGACTGGATGACTTTGTCTCGTCCTGTGTCTCCATTGATTCTGTTGATCCTCCCTGGAGATGTGCTCGTGCTCTGGAGCCTGTGCAATTATCAGCGTGTCACCAGCAGCTTTTTTTGCTTTGACCAGCGCCCAGTGTCCGGCTCACACAAGGTCTCTAAAGGCCTGACCTCCCTAATGTGCCTCTTTATCCCTCCTTGTCCCTCTGCATTAAACACATAGATTTTCCTCTGCTTAATTCTAACAGAGGTACTCAGCTAACAGAGAATTCAGCTTATTATCACATGGTTAATTATGCTTATAAATTACTTTGGGCCTCGGCTTATGCTAAAAACAGACTTCACACAGAGTACCTGCCTGTCTTAGAGCTCTGAAAAGATTTGTTGGTGATAATGTGTGATAAAACGGGACAGAAGGGACCTGTAAATGAATGCACCGATTCTCAAACATACACTTCTAATTAATTTTAATTTGATTATAACACCTTAATACAGCGAGTTTAATGTGAATGTAGTGTAGGTGCATGGAGTTCACAGTTTCTTATTTACTTTTATAAACAATTTTCTTTGAAAGTTTGTGAAAGTGGAAGTGTGAATATGCCTTTTCTCATTATTTAATCATAAGTGATTTGAATCTCTAATAAGTGATAAATTTTATTCTACGTGGGTTCTACGTTTGTATTTAAAAAGATATGCTTCTGATTGACTTAGTTGCTTCATGATCAGGGTCATTTGGGTAGTTTCTGTTGTCTTTATGATTTTAAAAAGAGTAAACACAATTGTTTGACAATAAATGGCTTCATCTAACCACCCAACTATGAGTGAAAAAAGTATTTGTGTTATCATAAATATTCTTTGAAAAATAACCAAAACAATCACAAATTCTGCCAGGGTATGTCAATTTAGAAGCACAACTGTATTTGTCAATAAGTCCGTTTCAGTGACAAGATTGTATTATTAATGCAGACACAAAAACGGGTAACTGAGAGCCAGTACCTGGGACCAATCTTAATGCCTAACAGGCTTTTTTTCTCCAACATTTTCTTTACTAAATATTATTGTTATCTGAATGTGTCTAAATTAATTACAATATCGGTTCCTTCACAAAATCTGCATTTTCAAATATATCAGTCTTATGAAATTAACTTGTCCAATGTAAATGTGTAAAGCTGCTGCCATTAGTCTATTACTGAGTCTGCTTGTGTGCCGTTTTTATGCTTCATTAAGCAAAAAACACAGCTTTCCCAGGTTTTCAACATGTTTGGTCATTTGAGAACAGTTTTTGTATAGCTTGTATTGACATTAGTAAATATTAATTATCCTGTCACAACCACATTGTTAAATGCAAAATAAATAGAAGCGTAATTTATAAAGGGAGCATGGAAATATCAGACAGTTAAAAAAAAAAATTGTGATGCAGTAACTCATATGAGGGGTTTGATTCACGTTGAGAGAAAAAAGTTTTAATGGGCTAAAATCACACTTGAACAGTTAATAGTCTCTGTATTAGTTGCTGCAAAGGTTTAGATATAATTTCTCTGAACTGAGACATAACTAAGTCCTAAAACTGTATCAGTGTGTCTGTCAGAGAGTAACCTGACTCTGCCAGATAGAACTACTCCACAGAACACAGTATTACAGTATTATCTGGAAGAGCTGGTCGGTGTTTGGGATAAGGTTAACCCTCAACCGTTATCCAATCAGAGCAGTGCCATGCCAATCTTGCGGAAATTCAACTGCGGTTCAAGGTTATCAAAGCACACAATTTTAGACAGCTGAAAGTAAAGTGAAATATCTACATTTTTACTGGTCAATGGTTTTAATTCATAATAACAATAAAAAAAAAATGGTATTACGTGACTACATCTACACTAATTTCTCATTTTTACTCCACTCTTTTTTGTAGGGTAGTATAGTTGACCAGTTTTGCATTCAAGATCGGAGAAGATTTGTCTTTTAAATTACCGAACTGGTAACTTAAAGCCTGTGTTTGTATGTAATGGCTTATGTCTATTATCTTTTGTCCCTGTCGGTTTTCTCCAGGTGAATGAGCTGGTGTTCTGTGCAGGCCAGATTGCATTAGTCCCCTGTACCCTGGAGCTGGTGAAGGCTGGGATCAGAACACAGACTCGACTGGCCTTCAGCCACGTCCAGAAAGTCCTGGAGGCTGTGATTCGCGGCCTGACTCTGTCCCACATCATCCAGGCCCACTGCTACACCACGAGACCCACAGACATCCTCACCATTCGGGCCGTGTGGAGAAACATGCTGAGGGCCGCTGAGGAAGAGCAGGTCAGTCACTGTGGATGCGTGCTTGTTTACAGAGATATTCCAATGTGTTTTATTATTGATGCAGAGGAAATATTGATCATAAATGTCATCTGATCTTACACTCACTCCAGCTCACATGTTTTATGAATGAAAAGAAGTGTTATTTATGAGTGAATGAAAAAAGGGGAACTTTTATGTTAAGTTTGTCAGAGGCCTTTCATAATAGTTCTTGTAGTTGTATAAAAGCAAAAGTTCTTTGCCCCATGCATCTTCTCCTTTGAGACTGGAGCGTCTGTGACTTATTTACAAGCTAAGAGTGTTCAAAAAAAGTTAAATCACATTAAAAGTGCTGAAGTGCAATGCATTTACAAAGAAAAACATGCTCATTATTACATGAAGGTCCTGTAATTCTGAGAAAAATGGTTGTGCCAGTCTAACTCTTCCTGCCGCAATCTGTTATAAGTGTGGTGCAAGTCTAAGGCAAAAGAGTAATGCTATTGCATTTGAAGAGGTCCTGTTGTATTTTTTTGTCATACAGAAAAGTTTTTTTTTCCCAATATATGTTTATTACAATTTTTTATTTTTTTATTTTTTACTTTTCTTAAACAAGGCAATCTGAGCACTGCTGAAAAAGAAGCACGCTTGTGTTTGTTTCTTAAAACACATTGAATTAGAGTGTAGGAACCACATTGCTTTTGTTTTAAATGTCTTCAGACCTATTTACACATGGTTTGTTCAACAATATGTCCCTGCAGGGCTACCATAGCTGTTCACATGCTCTAGTAAGGTTCTAAGTAAGTGTTGAATAGCAGTCTTCACTTACGCCACCACATGTTGCCAAAAGCAGATCAACTACACTCCCCAAGGAAAGTAACCAACATACAAATGAAGGGCACAAAATGTAATTGTCTAAATGAAGAAACAACAATAATTTAATGATTTAAATGGGGACAGAAAAGTAGCATAGAGAAAAGTGAGTGAAAGCCTGGATTAAAACAGTGTAATCCATAAATCAGTGACTAAGTAGTGATGTTGATGGTAAGTTTGAGGCCTTTTGAGAAGAGTGTTTAAAGTTCCTTGCCCCTGCCCCTCCCCCCTGAGACCCCAGCCTCTGCCACTGATATTTACCAGTGAAGTGCGCTCATGAAAAGTTGATGATGTGGGAGACGCCGGCGTCTTTGATAATGTCTACTCTGGCACCGAAGCAGATGTCTTCCTCCGAGCCGCCCTAATCCTTTGCCCCCCGTGCACCGTTTTGGAGCCGCGCTCAACTCTCTGTGCAGCTTATTCCCTCCCTTCCGTCGCCCCGGCCTACAACCCTCGCCTCTCTGCACCTAATAGGGGCAGCAGCCTCCTCCAGGCAGCCCTCTCCTCCCTCTGTAATCTGTCTGCAGCTATGGGAGTTGGGCCTATAGGGGAGAGGCACGAGCCTACCTCCAACATGTGGCTGTGCTCTGCGGTTAGCCATGTTAAACACCGCTGGGAGAATGTCAACTTTGTGTCAGGCTTTAAAAATAGATCAGCTTATCAAGTTTGAAGTGGCTTATTTATTGTCAAAAATAATACTCTTGAATCTGGAAATACTTTGTGAATTTGCATACATTCACTTCAAGAGCATCTTAAATCACTGTCAAGAGATGACGTCTATTTGTTCACATATTTGACTCATTATGCATCATTCCTTTCCTTAAACATGTATCAGAAATAGTGAAACTGTAAAATACCGTTGAGTAATCTTCACTAAACTGGCAATAGGATTGTTTCCTTCAGGTGGTTTTGGCTGCCAAAAAAGATGACTCAACTTGAGCAGAAATCCAGTTATCCTTATTAACAGTAAATTTGCACATTCAGTTAGTTGGGTGTTATAGCTTTTAGTTTGTGTTTGAAAGATTGAGGCTCAAAAAGGGAATTGTTTGGATTTTTAAGCAACGGAGATGACTTTTGGTGTACACTGGAACTGCATGCATACAGTGTAATACATACTTAGTTCAACTGATTTGTTAAGTTTTAGTCTTACTCAAAATCTAGTCACACGAGGACATATGTTTAGCAGCAGGTAAGACACATTCATAAGCAAGAAATAAAACAACTAGTGCAAGCAAAGTGTGTGTGTTCGGCTGGACATTTCTTCACAGTCTTTGAACTGACAGACAGGTTGGTTATATTTCAGTGTCTCACCTTGGTCAATGTGTTCTCCCTCAGCAGTGAGAGGAACACAGAGACAGCTGTGGTGTGGTGGGGGTAGATTCAGTAGAATGTCTTGTCTCTGGGGGTGAGGATTATACAAAGCACCATTTGCACTGACTGTTATTAGAATATTTAACACAGGTCAAATACTGATAACACAGCCCCCTCTGAGCACAGACAGACTTATCCAGCTGCTGTTGGGATGGTACATTGTGACTATAATAAATAAAAAATAGGACACCACATTGCCTAGCTTATTCAAAACCCAAATCAGTAAATATATATGAAAACATTTGTCATTCTGATTATTATGATTTATTTATATTTTAGCTGCGATAATGACAGCCTTTTGACGCAATAGGGACAGTCAATCTATTCTATCCCAGTAAGCAACAAAAGAATACCAAGCCACAGTAGCAGTATTTTTTTTCTAAAGAATGACTGAAGTATTCATTAAAAGTATCTCTTGAGAAAGGTCCCTGACACACACTGAAATTTGTGTCGTCATTAGTCGTGGCATTATTGCACATCATGGACATGCTAAAAGACGACAAATCTCAGAGTTGTTTTTAGAGATTGTTTGAAGACAATTAAGCACAAATATACGTCTAAAGTTTAAGAACCACTGCCCTAGAACAAAATGGTGTAAATATAAGAATATTATTTAAATACATTAAAGAAATTGTAACTCATTTTTGCCTTTCTCTGGCTGCCCCATAAACACAACTGTTGAACTGTTGATGTAAACCTCTCTTTTGTACAAACAAATATAAATCTATGTTTGAGTGTTGTGAGGAGCCATATTGTTGTTCTTGTTGTTTGCTGCTAATTCCTCTAATCAGGTGGATGGAGATTGTCTCGGGGTTAATTGGGAGCAGGCTGGAGTTGCTGCTGGTGTGAAATAGTTTTTCCGCTGCATTAAACCTTAAAGAGCCGTGCATTTGCCTAATGTGAGCGTCTGAAGAGAGTCTGAAGAAGAGGGGGTTTGGCGGCAAGTCGATATCTGTTAAAGTGTTTGGAGCAATAACAAATGGTGACGTTTTTATTTTTATTTTATTTTATTTTATTTATTTTTTTTGAAGTACAGGGTCATCATTAAGCAGAAACAAACATTCAGTGAAAAAAACAAAAAAACTGTGTATTTGTCTTTGACAAAATTTGTCTACAGTTACCAAATGAGACCCATTAAAAAAAAGAATGCAATATATCTTTATCATATAATCATATAATAAATACAATCCGCCAGGTTACTGATTGGACTATAGTTAGTATGTTAGTATATTATAGTATGCTAGTATAGTTAGTAATGTTAGTGCCAGCAAATACCTGTTGAAATACACTGTTTAAAACAATGGTGTAGACTATAGCAGACAAAAAGCACACAATGAGATGACATAATTAAAGGTAAACAAACTATTATTAACTTAATGGTCTTTAAATATTATATTTTTTCAGTATTAAAAATCAATGTAAAGTGGTATGAATTGTGCTAAATGACTAAAGTAAGCTGAAATTATTATAGGTTAATATAAATTCTGTTAAAAGGTCTATTTCCTCCAGCACATTTTTTGCCCTTTATAAGATTTCATAATGAAAATGTATCTGGATTTGTTGTTGTCTTTCAGTCAAAACAGTATAATTTGATGAGAGCAAATTCAGAAGTGCAAAATGCCAATATATTATCGCCCTATTGCAATGCCAGAAATTATGCAGAGAAAGGTGTCTAAAATCATGTTATTTCATGGATGTAGCATCTTGCATCACTATTCAAGTTTTGATAAATATGTGTAATTTTGCAGTTTACTGTCTATTGTTCAGGGTTTATCCCATAAGAATAATCTTTATTTTTATATAGTGCTTTTCCACCCACTGTAGTAGGCACTTAAAGCGCTTTACATACATTAATCTATTTACCAGTGTTACAGAACATCACTGGAGGCAATGTAGGTTAAGTGTCTTGCCCAAGGACACAACGACAGTATGTGGGGGAGAGCGGGATGTTATGAAGTTTTGGGATGTTTCGAGCATGGATCTAACCGTCCAACCGCCGGTCGTAGGACGGCCGCTCTACCCACTGAGCTACTGCCGCCCATCCTCGCCTCACACTGAAAGCTGCAGGGATAGGCTCCTGCAACTCACAACCACCTCACGGGAACAAGCGGTAGTTATTACCAATTGGAGAAGGTGTTTCAAACAAGCTGTTTAGGAAGTTACTGATTTTTCATTTGTGTATTCTTTTTGCAAAATCTGCATAACTTAACCTGGGCAACTCAGATTGTAAATAAAATGGATGTAATTCGATCATTGGTCCCATATTTACTGATATTATCATTATGAAAGGGCAATAAAATAAAATGGTTGCATCTGGGATTTTTGGCTTTTACTGCATAGTAAAACAATAGTTTTCAGATAGCATAAACAAACATATTAATCAAAAATTCATGATTTTTACAGTTGTAAATTCGCCATTGGGTTTCTCCTTATATTTCCGCTTTTGGAGCCTGCCCTCTGGTGGACGGAGGTATTTCGCTGCATTTTGCTGTATATTGCCGTATGGCGGCATAATGAGTGAGGCTTGGGTCAACTATATACCCAAGTTTTTTTTATTATAAAGTGAAATGGGTCTGGGATTCCAACATTTCATTGTTTTTCTACTTGGAAGAAATGCTGCCAAACCAATAATAAACATTTTGCTAAAATAAGACAAACTTAATGTGATGCTTCTGATCTCTGAGTGAGTTCAGTGGCAGTTTAACCTGTGTGCAGGATATCCATCATTCACTGATACCGGACTAATTATTTGTATAGGATTGAAAAAATTATTAGGATGTTTGGTCAGCCTAGGAATAAGTAGCTCAAAAGATCGTGAACAGTGCAACATAAGGCAGAACACTTTATCGCAGACTGACAGGCCTATGCAATAAGAGCAGATCCTGAGGGGCTGTTGCTGGAGGCGTCCTGCTGGGCAGGAAATGTAGAGGAACAGGCTAAGCAGCGCAGCTCCATCAGCTCCCCGCTGCTCCGCGCCTTTACACCACTTCCTTATTACCGTGTTTACCGTTCGGCTTTCACGCATCTCGACCCACCGACCTGCTGCACGCTCCAGGCGCACGGACACGCCGTCAAGGGAGGAAAGTGGGGGGAACGAAAACAAACAGAGGCAGGTCACACCCCATCACTGAGAAGAGCTGAGCACGGCAATAGACTTTATAGCTTTACCTGCTGCTCATAGAGGCTGCACATGCCCTGGACTCAGCTGGTGGTAAAGGACTTCTGCTCTCTTTAGAACAGACAACTGAACCAAAGAAGCTGTAATGGTCAACTTTAGCTTTAAGTCCTCCAGGAAAATAAAAAAACAGTAAAAAATAAAACATTCCAATTAACTGTACAAATGTACTGAAGCAACTGCGCCTCATAAAACATTGACCACTAGGCCTTGCATTAGTCTACAGACTGCAGTCAGCTGTAATGGAATCCACAGAAACACACACACTCTTTGCCCTTTTTCCACATGCCGCTCTATGAAAGTGCTGAGCAAACTTCCCACCTCATGTAACATTTTGTTGAGCACATTAATAAAGAAACAAATGATGTAACCTTGTCCGACAGCTCTGACACAAAGTCAGCGAGTGGGTGCTGTGACAATAAAGCAGTGCCAGAGGCTGGAGTGCCGTGCTGGCTCTCCTGCTCTGGCTCCAGTTCCACAGCACCCATAGGGCCTGCAGGGTGGCCTTTAAGCATGGCTGAGCAAACCCACGTCTTGTCACTTCTCTCCCCTGTTCCCCGTTTCTTTTCCATGTTCAATCACTATTGACAAGCGCTGGAGCAGCCCCCTCCAGGAGAATACCTAGTCGGTGCCAGAAGTGCTAATCTAACATTTATCAAAGGCTCGGACACGTATGTGCGCTGTCACTCTCTCTGACAAGCTAAGAGCTCAGTGCTGACCTGGCTATTGTTCTCTCCTGCTCTGGCTGTTATTGTTGATCACAGCACAGAGCTCAGACTAAAGCAATCACAGCCTTACCTTTGCACATACACTCCAGCCTCACAGGTCAGGTCTGGGACATCCTATACAACTCTTAAGGGCTGCAAAAAATCAGTAAACCTTTAAGAATGATCATCAGCATTGCAATAATAATATGATTTACAATATTTAAATGCCCACTCTAGTATAGTAAAAGTTCTATTGCTGTATAAAAGAAATCCTAGGCTTTGAGACTGGTTACACTATGGTCACATCACCGTTTGATTTTAGGCTCTGATTGGAGAGTTATTTTGAATGGAAAAGTATGAATATTGACCACATAGAAAACCATAATGTTGTTGTGATACAAGTGATTCTTTTTAAATAATCTGCAATTTCTCATATTACAATAAGTATATATCGATCAATTGGAACACCATACTTCAAAACAGATAGTACTGCCAAAAATGCACAATATAGAACTCTACATTTAATCATAATATTTTATCAGTGTGTTTAATGAAGAGAAACACAATATTATTCTAACTGCTGTGTGATGCCAACAGCTAATAACTTTCTGTAACTAGCTGGGATGTCATTGTTTTCACTGGGATGTTAAATTTGAACACAACAATGAAGCGGGAAGTGTAAAGAAACAAAAATATCTCCTGAAATGAACACAGCCAAAACGCAACATAATTTTTAAAAAAGTTTTTTTTTTTTTTGTTGAGTGAATCAGGACAGATGTAACACAATTTGAAAAGTTGTTTGCAAGTGACGTTGTGCATCACTCACGTGTCTCATTTGTGCTTTGGCTTGGCTTCCTGATGCAGAAACATGGAAGTTGTCCATGCATGTTTGGTATTCCCCACTGCTCCCAATAAAGCATGTGGCCCAGACGTGAGCAGTAAAATTAATTTAAATATTAACACCTCACAGTTTGGACTGAAAATTAGTGCAACAAGCAACCACTTTCCATCCAGCTCATGGGAAAATTTTGGCAAAAGCGTGGTAATGTTTGCGTTTAAGGCTTTATTGCTCAATGTTGATGCTTTTGATTATTTTGCCGATTGCTTTGGTTGTGTTAACGTATTTTCAAATTAAAGTGCAGCATGTCAGAAATGGACAAATATATCTGTATTTTTAAGCGACCGCATTACTCCGGTATTTTAGGATTACCGAGACTTTCCAAAATGGCGCCTAACCCTTATGACAATGTACTGTTATCATTTGTATAACACTAATATAGACGGACATTTTTGAATTCTGCAACTTCTAAAAAATATATATAAATGCATTTTTATGAACACAGTGAGCGCTCATGAAGAACGTCAAGAGGTACTTTGTGAAGAAGCTTTGATTTTTATTTACAAACAGAAAATCATTTATTGATGCACAATTACGTGTTTGCAAAAGTTTAACCCAAAGGTTTAAGTGCCACTTGAGTGAATGTGCCGCTTCGGGTCACGACTGTTTCGTCTGCTGAAAGGACAAAGAGACCTTCACTTCTCTTGTCAATAATGTCTCTCTTTTTTTGAGAGTGAATACCAAAATAAAATGTAAGTAACCCGTTATTATTCTGCACTTAGGGAGTAGGGTCTAAGTGGCTGAAAATTGATCCAACAAATTGAAAAGGGGGTTAAGTGTTTTTGCCCTTATCGACTCAGGCTGAAATGTTGCTTGTATAAAACGCTCATTTCTCTCCCATTAGCAGATGAAGCCGCAGACGAGTGTTATTAGAGGGCCACATTGTAGCGGCGCTCCAAGACATTTTGTAAGCGCTAATGGCCCCTCGATCCAGAGCCGAAAAAATGAAGACTTTCTGGTTCCAAATCACAGCGGCGTGACTTTAAAGGCGCGTGGCTCAAAGTGCCATAACACGCTGTGAGTGATCTTCTCAGAGAGGTGAGGAGTCATCTGGGATAGGAGCTGTCATGTTAGCGATGCGGCTCTTAAGTGAATGCATTTGCTTGTTTTGTTCACAGAAGCTGAAGGCAGTATGGATTCTTTTGGAGTTGTTTGTACACTATCATTACCAAGGGTCACCTCACAATCGCACATTAATTCTAAGCCTGTCAATGTGTCAAGTGCAAAAAAAAAAAAGTCTGTCTCGTTGGAACAGGGTAGACTTTTCTGGTGTGCGCTTTACCATAATGTTAAATGAACTCTGGAGATAGCTTTTCTATCTTTATGGACAATATTTATAAAAGTTCAAAAAAATGTTTTACACAATGCGCTTGTAATTATGAATAATGTCTTGCGGTCCAGATCAAAGCCTCTCGGGGTCCGGATCCGGACCACGGTCCGCCTATTGAGTACCCCTGCTATACATGCATGTCTTTGGACTCTCAAGGTCTACGACATGTGCTTGACTAATGCAAAAGTCTAAATGTATCTTATAAATCAGACATAAAGAGGACAAGTGTATAAACCCTGGAGTGTAGTGCTGGAGGCTGCTGCAGGGAACAGCAGCAGAAGAAGAAGAGCCAATATGTTATTCACAATAGAACATAGACAACATAAATGTTTACACTTAGCGAGTTTACAGATTTATGCACAATTTATGCACTTCACATTTAAAATGTGATCCAACAGATCTCAAAATAAAAAAATAACAAAAATTCCTCTAAAAACTGATTATTAGGCCACCCTCTCTTGAATGACTTTTTTTATACCAAACTAGTGCCTAACTACGAGTTTAGTTTTGCACAGCAACTTTTTTATTTGTACATGAATGCTATACAAATGTTAGTGCATGTATATGTATGTATAGAAAACTGACTACTAAGGGCCCCCCCCGCCTCGGGCCCTGGGTACTCGGTACCCTTTACCCCCCCCAGTCCGACGCCCCTGCTCCTCAAATCCCCTCGGCTTTCTAACGAGATTAGGATCAGGCCTGGGACCGAGAGCCGGGTTAGTCCTGACACAGACGTCCCTTCAATTTGAGGCTCTGGCTTCACTTCATCCTGGTGATAAAAGCAACGTCTAAAAACTTGTTTAAAGTCTTATTTCATTAAACTGATTACCCCTGCTCAGGTTCAGTGCTATCCATTTTTGGAGGACACTGTTCTGCAAATTCTGCTCCACTGAAATGTGGAGAACTGAATTTTAGGGTCACATGAGGCTGGAGTCTATCCAACTACTTTGGGCTTGAGGCTGGACAAGGGCGAGTCGCAGGGCTAAAACTTAGAGGCAGACACTGAGAGCCACCCTCACAGAGGGATTCTTTAGACTAGGTAATATATGAGTATTTATTGTACAGTTAAACAAAAATGAATAAAATGAATTTGCTATTGTAAAAGCTAAAGTAAATGAATGTGTCTAATGAATAAAAAACACAGCCTAAATTAATCTCCAAAAGAAATAAGGAAAAACATTTTTTAATGAATTGAATTTTTTTGTTTTTGTTTTCAGGCAAACATAATTTATGTTTTTAAATGCAAAATAAAATGGTGATTAAATTATATTTACCGATTTTAAATACTTATACAATAACATACTAGATAAATAAATTCACGTTTTAAAGTACAATTTTTAATTCCCTTTTAACAAATCCTTTGTAGATGGTCCTCATGACCCTCTCCATGCATTAGCTAGCTATTAAGATAAAAGCCTGTTCAGAAATTGTATCAGAGGAGCTTTTAATGCAGCAGACAATATCAATATGTGACATATCCATGTTATGAAGATGGCTTTAACTGCAAAAAAAAAATATTTATTTCATATAAATCAAAGCAAAAGTCCTACATGTGCAAAACAGTACCCCCCAGGCTTAGAAGATTTAAGAGGGTAAGTCAGGTGCAAATATTCACCAGACTTGGATAAGTGGTCACACCTCTTTCTAAAAGCTCATCTGGAGCATTCACAGCAGGTCAGCTGTCAGCAAGTTTACATCAGACTGACTAAAAGGAATCGACATTTTGGAATGATCTAATGAAAATACAGAAACTTTTGCTTTTCTTCTGTTAAAATAATAATAGATATAATGAGATATAAGGTGTTTAATATTTTGTATTAGTAATAACAGCAATTATATTCCAAAGATTATGAAAGCTTCAAAACATAAGTAAAAGCATTAAAAACAATAAAAAAGAAAACATTATGAGCGGCAGTAGCTCAGGGGGTAGAGCAGTCGTCTTTCAACCCAAGGTAGTTGGTTCGATTCCCACTCTCCCCACAGTTCATACTGTCGTTGTGTCCTTGGGCAAGACACTTAACCCACCTTGCTTCCAGTGTCTGTCACACTGGTAATTACTGTAGAACAATGTAAGTCGCTTTGGATAAAAGTGAATAAATGTAAATGTATATATATGGAAGCACAGCAAGTCTAATGTTAAATGCTGATGGAGTAGTGCTGGTCGGTTAATTTCCATACCCTCTGTCTGCATTACAGGACATTTTGGATGGTCCACAGATCGACCCAGGCCAACTGTTGGTCGTGGTGGTCCCTGCTTTACCTAAAGGGGCAGCTGTAGAGCTCCATGTGACCGCTGTCCAGGACGACCCCAGCCAGAGGACCTCCTGTCACATGACTACAAACGCGGCCCGTGGCATCATTGAGTGTCACGGTGTTAGATCAGAGGACGGCCACAGCGCTACTCTTGCTTTGTCTCTGGTTGGATCCAACATCGAGGTGTCAGATGTGAAGGGGGTCACTGAAGCCATTGGTAAAACTTTTCATAAAGCTGTGGAGAAGATAGGTGCTGAGCTGCTACCACTGTCCGCCAGAGTTTTCTATAAATGGGACCACCCAATAGTACTGCAGATCATTAAAGGTGAGATATTGTAGGTTTTTATTCAACCTTATTATGGTATTTGCTGAAACTTTGAGAATGCCCTCAAAATAAAGTGTGAAATATCATCAGTTTCTTAGTCTATGCCCAGATCCCTACTCTTAGGTCACTTTATTAATAAATACGAGTTACTTTATCCCAATTCTATACTATAGCTTTTAATCCTATACTTCCATACACCTCCTTCATATACACATAGTTAATGTAAGGTTATCTAATGTACCAAGTTTATCTTAACAAACTCCCAGGGTTTGCCACTTACCATTTAGTCCCTCCCTTCTGTTTGAAATTACCCAACACAGTAGCACTTACAGTTATCCAAAATTACGTTTGTTTTACCATTAGCCATTTTCTATTTTCTTTTGTAAGCTGTGACTGGCCTACAATCACCCAAAACTGTGCTGTACATACATTTTCCCATTTCTTTGAAGCTGCTGTTACAAATGACACGGTATATTGCTTCAATGTATGGAGCAGCTGAGAGTGTTGTGAACAAGGCAACTGACACTGTTTAATTAAACACTATTGTAGGTCCTCCCTTCCAGAGGGTCTCCACTGCTTCCTGTTTGATTACTGTAAGTCTCTGCTATGTCTGACTCGTACAGTATCCTGAGCAGCTGGCAGTCTTTGTCATCATTACTCTTTCATATGTCACCAGTCTCCATTCCCCTGACTCAAGTCTCAAGGCGAGCATGGAACGGTATTTGTTTTATCCTCCGAGATCTCCTCTCACAGGAAAAGGCCCGACGAGCACATCGATCACAGCGACTCAGTTGTCAAGTCATCGCTGAAGCAGTCAATTAACATTTTTGAATTGGTGCCAGAGCAGCCATCTCGCTGTCAGTCGTGGCTTTGACATAGCTCGTCTGCTGGAGGACATAAAAATTACAGATAGCAGTGATGAATGGGAAAACAGTGTCTCTTTTGAATACAATGTCTCTAATACAATAGCATTTGTTTTGGTGCATAATTTAATAATTGCTGTGTAACTTTGTGATATGATAAACGAGATGCAATTGATTCCTTCCATTCATTATCCACTGGCCTAATACAACAATAGCTTTCAATGTAAATATTCTAAATACATGATATATTTTGTCTTAAAGGCCTTTCTAATTTATGAACCTTATATTTGATTTTTGTAACAGTAAACATAAACAAAATTTTGCCCTTGGATCATCTAATCAACTTTCATTAGAGTCGCCTAATATTTTGTCATCATTGTCAATATTTTACATATATTCCCCACCTCTGTTCCTCTACGAACTTAAAGGTCTGTGATAAAAATGGTTAAATATGTTTTTGTATTTAAGAGCAGCCACAGCAGCATGCAACAAGCCACCGCTATGCACTATTCCCTTAAGTTGATTTTTTTATATGATTTAATCAAACATACAGTGGACCTGACAGATCTAAAAATATTGACCTTTTTGCCTCGATTTAATTATATAATGTTCATAAAGCATGCTCTGAACACAACACATATCAGATGAAGTGAGTCCTACTGCTTTTATCAACCTTTAATATTTGGTTTGTCAGTTAGAGCAGCACATCTCTCTGGCATAATGGCAATATACAGTATATCCTGAGAACTTAGTGTTCTAAGTGTTCTAATAATTTTGGCCACCACTATACATTACAGACAACACATTTTAGATGGAAGGAGTACAAAAGACACAAATAAAGATCATTAAGGGATTCAATTTTGAAAACTTCATAATAAAAAACAGACAACAAAATAAAATAAAACAAGGTTGTTACCAAAGGAAAAAATAAATCTTAGCCCAAAGTAGCAACAGCGCCTAAACAGACACTGGTGATGCACGGCTTCTGTTTTTGCTGCAATCTTGCGTAAACTCGACCACAGTGTGTTCATAAACCAAATAACCACATACACACATAACTTGTGTACTCAAATCAGTGATGTCTCTTTATTAGAGAATGGTTTAGTGCTGCATCTGTCACACCTCAGTCGCAGTGACCAGTAAACAGTCAATGCAGGGAAAGACTAATGAGCATGTTCAAAGCTGGCCTGAGGTAACTTTACAAATAATAATATTAATAACTAA
This sequence comes from Neodontobutis hainanensis, assembly GCA_024349245.1. Lineage (NCBI taxonomy): Eukaryota > Metazoa > Chordata > Actinopteri > Gobiiformes > Odontobutidae > Neodontobutis > Neodontobutis hainanensis. The sequence continues at coordinate 135,268 of JALDNG010000112.1, forward strand.
GTGGAAGCTAGTGAATTTCAATATTGCAATAATTAAATCTTGTCAATTCTCAACACTGTTATCGCACATGAAGCCCAAGTCTTCACAGATATGTCGGTTACTGGGGCACTGATTAACTTCGGGCATATTCTTCTACATGTTTGCCCTTGAAATGTACTGTTCCTTTGATTACAGACAGACAGCTCCCTGAAACCATTTCCTGACTCATTGCGGAGTTTGAATCTGTTACCTTACCCTGCACACACAGCACAGCACGACCCCCAATGGCTCACCCATAGGCGTTTTTTATGGGTCACTACCGATGCTCACTGGGCGATGAATCCCAAAAGTCAAAGGAGGAAAAGTAACACCTCTGGCAGTTGCCGTCACAGCCCTACAAGTGCTGCAGTCACCAAACAGACAGACCCCCCACAAACACTCCTATTGAGTTCATTCACAGCTGATAGACGTGACATATGCTCCAAATAAAACCTTTAAACATCTTGTCTCAACATGTTACTTACGAAAGAAAGACTCTATGAAGGATGACCCATCAACAATGACAGCGTGGCATCTACAAACCATTTGGGCATTATTTATTAATAATGGACAAGGGTGGATACAGTGTGCTCTATGGACCAAGTATTTAAGATAAGGTGTATTCATTTTTGCCTGCCAAAAAAAAAAAAAAAGACTTTATTATTATGTATTAGTCTTTTTGTAGTATAGTAGTAGATAAATAGAAAATGAAGTTGTTTAGTAGTGCTAAATTGTGCTAAATTACTGTACATAAATATCACTGAATTCTTTTCAAATTCAGCGGTTAGTGAGTTTACGTTTAATGTTGACATTACAAAGTCTATATTCAATGCTAATGTTTACAATACAAGACCATGATTGGAGGGTCTTTTCACACACCCAGCCCCCAACCATTTTCTACCTCGGACTAAATGAACAATTTTAATCAGCCAAACCTTGCTAATTAACGAGCCATTTACCGGTTAATTTGACCAGTTTGGAACTCAGTGTAGCACAACTAAAAACCACTGGCTCTGGGCCTTGGCCTCTGCATAAAAGCCCAATGAGCCCAGCGGGCATGAGTCAGGCCACAACAGAGAACCCTTTTACATTATTCGGACAAAAAAGCTGCTTATATAAAAAGGATTGTAGTGTACTATGTGGTTTTAAGAATCTTTTTTGCTTGCAGAGTGAGCAGAATAATGCACAGTCCTCCTGGGTACACGGTTTAGTTTCAGCCCATTGGTAATGTGATGGCTTTCTGAATGTTGCAGCCTTGTCCAATGGGCATTTCAATGAGGCTCCCTGTGTTGCCCACAGGGGGGCTGAGGGCCTAAGGGACCACTGGTGTGCGTGATGGAAAGCATTTGGAGGATTTTGTGTCATTTCCAAAACACTAGTCGTAATGCACTTTTTTCCAACAGTTAAAAAGCCTTCACCCTCTTGTACTCACCCAAACAGATAAAACCATCCCACATCAAACAGGCCCAGTGCTTTTTCATTTATGAAAGCCATCGCCAATGACCTTGTCTTTAGGACTTGGCTTCCCAGGGTGCACCGTACTCTCTGATAAAAGAGCTAAGAACTAATATCTAAGCTTTTCATGCCACCCAAAAACACTTAGTTGCAACATTTGAAGCAGTAGTTCATATTAGTTAATTAGGAAACATGGTCTTTTGGTGTGGGCTTTTAGCATGCTGTGTGCCTCAGATGAAAATGGACCAGGCTGATTAGATACATGCAGAAACCCCTGCTGTTAGGATGATCATTAGTTTGGGTTTGACTAAAGATATTGGGGGACAAAGTAGTCATTGTATTTAGCAACAATACGTTTCAATGTTGTTTAACAGGATATGCAAGCTGATCAATTTGAATTTCTAGTCATATCTGGTGTTCAAGCTATTGGTTTGGTTGGTTAACCTGACTCTGCCAGATAGAACTGCTTCAGAGTACGTAGTCTGTTCCACAGTACCATCCGGGAGGGATCCCGCTGAAAGCGTTTGCAAAAGGGCAGATACTTTAAATGTATAACTGGATTCATCAACACCAGTTTTATCCATTTAGAGCTGCGACATGTTTTTTAAGTTAGCATTGGTAAAACAGTCGCTACATCTTCAACACACCCAGACCTGTCAGTGATGCCACCTCATTTGACACACCAGCTCATTTACCTGGTTCTCCTTTCCTAATTTGCTGCCATGTTCATTTGTGCTTGTACAGGTGTGCACACAGTGAACACGCAGGACACTGGCTGCAGTACCGCTAATCACACTAGTACAAAACCGCTGGACCTTTTGTAAATTACCTTTAATATTACAGTTTAAAATCTTTTTTTTTTTTTAAATAGTGTCAAAATACCATTTGTTTATCCCATAAAGTTTGTATACTTTTTGAACTTAAAAAAAATCCTGCTGTGGAAGGTGACATTTTTAACATCACTTGTTGTCAAAAAGGCTAAAAACTACGAACTGTACCTCACTCGTAATGGTGTAGAAACATACTGTATCAGTTGTGGTCTTGATCATGAGTCCAACTGAGACAAGACTGTATCTTGAACAATTACTATATCACTTATTTATTTAGAAATTAAATAGTTCATTATAATGCAAGTATAGTTTCTCTTGTTACTTTTCTTATTCAAAAGTATTAGAAGTACATCCAGGTTTGCAGTCATCCGTGACAAAGGAACACTTGAGACCAATTAATGCTGTGGGCAGTGAGAGACGGGGCAGTATCCCTATGGGCTACAGCTAAATAGACAGCCTGTCATCACTACAGGCTCTGAGACGCTCAATGAATTCTCACATGTCCACTGTCCATCTGTAGTCCGGACACTCACACACACCACTGCATTTCATAGCTCTTTTAAAGCCCAGCAGCGGTCCCAACACAGCTTCCAAACATCCAAACACAACGGGAGCAGGGGATCCATTCCACCACCTCCCCCTCGACAAGCTGCTCAATTGTCCAATAGGGCCCCCTCCCAGCCGCCCTCTTCCGTGTGTCTTTAGATCTAAGTGACTTCATATGAGTTTGGGTTGTGTTGAGGAGAGCTGGCTCCTTGCTGACCATATGGTTCACTGTAGGAAGTTAAATGATGGGGGCTGCAATCTGCCGGAGACTTAAGAATGCCAATAACTTGTAAAACATGGCTGTGCAACTCAGGGGTCAAAGGGTTAAGTGCAGTCTCTGTCCCAGGACATGTCTATGTCAACATCAGAAAACTTTGTTGTATGTTATGGCAGATAATCATCATTGGATTAAACCACGTACAAGCTTCCAGTTTTTATATCATTGAAATTAGTATTGAGTATTTATTGAGTTTAAAATGTTCTTCCTCCAACCTAAAGATAACAATTTATTTTCTCTTTCCTCCCCCCACGTCTACACTCCAGGGCTTCAAGAAATCTTGTCGAGCTCTTTGGGGAAGCCTGGTCCAGCCATTGCTCCTGTCCCAGTCCTGGACTTGTGCGACTCCCAGATCCTGCACCTGTCCTGCTGGCTCTCCTCATAGAGCTACAGTAGCCAGCGTCAACAAGAGGGGACTCCAGTTTGGACTACACTGGGATTCACTGGGACATTTCTGGAGAAGTGACAACAGAAGCACGTCTAATAAATCACAAAAAGAGTAAAGGCATCACAGACAACATAACTGCTCATTAATGCCTACTGTGCATAACTCTTGACTGATGAAAGGCAAAGCACAGTGTGGCTCCAAGTGGTTTTACAATCTGCTGTGAAAATCCACCTCATGCCGTCCAGCTGAGGCCGGCTAAGCGGTTTGTCCCCCTTTGGAACTGGACACTAGAGCAGCTGTCACCCTGACTTTTAAGACCAGCCTTATGGTTTTATTATCAGACATTATGATGTATATTTACATTCTTAAGCCGTTGACACCACTGTCTACAAAAAGAGACAGTAGTTATTTTACTGTTAATGGTCTTTTTTTTGGTAAAAATAGAAATATAAAGCTCCATTGAACTCAGTGGAAAGGTCCATTAGCTTCATTACTGTGTTCCTAGAACTGCCCAGAGCAGACAAACTGAGCACTAGTGAAGAAGAAGTACTAGGGACATTGAACAAATCCTCATAACATTTCTTTTTTCCATATAAATGTGCCTTTTGCAAGCGTGGCCATTTTGAAAAGACACAAATGGATTTTGGCAGAGCCCTCCCCTAAACCCTAATAATCCCTGCAGACTATAAAAAAAAGAAAAACACACTACAGAGAGCAATAATCAACTACCAATAAGAAACTGACGAAGTCCTTAACAGCTCATGGAAACATACTTTATTCACATTTTCCAACCATTTCAAATGTCAACTTTCCTTCATATTTCATTGCATCACAGCAAGTGGCAGTGTCTTATTCCATGGCGTGATAAACCATATCCCTTCATATCCCACTGTTTCTGCTAAAATTCCTCTTTTCACTCCCGTTAACACCTCTCGTAAAGGCCTAGCACCGCCGCTGACACCATCTGCTCACTTGTAAACCTATAGATTTACTGTGGCTGCTCTCTTTCTCCTGCTCCATGGGACTCGAAGTATGTTATTATTGTGTAATAGGCAATCAGCGCCGAGCACCTGAAAAGATTAAGCCTCTTTATGCTCTCTATTGATTCTAAGGCAGGCCTGGTTAATAGGAGCAGGACGCTAGCGCACACAGCTGCGGGCCAGGTGTACACGGTGTGTGTCAATGGTCGAGGAAAATAACACTATTAACCATTGCTCCTGGAACATTTTGTTTCTCAAAGATCGTGAACTGTATTGATGACACAGAACGCATCTTTACTCCGCCTGTTCTCTTGCTCTTCGTCTTTGCTCTTTATGATGGTTGGAGAGATGAGTGGGCTATTGATCTTGGTCCACTGCAATGTTGTTTTGATTGTTGTTATCAAAAATTGAACAATAGAGGCATCCCCATAGAGCCTAGAGCTTTCTTTTTTATTGAGGTTTGAAAAACACAAACACGTAATTATTTATGAGAGCAGCTGAGCCGATGTCCCAAATATAAAGTGTGAGCGAATAATGGAGTGATCACGTCATCGCTGAGATTACTTTAGTGTGCGCCATACCTCAGTCAAGACAGCAGTCATAAATGTCACTATATATGAAATATCACTAAATATGTGATACTTCAGATACAGTTACTAAATTACTGCTGTTTGTCGGTAACAGTTCACAAGCACAAGTAAAGACATCACGGAGACCTGCCGGAAACATAACAAACATAGTCAAGTGAAAATATCCAATAAGATTTCATTTATAGAAGTTGTTTTAGAATATTTCAGAATATTTAATATGAAACAATATTACATGCTCAGACCTGGAGCATTGATAGATGGCTGCTCTTAAGAAGAGCCTTTTCACTTGCACTCACTTTGATGTCACTCTGGTATTAAACACATACATCTGCACAAATGGTGTCTATCTACAAACCATAAGATAGTTGGTTCCTCCACAGGAACCATGGTGACATCAGATTTAATATAAAATGTTGATTAAAAAAGGATTTACTTATTCACTGTTTATGTTTACATGCTGTGGTAATGGAAATGGAAATGTTAGATGCTCCAGGTTGTTGTTTACTGATAATCCTCATCTGTTGATTAAGATGACTGAAAGTTGGTTCTCCTCAAACTGGGGTGAACACAGTTCCAACAGAAAGCACCAAAGTCCCGAGTCTCTAGAATTTTGTTATTTGTAGAAGAAAAACACAAAGTAAGTATGGCTTCAGAAAAAACTGTTGTCATCTTTGCTCACTGTTGTCACTTCTTTTAAGCAAACGTTTTACATATAACGTTAGAGTATGTATATTGTATCATCCTGCATCTTGCAGTTAAATTTTTGGAACCTGCAGACTACACAGGGATATGCAAGGATGATGTGTTTGCATTTACTTAAACAGCAAGTACAACTTCCAATTTGTGCAGTTTCAGACAGTTTTTTAGTATAAAGTACTATAAATGTTTTTTCTAAGTATGGGTACTTACAATTGAGTACCATACGAATACAAGTTTTATGAATCTTACACTGACATAGAAACCATGTTGATTTTTCAAATGTCTAAAGTGTTACACATCAAAAGTGAAAATAAAAAACTGCAGTGAAAAAGTACTTTTATGGTTTTATTTAATAAGGTCAGTCACATGTAAGTTTGAGTACAAAATGCTCCATTACAGCTGAGTACCAAAATAGCTACAACCCTAGTAAAAACTTACATTTTTGTACCTTCATACTTATGAATGTTTTACGTCCAAGACTGCCTTTTGTTTCCAGTTACATTCTTCTCTTCCTTTGCACAAAACATTCTGCATTTCAGTAAACACAGCGAAGGTCACAACAACAACTCCTCCATCACCACTGTAAACATAACGGTCTGTCTTTCAGCCAGAATGTTTTCACAGCCCAAGACAAAGCCTCAAATCCACCGCCACCCCTTCATCAAAGCCCACAACCCACACTTTTTTTCCTCGTGTCCTCACTGCTGCCTTCGCCCGCAGAGTGAACAGAGACAGGGTGACATTTACTATTTTCATGCTTTTGTCAAACATACATATTTCTAGCCTGCTGACCTGCGACCACCCTGCGCACAGACCGCCGCTGTGGCCCACATTGTCCTTTGTGCACACTTTGGCAGCCCGCGGCCCTTGTCATTGTGGCCTTGCACATGGACTTTAACTGTGTGTTTCTTCCTCGGGGGCTAACCGCGCTGATGTGTGTGACTGTCTTTCCCCCGAGCAGTGGGCTACAATAAGGGAGCACATTCAGGAGTTGCTGTTGCTGCTGGTAATGCCTGCCGACATGGCGGTTAGTCTGCATCACTGACTGTGGTTTGTTTTGGTTTGTTTTCCCGTTTGGCTTTAGTCTCTCTTCTTTTCTCTAATGCACTGGCTGTTGTCATGGTCACAGCCCTGACTTCAGCTAACTTGTTTTTTATCTGTTGCTCCTGCAGTCATTCATGTCATACATTGGTGTGTGCTGCTCTCTTGTGGTTAATGCAGAGAATGTCGTTTTGTGTAAGTTGGGCTACTCCTTCCTTGAACAAGCTGAATTTGATAATAATCTGAAGCTTCACTTTAAAGGTGCATTGTGTGAAGCGTTGTAGCTGAATAAAATGGTACACATCAGTAAGAATGATGTTTGAGTGTATAATCACAGCTTGCATTTGTCGGTCTTGGAAAGAATACGCTCAATAGAGCCCAGTGGAATGATCAATTAATTCCATTATTTTTTGAAGGTTTAGAACATTATTGAACTAAATAAATTTAGTTTTAATCCTCAAAGTGAAATCATCATCATCAGACTTTCACAATGGACCACAGTGTTTCTACATAGATAACAGCAGCATGTCTCTGCAGGGCTACCAAAGCTTACACGTGTGCACTATTCTGGGTTCCCACTGGTGCTTTCAATTTAACCTGTAATGAAAATTTGAATGTGCTTTGATTTTTGGAGAAAGTGTATGAAAATTTAAAGTGAAAATCTATAAAGTGCATTGCAAACTCACTCACGGAAACTGTTCAGGGTTCTGACCACTATCAAATGAAGAGCAGCTATTAATGTCTGAGATACTTTTGTTGAACTCATGTCCATGTCTAAAAGGTAGGCAATAGTGTTTTTAAAAGTTTATATATACGTTTAACCGTTTTCTAGGTCTGTGGTGATTCTTTGCCACCCTGGTCATAATCCAACAAAAGGTTGAGAAGAAGGCAGCTGGACATGTTTTTGAAAACAGGAGAGAGTTTGACGGAATAACAGGAAGTTCCATTTAGTTCCTTAAAAACTATTCTTCTTTCCTCTTTGATTTTAATGTATAAACTAACTAAAAGACTAAAAATAAAACTATTGAGATTTCAACATGTCACCACCCCAAACCAATTGGGAATTTATCCTGGATAGTGGATAGCAAAGTGGAAGTGTAAAGAGCTGTGTGCAAAAACCTTTCATCATTTGTGCCCTCTAGTGGACTCAAAGTGTAACTGCACTGCTGCAAACTCAACGGACTGGGCATGCCAATATACTGTATACAGTACGTTGTGTGCTGTAGGATGTGTGGGATGTGTGTTTGTGAGAGGGTGGAATACACACCTACACTCAGGCATCACCATGACTTTCATGTGTCTGTGGATCAGGAGCCACACATTGTATTAGAATTGAGAGTGAATGGTTGTCTGGACCAGCTGTCCAGGGTGTACCACGCGTGTAGGCACCCTAATGGGAATAAGTGGAAGATAATAAATATTGTCAACAATGTATAATCAGAAAAAAACGTGTGTATCCCATTGTTTAATTTAAGTAAAGATGGCATGGGTAAACATAAATTAGCCTAAACTGTTTACACTTCTAAATATTACCGATGGATACTGAGTTCAATCACTGGTAAAAAAATAAATATATACAGAAGTAAATTTTATAATTGTTTTTGTTTTACGCACAAGACAACACATAGATGAGAACATTCAGTTGGTAGGAACTGAGGTTTTCACAGCCGGGGACAATGTAGCGGACGTACCAAACCCGGAAGTCCGTCGCAAACATAAATTAGCCTAAACTGTTTGCACTTCTAAATATTACCGATGGATACTAAGTTCAATCACTGGTAAAAAATAAATATATACAGAAGTAAATTTTGTAATTGTTTTTGTTTTACGCACAAGACAAACCATAGATGAGAACATTCAGTTGGTAGGAACTGAGGTTTTCACAGCCGGGGACAATGTAGCGAACGTACCAAACCCGGAAGTCCGTCGCAAACAGCGCGTTTTGTGTACATGCCTGTCCATCCATTCTAAATTAAAGCCTCCATGCCGAAATAAAATCAGAATTATTAAAGGTTAGTCATTTTATCCGGTATTTGAAAATTATTAATAAACTGGTTGTTAGTTTGTGCTTATCTTAGTCGGGTATTTTAGTCCATTGTTCTCTAAACTCTAAAGTTTTAGCTTGTCTAACAAATATGAAGCCCAATGATTGACGTTGACGTAGCTTCATCATATCTCGCATGACTCGGAGCAATATTACTTTACATTGGCATCTTATGTAATAATATCTCAAACATCTTCTGTTGGCTAATCGGAATATGCATATAATCGTTTTTGAGCCTGTCCAGGTTGGTCCGGTGTTCAGCATCCAACTTCAAAACTAAATTACTTTAATAGCTACTTGGAGAGTTTCGTGTCGTATGTTTAGTGCTTTTATTTCACTCCAGTTACTTTGAAAATTATAAAGCATGTTATAACAGTATCATTTCCATTTTTGACCAGTGATAACTGCATCGGCTCGAGATGTCCACCACAGAGAAAGAAACCCCCGCTAAAAAAGCGGCAGCGCCGTCTGTGTCTCAGATCAATGCGGAATATGTGACGCAGGTAAACACCGTGTAACGTACGATAATAGAGCAGCTCAAATTTATTGAAACAAATGCTTATAATGTCATAATTATTGTACATTTAGGTTCCGCATTAGAACAATTTTAGCAGAACAACTATCAATTTACTTATTTCTTTTGTTCTATGTTCATCCCCTGGTGTTATTATCTGCTGTATCTGCCTTTTAACACCCAGCTTTCTGCTCAGTAGCTAAAAGCCATCACTTATTGGGTTAAAGATAAAGTTTTAGACTGGTTTTGCCATTTAAGAGTATTCCATTTTTTGCTTTAATAAAGTCTTTAATAATCTGCACTGTGAGTTTGATTGAATGTAAAGTGATTGAAGATTGAATTGTTTCAGCTGGCGTATAAATACTGGGCTCCCCAGGCAAAGAACAAACTCCCTTTTGACCCACAGGTAAGCGCTCTACCACATCAGACTCACTGCAGGTACCTTCTTCTTTCTACACTCACTGTAATGTTTTCTTTAGGTGATGAAGGACATCTATGACCAGGAGATTATTCAGACTAAGTAAATCCACATTACCAAATTCAAGACTGAAGAGACCTAAGGCTTTAAGGCAGAAATAATCATGTATTTTTCAATTTACAGATTTTCCATCAGGAAAATTATGCTTTTGGAGTTTAGGTAAGATTGTGACCAGTGTAGTGCAATAAAATGCAGTTTAAAGACTTAATCTTTTGTAATGTCGCCTTCTTTCAGCCAGTATCTTGAGAACTACCTGTGGGTGAACTATACACCTAAAGTCTCCTGCAATGCCTTCATCATGTCAATCTGTTGCATTGTCAATGAGAAATTCAGGGAGAATGTGCCTGCTTGGGAGGTACTTAATCACAGAATATTCATGCTCACAAGATTTGTTACTGGAGTCTCAGAAAGGACAGTCCTTTGCTGGTTTCACTATAATAACGTCTGTGTTCTGTAATAGGTGTTTAAGAAGAAGCCAGATCATTTCCCATTTTTCTTTAAATGTGTGATGGAAGCTGTGCTGGAAGGCGAGAAGGCTGGACTTACTTTAAAGGAACAGACTGTGCTGCTGGTGTTTCTGGACCACTGCTTCAACAGCTTGGTATATACATTTACTACACTTATACCTTTATTCACACCCATGTTTTAACGGCAAATACTGCCAGTTACACCACATATTCATTCATATATTAAACATCGATATCTGTGTGGTTTAGTTATATCTTGGCCAATCTATGCAAGATTATAGTTAGGGACGAGAATACTTAATGTAATAGAACATTAATCTTAGTTATTAAAAAGCTTTCCCACACTACTGATCCCACAGACAGCAGAAAGTCACCATAACACAAAGTGGAACATTATTTTTTTTCCCCTCAGAATTCAGAATTTGTTTTCACATTTGGACATAAAAATCTGGAAAAAAGAGAAGTACTAACGTAAAAAAAAAAAAATAAGATTGGTTAGTTTTATGCTTTGTCCACAAGGTGGCATTATTTGCCCACCCAGCAAATGTCGGCTCCCGCCCATGTGTCCTCTACAGCCGCTGCATTAAACCACAGGGAAGCACTGCAGATGTCTCATTTAAAAATCTGCTGTGAAAGCCGAGTGCACTTTGATTGTATCCTATAAAGCCCTCTAAATATTTTAGTTGCTGGTCTTTATTATTGCCTGAAGTGTAATAAAAACCTGTCATACACTGTATATTCTCCATTCGTGTGTGTGTGTGTGTGTGTGTGTGTGTGTGTGTGTGTGTGTGTGTGTGTGTGTGTGTGTGTGTGTGTGTGTGTGTGTGTGTGTGTGTGTGTGTGTGTGTGTGTGTGTGTGTGTGTGTGTGTGTGTGTGTCTTCCTTCCAGGAGGTAGATTTGATCCGAGAGCAGGTGCAGCAGCTCATCTCTTTGCCTATGTGGATGTGCCTTTTACCAGTAAGTTTTCTCCTGTTCAAAATGTTTATCACTTACAAATGTGCATTACACATATTGTAGTACATTTCATAATCTCCTTATGATATTAGTTGCAGTAGCTCTTGAATATAATAGTGGCTATAGCTATTATCCTATTAAAATAATGTTTGCAGTCAAGACTCCAGCACGAACTGAAGAATGTCCCCAAGCTGCAGAAGTTCTGGAGTCTAATCAAGAAGAAATTTGATAAGATGGATGCTGACGCGGCTGAACAGTAAAATGACTTTCTTTGCTTGCCTGCTCAGATCTTTACAGAAAGATTTTAAGGCCTTTCTGATTTGCTCTTTCTGTTATTCTCAGGGCTAAAAGAGAGAGGACTTTTCTTTCAGCGCTCATTAAACAGTTTGTAGGAGTTTTGATGTCAATACCCCTATCAGGTACACCTTTTGTAGTAACATCATATTCTGTTTAAATACATATTCCAAAAACATAATCAAGAATACTCCAGGATTTAATGGACAAATTTAAATTTAAGCATAAAAGCTCAATATGTAGTTCAGCAGTGAGTTTTGCTTAACATTGTTCTAGCTGCTTAAGGTAAGAGTTTATAAAATAGATATTGTATGTACTTACTAAAGGACTTAATGTTTGGTTTTATACTTGTCACTGCTGTTTAATCATGTTTAATGAAGTGCACTTGTGTGACAGCGAGTGTTTCTCTAAGATGTGCATTAATATTGGTCAAAGTAGTGGAGAAAGCAGTTTAATTTTCATAGGAAAAAAATATACATTTTGTAGTCTTTTTGTATAAAGGTTTTATAAATGAGTTCTTTAGATTTGTAAATCAAAAAAAATAACTTTTTTTGTGTTATCAGAAGTGTGAACTTGATATTCTGAGCATTTTCAACTAGGATTGTATGTGGTCTATAGTTTGGTTTACTAGTGGTACATTATTATGTTGTTGACACAGTCTGGAGAACTGGTATAGAAAAAAAACACAGATACAACAAAGTCTTTCCTGAACTACTAAATATTGGTTTAGAAGTATGCTACCTAGAGAGACTGAGTGTGGCTGTAAGATCCATGGCTGTGAGTGTGTTAGTAAAGAAATACTGTCTTGGAACTAGGGCAGCTCAAAATATTGCCAAAGCTTTGATGCTGTCTGTACGAATGTCTCTTTAGTACTTAAATGATTGTCTGAAAAATCGATTGTTGTAGCTATATTCAGATTATTAGTAAAATAGGTCACGTGTTCACAACACAAAAAGGATATCATTTTGGCTGGTGTTAAACATTTAATGCTCTTTCCCAGTAGTTCACAAAATAAGGTTTCTTCACCCCAGGTTTTACCGTTTTTATTTGTCCCTTCTTTTTTCTGTGCCGTGCGTATGCCAACAGAGCACGTGCTCAAGCTCCCATTAAGCCATTGGCGCTGCCTGTTCCATTGTAATGCGGGCCGACGTGGAGCCCCCCACCTGAAAGCTAAAAACAGAACAGGCCTATTGTGTCTTAGGTAGGATTCAAATGTGACACTGTAGATTAAAATCTAAAAGCCAGCAGGACGCTCATCACTCTACTGCCCACTTCAACTATAAACCCACACAGACACTCTTAATTAAGACTGGGTTCCCAGCATGCTACTGCACTGGCCATGCACTATCGTGTAGTGAGGATCTCGCACTCAGCAGGCCACCTTGGTGCTGTCGACATAGGTTTGTTGTCCTCGTGTCTTCGGTGAAGTGTTTTTTTGGGGTCTCTATGTGCTATTTGTGTGTGCTGATCTGTCAGTAAGTATTTATCAGGGGAAGCTTGTTACCTTTTTCAGAGTAAAGTGATAAGCAACAGTTTTTTTGTTTGTTTCCTTAGGGCCTGTATCCATGGATAAAGTACATTACTGTGAGAGATTCATTGAACTACTGATTGATTTAGAGGTAAGACACAAATACCCAGGGCTTTAAAATGATAAAAAGGTAAAATATGGTTGTCCACTAAAAGCTCCATGTGCTTACTCCTTCATGTTATTTTGGCTAATTGTTGCAGACATAATTTTCAAGAGTTTGTTTGCCATTGTCCTTCTCATTTATCAAAGGTTTTGGTCAGCAGTCAGTTAATAAATGTCTAGTTTCACCTTTGCTTAGTGCATCTCTTTCAGTGTCTGCAAACCTTTGCACTTTTTGAAACGCAAGCATCTATGAGCCGGATGGCTGTAAGGTGAATACATCGTTAGGCCTTTACAGAAACTGCTCTAATAATATTAAGCCTATTACCATCAGATGTTGTAATTAGATGTGTCCATTTTTACTTTATAAAACTATATAAAGCACAAAGTGTCATTGAAATATTTCTGTTTTTATTTAAAATACATTCTACTGTTGTAGATGAGATGATTAAATTTACTTTTACATGGCAATAGGAGGCAAAATACAAGTTACAGATGATATTGTCATAATTTGCAGTCTGTTTGTATTTATTGTGGCAGTACATCATGGACATAATAGGAAATCCAACATAACAAAAAAGAAAAAAAGACATTCCAGTACGATTGGATGTCGCACGTGAGGGTGCACTGTCAGAGTGTTGCTCTGCTGCCTGAGCACATCTCATGTTACTTGCCAGGGAGTTCAATAGATCTCCTGGCTGTATGCTGACAGGCCGGCCTTGCTGTTCCTGGCAGCGGCCAGTGGCCGTCCAGCTGACTGTCTCCTGAGACATCTCCTGTCCTTCAGCACTATCCTTTTACAGAGCCTCAGTTCCCTGAAATCTATACTTCCTCTCACTAATGATGGCCTCAAAATGAATGTTTCATGGTAATGTTAAGATCAAAGATATTGGTTAGACATAAAAAATATTCTCTATCACTTCATGTATCGTTTGCTGCACCTGCAATCTTAAAACAAATAAAATTAGTCAATAGTTAATGTTATGTTGGTTTGACTAAAAATTAAAGGACAGTAATCTTTTGAAATTTTCAACTTCATATGTGGAATTATTTTATTTTTCTTTAGTAATCTTTTTCATATTTTATTTTTTTCTTCACTCATATTGTCAACGCAGACACTATTTCCTTCTTATATAAGTACCAAGCAGTCACCTTTGACATGTGTCTTCTGAATGTGTCTTAAGTCATGGCTATAAGAGAAGCTGAGTCAGTTTTCTGTCATCTTCACCTTTGACTGTCACTTTGCCTTTTGTTCATCTCACATTTAGGTTTTCATAGATTACAGACAGGAACACTTTTGTCAATGAGTAATAGGGATTCCTTTTTCTGATGTTGTTATTGAATACAAACTTCTCAGTAGTGCAGCAATTTCATCTGGGTTTAGCTTCTCTTCCATCTTTAATGCTTGATTAAATGCAGTCTGTGCAGGTTGTTTGAAATGACTGAAAGACACTTTTTGTATTGTGTTTGCAAATTTTTCAGTAGTTTTCTAATCTGAAAAGTGCTTAAAATGACTGAATGTTCACACGTTTGTGGTTGGTATGTGATCATGAATGAGTTACCTTCTACAAATGTGATAGGCTGGAGAAAGCTTGAGCTTGTATTTGTAAATTAGTAAAGTTTGAACATATTTCTCTTTGTGCTTAGGCCCTGCTGCCCACCAGACGTTGGTTCAATACCATGTTGGATGACTCTCACTTGGTGGTCTTTTGTCATCTGTCCAGTCTCACTAAGCTGGAGAAAGAGGGACATCTTTTCTGTCAGGTAGAAAATCTGGACTTCTTCATCTGCATGATTTAAATGCATAGCACAAAATTCCCCCAGCACTTTATTGTTGTATTTTTTATTTATTTATTATTATAAAGTAGCTGTTGAGTGATTGTCACATTGCGTACTGAGAAAGTTATCTTTTATTTGTTTGTTTTTTTCCTGCAGCTGCTGGACATGCTGAAGTTCTACACTGGTTTTGAGATCAATGACCAGACTGGCAACGCTCTGACGCAGAAGGAGATGACCAACCTGCACTATGACAAAATCACCTCACTACAGGTACAGACAGAAGCTTTCTGTTATGGGGCCTCCAGTGGGAGAAAAGCTCTTGTTATTTCACTTTAAAACAGTGTATAAGTTCACTTTAGCCTGCATTGGTTCTTGAAATCGGGAAGCTTGGGAATTTGACTCCAACACAAGCAGCTTCAGCCTTTGTGTGTGTTAAAAGACTACAACCTATGTCTATATTTATAATAGTAGTGTGCATTTTCTGTACTGTGCTGAAGTTTGTTGAATTTAAGTATTATAACTTCCATTTAAAAGAACTTTATTTGTCCCCAAAGGGTTAGGTCTCTGTTGTTCAAAAGCCAAATGCAGGGAATGGTTCATGTTTTTCAGTATAGCATCCGTCCTGTTGTGTGTCTGTTGCTCCACTGCTTCAACCAGAGTCTACAAACTAATATCTAAAGTTGAACCTGCTCTCTTTATAGGTTCTCAGTCTTATTTTGATATTTTTATGAGACTGCCTCCAGACAGACTGTAGCATGAAATCACAACATGATATATTTTTTTTTTTGCAGCAACAAGTGACAACATGACAATATTTACATAATATATAGAAAGAAGGTAGGGATGAAGGAGATAATAAGATGTATGCCTAACTGTCCAGTAGATCAAATATTTCAGTCAAAGCATCTAGTTTATTAACGTTTTTTTTTTTCAAGATGACCTGGATGACTGAGAACTTCACAGACACTGCTATTAAACATCTTATGACAGTCCCGTGTATTTTGTAGGTAGGCAGGTACTATATCAGTGTCAGAGTTTGAATTGGTCAATAATTCAATAAAGTCAATGACCATCACCAGGTGTAGAATGAGACAATTTCCATGGCTCCGTTTGGAAAACAAGCTTGAATAAATAGAGCAGCTAAAAATGAAGTCACCCGCTAATGTTCTCTACCCACTCACTGGCAGCACATACATGTAGTTAACCGGTTCCCACTTGTTGAAACCATCTTTGGTCATTTTGGTCAAAATGTACACAGAGCTTATGTTGTGTAAAAACTCAAAATGAGCCTATAGCATAGCACTGTCTTGATGTCTTTTTCTCTGTCTTTTGTCTCACAGAGGGCAGCCTTTGCTCATTTCCCTGAGTTGCTGGACTTCGCCCTGTCTAATGTGGCAGCTGTCGACACCAGAGAATCCTTAACTAAACACTTTGGGCATCTCAGGTAAATGTGAACACTGGACTGAATCATGGAAAGAACATTGGGTACTTGGAGCTTTCAGTGCAGAGCTGAACAGATGTTGTGGTTGGATATGCATGGTTGGACTAAATCATTTCACAGTAAACTGGAAATGCACTGGAGTGTTGTTTTAGCTTACAGGTGTACTTACTCATCTGTGGTTTTATTTGTATTTGCTTCATATCATACCTTCTTTTACCTCATAACACAACAAACAGGCCCACTCTCTTTGAGCTGTTTGGACTTATGTTGCGGCCCTATCCTTGCTGCCTGGCTTCTCTGCTAAATGGCTGATAGTGAGCCCTTGAACAGGCAGCTGGTACCAGCCAGAGAGACACGCACGCCTCATTAATTTAATCGATTTGCAGTGGCTTGAGAATAAACTCTTTGAACAGCTGTGTTTGTCAGATCATATTAGCTTGCAAAGAGCCAAAAGTACCCTTGCTTTGATGAATCAGCTTTTGCATATGTTTTTTAGTTTTGCAAGTTTGCATTTAATGCAAATAAATTGCTAAATTGTAATTACTTAGTTTTATAACCATTCCTGGCATTCAATGTTAGTCTGGTTTTCAAAAGTGAATGGCTAAAGCCCTAAAGCAATTTTGCCTCTAAATTAAACAATATGTAACAAACTTAATATTAGCTACTATATATATATTTTTTTAGAAATACTCTAACATGTGTGATTTCAATTCGAAAAAATATTTGTTTAAATTTTTTACATTTTTGATAAACTAAAATTGATTCGGCCGTTATTTCAATCAATAAAAAAATAGCTTACTATATATGTGCCCAAAGCATGCATATAATCTTGCACTCCTTTTTTCAACTCAAAGATTCATATCCTAGTTTTATGTTTTATTTCTTTAAAGGCATAAATATAGTCATAGCTAGATATTTGTTTGTCTGTTTTATTTAGGTTTAATACAGACTGAGAGCAGTTAGTGTACATATAACAATCACTGCTACGTTATTTAAGAA
Source organism: Neodontobutis hainanensis (assembly GCA_024349245.1). NCBI lineage: Eukaryota > Metazoa > Chordata > Actinopteri > Gobiiformes > Odontobutidae > Neodontobutis > Neodontobutis hainanensis. Next base: position 152,690 of record JALDNG010000112.1, read on the forward strand.
AGGCAAAAAAGAAGGAGATTGTTCTGTCTGGTTTGTCTACAGTATATTAAAACTTTATATACTCTCAGGAGCATGTTCTCAGTTCCCCTCAATGTTAAAAGATTATTTACAAGTAACTTTTAGCACAAACTACACACTAAAAAGTTGGACACTAACAAAGACATATCTTCACCAAAAGTAATATTACTGTACTGTGTCAGTCAACATTACTTTGTCTTCCCTCTTTGCCAGTGTCGTGAACAAAAGCAAGCTGTTTGTAAGGGACAGCCATGCTAAAAACAATGTTTGGGGTGTTGCACATTAATGTTTCCTACATATTCTTTTCACATCTTCACATGCTAAGGGGTTTCATTTTCAAAGCACCCCAAACAGTCAATGTATTGCTGCCATATACTGTATACTAGCATATGCAGTGCTTTTAGATACATTTAAAATTGTCAGGCTCAATCTGAATTTAAACATTATTATAGTGAGTTTTAATGATAGTTTATGTTAACCTTCCCTTTATTAAATAGTACTTTGGCAGTAAACTTACTGCTGACCTGTTTGTGTCATGGCCCCATCCTTACCTAACCCTGTCAGTTACTCAGCTGTCAGTCATGACCTGGTCCAGTCATCTCCATTACTCAGACAGAATTGTTGCACTGCTGTTTTTTTGTTGCTTAGTAAAGGGCTTCCTCCACATGACCTATGCCAGGTCATCCTCTAAAGTGCAGCACCGGCAGAATTGCCACCCAACTGCCCAAGCGTGGCATCACAAGTAGCAGAACACATGCACACACAGCGACACCGTCAATCTCCGCCACGTGTGACTGTCCAGGCCTGTCACAATCTGTCCCGAGCCTGTCCTTGGTTGTGTACGAGCCCCTGTCTGTGTCACAGTTTGTCAGCATGATTAAAACAGGTCTGTATGCAGAGAACCACGCCTCAGCTTTTATAGACGGAGACGGGCTTTGATTTTCATAATCCTGTCGCATCAGTATGCTCCGGCCCCTTAACACACACATGCTGACAGAGCAGGAGTGCAGTGTCAAAGCAAACAGAAGAACTGCTTTATGTGGCAGTGCTAACAAGTAAGGCTGTGCCAGTGTGCATATAGGTGGTCCACCAATGGATTTTTTAAATATGATGTAATTTTGGAGTTGGGAAGAGATCAGAACTGAATTCCTTATTTCTGATTTGTGACCAACAGCTACTGTGACTATCTTACTTTATCATTATGTGAATATTAAGCTAACCAAGTCTTTTTATTTATTTTTTGTAGCCCTAATAAGCTCCACCAGGTGGCCTCGTATCTGTGTCTGTTACCAGAGCTGCTTGAAGGACAAGACACCACCTATGAGAAGGACTTCCTCCTGGAGCTGCTGGTGATGACTCCACTTTTATCACATGTTTTATGGAGAACATTTCACACCACCTCCTTTTATGTCCTCCATCAAGCTCTTTGTAAAATATTCATACATATGAGATTCTTTATAACTGCACATCTCAGTAACTTATATTAGACCTTGCAGTGGTAGTTGTGTGTAAGCTGCTGCATTCATATTTTTGTCACCCAGACATCTGGTAATAGGAAATGTAAATGGCTTTAGAGCTTTGATAGAAAAAGAGCTATGGCATAATTATGTTTAAGTCATTATTTTAAGCTCTTTGGAATACCTTTGGAATACATATAACACCCCACCCCCTCTCTGTTTGTCCTCCTTGACATTGGTTTTTAATCCAATTAGTGCTTTATTTGGTCATTTTGACAACAGTGCTTATCCGTTAAAAACAAAACCCATTTGATTGCTCTTTATAATTTCCTTTTATATTGTTTGTCCATTCATTTTCTTATTTTACTACCCTTTAAGCCATCATGCCTCCCCAATTATCAGAATGGTTGTGTAAAGTCTGTCCTGTGGTCATTCCCTGTTACACGTTCAGTCACTCTCCCCGGGTCGTTTTTGAAAAGCTGATACTTAATTACTTGGTTAGATTGCTGCAGTAGACAATATCAGGGGACTCGTTTAAGTGTGCACGAGGTAGAAACCAAGTTCTCTACTTACACAAAGCAGAGTTTCATAAAAATGGGAAGACGAGAAATTGTTGTGCATTTCCCGTGCCTAAGGTTTTAAGATTTTTTTACCAGATATTTATGGCATTGTGCCTGTTCTCTATAATTATTGTAGGATATTTCATCCGACCCAGGCTGCTTTATTTTATGTAGTGTGTACTTTACCAAGTAAATAACAGCAATGGTTTCTCTCTTACACAGGTGTCCCGTCATGAACGCCGAATCTCTCAGATTGAACAACTTAACCAGATGCCTCTTTATCCAACAGAGAAGATCATTTGGGATCAAAACATTGTACCCACAGAGTACTACTCAGGCGAAGGTATTTATTATGTGTAATCACAGATATGTAAATTCAAGATTTAGTTTTTTCACTCATGTTCATGAAACTCTGCCTACTGTTCACTGTCAGAGTTGTGTCGCCATGGTATAGTTTTCCATCAGACGTGACTAAATGTCTTCTATATCCAAGTTTGTATTAATATAATTAATGTTTGCCTGTCTGTTTTTATAGGCTGCCTAGCATTACCTAAGCTTAACCTCCAGTTCCTGACCCTTCACGACTACCTGTTGAGGAACTTCAACCTGTTTCGCCTAGAGTCCACCTATGAAATCAGACAGGACATAGAAGATGTAGTGTGGCGTATGAAGCCATGGTAACACTTTCACTTTATTTAAACTATTACATTTTCTCTATCTTAGATGATTGTGAGATATAGTGTTTGGTGATTGACAAGCAATTACAGCCACGTTTCCCTAAAGAACTTTAACCTATTATAATTTTTAGATAAATAAAAACATTATCAGCCCACATTTTACATTGTGTTCTTTGCTTTTATTGTATTCAAGAACTTTACTTTTGGTAAACCACATTTGGAAACCCATTACTTAACATAATAAGTGTTCCCATTATGTCAGCTGATATAGGAACTCGGTTGTTGTTGCCGCAAAAGTAAATAAGTAAGCAGTAGTGCCATGTGCTGCCCTAAATCCAACTGATTTCAATCTTGTCAACAGCCCCTAGCGTCTAACACTCTTGTCTTCTCTTTCCTTCCACACAGGGAGTCAGAATATGGAGGAGTAGTGTTCGGAGGCTGGGCCAGGATGGCACAGATTATCACTGCATTTTCCATTGTAGAAGTTGCCAAGCCCAACATCGGAGAGAGCTGGCCCGCTCGCGTTCGAGCTGATGTGACCGTTAACCTCAATGTACAAGATCACATCAAACACGAGTGGGAAGGTAATAAATACTGTGGAAGTATGTGTCTGCTGTGTTTACATAAGGGGTGTGCAATATATCATTTCTATTTGTTCATGTTCTTTGCAAAAACACATAAAAGAGTTGGTTAATGATGAATTAAAAGAGACACAAGTGAAACAATGACAACCCGTATTTCACTTTGCGGTGGTACTTCTCTTTTTAATGGGAACGTCAATGAAGATTTAAGTCACTCCCATATCTCTCCCATCACTACCTCTCACTCTATTCATCCTCACTTTCTATTCTCTCTTTGTTAATAGGGCTTCGAAAGCATGATGTTTGCTTTCTAATTACGGTGCGGCCCAATCTGCCCTACGGCACACGCTTTGACCGGCGGCAGGCCTTTGTGGAGCAGACAGGCCTGGCGTACGTGAGAGGGTGTGAGGTGCAGGGTATGCTGGATGACAAGGGACGTGTCATAGAAGAAGGTACGCTTCTATATGTTCTGTTTGCAATCCAGCAATTGTTGCTTTACCTGAGCTTACCTGCAGCACTGCTATTGAAAGTGTAAGCGCAGGCAGAACATGTGTCCGTGCTCAGAAACAGACTTTCCTGTCTCATCTGTTTAGATTAAATATTCAGAGAGCAGGGCTTTCTAACTAGACATCCCGCCAGAAACATGCCCTGCCTCTGTCAGCCTGCTAAAACTTTCGGGCCACCAACAGGGAACAAGTACTACTCCTTTAACTGAGATCTAGAATAAGTCACTAATAAGGGACACAAGCTTCTGCTAAAATGAATCCATCCATTTAATTCTGTAACTGAACTCTTTGTCTTTCTGGCATAGGACCTGAGCCGAGGCCAAAGCTGCACGGAGACACCAGAACATTCCGTGTGTGGCTGGACCCAAACCAGTATCAGCAGGACATGACGAGCAGCATTCAGAGCAGCACCGAAGACCCATACGAGACGTTCAACATCATCATGAGACGCAAACCCAAGGAGAATAATTTCAAGGTTCGGACCATGAGCTGATGCTCACTGATCGGCTTTCACTCTTTCTTTTATTTTGGACCTTGAGCTCTGGCGCCGTCAGTGCCACTCATGAATGATCTATTGAATATGTTATGCTCAGTTTGTTGATGTACAGTAGGTGTGAGGTTGGGGCCAGGGCAGCTCTGGGATTACTGCCCACTCAAATCCGGCCTCACTTGTCATGTTTTGCAAAAGTTCTAATATCTTATGCACCCTCAGAGGGTGAAAACTGCACCATTAATATTATATGATTTGTTATGCAAAAGTCTATTGGCACTTTTAATGAACATCAAAATTCTTGTGTACAATATGTAACAAATAAAGCACATTTTTCAGATTACGATCCGTTTGGACGATGTCATGGAACAGTAAGATAAATAAGTTAAATAAAGTTTTCTTGGCCTTCCAGTCTTGAATTGGCAACATAAAAACATCTTGAATAACACATCAATATTGTTTTCCCAAGATTTATGCACATTGTATTTTAAGTCAACATGCTAAATTGTTCACTATCATTTGTGGAAAAAGGCAAAACCTACTTTTGTTTAACCCATGTGTAAAATGTCTCTTGCTTTTATCCTTAGGCCGTGCTGGAGACCATCAGACACCTCATGAACACAGAGTGCGTCGTCCCAGATTGGCTTCATGACATAATCCTCGGCTACGGGGACCCAGGCAGTGCCCATTACTCAAAGATGCCCAATCAGATTTCCACGCTGGATTTCAATGACACCTTTCTCTCCATTGATCATCTTCGTTCAAGTTTCCCTGGTTGCACTATCAAGGTTACTGAGGAGAATCCAGACCTGCAAGTGCCCCCCTTCAGGTAAATGGTTAGCCTAAAAATTCACCATCTGTAAACAAATGTGAAGAGGTGTAACAGCCTGAAAGAAAAAATGTTTCTTTATTTACTTAACAGGATCAAGTTCCCCATCTCAGGTCAAACAGAGAAAGGGAAGAAGAGAAAGGCTGGTGAAGGTGTGGAGAACAAAGAAGAGGACATGACTCTGACAGTTGAACCTTACGTGACACCCAACCGTGGGCCATACCCCTATAACCAGCCCAAAAGGTGAGAGGTTTAGTCATTATGTTGACTTTTCTATATACATTCTCTTAAAATCCTGTGCCAGCACTTGAGCACTATGAGCACTGTTTTCGGTTGTCGTTATAACAATGGTTAATTTATTGTCCCTCAAAGACATTAGCGACAAAAACTGTTACTCAGTTCCAGCTGTGTTTTAATTGGTGCATTGTGGGGAATTTTGTTGTATAGAGTTGAACTAGCTAGAACACATTGGTGGAGCTGAAGTGGAGGTTCAATTACTTCCTGGTTTTGCATTACTGTACTACTGCCCAAGGACAAACATTGCACGAGGCTCATGTTTAATTTAATTTTTTTGACCACACAATCTTGCAGTTATGATTTAAATTTACTTTGTTTATGCACTCTCCTGATCTGATCCATTTCAATTAGATGTGTTCATTCAAAACAGTATGTCCCTGCTGGATTAATGTAGGTATTCACAGTGAGGTGTGCAATTGCAATCTGAAATTTTGCCCCTGATACCGCCAAAAAAACAACACACTGCACCTTTAAATGACTATAGATGTCAAGATGTCTGTGGAGGTTCTCAGTCATCCAGGACATATTCAAGAGGTTTCAACAAAGGCATCTGGACGTATGCTTAAAGGTGAAGATGTTTTGTCCCTCATCAAAGGGACTGTGTGAACTAATAATTCACCTTGGATGGGGGACAAAACGTCGTCACCTTCAAACATCAACGTCCAGATGCCTTCATTAAAACTTTTTCATGAGTACAGAAAGGAATGCTAATGGGGCCAAGTTTTAAAAATAGAACACCCAGTTGTTGGGTTATTCTTTGCTTCAATGCCAAATTTATTAATACAAGCATTGCAATTTGTTTGGGTTTACAGGAATACAATCCAGTTCACACCTACTCAGATTGAAGCTATTCGAGCCGGGATGCAGCCAGGACTTACCATGGTCAGTATTTTATCCCCCTTTTTAAGTAACTGCGCTTGAAGAGCTTATGATCCTCTTTAGAATTTGATTTTTAAGAGGCATGTGGCACATAACATAAAACATAAAAGATCAGTTTTTCTATCCTGCTGCTGGTGCGGCAGTTGTGTCTGCCATGAAGACAAACATTTGCAGACATTAATCTAAGGTAGTGCACACCAGGTGAACTTCTCCTCTGTATTTCTGCTGATGTTTTGTATTTCTATCTCCATCACTCATGCAGAGTGATAACCCATTCCCCCCCAACAGATAAAATAGGTCAGTACCTACAAAAAGCATCCTTTTGTATGCTTTTTTGTTGTTTTTCCCCTTTTTCTGCTAACTGTTTTTATTATTACAGCTGTTTTCAAAAATGCGCCACCCTCACGTGGTGATTGGAAACTTGCAGTGGGGGTTATTTATTGTACAGATTGCCACGGTAAAATGGCAGACGGGCTATCAGCGGAGTCATAAAACAACTCTGCTTTTCTTACAGTGCTGCTCTCCTCGCCCCCTGTAACCTGTCTTCTTGGCATATTCCATAGTCATTAGCCATAATAAACACACAGTACTTCCCGGTTGGTCTGGTTTTGCTGATTATGTACTTATTTATGCAGAAACACATAATTAGCCTTGTTATTATTAGCTGAAATTACTCACTGAGAAGACCCATAGTAAGGCATAGTTATTTCATGAATATTCACTTGGCAAATGAGCTGTAACATTTTTCTCTTGGAAAGGTGAATAAGGCTAATCATGAAAAACTACAGTAATAATACACCTTAAATACCATTTTATAGATTATGTCCATTGTGTCCTATGTCAATGTGCTGACACAGTTCATGCTGGATTGAAATACTGAATATATCTTCTTATCAAAGGCTTTGAACTTAACTGATGTCATAAATTTTACTTTTTTGATAGGTTGTTGGACCACCCGGTACAGGAAAAACGGATGTCGCCGTCCAGATTATCTCAAACATATATCACAACTTTCCCGAGCAGAGGACCCTCATAGTGACACATTCAAACCAGGTAACATACCTCCTCACACACTTTTTTATTAGAAAAAAGAAACATCCTTGTACAAAATCTGTTTAATCTGCAGAGGGAATTTACTGCTCGAGCTCAGAACTGACCATAAATCAGGTGACAGTCATTTTTAAATTAAGATCCCAGTTCCCCTTTGGCTCTGGTGCTCCCCTGTCAGTATTTAATCATAAAGTAATCTACTGTTGTTTTACACCAGTGGAAACACGCCAAAAGAAACTGACTGCAAAAACGGTTAAGCTGGATATATTTATGTTTGTGCAGTAGTTCACTCAGCCATTTATATGCCTTACTCAACACTTACCTCTGACTCAGGAATCCATTGAAATGAATAAGAACCCCTTAATGCCATATTATTTACACAGGCTAGCTTTACTTATCCACAATGCTTCCACACAGGCTCTGAACCAGCTGTTTGAGAAGATCATGGCTTTGGACATTGACGAGCGCCACCTCTTGCGTCTGGGCCATGGAGAGGAGGAGCTGGAGACGGAGAAGGATTTTAGCAGGTGGGGACCCATCTAAACAAACAGAAATGCACTTGTGAATGTTATGAGCGTTTGAATTCACACAATGCAAGGTGTGAACGTGTGATCAACAACTGGTTACAGCCTAAAAGCTACTATGGGCAGCAATGCAACACACACAGTTTGATCAAAGCTGACAGCTTCCACACGTACGTATAACAAGAAGACCAGCTGCCCACTTGCATAATTAGCCTCAGCCAAAACAGTGACAGGGCTACTCGATACTCCCATATGTCCAGGCACAGTCCTGCTTTGTCTTCATTAGGCACTGTTGGACTTCCAAACCTTCCCAACAGTGTAAGAGATCCAACCCCCACAGTCATGCTGTCTGGTTAACCCTTCTTATTATTTTGGACCAGAGGCAGTGACCTCATACCTACCAAGTCAACCTACTTCTGAAAATAGACAGGTGAATGACTTTCTTGGATAGTTATCCTTTATAAACACTGTGCTTTGATCAGATATGGGTTCCCCAATTGCTTCGGGATTCAGGGATGAATTAAATTAATTCAGTTAGTCAAAAAAAAAGTTTTAATTACAGTGATCTGTACTGCGTAAAGGTGAAAGTAGCCCATATTATGGCCATGGTAGTCATGCCAATTCAAAAATTGTTTGGTATTGAAAAGTGGTTAGAAATGGACATTAACACACAAAGCAGTGATGTGTCATGTACTGATTTTGCACATTAACCATGTGCATCATTTTAGTAGAGCTCTTTTTGGAGTGTTTTGATCTGCACAAAAGTGCACATTTGCTAGTCACAAAGAGAGACAAAAATCTTAAGTTCAGTTGAAACAAAGATCTGAGTGACAGTTGCTGTAGTTATTAAATAGTAAATGATATCAGTAACAACTTTAGAATTTTATAGTAAGGGCAAAATGAAATGCAATAATAATAATAAACTTAAGGGTGCATGTGGCAGAGTGGTTAGCACTCATGCCTCACAGCAGCTTGTGAGTTCAAAACCCTGCTGACTCTAACATTCTCGGCCGACTCTGGTCTTTGTGTGAGGAGTCTGCATGTCCTCCACGTGTTACTGTGGGTTCTCTCCGGGTACTCCGGCTTCCTCCCACCGTCCAAAGATATGCATGCGTCGCCATTAAGTGCTTTATATGTCATTATTATTTTTTATTTAGTATTTTTAAATCAATTGTGAAGACTATGGGGAGCAGTGTAAAGAGACTAATACAGGAGTGATGTGTTCTCTTTTACTAGTGGGGGGTATATGTCATGCATTTGGATAAGCTGCAGTCTGTCGGTGGATTTCTTTGCTGGTTATAAATGCATGAAAAACTTTTTAGGCATCTTTAGGTTTTAACAATGACCTGACTTTTTGCTATGTTTCGTAGGTGGAGAAAAGTTGTTGTAGTGACCCTGTTTAAATGAGCATTGAAGTTTAAATCATTCAAACACTGGTGACATTGGCTTTAACCCATTTTTTTAAGTTCCCAAAGTTTTCTGTTATTTTTTTTCTTTATTTGTTTTTGATCCAACTAGTAAAATGTCTGTTTTTTTTTTTTCAGTTAGTTAAAAAAATGTGTTTATTCATCTGTTGATGACTATAAGACAGCTTCTTTTACATGTGGCTCAGTATAGTTGTGTGTCATCTGCAATAACTGTGGAAACACACTTTGTGCACTTTGATTAAAAAGGCAGAGCGGCAACATATAGAGAAAGAAAAAGTAACGGGGCCAAACAGCTGCCCTGTGGCAGGTCGTAAACAATCTTTCTCTCAATTGAGACATGATTCCCGAGCGTCACACAAGTAGGAAGTCTGCCACCATTTTCTCTAGACGATAGATAAGAATGTTATGGTCAACCATATCGAAAGAAGCACTTAAGTCCAACAGGATTAAAGTAAATTAAATTTAGATTATTTTTTTTACATTATTATTCAACCCCACTTTTTCTTTATAGAGTATCTTGCTTTTCCAAATGTGTTTATGCATTGAGATAAAAACTGTTCTTCCTGTGTTTCCGTAGAATACAAATTGCTCTCTTACCCGATTCTTGGTCTGTAATGCTGACATACTTGTGAAAAGATTACCCACGACACTTGTAAGGGACTTAAACCAATTATATTCATTAACAAGGTGCTGAATTATCAAAAGCTTTATGATTATACTATTTAGAGTTTGTGACAGCCATTGTTACCAGTTTACCCATACTCTTTAAAGTCTTTGTTGTAGCGTTCATAAATTCTTTAAGCAATCTGAATTCGAGTAGTTGTTAGTCAACCAACAAAAAACTCTACTCAAATTTCATATGATCAAATAATAATAAAAATACATAGAATTCACATAAAAAAATATGTAAAATTGCTTTGTCATTGTTATTTATTTATTATTTCAACACCTCAGTCACAGTAATCAGTAAGTCACTGGGGGACAATGCCCATTCAGAGCTGGGGCTCTCACTAACAGAAAAGCCAATTATAATAACTGTCAGTTAAGACGTTTAACTATCAAACTAGAAATTTGGTGGGATGTCCCATCATCATCTAATCAGACCACTAGTCGCTCACAAGTGTATGTAACAGACAAAACACATCAAAAGTGTAAAGTGTAAGTATTAGTTTGTCTTAGAGACTGTTTAAGTTATGCTCTTAAAAAGTCTTCTCATTTACTCATTCTACCACTCAGCATGCCTTGTAAAATGAATAGCCCTGTATAGGAAGTGCGGTCTGTACATGGAAGCGGCGTCTTACATTTCTGAATAATGCAAAAAAAAAACAACAGAAAGAAAAGAAAGCGCTTTGGCTAGCAGCATTTAATATGTTCCTGTCTGCTTGGCTGTCTCATTACAACATGCAGACTCCACACTACTTCCACCCCGCTGACACCAGGAAGAGGAAGGAGCAGAGTTTTAATTAACGCAGTATACAAGATGGAAAAATGCAAGGCAGAGCTCCACACAATGAGAAAGCTAGTATGAATTAACAATGCATCTCGGCATTTCATCATCTTTTTTTGTGTGTCAGCAGGGGGGACCTTCAAAGAATATTGCATTCATAATGTCATTCTAGGTTAGCGGTGAAATTACAGAGGGAAATATATTTGGAAGTAGGATGAACCTGACTTAAGTTGAGCATGCATTATTTAAATAAAACATGCACCCCATCTTTCATCCAAATTTAAATTCAGGGAGGTCAGATATTTTTTATTTTTTTCCAGGTCAAAGGGACAGAGCAGAGGTCTTTAAGTCACGTGCCGAGGGAGGATCTTTGCAAAGGATCTAAAAATAGATGTCACCTCTAGTACAGTATTGACCTGCAAAAACCCGATGTGTGTGTGACCTTTGCATCGAATCCTTCTTAAATTTCCCAACATAACAGATTCCACATTGGTATGTCATAAGGTCACAGCAAAGAAAAATAACATAATCAAGTGAACAATTCTAGGACAACCACTGGATCAATATTCCTCAACACGGTTCATTTGTGGACATTAAGAAATGGTGGCCACAGTGACGGGTGAATAAATCAGGTGCATTCCATGATTTTCTTGATTTAGAAGATAAGACATAATATGCCTAAGAGTTTCATTTGTTTCTTCTTAAACACAACAATGCCCTGCAATCCTATGACATCTTAGCCTGATTTTGTGTTTATCTATTGAACTATAATGTTTATCATCAAAGTGAGTTCAGGTTAAGCAATAGAAAAAGAAAATTTGACAGAAAATATGAAGACAATGGAAATCAGATGGAGCAGGCTGGGATACGAACACCATTTTCTGAGCCAAATCGAGCTAAGGAGACAATCCAAGCATTTTTAAACCCGACTTGGGACCAAGTACCATCATGTGACCAAAGCCCAAAATCCCTGCACGAAACTTTGATACCATCCCACAATGTTATTTCCGACCTTTGGTCAGTGTTCTGCTGTCGGTACAAGTGCAAGAAATGTGTATAATTTAGGGAGTTACTCAAACAAATGGCAAAAAAACATCTGGACTCATTTTGTTAGTTCTGTTGCTCTAGTCTGCCATACTTGACTTTTTTTACACTGTTTTGAAATGCATTGAGACAGAGACAGATGATTATATTTTGTTGTGGTCTCCAGATATGGCAGAGTAAACTATGTCTTAGCCAGAAGACTGGAACTCCTGAGAGAGGTGGCCCGGTTACAGGAAAGTTTGGATGTTCCTGGGGATGTTTCTTACACCTGTGAGACGGCTGGACACTTCAACTTATACCAGGTAACACTATAGTAATGATTCCCCAACTAAGGGTCCGAGGCCCCCTGGTGGGCTGCAAAGGTACGGCTGGGGGAGGGGGGTCACCAAAATTTGTAAAATTTGTTTAAAAATACAAAATTATTATTATTAAGCAAATTATAGCCAACAGCCTCTTCTTGTTATGTTTTTTTTTTTAAATTTTTAGAGAAATTTCACTCTCTTATAGAGTTAAGATTGAGGGGAGCCTCACAGGATTTTCTGCTTTTTAGGGGGGCCGTGGCTCTCCTGACTTAGTGACTGGCTGCACTATATCTATGCTATTTTGGTTTGAAAGAGAGGAATTTTTGTTTGTTATATATTAGTTTCCTTCTTAAATCTGATGTGGGTTATGTATCTCTTCAAACCATTCCATCCAGAATTTGTTAATTTCAAAAAGCCATAGTCCCCCTAGACACCACGAAACAGTCTTCAGCCCTTGCCGTTTTATTCCTGTCACCTAATTATTGCTGTAACCTTGAGGTGCAGGAAAAATGCAACGGCAGACAATCAGACACTTGCACTCTCATTATGCTTCATTAGAGGGATTCTAAAATAAACCATATTCAAACAGAACAATCCGGGTCAGGCAGTCGTCATGTCATCTGCAGTTGACAAACTTTTTTGTGATAAGGAGCTTTCATTAAGACATTAGTATTGGATTTGATATTACACTCCACAAAAAAATAGCTGTTAATAGGAAGTAAACAGTACTTTCTGTGATAAATTCTAACAATGTTCCAATTAGATATGCCTGAGGATATGCTTTATGTTTCGGTTGTGGTCTAAATTGGTAATTCAGACAGATGCTTAACAGGCTATTAAGAATTGCCCTCTAGGAGACATCCCAATCTTACCCTGATGGCTGTTGTCTTGGTGGTATTTATAGAACTGGGCAGCCCTGCTGTTTTGGCTGAAGCTGGTTTATTAGGTGCTCAGTAGGAACACCTCTTTAAGCAAAAGGTTATCTATTCTCGTTTGGGATAATGTAATTTTAAGTATGTGGAATATGGCAAATAGGGGTATTTTGTTGCACTAATAAACTGAATGCAAATATGTAACTGTTTACACTTTTCCTATTGGTCTTCAAAGGCTTAGGCTATAATAATAATGCATTCGAGGGTATGATTATTGAAAGGTGCTATAATGTGGTTTCAAGTACCCAGAAACCTGTACTGCATGTCTGATTGGTCCCTCTTCTATGGCGTCCAGGTGATGTCTCGTTGGGAGCAGTACATGAGCAAAGTGAAGCCGAAGCAAGGCAAGCAAGTAGAAGTGGAGGCTGTGGCTGAACACTTTCCATTCCACAAGTATTTCTCCAACGCTCCACAGCCAGTGTTTAAGGGCCGCACTTACGAAGAGGACATGGACATAGCAGAAGGCTGCTACAGACACATCAAGAAAATATTTACCCAGTTGGAGGTAAGAAATCAGGGTCATTATAATGCCATAATGACCCCAGTAGGGTTGGTACTGCATGGTTAGATGTGGGTACTCTTAAAGAGGCTTCTGTTTCACATAAAAAGTTAAAGTTTGAAGAGAAATGATAAATGTGTTGCTATTTTAGTGAGCTGCACCAGTTACATTACAGTTACATTATAGGAATCACTGCTTTTCATTCACAAAAGGAGCTCTAAGAAGCTGACTCTATTTACAACAAAAAACAGCTGTTGCTAATAAAGACAACAGAATTATTTTCTGTCAGGTTTATTACACAAACAAGCAAGAAGTATTGGCCTTTTGTGTTTTATTTTCAATTTGTTTGTCACTCAATTGAGTATTCTTTATAATCTAATCAACACACTTCAGTTTTTAGTAATGTGTTGCAGTATAGTATGCTAATCTTAGATGCTTAAGACCCCTTTAATCTGGTCCCCAGGTATTGTCTTAGTCATTGCCTAGTATCTATTCATCTTATGTTAATATTAAAAAGTGAATAGACTTGACACTGCTTGTATTGTTATCTACACAAGGCTGTCTTTATTCACTGTCAGTCTTTTGCTAGTTGCACAAACATCAAACCAAAGCTGTATAATTCCTTAGCCCTTCTTGTAGGTATATAGGGACAAACATAGCAGTTTTAGATTCATGAGAACACCAGGAAGGTCTGAGAAAAGCAATAAAGAAGTTATTGGCTGGAGGTAATATCCCAACATGTGCGGTGACCTTGATTTATCTTTGTGGCCTGTGTATCACTGCATCGCGGCACCTCTCCCTCCTCCCGCAGCCTCGCCCGCGCTGCAGTGAAATCTGTATACCCATTAAGAGCTATGGCTGTCTCGGCAGGAGGAGCCGAGTTCTGCTGAATCTGCTCATCTGTCCTGCGTCTAAAATGTTTGAGCAGGTTGGAATACTGCCTGAGAAAAGTGGACCAGATTAGGACATGCCACATGCAATAACTCTGTTGAAAAATTTGGTAATGCTTCTTTCGTAGATCAACTGAATTTAAAATAAAATCAGCTGTAGGCTCTAAAGTAAGGCTCCTGTGGCGTTCCATCCTGCAGCTCACTGATCTCTGATGTCCACTGGCTCCTCTCTGTTGTTTAAAAGCCGAAAGCAAGGGATGGTCCACGTTGTTCAGTAAAGCATTTTTCCTGCTGTGTGTCTGTTGCTCCACTGCTTCAAGTCACTCAACTAATCCCTATAGTTAAAACAGGGCCAGCAAGCTCTTTTTTTGGAAATTGCCACCACTTGCAATATATTTTTGAACTAAGCACCTTATTTAATGTTTAACTTAATTTATGTTAAACTGAACAAAATCTATGTTATAACACAAGATATGTTACCCTATTGTCATGATGCAAGCAGTATTTTGCAATACAGATATTTCTGTAATACGTTTGCAATTTATTTTGCAGTCCTTGTTAAATATTTAAGCCCAGGACGAGACAGTCAGAGTGCAGAGCGGGTTCCTCCAGCAGAGACGGCTCTGATTTCCTCTGCAGTCTCATCCCATCTCTCTTGCTGTTTTTTGTTTTTTCTTCTCCCACACGTGTCTCCACTATCCACTTCTGAACCCTTCTGGAGCCACTGGGGTTAAAATAGCCCTCATGAATACGGCATGGTTTGATTTGTTAATAATAATCTAAAATAGTAACACATCAAATATTTATATAGCCCAGAGCTGTCCAAGTCTGATTCTCTTTGCCCTGTCTGTGCACGGCTACACTGTAAAATAATAATCCAGCACTGCTGTTGGCAATATAAGAATTAGTAATAGGGGTGTTTCTATAAAATATAAAGTAAGCCGGTGATGGGGTTGGGAAAGAAACTAATATGGGTGTGCTTTAAAAACTTTTGCTAGTGCTCTAATTTATTTTAATGCCAACCAGAAACGCAGGAGGATCATACCACAGCAGCAGGTGCCATATATCTTCATTCTGAAAAGAACGTTGTCTTTAACTGTTGTTTTCTCTCAAATAAAAGAGGTGTTATCAAAGCCACATTCAATAAATTTAAAGCAGATTTTTAAACTATCAGAAAAAGAAAACTTTTGAAATAGATTTGTATCATAAACTGGTGACTATTAAAATGGATTCAACTGAACCTAGAATAAAAAAAATTGTAATGTAATATTTTTTTTTATTAGTTTATATAAACTATACATCATAGATCATGTAAAACGCATTATGTACAAATAAAGGAACTAGCTAACTAAGCAAAATCTGTCTTAAAATTGTCTATTGTATTAGTAAAAAGTAAATCTGTTCTTTATGGCCAATTAGTGTACACAGAGATATAAAATTTTGGCCTTTATAGCAACCTTTTCTTTTTTTTTTTTTTTTTTTTTTACAGTGTAGTGCTCCAGCCTGAAAATAGCCAACTGTTTACCCATATTCCCTCTTGTGTCTCCCCACAGCATGCTTTTTATTGGTCCTTGATATCCACACCCTCAAGTGAACCAATTGCTTTGGTGAAGCTTGGGTTTTTCTGTTCAACATCGGCTCTGTAAGAAAATCTGAGCTAAAGTGCTCCTCAAGCCTCGGATATTGAGCCGCGTACCGGCTTGTGGTTTTCTATATCACTGCCCATGGGAAAAGAAAAGCCTGTTTTCAAATGTATAAAGGGATAACAAATTATATATTTCATTTAAAGGTTAAAGATAAAGGTTAGCATTATTTTCTTCACACTGCAGGTAGACTCTGTGTATTAGCTTTTCTGTTAAGGGCCTGTACTTCAGCTTAGATACTTTTCTTATCCATCACTTTTTTCTATGCTTCATCTGTCATTGTCAGTGTTTCTTTCCTAATAACATTAGACTTTTGCATCAAAAACATGTGCCCTAAATTGAGAAATATTTTTTTTGATCAAACCTCTATTAAAAACGTTGAATTTTTATTTATTTATTTATTTTTGTCTGACACAATAAATCCTGTGTATATGGCACACAAATTCAATTGGAAACATTAAATAGTTCAATAGTGTGTAGCAATATGATCACATTAAAAAACACTATATGACTTTAGATAGATAGATAGATAGATTTATTGTCATTACACATGTACAAGTACAATGCAACAAAAATTAAGTAGATTTCACACCAACGTAGCCATTGTTTGGCGCAAAGAGGATCTGTTGTATAAAAACTCAGAATATGTAAGATATGTTGACTCACAGTTGTTTTGTAGTTCCCCAAGATGAAAAGGGAATATATAGTATTATAGTGGTGCCTCAAAATGATCATTGACAAGATTATACTTTTTGACTTCTATTTGTTACTTTCCTTTTGTCCATATTAAAGGAGTTTAGAGCTTTTGAACTGCTACGAAGTGGACTGGACCGATCCAAGTACCTGTTGGTGAAGGAGGCCAAGATTATTGCTATGACCTGTACTCATGCAGCACTTAAACGCCATGACCTGGTGGAGCTCGGGTTTAAGGTAAGTTCTCACTGACAATTTTATCACAATCCATTTAATCAAGATACTGTATGTGCTGTATGTTGAAATCTACTGTATTTTCTTATTAGTACGACAACATTCTAATGGAAGAAGCAGCCCAGATTTTGGAAATTGAGACATTCATCCCTCTACTGTTACAGGTAATAATGTCACTTGACACTAGAAAGTATAAACCATAAATAAAAAAAACTTTAATTTCTATATGTTTTAATAAAATTATGTCTGATGTTCACATTTACTCTTTTGTCCTCTGATCTTCAGCTGTATGTTCCCATAAGCCTTCCCTATAATGTCTTCTGTGTACAGAACCCAGCGGATGGCTACAGCAGATTAAAGCGGTGGATCATGATCGGAGACCACCACCAGTTGCCCCCTGTCATCAAGAACATGGCCTTTCAGAAGTACTCCAACATGGAGCAATCCCTCTTCACCCGCTTTGTCCGCCTCGGAGTGCCCACCATTGATTTGGACGCTCAGGGGCGCGCACGTGCTAGGTCAGTCACTTGGGAAGAACATTGTCATTTTTGATAGCTTGTGAGTAAGTGTTCATGATATGTATCCTCTCTCAAGACATGAGACAAGTAGGATAGGCTCAACTGGAATATGTATTATGCACTTCCATTCTAGTAAAGCAAGTAGAGCTGTGTACACTTTTGCTTGTCGCTGTTTTCACTTCCCAAGTCTTTTAAATAATGATTGGATATATTTTAGGTAAAAAAAACTTTATCAGACATGGTATTGTGTAGTATTATAAGATAGAAGATAATCTTTAATCTAATGTATAATATAACTGTTTGTGTCCTCCATCCAGCCTTTGTAACCTGTACAACTGGCGCTACAAACAACTCGGAAACCTTCCCCATGTGCAGCTCCTGCCTGAGTTTCAGGTCCCCAACCCAGGGCTGACCTTTGACTTCCAGCTCGTCAATGTGGAGGACTTTAATGGAGTGGGCGAGTCTGAACCCAACCCTTATTTCTACCAGGTTAGTGCTCAGAATCCTTCATCGACCCACAGCACAGTCACTTCATGTTCCGTTTCACTTGTTGGTTATTAAATTCAATTTATTGTTGAGTCTATTATAAACAGCACAGGTACAGTGTTACACAACCCAAAGCTGCACCACAAATAATCCATAATGCACACAGTGTGGCATTTATGAGTTTCTGAGTCCAACTGGTATCCTTCTCTTCACACATACACACTTATTTCCCCTGTAGCAGTTTATACCTCCCTGGCCTCCATTTCACACAAACTGGATTTTGTGCCGCAGTTCGTTCATTTTTAAATCTTAATGGTTTAGCTACTATGAGATAACTATAAACCTACCTGAACTTCAGCACAGACAGCTTCTTTCTTTACAGCAGATTTTATTTCAGCAGGACATTCCTGAGACATTATCAGTGTGAGAGGAGGGAGTTCAAAAATACAGCTCATATGTCACTGCATAAAACACAACAAACATTAAGTATTAGGGGAGTTTTATTTATTTGTATTATTATTAATTGCTTTTAGTGTGTGCTATCAGTTAAGGGTGTAGGGAACATTATCCAGTCTCTCATTATTAAACTACTCTAAATATGGAAGCTTTTGGGCTTTGGGCTACAAATACAATGTTACACTGGACATACACATTGTACAAATGGTAAAATAAGCCACTAAGGCTTGTGGGCAATGCAGAAATATGTCAGGGCTATTGCATCTTGGCACTGGTGCTCCATCTGCTAATGGTAATCAGGAGCTAACAAACGTAAAATGAGCTGAAATAGTTACAGTAAAATATTAATTATGTTAAACAATGTGTTTAAGGGTCTGTGAAAATATTTAAAATGTTCACATAGTGGTTCTGAAGAAGAAGTTATAGGAAGAAAAAAATAAATCAGCTGATTATTAGGGATGTATAATATATTGCAAATCTGAAGTTATCACAATACCGTCACTTTTTAATACTCTTGACATTTATCTTAAAAAGAAATGAAACTGCATAGAACCCATTGTAAGGATACCATTAGCTCTTTAACATGGTCTAAAAAAAGTGAGGTGTAAAGCTGTATTCAGTTTTTTGGCACCTAATGTTGCTAAAACGCTTAATCTTTAATCTTTAATCCTTAATTGCATTGTAGTTCAAATAAATGAAAAGGGTAGCGGCACAAGGGAAACCATTGTTACAAAAGCACAAATATTCAATTAAAATTTTGCATACCTCTAATGTTGTACTCCATAAATGCATTACTGTAATGTCACTAAAAACACACTTTTAAGACAGTACTCTTTTGCTAAACCACACAGCAAAGGAGAAGTGTCTTATTGTCCTTAAATCCAGACCATGTGCTCTTCTCGAGACACACCAGGTCACATGAACCTCAACTGCATTTGCCTGTTGCCATTTGCTGGCTCCTCAGGGGAATTAGCTGTATTACACAAACACACACACTTTTGCACATCCCTAGCAACCAACAAAGATAAATTGGACACTAGAGGAGCAATTGTATCCAGTGCCTGCAGAATCTCTGTCGCAGCTGAACAAACACTGCTGCAAATACTTTTTTGTTTTGTTTTTTCCACTTAGGCTGGAACTGCAAACACGGGTACATATGGTTGTACTAAGGCAAAGTGTTAAATAGGCTTTTCGGTGCATCTCTGTCTCTTTTACTAAAGCTCTTTCCACACTGAGTTGCAGTCTATTAATAGCACCTTACGCTGCCGATTTGCTCGCCGGGGGTTACATGTTTAACCTGAAAACCACCAGAAAAAGAAATGTTGAAATTGAAATTATACAGTGTTTTACTGTACTACTAAAAAAATCTAGCTTTTTTTTTTTTTTTTTATATATATACGTGACCCCTTTCAATTCTTCCTTTCTTCCTTGGCCAGCCTCTGGCTATTGGCTCGGACTCCAGTGGGTGGGGTCTGGCCTTGTTGTTATGGCAACCAAAGTCTCTAGACCGAAGGGGCATTGGTGTACAGTTATGTTAAATATGGACATAAGCTGGGCAGAGCTTCAAAGGTTCATATGTGGGTTCATATCCACGTTTAGTGATACTTATATCATTATTAGTGCCTGTGCAGCAGCTTTACATAACACATGACATTTTACTTTATTTTTGCAATGTGTTCATAAATAAAACTATACTTGGACATAGATTAATTAGTGAAGACAGTCTCTGGTGGACTAATTAGTCACTGAGATCACAGTCAACTCAAAATCCCAAATGTTCCTCACTGACTGCACTGTCCCTGCTTTACTGACAGTTTACAGTCAGTGTCCAAGGTGTGCTTGACACAAAGATTACTTTGTATGGTATGTAGAGATCGTCACGGTTAACCAATAATTGATTAATTATTAAGAGCCTGACCAATTTAAAATTAATTAACCGATTAATCCCATATGCTGTTCAGTTCATACAGTTTTTCTGTACAGAGCATCCTCTGAACCTACTGTTATGACAGAGTGGCACTTGCACATAAATGTGTCTGCACTGGTTTGTTGAAATGCACAGTTCATTGAAAAATTAGCTGTTGCCCTTAATTTGTGCCCGTTCATAATTTGTGCCCATTTATGCATGTCACTTTAACTGCCGTATGCCTTGCGCATACGGCAGTTAAAGCGACATGCGTAAATGCACATATTAGCCGCTAACACAAGCACCAAGGGGAAAGTGCAAGAGACTAAAGAGCCTGTCTTGTTGAGGATTTGGTGAATTGTTATCTACTTGAGCTTGTTTTGGAAGCGAGGAACTGACACTGACACAGGATGGGTCTTAACAGAGCTGGAGCCTGTTTTTGTTGATATGGTTTGTTGGGGTTGTTGTGTTATCGTTTCCTATGAAAGCCTTTTTGCTCTGTTGTAACCTGCATTGGTTTCTGCAAAATTTTCCCCTATTTTATCTTCGCTGCATCTCGAGCGTGTATTTTACGCATTCCAAGATGCAGCATTGTATTTAAAGTTTAAAATAGGCTGCAGTGTAACTGATAAAGTGAATTCAACTCAAAGAAACAACTCAAGGCAAGCGACAAAATGCTGATATATCATTCTAAAGTGTGGGGAACTGCCTTTGTAGCACCAGGTGAAAAAGAAGGCTGTTGCATCTCTGTGAACAGGCAAACTAAAAATGAATTAAATAAATAAAAAGGCTATAGCGACTTTTTTGTTAAGAATTTATGTTTGAAACCTAAATCGATTATTGATTAATAATAATTGATTCTATTGAGACAATCGGTTAAAGAAAATGCCCAAAATGTGCCTCCCTAATAGTCACATACGTCAAACGCATACATCTGTTGAAAAGCGAACTTTCCATCTTTAAGAGATGTTATGCTGTATATTTGCCTATTATCTCTTACAAACTCAATTATTTTATTTTATTTATATTTAACCTTTATTTATCCAGGAAACTCCCACTCTGTCACTGTGCCAAATATGAAGAAATTCATAATTTTGCTCATATTGTGATCACATTATTCAACCAAGTAATTCAGCATTATGGGTTTTTCTAGGATTGTGCTGCCATAATAATAATAATGATTTTAAAACATAGTTTTCCATAGAAATATGAAGTGCAAATGTTGCAATTTGTGCCATTTGTAAAATGTAGGCTAATGGTGTAAAGAACAAAGGTAGTTTTTGATGTGTTGACTGCAGTGCTGGGTTGATCAGGAAGTCTTGATGAAGCTGCATAAATTATTCTCAAAGATGTGAGGCTTAATTGAAACAGAATGAATAATGCATATATTGTGAGGTCTTTTGTTTCTTGGTCAAAACTCTTGCGCTCTCTACATAGTCAGTGATATCTTTTTTTATACTTGTGGACATTGCATAACAGTATGTGTTGTAAATCCATTCTGTTTGAACTACCAAATAGTATCGCACGTAACTCTGGCAAAATGGGTCATTACATGGAAGTTTTATAAAGCAAAGAAGAAATACCAATGGCTTAATTGATGTAGTTGTTTTCATGCTACCATTACAACATTAAAATATTTTTTACATGAAATAATTTTTTCATTGCTTAAATGTTTTTTTCAATGTAATGTAATGTAATTTCAAATGGAATTGAGATGATTAGTTCTGACAATATATTTTTAATGTTTAATGCCTACTAAATAAAAAATAGTCATTTATTCTGGAATTGATTTTAGGACTATCACATGAATACAGTATATTTTTTAAATTTGAAAGACCAAATGTGTTTTCTCAAGAAGAAATGGAAGCTCAATGTTTGAAATCATTTGGACATTTTTTTCAAGAGTCAAAGCTTGTCAATTTTACAAATGTGGCCCACATGATTTAGAGATAATAAATTAGAGCAATAGCTTTGAATTTCATTTGTCTGGCACAGGTAAAAAGTAATAGCTATTTTTTTTTCAGCCCTAACTTTGGCCTGCCATGAAAATCTCAAAAACCAAAAGATACCAACCCCTAATATTGAACATATGCTACTGGTTATGTCAACATGAGATGCTGATGAACCAGTTATAATAGTTTGTCACTCAAGAAAACAGACAGGAAACATCTCCTTTTTTAATGTAATGTACAGGTGGGTTGAGTTTTCAGACTTTATCGAGTCACTGGAATAGTACATAATTCTCACACTTTTTGTATTTCTCTCCCTTTTATATAGAACCTGGCAGAAGCAGAGTACAGTGTGGCCCTCTACATGTACATGCGTCTGTTGGGATACCCCTCTGACCGCATCAGCATTTTAACCACCTACAACGGGCAAAAGCACCTGATCAGAGATGTCATTAACCAGCGCTGTGGTGGGAACCCCTTCTTTGGAGCTCCCAGTAAGGTACGTACACTTTCAATATATCTTTTAATATGAGCATGACATGATGTGACTCTTAAAGGTGCGACAAGTTTCTGGTTTATATTTGTGAAGCTGGCTTAGAAAGAAAAACAAAATGGTAAAGGTTTTCTTCATTTCCTAAATTATTAATAAAACCTAATGAACAAGAACATTCAACAAAATTTACAAAAGCATACCATTTTTTATTCTTCTTCCGTGATATAATTAATCTCGGACACCTGTTTTTTATGAGGAAATGTTCACCTAAATGCTTCTGAATATTTTTTTTCTGTTTTCTTATAGATAGTTGCATAGTTTCAGACACACACACTGTCATGCAGATGCATGAACACATCAAATATCAAGGCAACAGGTGTTTTATTTTTTTCTCTTGTCCATAAAGCAGCCATGGTCCCAACACATTTGTTTTCACCTCGTGAGCAGGAGTCAGCCTGGTTCAGAGCACCTGATACACAACAGTTTTTTCACACTTTGAGATGTCAGCTTTAGTGTCTTCTTTGACCTTCTTGTACTCATGCTTTTAAGACCTCTGCTGTTCACAACACACAAAGAAGCTATGTAAGATATAGCTACCATTTGTCTGACAAGCAGAAGTAAACTGCACTCTCATAGAAAATAAGACTTTGTAAATGTCCTGTTAGTTCAACAATAAAATTGGAGACAGTGAACAAATGTTAGCAAACAGGTCAACTGTCACTGCTAGTGTGTGTAGAGAATGGCAGAAGTATATGTTTCTGAATCTGTGTAACACACCCATAGATAATTGTCAGATTTTATGGTGTACTCATATTAAGGTCAGACACAGCACTTTGCGCAGCTCCAGAGTCGGACAGCAGCACAGAGTAACGCATAAACAGATGAGTAAAACACGAAGAACCGAGTTCAGAGTGATACTCTCTATTTCTATTTCAGACGCTCATGTTGGGTCACAGTGCCCCTGGATTCTGTTTGTTGGTTGGTTTGCAAAACATTTGAAAAGCCTGCCTGACCAAACCTTTTCATGATCTTTTGTAAGGTGCTGTTCCCAAGTAAAGGAATGTAATTACTGATTAAAATAAAATGAGGTTATGAGCATTTAACACTACAAACCTCATTTTTAAATAACACCACATGAATGCTAAACCAGCCTGAGTGAAATTTACATTTACATTTATTCATTTAAGCTGACGCTTTTATCCAAAGGTACTTACATTGTTCTACAGTAATTACCAGTGTTACAGCCACTGGAGGCAAGGTGGGTTAAGTGTCTTGCCCAAGGACACAACGACAGTATGAACTGTGGGAATCGAACTGCCTACCTTCAGGATGAAGGACGACCGCTCTACCCACTGAGCTGCAGACACTGTAGTTTGACTCTCTCCTGTGCATACAAAGTGCTGCATGTAAAGGTTGCACCATAACCTGGCAGCCCTAACTTTTTGGTCGTTGTTCCTTTTGGTCTATACATTTATTTCTTAATAATGAATGACTCATTACTAGGTGTCATTTGGTCCGATTTGATCTTTGCAGTATTTCTTAATTCAAAATGCTAAACAGTTGGAAGGAAGGAACAAGTTTTCCAATAGAGACCACAAAAGCAATGTAAATATATATTGAATTGCAGCCAAATCCTTTGTTACATCATTTGAGTTCTGTATTAATGCTGACAATTGTCTCTGTACTTGTGCAATCCCCCTATTAATCATCACGTTTATGGCCCGATGTGACACTAACCCGGGAGCCGTGCTTGGTCTTGTTAAATGTCCTGTAACGTTAGATCATAAAGCGCCATTGAGTGAGCTGATGATCCTAGTCAGTATGCAGGCCCAGTAATAAAGTGACACGGGTGACAGGCGTTTAAATTTGCTGAGAAGAAAGATGGCCTGGGAAGGGGGCGATGAAAGCGAGAGAGAGGGGTTCTTGTGGGAAAATGCTGAGCAGCTAAAAGGTCATAATGCTGAGCTTTGGGTCCACAGTGCGTCTGACAGTTTGTCACAATCCCTAAAACCAGCAAATGTCAGCAGCCAGCCTTCTTTAGTGTGATGACTTTAATTAGACTGAGAAGGAAAAATGAAGGCTATTTAGCACCAGTCATGTAGTCATAAGTAAAAAAACACTGAGTCACTTTTCGGAAAGAGAGAAGATTTGGGAGGATGGCCATGTCATCCACATATACAGTATTCGTAATGTGTGGAGTTGGAGTCTCATTTTTTTTTTTTTACAGTGGAAGGAAGTTGAATTAAGTCAAAGCGGCACTTTGCAGGTCAGGCAGTTTTGTTGCTGTTTTTGTTCAGATTTGTCCTTACAGAGCTCCCCCTACAGCATTGGTGTAATGTAAAACAAAAAAAACGCTGTTGTAAAAACTCACTGGCATTGTGCGTCTCCTCTCTTTCCCCCGTTTGAACACGAGCAATGTTTTTCTCTGCTTTTGCTTCTTTTTCATAGGCTCTGCCACAATGAATGTCTGAGACCGACTGTGGCGAGTGTTTGTGTGTTTAGTGTCATTAAGCATTTAGTTTCTCGTGGGACCCAAGACTCTCACAAGATGTTTTGAATCCAAGGTATGGCGGGTCAATTCTTGCATGACTTTTTTTTTTCCCGCTAAGAGGCACTGGGGGTTGGGACAGACCTCATCCACCACAAATAAGTCATTAAGGCATCTCAATGACTTAGAAGCAGTTATGTTAAGGTTAAAATCCTGCAATGGTCTTCTTTAGAAGATGTTGATAGGGTTGAAAGATTTAAACAAAGCTCTAATATTCTGAAACAGATTGAATCTCATATAAAGATTCTAGAAGTTTTAGAATTACTATTATTATTATTATTATTATTATTATTATTATTATTATTTATTATTTATTTATTTTTATTTTAGCCTGAATAAAGCATTTCTTTTCTTGTTTTATTGTATTTTTTTAAGCCTTTGTAGATGCTACACGTAAACACTTCCAAGCATAAACAGATCTATCTGGCTGTAATACTCATACTAGAGCTTAATCATCATGAATAAGACATTAGCAGAACGGAGTAACAAATAAAAAGAGTGGAATATCCGCAGTTTAATTTTTCTGCAGTGGGACCAGCAGAGAAACGGTGTGTCATTGTGTTGTTGCCCTCTTAATGAGGACAGGGGCAGCAAAGGGAAAAGACTTGCAGTCCACTTTTTGAAGCATAACATTAAATTAAATGCCTTCGGAAGTTGTCAGACTGTAGGATTATTAAAACAGAAATCTCAGCTGAGGGCATGTTTGGGTTTCTGTATGACTGTTGACTAATTGTACACACATCTATAATAAAATAGTTTTTATTCAATATAGTTCACTTTAAAAATCCACCCCTCGACTTTTTGAAATGCTCAGCATTTACACTATTGTACATACCTTTTATATAGGTGCAATCTTTTTTTTCCATTATGAATAGTTTTGTATTTCTAGTAGATTCTGTTTTATAGTTTGTTTACTTATCTTCAGTACTTAATACAGTGTGTTACTTTGTTGTTGTCTGTGTTTGCACCAGACAACAACAAAGTTGTTGATTCGGGTGTCCCTCTACCACTGAGCCTGAGGTTGGTGGTTCAATTCCCCCTCCCCCCACAGTTCATACTGTCGTTGTGTCCTTGGGCAAGACACTTACGCTACCTTACCTCCGATGGTGTTCCAGCTGTAACACTGGTGAATTGAAGCTTAAGTAACATTTGTAAGCTAAACCCACATGCCCCTTTAAACTCCTCCAAATATGAGATAAGAAAGACCCCGAATAACAATCATGGTCAGCATCACTAGCCAAGCTACTCAGCCATTAGGATTATTACCAACAATGGTTCTGCACCACCATTTTACAAATGTAATTTTGTACAAAGACAAAAACATCAAATTTGTTTTTAAAATTTGAATAGCTATTAAAACACCTAATCAATAACTCTCCTCAGCAATAAAAACACGTTCTTTGTCACTTTGTGCCATTACTCTCCATTCAGGCACTGTTGAAGCACCAATCACCAAAATAATTGTCCACTTGCGGTAACCATGGCTACCACAGTACATGTTTGGCCTTGCTGCTTCATTAGATGCTGTTGTCCTGACCCTGTGTGACTCCATGATGGGAGCTGTGGTCTCCTTAAGAGACCTCATCTCTGATGAAGAGGCTACTGTAACTTTTGACATTTTTGCCAAGATAAAATTTGTCTACAGTAAAATATTATGTTGGATGTCACTTTACATATTTCACTTTATTAAACGGCGTAGATGGGGAAAAGTACAGAATGAAATGGAAAATCCGCAGGAACCTAACAAATATATAAAAGGAGGCTGTATTTGCAATTGTCTTTTGAGTTATCCATTTTGTCATACTATCTTTGTTGCGTGATGAGGAACAGCCATGACTGACTCAAAACACAGCTTTTTCCTGCTTGAAGGGGAACGGTACATTACGCAGCGAGACAGGATTACTCTGCTATGAAAGCAAATTGGCTGACACCAGTTTCCTATTCGCTTTGAAAAAACATATCCCACAGAGACTCACTTGCCTTTCATTCTCTGTCTCCCACAAATAATCTCTGATCCGAGTCTAGCGGCACAGTCTCCAGTACCTTGGCCCAAAGTCCCAGGGGCCCAGGTAAGAGGCTAGTGGCAGCAAATGCCCTCTAAGCCGCATTAGCCCCGCTGGCTGCCCGCATGGCCCGCAGTGATAACAGCAATAACAAGAAAACACAAGCACCGCCGCTCATCTCCTCTCCAAAATGAATAAAGACGAGAACAAATTTTAAGGCGGAAAGTGGTCTCGTTCATGTTTCTTAACATTTCTTCCAAACACATTTTCCAAACACACTGCACGCTGTGTATCAGTCTGGTTTAGTAAGAATTTGTTGTATGTGTGGAGTTTTTGTTGTGTAATAATAATGCTTGTGTGTGTGTGTGTGCACAGGTGACAACAGTGGACAGGTTCCAGGGTCAGCAGAATGACTACATCATCCTGTCATTGGTTCGCACTAAAGCTGTGGGTCACCTAAGGTAATGACTTCAATGCATGTAAAAAAAAAACAAGACTGGCCCCATACATTGTGAATGTTTCACTGTCTGTTTTAAGGGTTAAAATTTGATTCAGATCAATTTTTCATTCAGGGTCTCTGATTAAATTTAAGTAAATGCAACTTTTGCTAAGAAAATAAAGTTGAAGATTATGATGTTAACCATAGAGAACATTTATTTAAACATTTATTTTACTTAATGCCTGTACCAAATCTTTATCAAGTATATGTTACAAACCATTTTATTTTTTTTTTTTTTCATTCTGAATTGATTCAGAATCCATAAGGTTTAGAATCACGATTCTTTAATGAATTGATTTTTTTTTCTAACAACCCTAAAATAGATATTAACACATGTGTATCACAGTTACAATTTTCACTATACTATACTTTAAAAACAAGTAAATCAATCACATTTTTTGTGATATAGGATAAAATTGAATCTAGTCTTTGTAAAAATAGAAAATGAATCCGAAGGTAAATAATTACTAAGCCATCTTTAGCTAAGCATGTACAAACACAATTAAAATTTTAATGCAATTCAACTGACATTATTCTCATAATCACAATTGATATTTTGAGCTGTTCATTATTGAACAGTCCTACCATACAGTAAAACTTTACAAAAAGCAAATCAAAGTTATTTTAAGTGTTTAACTTCTTTTTTTTATGATTTTTAACCATAGAAACCCTGCATTATGCATTATTAAAATAAATGTGCCTCAGGAGAAAGCTGCACTCAAAGTTTTGCCATGTTGTAACTCTGAAGTTCACTATGACAACGACGCTGTCACAGTGAAGTATGTATGAGCCTAATTTAATGTAGGGAGCCTAAAGGTTGCCTTGGGACAGGAGCATGTCTGAGTAGGTGTCTGCTCGTAATTGTCTTGGAGTAGGGTAGCCATTGTTCTGAGATGACTGGGGTAAGAATATGAAACAAAGAGCTCTGTCTTGATCAAAGCACCGAAACACTGTTTAAGAGCTGTGCTTGTTAACTAAGCTGCACCGGTAGCCTTTATATCTAATTTTACTGGTGCTTTATTTCAGGTTCGTTTGTAAAGCCTTGAATCTTAATGTGTTTTATGGTTTAAAACACACATTTGAAATTATATATTTTCCAAATATGATCCAATCAATATTAGCTATAAAAGAAAATTACTAAAACCAACCCCATTCTTGCATATGTAAAAAAAAAAAAAAAAGCAAGAAATATGAATGTCTGAATTAGAGTAGCTCACAACTGAACCATTTATTTATTCAAGCAACATTTTTAGCTGCTTATGTTAGCCATCTTTGACAAAGCAATCTATGAATTTCTACATGGGATGCTACGTTTTGTACATATAGCATAGTTTAAATTCAACAAATCAGCCTAAGTGCTTGTGCTGATGAATATCACTGTGCTATTCTCTAACCGCTCGCTGACAACACACCTATGTAGTTGGTTGCCATTTTTCGGTAGTTTCCTCTATTGAAAACAAATGCCAGTTTTGCCAAAAATGCCACTCAGCTTTTATTGTTAGACAATTCCATAGTACCTCAAACAAGCAAGAAAATTATTATTAAAATATTTATGTTTTGACAATTGTGCATCACAAGGGATAAATGTTATAATAATAATAATAATAATAAAGGCTAGCTATTTAGCAGTGTATGTGTTGATATTGTCCTACTGCAATCATTGTGTGTGTGAAGGGAGATTTAAATTTTGTTAGAGTCCAAAGCCATCCAGGTCTCTGTCAATTGCAGGTTTTATTCTTTTCACATCATCCATTGCTCAACACTTCCTCTTCTTGTTCTTCTTGCCTCCTTCTCTCCACTCTCTCTGTGTCCTTATCTTCTCTCTTCCTCCGCCTCCTTCCTCATTCCACTCAATTGACGTGTTATGAAATGCCCTTTCACTGCTCAGCTGCCATGAGATTCTGATGAGCTCTCCACACTTAATACTCTCCATGGTTTAATACCAGACAATTGTGGCTCAAATCTTTTTCGGTGCTTAAGCCTGCCATTCTGGCCTCTGGCTGTGATGTAGAGGAGTTGCTGCTGAAATTGCAGCACTATGTGCGTTATCACTGCCCCTCACCCACCCTGACATTAGACTGTCTGCATTGGTGTGAATCTTATATTGTGCAGACTTAAACACATGCCCTGCCACAAAACTCTGCGCCATTCAGTTGTCAGAGAAAGAACTTTATTTTGTTCCTCATCTCTTAGATAAGACATGAATCGCTGCAGCTGAAGAGAAGTGCAGAAGGCGACAGAAAGGGCAGTTTATCTTGTTGGCAGCGCCTGCTCGCCTCTGTATCACTCATTTAATCTTGCCTTACACAGAATATTACACTGTGCCTTGTTCACATTCACAGCCCACTCTACACAAGATGCTTATCAAAAGAAAACCTTGTCCAGCACAGTGTCCTATTAGGGTTTCCTGTTACGGAAAAAAATAGTGGTAGTTTTCCAGTTATGGAAATAAAGAAAAAAGTTCAATGTCCTGGAAAATTAACATTTTGCTTATTGTTTGCAATTACGCCCCGATGTTTGGCCCTGTTTAGCCCCTTTTACTGTGATCACATTGCTTTTGCTTAATATACGTATCAAGTGTTCTGTCTTTTATAGTGGGGAAATGAAAATGATTCCTATAGTTTGACTACAATCAGACTTTTAGTAAAATACATGTAAACGTCTTAGCCTGATTGGAATAGGATTAATACATATTTCTGTAATTTGAGCTAAAATACCTAGCCTGACCCATAATGCTTTGTCATCAAACCTAAAATCTGCATGTAACTGCCGGTAATGGCACACTATTGATCCAAACCAGTTGTGGTTTGGTGGAAATAATAATGCATGAAATGAACAGCACAGCTTTAGTGAGTTTGTGAACTCCCAAATGTTGTCAGAATCCAGCTGCTATGCTAGGTAAAATATACCTGTATTCGGTGATTCATAGATATTATAGCATTGCAATTGGGTCTTCTTTTCCACTTTATATCAAGTGACTACAAGAATGCAGCATTAGCTTTACTTTGCACACATTCATTTGATTACCTCCTCTAAACTTCGACAAAGACAGTTGTCCGATTAAACGGCCTAATTTATGTATTAAATGTTGTCAGTGGTCCTTTTTTGTTTTTGTTGTGATAGCATATGTCACAATTCCAGTGCCTCCTTGACCAGGTTGTATAATCTCTAATCCGTTTTAATTAGTCTTTTACAGTATATGGCCATCATCCATGGCGTTGTGTTTCTTGTCCTCAGTCTGATGCACTGCTGGATTATCTCACAGTTTGCCTCCTGCACTTTGTACAGCCCTGCATTTTCCTTTATGGCAAATTGCTGCCGTGACAACCACAGCTGCCCATATGACGAGCTGACCCAGACATGCTCTCACACATAAAAGCACAGATGGGAGCACACACAGTATTAGTCCTTCATATCATTCCGTGTCACTAAAAGGTCCAGTGAAAATATTTCACAATTGACCAGTGCTTTTCAAAACTCTTGCCTATTTGTCACATTTTTTTTTTTGGAAATGCTGCACAGTAATGCTTTCTGGAGTAAATTCAAAATAACACATTTCCTTACTAGTATACTCGCTCACATTTCTATAAGCCCCTCTCCTTGTGCATATTCATAGACCCATCATGCATATTGCGAAGAATTAATCCTCTTAATCTCTGAGTGTTCAGGTGGACTGCATATTCCATCGTTTGGATGAGATTCAGTGTACAGACTGTATATATTGATACAGAAACTGACAAATTAAGCTAAATTTAATGCTTAGCCTGCCATTGTATTAGACACACCATCAAATATTCTCACATTTGACCCATAGTTTAGCTAAATGGCAGATTGTTTCCTTTTCATCCATAATTTGTAATGAGAAAAACATCTCTGCAGCAGAAATCTGTTGCTACTTTTGCAACTTCCAAAACGGAATGGGTGCCTAAAATATCACTGTCCTGTACTTGGATGGAAATGGTGGGCATAATCAGGTATATATTTCAATGGAGAAAAAAAACTTGGATGGTATAGTTATAGTACAGATACTATTTGTGAACCATGAGGGCAAGAAAACAACTCATGTAATTGTGATTTACTTAATCTCATACTCATCACCTGCCTACTTCAGTTTAAAATCAGGAAATACCATGTCTTCAAGCTGATTCACTGCTAGCTGATTCAGACATTCCTGGACATTCTTCTACACCGGAATGGGTAAACATCCTCTCTATCCTTTAAAGCGTGCCAAGCAGGATTCCAGGATGCTGAAAGATAGAAGTTCTGTATTTTAATCCCTTCATTCAACTGAAAAGCACGACACAATAACCTCCTCCCACTCCTCTGCTCTCTCCATCTGTCGGCTTGCCCTTTCACTCCTTTTTTACTTTGTCACCCCACCTATCATTCACTAAACCACTGTCCTCCTACACAGCGCTACCTCCTCTTCAATCTTTCCTTCATCCCTATTCCCAGGAGCTTTTGTTTTTGCCACTACACCCCGCATAATTCCTTTTCTTCCTTACTTTTTATGTCATGCTTTACACTCCAAATACTGACACGTCTGAGATACTTTTCCATTTGTCTTGCCGGCTTTGCCCAGACTAATATGTTTTAATTTGAAACTTTGACAGTGTCCACGGTATTCCAGCATTTTAAAATCTAAAACTAAACATACCAGTCAATAGTAAGTAGGTACTAAAGTGAAACTTTCATACTAAAACAAAGACTGTTTAAAGGTGATGATTGTAGTTGTTGGTGGCATCTTCTAGCAAAAGTGGCAAGTGCAATGCCCCACTACTCTTTATTTTGAAGTATTTGAGCAGATATGGTGTCCAGCAGATACTGAAATTGAAACAAGCCTTCATGCAAGTGCTCAAATAGAAACATGAATGTTCTTCTCCAGCAGTGCTCAGTTTGTCTGCAGAGTTGTAGGAACATAAAGTAATAGAACTGAAATGGCTACAATAACACATGCCTGAACAGAGAACATTTAAGTTTGTTTTCTTTCTACAATGCTATTTTAAACATGAAAATGCAGTTGCCTGGATGTATCCTCCGTCTTTTCTCTTGTCATTTAAGTTGTTGATCCTTTCTTTTAACTCCACAGGGATGTGAGGCGTTTGGTGGTAGCCATGTCCAGAGCCAGGCTGGGTCTGTATATCTTCGCCCGAGTGTCTCTTTTCCAAAACTGCTTTGAGCTGACTCCTGTCTTCAACCAGCTGACTGCCAGGCCTCTACAGCTGCACATCCGACCACATGAGTACTACAACCAGGAGCAGCCTGTGCGTACATACTTTCTCGCACACACACACGCCAGTTTCTTGAAGCGTAATGATCTTCTCAAGCACATTCAGCTGATTATGGGGAACTCAAGCTCCAAATATGGTGATAAGGGTCAAAACTGACTCCCCCATGTTTCTCAGAGTTCAGTTTCCAACAAGACATGTCTCACACACCCCTCCGTTCACGTCACTGCCGCTCAATGTCTAATCCCACCTCTATATTCTGAATGGAATCTCCATCCCTTCGGTCCTCACTGGTCCCAGGTCTTAGTGCAGCTTTACCCACTGGCCCGGTCTGTTAGTGGCATTCTACAAAGGCCATCTGCAAGTATGGCAAACACAGGCCGAGCTATAATTAACCCCTGAAGATCACAATTTAAAAGCCAAATCCCGCCAGGCCTGAGTGCATGAAACAATGCTCGTCTGGTGTCTAACTAGTTGGTGTCTATGGCAACAGAGGTGTCTAAAATACCCTGTGGCCTCTGACACTTCCTCTGATTTGAGAGAGTACATTCCCAGAGGGGACAGCTCTTTTGGGCAGACACATGCGTCCCCCGCCTTAAACTGTCTATTTGGAGTCAGTAAACCCCTGCTGCTTAAACAAAGATATTGACTGTGGCATGTTCTGTTGCTACATAGTGCTTCTTATTAATGCTGACTTGGAATTACTCGTTATTACAAAATTAAACCTAACTACCTCATGGATGCAACTTTCGATGAAGCTATGTTTTCAGGTTGCTTTTTGTTCTCTGTATCTCAATCATTTACTTCAACACTTGTTATGGTACAGTTTCCTCCTTAATTGCACCGCCACTTTAGATAGGAAACATGTTTCTTTTGCAAAACAATGTCTTTTTAACGCGCACTTCTGAAAACTAAAGCGATATTAGGCCCTTCCCCATGTTGTTGTTTGAAATTAGACCACTTACTGTACAAACTACGTAAAGAACCCTTCTATAAATTCACCTTTAAATGTCCACTTCTTGAAATCATATCTTCCTGTTTCTGTATCCCATTAAAATAATCTGTGTGTTCTATTGTGCTCTGTGAACATTTTTATAGGTTTGTATGCAGTTTGTGTAATTTAAGCACCATTTTCTAATATAGCTTTCATGTTAAGCAGCTGTGTTTAAAGCCTTTTGATATTAGGCAAAAACTTTTTGATATTGCTCGATAATATATTAGACCACTTTTAATAAAAACCTATGTAGAAGGATCTATTCTTTTTTTGTTACTGATCGTAAACATCCATATAATTCTCACACAGTCGCCAACGGACTCCTGCGGGCAACAGCCCTGCATCTAAGTGATAACATCCCAACAGACTGAATATGTTGCCTGCTTCACTCCACACTAGGCGACTGTCTGCATACCAATGCTGTCAGTTTTTAAACTCAGGCCCCCTCGGCTCCTTTTCATAATGCTCAACCAGTGGTGGTTAAAGGCACAGAACAAGCATTTGCCTTTGAATAACAAACCCTAAATCCCTGAGCATTTAGCTGGGCTCAATATTTATATATTAAATAAATAAATTTTATAAATATTTATATATTTATCAATATTTTTTTCTGTGTAATGGTTGACTGATGGCAAGAAGGGCTATGTGCAGTTCTTTACTGTTATGTCAATCATGATAATGTCATGATTGACATTATCATTCTTTTATCTTGACATTTTTTAATTCAAAGCAACTTTTTCTTTTTTTTTTTTTTTTTGCAGAGAGATGCAGCTTCTCAGCCTGACCAAATTATCAAGAACATGCCTGAGATGGCCAACCTCGTTTACAACATGTACATGCACATGATCCAGACCTCACAGAAGTATCGACAGGTAAAAATGGTGCCCTTAAAAGTATAATATGCAAGCTAGAATTATAGAAAATTTAATTATTCTGTCCACAATTGAAAGGTTTTTTTAGGATTTAGTGTCCCAACATTGGATGGAAACCAAAAATGAATCGCAGGCGTTTTTATCACAGCTCATGGAAGAAAATAAATATTTTAGCCGATCTGTATTACTGGTCGCTAAAGGTCATGTAAAAGCCAAAATAAACCTGGCTTTGACAGGAGTGGAGATGGGCAGTGTGAGTAAAAATCCCTGTTTAAAGCTTGATTTAAGGTTCCCTTACTAATTTGCTCAAGACTAAACCCACTGTTTGTGGCACCACTCACAGGTTTAAGGACTTCCTGCAGACCCCGGCACAATACTTGTGTAGCTTGACTTTGAGATGATCTTTATATGACACTGATGCACTAGTCACTGTAAAAAAAAAAAAAAAAAAACAAAGCCGTCAAGAAAAAGCAGAATTAAAGGTTTTGCAGATGTGTGCTGCAAGATTTGACTGGCCTCATCATACAACTAGCCTCACATTTGCCTAGAAATCTTGTCTTTAACTGTTAAACTGAATTAAAATGGCACTTTTGTATTTTTTTTTTTTTTTTTTTTTTTTGCTCATCAGCAACAGCAACAACAGCTGGCTCAACCACCACAACAAAGCAAGCCAGCTGCAAAAGAAGAGGAAGCACCAACAAGTTCAGGAGAACAGCAGGAAGAAACTCCCATGGAGCAGGAAAACCAGGGGGAGAAGGAGTCGGAGCCAAAGCCTGACGATGCCACTGAGAAGGAAGAAAACATGGATACATCGGAGCACCCTAAGATGCCAGAGCATCCGGGCAGAGACAGTGACAGTGATGAAGGGGACAGTGAGAAAGAGCAATAGATCAGTTAGATCATTTGGGACTACCGTCTAATTAAGAACTTTGTTGATGAGACCTGATCTGTTTTTCCAAAATAAAAGTTTAGTGCAGCGTCATGGATTCAGGTCTGCTAAGTGTAAGTTGTTTTGTACTAAAGCTGTAATGCGGAAGAGACATGTTGAAATTGTGTTTTTCTACCATGATTCTGTAATAATCTGTGCTTTTTTATTAAAATTAAAACGCTCTCTATATTGTCTATAAATTTTTCAAACTTGGTTCGACTATTTACTGCATTCATGTGGCCCTTGGAAACTGGGATTATCCGTATATCCATATCCATATCCATATACTAGTTTCCGAGCGAAGCTGCATGTATAGGTCACTCGCCGTACTCGACGACCAGTTTGCTCTTAAATCCACTTTCATTCATAAGTGTGCATCGAGTAGTTACTGGGCTGTATGAAATCTAGTGGAATCATTTAGCTAGAAGAAAAATATTAAGCTATTTATTCTTGGTGATGTAGTTAAAGTAAAGGAGGTTATCACAGTCCATAGTCCCATGGGCAGTAACAAAGACAAGAAGGGCATTCTTTATCAGACACCAGAGGTTGGTTGATGCATCTTTATCTCGACATCAGGGGTGGGCAATTATTTTTGCCAAAGGGCCGTAATAGGGCCTTAGTTTGCTCACCCCTGATCTAGATTAACTGAGAAAACAGGTTGGCTGCACATCTGCTCTAGGCACAGTACATCCTGATGAAAATGACAAGTTCAGTTTAAAAACTTGATTGATCCTTGAGGGTTATGGTGACAGCCATAGATAAGTTTCAGTCCTGTGTCAGGAAGCACGCTGTTAAATTGCATGTGTATGCAATTAATATATATTTCTTTATTTTGTAGCCAGACAGGAGCGGGGCGAGAGAGAGGGGAATGGCATTGGGCAAAAGACATCCACCAAGAATGTATATTAAAAAACATATCATTTGAATATGTTTCCACCACAACATTAATAAACCAGAAACTAACTCGGCCTTTTAATTTGCTTATAGTGGTCACACTACCACATATCTAAATTATCCGTCAATGTTAGGCTTTGAAAATTTGCTATCCATCACAGTAAGGGCATTTGTTTAAGTCATTTCTGCTTATATCTGTGTAATAACGAGAAACCCGCATGACAGGAACTTTGTTTTCCCTTCAGAGTCACATGAATGAGGGCATTGTGTAATCTCTGCACTAGACATTCCTCTTAACTGCTGCTTCTGCCTGACTGGCCTCCGAAGTATTTAGTTGCCTGTGGTGTCTTGTTGTAGAAAATTTGAGTTAACTGGTGGGAAGTGGCGATATTTCTGCAAGTCTTCAACAGGACCCTGGGGACTGAAGGAAATATCTACCAGCAAGAAGTCCAGGCTCCCAGTTTCATCAGAAGCTTTTTCTCTGTTGAAGGTGAACATGTCTTTTATTATCACCCGAAAGGTATTCAATAGGTTAACAGCTATTCTTCTAACCGCTGCTACAGGCTGATTTGTGACACGCTCTATCAGCATGTGGCACTTAAGGTATGATAAGGACATGATAGACTGCAATATAAATAAGAATTGGAATTTGTTAAAAGCTTTTTCTTCTTTTTGTCAAAACAGAAAAGCGTATTTTTAATTATGTATACTTTGCTTACTGTGAAGTAAGTGTGTCTGGTGCCTCTGGTTTGATTGTTAGTTTTTTTGTGCTTGTGAGGGCTTCCTCCCAGAGCAGTAGCCTCATCATGCGACACACACTGAATGTTTTAATTTTCTGCCTAACCCTACATGGCCAAATTGTCACAAGAGGAAATTTCACATTATGTAAAGTCAGGACACTTGTGTCTGAAGAGAGGAAGACTCTGGTGCTATGTCTCTGAGGCAAAACCCACTCAAGAAATCTATCTGACACTTTTACATTAAAGCCATGAGTCACTAAGTCAGGACAGTCTTGGGGCAAACCTTTAAGACAGATTTTGTCACCAAGAGACAAATGTGCATAGTTTAACTGATAAATCTACTTACATGTTCAGGGCAGACTCACATATTCTGTAGATCGCAAGAAAGCTTGTGTCATATGTTGTACAATTACAAGCACAACTACCTTGTAAGAGACTTGTTTTTTATTTTATTTCAAGGTGTAACAGGTGCTTGCCTGGCCAGCTATCAGGGTCTGTTCTAATAAAAGAATTTGTCCAGTCTTTGTGGATACAGGAGACAGTACCGACGGACACAGATTTATAGACCTACCTGCATCATTTTAGAAAAAGAAATATGATTGGTTTGACTGTTTTTTTACTCAGTGGAAATCTCAGTGAATAGAAGGGATTCCAGATTCATTTGCTCGAGAACTTAATTCTTTCTGTGTGCAACTACCCAAAGTCAAATGACTCTGAACTGCATTTTAATATTTGTACATTTATTTTAGAATATATGTATTCTTTTGACATAAGAATTGTTAAATTGCTAAATTGCGTTTGCCCTATTAATCCGGTGGTAGTCAATTGAAATTTGACTCAGCTGTGAAGGGTAGGAAAATAACCCTCAAAGGGCTTGAAGTGGGCCTTGGTAAAAGCATATTCCCCTGCATTGATTACAATGGACATTTCTTCTGACGTTATTAGCAGCACATAATGGTACTGTGTAAAGGATTTAATTATTGACTCTCAAAGAACTTACATTGGACCATAGCAAAGATAACCCCTGCAGGTTAAGAGTTTTTTTCACTGATTACAATGAACATTCAGACTGCTGTAAATAGCAGCACATGATGCTGCTGCTTGTTGCTCTGACAGAGAGAGTAATGCTTATCATTATCAAAGCCATGCATGATCACGGCTGATCTGCTATTAGAGGCTGACTAATGTGGCTCTTGAGCACACTGAAGTGTCCGGCCTGTTGACCCCAGCAGGCACATGGCTGTTCGGTTATTGCTGCGGTTGGCAGCTTATCATGCTTTGTCAAGGCCACAGTCTAATCCTGACAAGTACAACCAGATCATCAACAGGCCACGCTTCAATCTGATAATCTGCCATCAGATGCTCACACACTGCGGTCCGTTGTACGTTATTACACACTACAGATGCTCTATTGTCACTGTACTGTCAAGTCTGATCAAGGCTTGACTCCTCAGACTCAAAAATCACACTCTTCTCCAGTGTGTAGCTTTCCTCATTAGAGGGCTGTGAGACACTCTTTTTTGTTGGAATATACCGTGTGTTGTATGCCACATTAAGGCAATGTAAAAGCCTGAAAATAGACCCTTGAAATGCTTAAAAATGTATGAAGTCAAATGTTTCCGGAAGTGTCCTTCTGATATTTGTATCTTCTCTTTTTTAGAAACTCTAGGATGGCCAACTTGGGCTCGTGCTTTTGGACACTGGTCTGGCTCCTGATCCTGCTGTTCATCGGCTGGCCCCTGAGTGTGATTCTGGGGGGGTTGTACGGCCTCATCAGCCCTCTAACCACCTGCCTCGGCCTAGATCGAATGTCGGATCATCTGCTTGAGGGGGCCAACATCGGTCGAACATGTGCCATGAACATGCGGCACAGCAAGCCTTTGTGTTGACACCACGTCTAACAAAGGCCTAAGTTGTTGTTTTTGCAGTAGAATATACTACTTGGATGTGTTAATGATGATTTATTATATTTTTTAATTATTTTTTTTGTGCTGTGGAAACTTTTAATGTAATTAAACTTGCTTTGGGCTTGCCTTCCAGTCCGGCTGAATTATTATGTTCAAGATAAGATCCTGAATCCTGCTTGATTCACAAATAATATTCATGTTCATTCAATTATTTTTTTTCCTTTTACCAACACAGAATTGTCATGAGCCAGTACATTTCTGAATTTGTATTGTTGCTTGACCTTATTAAAAATAACTTTTTCATTAGGAAAGATGACGGTTCAAACTGTGAACACTCTGGGAGGCCTTGTGTTAAAGCAGTATTTAATTGGTTCAAACTATGTACGTTTTATGTTTTTTCTAATGTTTACTATACGTTTGGTTAAAAACAGACACTTGGGAAAGGGTTCAAAATTGTGACTCATCAGGTTTAATATATCAACAGCGACACAGGATAAGACCCTTAGACCTGGGACAGTCCTGGTTACATCAAGACATTTGATCATCCTATTTTAAGGTCAATTGATAAATGTATTTTTGGTCTGGTTGTAATTTCTACTTTTTTAAGACACAATCTCTACTTGCATCTTATGCCCTCTCGCCTTCTTCCTGTTATTAGTCTTTTCATAAACCGCCACAAACAATAACTTTGACCTTAAATCCATCCTGTGTGGAGCCTATTCCCCGTTACTCTCTGAGCGGGAGATGGGCCGATGATTAATTCAGCTCCTTCAGGGCTCAGTGCTTAGTTTCAGCTCCGTGACTCAGGCCCGTGTGCTCTGAGCTATCATGACAAACAGGCTGGGGAGCGCTTGTGCTTGACCAAACATTTTAGAGGAATATCATGGTAAATTACCATTTCGATTTGCCACAAACTAATTCGCTGACCTAAGGTCGCCTCTCGGTGTACTACAGGGGTTGCTTCACCAGAGCTTTGTCTAGTTTGAGGCCCGCGGTCATAAAGCTTGGAAACATTTGCAGCACTTTTATGACTCCTATTTTCTGTTGTATTTTGTCTGCTTTGTTTGTTTGTTTTTTTATGTTTGCAGTGACTGGTGCCAAGAAATATCAATTCAAAGTCAAGCACCAATATTGTGCCAGAGGTCTGCGGGCAGCTTCCTTAAACCTCTGTGAGTGGTGCCAGAAACAGTAGGTCCAGTGTATAGTCCAAAAAGAATTGTGAATGCTGTAAACGCATGTCTTTTTGTACTTTTGTATTTATACTGCCTCATCACTACACTGGTGAAATAAGTGTCAGACATACAAACACAGAGTCAGCAATAGTTATACAATATTCATTTTAAAGCTACATCTACAGAATTTGTATTATCAACTCGCCAATCCTATCTCCAAAATCAAATCCAGGTTTATTCTGGCTTAAATAAACTGAACTCTCTTGTCATACAGTATACTTTTATGCTGTATGCATTTCTTCTGTGAGCTGTGATTGGCTGAGAGCATGTAATGAAGTTATTTAACCACTGTATGGTTCAAAAGCTGAATATGCAAACATTATGCTACACACATCATCACATACGACACATCATTTGTAATCAGTAGACTATAACACTAGATGAGTCGTTATTGTTTTTTAGTTTGTCAAACCAACTTTTTTCTCAAAGCTTTTAAATACAATATCATTATATACTTTAAAATGAATTGACGGATATTCTTATTGGCTTTTAACTAGCCTCCTATCAGGTGAATACATCCGGTTTTCCTCCCTGCCTTACTAAAGTCACATTTAAGCAATCTCACATTTTTTTATTAAGTAAAGTAGAAGAGATGTTATAGAGTAGTAGATATTAGAGCCATAAAATAAAAAACTAAATAATTAGCTTTAATCTACAGTGTCTCAACAGACTGTACCACAGTTTGAGAAGTTTATCCCATTTAAGAATAACTTTCTCCAATTCATGAAAATGTCCAAACAATTGGAATTGTCTTAATGTATTTGAGCACAGACTAACTAACTGTTCCCAGAATTTCTGCTAATAATTTCTGGCCAATAAAGGCTACATTCTTTCATCAGCATGACAATATTGCTCTTGTTTAAGCCCACCAGAGAAAACATCCACCAAACTGACCAATATTGGGCTGACATTTTCTTTATTTGTCTATTTTGTGTCAAAATTTGTCTATTTTGTGGAACATCCTGCTGATGTATACATTAAGCAGTATCAGTCACATGTGAGAACTTCTCATGTTGTTACCCTATGTCTCATTCAAAAGTGCAAAGTGAGACTCATTTAGCTCTACTCGTGCTGCTGTTTAAGTACTTCCTAAAAATGTAAAAGCTTCCCTATCACTTTTGACTGGCACAATGCATCTTCTGCTCTAGCTCCGAGATAGCTCTGAATCCTATTCTTTTGGACCTCTGTAAAGGCTTACCAAAATATTCTTGCTGAGCAGTCTACCCCCCTAAAAAAAAATCGGGGAGTTGTCTGTTTGGTGGCTTATTTAAATTTGACTCATGAATATTTCATCTCTAATCCAAAGCACTTTTTAACCTCATTTACTGGCCTTCACTGCCGCTCGGCTGCAGCGCTCTTCTGATGTCGGGCTAATTGTTAAAAAATGAACCAGGGTGGGCCTCAGTCCCAAATGGATAATGCAATATTCATGTCTGTCATATGAGCTCTAGTTAGATTGTCTCTTGTCTCTCAAAGTCGGCTGCAAAACTTTCTGATTGTGGAGGCACATGCTCCAAGGATTTCTCATTTTAATACAGGAGTGTAGATCTTGAATCCCTAGATAACGGTTGATAGAGTGGCCCACTCAGGGAAGGCCTAACATAACTGCAACCCCATCTCTTAAATGTTAGCATTATAGACATCCAATAAGAGTTTGTATAAAATGTGGTTGAAACAAGACGACTATATTATGACAGTGTTTAAGCAAGAACCAGTTGATTTATGTCTAAAGCTTCATATTAGGTCTACAGTGGGAAAAAAGTCTTTTTTTGGTGACATCTGGTGCTAAAACTGCAATTTCATAGTCTTCCCTTTAAGAGCATGTGAACAGCTATGGTAGCCCTATGTTGTTTATGAACAAACCCAGCTCAATAAAGTCTGAAGAGAATGTTCACTTTAAAGCAAGACCATGTAACTTTTCAGGATGTGTACTCACTAACATAGTTTTGACTGATCTGGTCTATACACTACAACATTTTAAACAATACTAAAGATATTCTTTGAACTCCCAGGACTTCAGTAGGAGTGTTTGACTTAAAATAGACATGCACATTTTAGATTTTGACTCTTAAGTTCAGATTTTCAGCTGTAACCTCGTGAGATCAAAAGAACAACAGCCATTCACTCAAATTACTTTTGAACCACAGAATCTCTGAACATGACACGGTGTCCTGTCAACGGTGCGTTATCTGCTGATTGTATCTGTGTTTGATGTTGATCACATGACTCCCCACTCCACTATATTTTTAGATGTAAATGTGCAATCATGTGTAATGATAATCACAATCTTTACAGTTGTATGCTATGGAAAAAAAGCTTTCAAATGTTGATTTTATATAATAGAACACAGCTGAAGTTCCAAGGACAAACTAAGCACTGCTTGAGGAG
The DNA here is from genome assembly GCA_024349245.1 of Neodontobutis hainanensis. Lineage (NCBI taxonomy): Eukaryota > Metazoa > Chordata > Actinopteri > Gobiiformes > Odontobutidae > Neodontobutis > Neodontobutis hainanensis. The sequence goes on from JALDNG010000112.1 coordinate 195,710, forward strand.
AAGCGCATCATGAGATTTTGCACGCACACACTCATGAAGGAGGATGATCTTCATAAACTAAATTGATTTTTCCTGTAAATTTTTGTAGTGAACACATCAGACTTATTTCCAGTGAGTCTGTTCATTGACAAGAGCATGTCCCTTCAAGGCTTCCATAGCAGTTCACATTGTCTATAAAAAAACGGCAAGGAAGTGTGTAAAAACAGTCTGCTATGTCACCACAGGGTGTCACAAAAATTTGCACAACCCCTTAAATACATAAAAAAAACACCCCACTCACCCATGGTGTCTGCTCCTCCAGATTCAGGCGCCGGTTTTCTAGGAATTTTGCAGTTCATCACACCTCATCACTTACAGATGCCAATATAGTACAGTAAACAAATATCCCGCCATACGGTGCCAGAAGAACAGACGTCTCCCACCCAGCTTTGTTTATTTACTTCTCCAAGAATTTCTGAACATGGCCAAGAAATGTAATTTCCCTCAGTTCCATGTCTTTGCTTTGACCTTTAAACAGCCCCTGACACTGCAGCAGATAAATGTGCCATGTTGGACGGAACAAAGTGCTTTTAGACCATTGGTATTGAGCGAAATGATGAACAGCTCAAATGCTACAATCGGGACATTCCTATATATGTGCATGTTATTGATTTCAGTGCAAACCTTGGCTGCATCAGGCAAATGACTTCCCCTCAGGGTTCCTGGAAAAGGCCTGCGCTCTGTTTATGATGTGATATTCCCCAATGAAAATCGATACTGTTCTTGTTCGGGATAGTTTTGTCCTTATTATCTCATCCTGGTGATGGCGTAATGAGGCCAGTCTCCTAAGAGTCCTGTGCAGGGGATTTAATGAGCTTTAAGAAAGTCAGACTGTTTAAACCAGACATTACTTTTACCCATAGTACACCTGAGAGTGACAGAAATACAGCTAAATATAACTTTTTATGTGCCTTTAATTCTTTCTAGGGACATCCTGAAGTTCAGACAGAAAAATACTTTAATGTAGACTAGAAGCTAATCTGTTCACAAGGAAAGCTATAGGAGAATTAAGCCTTGTTTTGGGCCGGTATAGGACAGGTCAGTATAGATCAATTTATATTGTCAGAAAAAGTGTGTAAGTAAGTGTTTATTAGCAACAGCTTTTTCCAGTTTTGTGAATTCAAAACTTTGCAGTCACAGTCTATTGTAATAAACAAGACAAGACATTTATTTTTGTATAGCCTAATATCACAACAACGGCCGCCAGACTGCACTAGACAACATCCCCTGTCCTTAGACCCTCCATCAGGGTGAGGAAAAACTCCAAAAAAAACCCAGCCGGGAAAAAAGAGAAACCTCAGGGAGAACCACAGAAGGAGTGATCCACTCCCAGGACGGACAGGCCGTGCAAGAATGTGTCCAGGACAGTTGAAAAAATACATAGAAATACACAAACATTTTCACAAAAAAAAAAAAAAAAAAACATTTATATTGACAGTAGGATGGGACCTCAGCCAACATCAAGGTAGATGAAAGATGAGCTGGGGGTCCTCACACTGGAGCAGAGTCCGGGGGTGGGGGGCACACATCACCCAGCAGATCGGAGGTTTGCGTCCACCCTAGGAAGAGGTAGAAAAGAATAAATGTGCTAAATACTACTGCAACAATAGGCAAATGTAAAAATAATATGAGCGGTTAGGTGTGTACCTACAGCTACAACCAGTGTGAGCCTAACCCTCCATACGTTTGGTGAAATAAGTATGTTTTGAGTTTATTTCTGAAAATCTCAAAAGAGTCAGATCGCTGCACTTCCACCGGGAGCCCATTCCACAATAATGGGGCTCTATAAGAAAAGGCTCTGTAGCCAGCAGACTTCTTCTTTATTCGAGGAAGTTGAAGGAGGCCAGCGTCCTGAGAGCGAAGGGTACGAGCTGGAGTATACCAGGTGATAAGGTCAGATAGGTAAGAGGGCGCGCGTCCACAAAGGATTTTATATGTTAACAAGAGAACTTTGAAATCAGCTCTAACATGAATAGGAAGCCAGTGTAATGAAGCCAGGACCGGAGTAATGTGATCGAACTTCCTGGTCTTTGTTAACAGTCTGGTGGCTATATTTTGGACCATTTGTAGTCTGTGAGTACATTTCCTTGGCAGTCCAGAGAATAACGCATTACAGTAGTCCAGCCTGGATGTGACAAATGCATGAATGAGAATTTCAGCATCAGCTAAAGACCTCACTAATGTGCTGCTGCAGAGATAGTGTGGAGTCAAAAATGACACAGAGGTTCCTCACAGTTTTGCCGTGCTCCAACACACAGTTGTTGATTGAGACAGTAAGATTGTTGAACTTGTGCCGATGACTGGCAGGACCAATTAACAAGAGCTCTGTTTTATCCGAGTTCAAATGGAGGACGTTTTGAGACATCCATGTTTTAATTGAAACGAGGCAGGTCTCTAGACGCATGATGTCAAGTGTATTATTTGCTTTTATTGGTAGATGTGTATTATCGGCATAACAGTGGAAGTTTAATCCATAACTTCTGATGATTTGTCCCAATGGTGTAACATATAGTAAAAAAAAGTATGGGACCAAGCACAGACCCGTGTGGAACACCATATTTTACTGGTGCCGTGGAGGATTAAAAGAGACAAAATGAGACCTATCACACAGATAGGATTCTAACCAAGAAAGAGCAGAGCCAGAGATGCCAAAAACATCTTTAAGTCTGTTGATTAGCACTGCATGATCAATCGTCTCAAATGCAGCACTGAGATCCAGCAATAACAGTAGAGCCGATGAGTCCTCGTCCATCTGAAGGAGAAGATCATTTGTTACTTTAACTAAAGCTGAAGCAGGGAATAAGAGGCCCTAAATGCAGACTGAAACGGCTCGAGGAGGTCATTTTCCGATAGATATAGAGTAAGTTGTTTTAATACAACTTTTTCGAGGACTTTATTTAGAAAAGGTAAATTGGAGACAGGATGGAAATTATTTGGGCCTAAGTTTCACAAAGACAAAGTAAATCCAATCTATGAGAAGTAATAAGATCATTAGGAGTGCTTTGGAGGATAGAGACCGCACATTCAGGAGACCGATCTACAGTCTTGATGCAGAGCCTTTGAAGGCTGGTCCAGTGGAGAGATAGTGACAGGAACAAGCTGTAGAGCTCTAACAGTTCTGCTGGTTTAAAAGATTGCCTCTGAGTTATAATAACATGAGGACAGGATGCTTTTGGGTCACTGACTCTGTGAGTTTTCAGATGTGTTTGAGGACTAAATAACAGATTTATGCAGTAGACATCAGGATGACACGGCCTAACCAGACAACTAAAAGCTTCTACATTATCCAGTTCCACACCCGCACTATCATGACTAGCAGGTTCTCTAATTCCTGCGACCTGCTGAGATTCCTTGTGTCAAATGCACCGAATGCACCTGTCTATATTACTAAACAAAATGGCAGCACCATGTCCAGTAGGATGCAGGCCGTCTGCCCTCAGCAGGCCTGGGCGGCCCCAGAAAGAAGGCCAGTTATCCACGAAACTATAATCTTTCTGACTACAATGCCGGGCCAGCCACCGGTTCATGGAAACTAATCTGCTATACTGTTCATCACTACCCCTTACGGGGAGGGGGCCAGAGTGGGGGCCAGAATCAAACCACCAACCTTCCGGTTGAGCGACAACCGGTAGAGCGTTAGGTCCCTAAAAAATATAAAACCTGTGCATTATTCTGAATTTAAAATTCAAAGGCTAAGAATTCTACTGTATATTACACAGCATACGGCTATACCGCCGCCTCAGCTTTATTAAACATATGTACTCTCTTTTTCGTAATTTATGTGAACACAGCTTAGTTTGTATCTGATCCAAATTAAAAAGTACATCTTATATTGATACACAGCTTGTGTGAGGTCACTGTCACGGTCACTCTTACCAAAACTGTTCCATCCTGACCCACCCGATACATGCCTATAGCTTCAAAAGCAGAAAAAAACTCTTTAATTTGGAAAATTCTTAATGATATCTAGGAAATAGGAATGTTTGTTTTGTGTGACATTGGCTTGTGACGAGTCAATTCATTTATTTTTTACTGGAGACAAGTTTTTTTTTTGGTAATGCTCTCTTTCAGTGGAAGTGTAGTGTAGTGGAAAATGTAGAGCCAAATGTAGGTGCAAACTCAGAATGTTATCAATTCATCAAATGACGTCAGAATGCTTCGTCGTCCTCTAGTACAACGTGGTTGTGAATGAAATCATAAATCAACTTTATTCCAATGGTATTTTACCATTTTATTCTTTAGCCAATCACAGTCCAGAAAAGAAAAGAAAATGGCAAAGATATTACAGGTGGATAAATTAATTCAATGGACTTTTATTCACTAATGTGTCTGTATTAGTGACAGTCCTTTATCTAGTTGTCAGTGAGGTGCTTATTGTTGGGATGAAAGGTTTAAAAAGTCCTGTTACAGATGTAGGTAAACAATGAGCCTCTATGATGAGCAAGAGCCCCAGAGAAGCCAAACTGACCTCAGTGACTAATCAGAGCAGTGTAGAGTAAAGGTCTTAAAGACACTAAAACAAAACTAAAAATGGACAGAAGATAGACAATATGTATAACACCTGTACTCTACAAATGTTGACTTAACAAAGGCAGGGTCATAAAATGTTAGCATTTTCCAAATACTGGGGCAGAACCACGCTCAAAGCAGACTGTAATCCACCGTTCATTACATAAGGCCAAAACAAAGAGTCACACAGTGAAGGCTTATGGCTCGGGGTCCATGACAGCAGCATATGATTCACGGCCACTGTGCCCTTTTGTCTTGTCCTCCTCGTGGTGGACCGTCCACTGCTCTCAGCCTCGTTTCACAGCCTTCAGAGCCTGCTCTCCTCTGTCCACAGTCGACCGGCAATGTCATCCCCAACGTCTTGTTCCTTCCTCGGTGGACAAACGGAGAATGAATGTGGCACATGTCACAATAAGATGTTCTTCTGTCTTTGTTTTGAGCTCGCAGAAAAATCATGTTGTGTACTTAATCATTTCGGAGTTAACCAAAGGAATTATAATAACAGTATAATGATTTCAGGATACGCACCATCCAAAGGTTACTGGGTGCAATGTTATAAAGCATCATAAGGCACATTTCCACTCAATACAGGTTGGATTGGTGCAACACAGTAGATGAGATTATAGAATCAATACATTAGGGTCTGCTTCTCTGCTCGAATAAAGAGGTGTTCATATGAGCCATAAAACTATAGAGGTTGTTAAAATGTTGCATGCTTTTGGACTGAAACGACCTTTGACATTACGCTGAGGGAATCCCCTCCTCCTGGTCTTTTCTGACTTTACACTGCACCCTCCTCCTTCTATTGTTTTGGCTGCAAACGCAGAGTTGGCATGAGATCAAGTAAAATAAATCCTGCAGATTAAAAATCAATACAAGATGACCGTAAAGCACAAATCTAAATCATTCTATAGTTTACGTGCCTTAGATGTTTCATGGCTGACAGATCAATCATCTTGAGCAGCTCATTATAATTATTGAAAGCATTGATTTTATGCGAAAACAGTCTATTACAAAAAAAATATTGTCATTGCTTTAACGGTGTGTCATATTTTATAGAACGTGGAGACTGTAAACAATCTTTTTCTACTTTTTGTTGTAATAGTTCATATAGTGCACAATTGTCCGATGTAATCTTCCATAACACAGTTAGGAGTTTTAGTTTTGTGTTATATATTATTGAAAACAAAAATAATAGATTGTTTTAAAAAAAGCGAACTTGATACATGAGAGATGGATAGTGGGAATGTTTCTGTGACAATTTGTAAAAAGAGTAATGCCCTACAAGTTAAAGTGTTGTGCTTGTTTTACAGTAAATGGCTGTAGCATTCCGCTTGAGCATTTATCTTCCATCCAAATGTTACATACCTTTTTGGATCCTAAATTACAGGGCTGCTACCGTTTGACTTTTAAATTCAGTATGTATGTCATTTTATTGTAAATAATATTTATTCAACCTGAACAAACAGCAAAGAAAATGCAATCACATTTACAAACTTTTACCACAAACAAACTATGTTGTATTGTCAAAATTAAACGGATGCAGTAAAAGCTACTTATTAAAAGCTGAGTGTTTCTTAGTAAAAGCTGAATAAATGTTAGAAAGATTGTACTTCTAATCTAAATTGTTAGCATGTGTAAAAAAAAAACAGCTAGGAACACATCTATGTTTGAATGTGTTTGGATGAAAAAATTAAAACTAACAATTATACCAATGACCACAGCTGGTGAATTATTATTGATTTACACATTTCTTTCTTTGCTGGTTACACATTTAATCTTTCACTGAATTGTTAATAAATGTTCTTTTAGATGTTTTTAATGTTAAAACTGAGTAGCTTTTGCCATTGGAGAATGAAATGTACAGAACTAGTGTGGCATTCTAAATTGTTCTTTTAAAAAGAGTTTAAAAAGATGGGAAATAACCAGAAACCACATTTCTCTTCTGCTGTTTATCACAGCAGTGTACTACTATACTTAAACCTCTTGCACCACGTTGCTTTTTTATTTAGCTCGATGGCCCATAACACCTTCAGAAACATTCAGAAACACACTTGTATGATCCCACTGTTTATCTACAGTGACTGACAATGCGATCTTACAGTTATTTTTGAGGGTTACCCATAACGAACCATGCTGTCCCGTCCGGTAGAAAAGTGACTTAAGTGACAGTATCGGTCTTCAGAGACGCAGGCTTAAAAGAAAATTGTAATAGATATAGAATAATGGGTTACAATTTATTTTCCTGCTCAGTAATATCATGGTATTAGTGATGTACAAAGAATTATTGCTTGATATAACCTTGCAACCACTAAGTACATATGCTCAGGAAATGCTCAGTAACAAAACACAATTACTAGTATTACCCATTTATTGACTTGTTAATACCAAACTATAACAATGCTATTACGGAGCTGTAATGTACATAGAGTGCTACCGAATAATGTTTAGTGTTAAAAGAAATGTGAATGTAGTTCAAATTAAAGGTCAATACTATAGAACTCACTGAACCCGGTTGTATACTCATTATCCTGTGTGGTCTGCAGCAGGGGTCTTCTGTGTTTACTCAGGCTGAAGAAAACACGTCAGCAGCTGCTCGCACCAGCTGTGGCACAAGTGTGGCACACACCATTTGATGCGGTTCCCCATGGTCCCTTTGTGACGGCAGCCACCGATAAGAGCTTTTCTCCAATGACCCTTTACGCGACAAATGGAAAAGTAACAATTAGGAAGGACTTCTCTGCGCGGCGGACACGTGAACTGTTGTCTGTTGACTGTTGCACACAGCTGCCGATGGGTTGGTGCTGCTTTGAAAAGTATCTTATCTGGGCTTTTATTTAGGGGCCACTCATTCATATTCATATAACTCTACAATACATTTACTTTATCAGGGCTGTGTCTTGTTTAAGCCAACCATAATACATTTCTAATGGCCAGGTTAACAATAGCCTCCAGAAATTGAAAATTGTGCATAAACGAGATAGTTTTGGGAAATGAAAAAGGACAGACAATATGTGTTTTATGCAATTTTATTTTTTTTAATGGGAGCAATTAGCGTTACCTAAGCTTACGGCTACATGTTAAAAGTTACTGAAACCATGTTAGTTTGGGCCAAGTACAGCCTAACTTTCACTACATGGTAGCCCCACATATTTAACTTTCTCTGTCATTCAAACTGATCAGATATGTGACGATGTTAAAAGGGAAAAAATGTACAATTGATAACTCTGTGCACATGTTCAGAACAATAAAGTGCCTGGAAGGGATTCACCCTCAGCAGTGTGTCATGTAAAAGTAGGCTATGCCTGTGTCCTTTATTTTTAGTGTATCAGAGTTGGATAAAGACAGTGATATATTGTTATAACATACCGTCCTTCAGCCTGTTGTGTTTCGGGCTCAGAGCGGACAGAGTCATTTTTAGGAACTGATTTATCGCGGGACGGGGGCTAATGGGTGGGTAGGAGGTGTCTCTGTATAGGGGGGGTCAAACTGAGGCCAGTGTTTGTCTGGGGGTCTCTCCATACATGGATCTGACGCACGTCCGCGCGGGAGTTCCCAGTCCGCGCCATGCCATTCATGGAGCGCTGTTGTCAATGAAGCAATGCACTGCCAAATATGGAGAAGAAGGGGGTCGCGCCGCGTGGAGCCTTCACACAAACACGAGGAGGGGATATAAAAGAGGCCCCGGGGCAGAGCAGGAGGACACCCCTGCTGCTGGAGCTGATCTGGTGAGTACAAGCGGAGGATTTATCAGGAGAGGACGCACGGGATTTTGACACGTTCACTTGACAGTCACCTCAGACTAACCTAATGCAATCGTGAACTGGACTACGGGGTCATGGCTTCACAAGGACGCACTCCAGCTGTTTCCTCTGGCGCATGCACGTGGATTACAGCTGCAGCTCTAAAAATAGAACATAGCTATAGTTCAGTTTGGGTTTAGATTACTTTTAAATAAATGGATACTAACAACTACTAGCCCTCACCACTGTACCCTCACCCAAAAGGCCAAGTGGAGACTCAGGGTGGGATTTGCTGTAGTATAAATTTAGATTAATTAGATGTGTGAAATGTGTGGGCGTTTTCTTAAACCATTTCTTGTAACTGTATTAGATCAGAGCCAGTGGAGCCAGGTTCAGGTTAAATAAGACAAATCATTCTGGCCTGACTTAGTAATGTTAATGTTGGACAAGTTACAGTATGGAGTCACCTTTTCAATGTGACCACTTAGTCATGGCGCAAAAAAACAGAAGTTGGTAACAGGTTATATTACCACCAGGGTAATGACTGGTTATAAACTTGTCAGTGGGCATGTTGCTTTTGTCATTTTAGATTTACAAACTATAAGGTCAATAACTTCAACCAGCTTCATAGTCATATTTCTCAAAAACGCATGGGGTTTTTACAAAGCCTAAAGTATTGGTAGACTTTCAGACTCTTAGTGTCCACAGTGAGCTAACAGTGCCTGTGTTTTGCAGACCCCCCACCATGTGCGACGACGAGGAGACCACAGCTCTTGTGTGCGACAACGGCTCCGGCCTGGTCAAGGCGGGCTTCGCTGGAGATGATGCTCCCCGCGCCGTCTTCCCCTCCATTGTGGGCCGCCCCCGTCACCAGGTAAATAGTCAGAACACCTTACTGTAATGGAAGCTATAGACTGTAGTACCGCGCCAATCACGTGCACTTTGCGCGTTCACAGGGCGTCATGGTGGGCATGGGGCAGAAGGACTCGTACGTAGGAGATGAAGCCCAGAGCAAAAGGGGTATCCTCACACTGAAGTACCCCATCGAGCACGGCATCATCACCAACTGGGACGACATGGAGAAGATCTGGCACCACACTTTCTACAACGAGCTCCGCGTGGCACCCGAGGAGCACCCCACACTGCTCACAGAGGCCCCCCTCAACCCCAAGGCCAACAGGGAGAAGATGACGCAAATTATGTTCGAGACCTTTAACGTGCCCGCCATGTACGTGGCCATCCAGGCCGTGCTGTCGCTGTACGCATCCGGACGTACCACAGGTGAGTCTTACACCTGCGCACATCTGTCTTCACATAGACAGTGGACACGTGGCTAATGTGCACCACGTTTACTGCAGGTATCGTGCTGGACTCCGGTGACGGTGTGACGCACAACGTGCCCATCTACGAGGGCTACGCGCTGCCTCACGCCATCATGCGTCTGGACCTGGCAGGTCGCGACCTCACGGATTACCTCATGAAGATCCTCACAGAGAGAGGCTACTCCTTCGTCACAACAGGTGCGCGCCTCTCCCCTCTTCATTTAAATACACAGCTGTAAATACATGTGCCGTGTACTGATATTACGTGACTCCCGCAGCTGAGCGTGAGATTGTGCGTGACATCAAAGAGAAGCTGTGCTACGTGGCTCTGGACTTTGAGAACGAGATGGCCACTGCCGCCTCCTCCTCTTCTCTGGAGAAGAGCTACGAGCTGCCCGACGGACAGGTCATCACTATCGGCAACGAGAGGTTCCGTTGCCCCGAGACCCTCTTCCAGCCATCCTTCATCGGTGCGTAGTGCGGAAGTCCTGTATACACCACATGTAGTAGACAAACTCTTATCGGGTCACAAAAAAAATAAAACGGAATATTTTTGAATAAAATAAGCAAATACATTTTTTATCAGTAATTTATTCTGCCTGAAACTATGATTAAAATCATTTTAGTATTAGTAGTATTAGACTGTCACATTTATTAATGTCCTTTTACATTCACACTACAAACATTTGCTCATTAACTAGAACACTAAATCATTGTCAGCTGAGTGCTAATGGTTACCAACTGGAGGTCCTTGTTTTCTTGGTGCTGTTCTGTTAACAGTAGCTGCAGACAGGGCTGTCCATGCAGCACCTGCTCAGACAGCTGATGCACAGCAGGCAGGAAAATAACTGACCCAGTCTCTGTCTTGGTACAGGCATGGAGTCTGCTGGCATCCACGAGACCACATACAACAGCATCATGAAGTGTGACATTGACATCCGAAAGGACCTGTACGCCAACAACGTCATGTCAGGGGGCACCACCATGTACCCGGGTATCGCTGACCGCATGCAGAAGGAGATTACTGCCCTGGCTCCCAGCACCATGAAGATCAAGGTGAGGAGAGTCTAGAATAGTTATCGACTCATTATGCATTTAAGTGGCATTTCTTGATAGGGCTGAATTGTTGTACAAGAAACACTCTTATAAACAATTCTAACTAAAAATGTATAAATGTTTAGATCATTGCCCCTCCTGAGAGGAAGTACTCTGTCTGGATCGGAGGCTCCATCCTGGCCTCTCTGTCCACCTTCCAACAGATGTGGATCAGTAAACAGGAGTACGACGAGGCCGGCCCCTCCATCGTCCACAGAAAGTGCTTCTAAACGCCATCTCCCCTTCTTCCTCTTCCTTTTTCATCTTCCTGCTCTTCTTCATGTGCCTTCCAGCTTCAAAAGCAGCTCCAATGTGTTGCTCAAAAATGTTTGTTTACACTAAGTGCAATTGTTATGTGAAAATGTATAGGTTTATAATAAATTAAAGAAAACCAGGACTTGCCAGAGTGGTCTGTTCTACATTATTTTCTTTGATAAACTGGTGAATTTAAATCTACACTCTACAGTCTACAGTCAGTTTTATATGTTGTTATGCCACCCAGACAACTCCTCTTCACCACAGACTACATTAGAGCAGACAGAGTCAGGACAGTTTTTCGATGACTCTGCAGTAGTGGTGTGTATCAGCAATGGAGTCGGCTGAATACAAGTCTGCAGTAACGGGGACTTGTGGGGACTTAATGGGATCAGGAAAAGCATATACAACTCAATTTGACAAAAGCCTTGTTTCCACGGATCAGGTGAGTTCTCATTTACAAAACAAAACAATAAAAAAGAGGGGCAGAAGAGACTGGACAGAGACATGAGAAGCAGAAAGCCCTGAACAGCCATCACTGAGTGGAAGACACCTGGAGAAGATTCCCACTTAATTACAAATAAATAAAATATAATTATATATGTATGTATATATTTGATACTTGTTGGATCAAAAACGGAATTAAATGCCAGCTTCCAGATACAGAATGTCAGTTTTTGCCTCCTCTAATGTTGAGAGTCTTTGCTGCACATTCATCACACGCTGGATGACTAAAGGTTATTAAAGATTTGAATTAGAGCAGATTAGAGTGAGCGGCAGGGATAAGCCTCAGGAGAAATGGACCTGACTAAGTTCCACTCAATGAAAACACTAAGGGTCACGTGACACTGTGCAGCGCTCTCCCTGGGTTTCTATTGGCTGAATGCACCTGCATTATTTGTATTTGGATTGTATGAAGTTTACAGTCGGATTGGTTACCGATACACTTCACAACTGAGTTCTCAACCATTCATTGCAATAATCACCCACGTTGCACTAAGGAAACATTTCTGTATTCTGTAGTTGTATTACCGCTTTGTAAAAACAGTGATAAGTTGTGGCAACATTTATTCTAAGGCCTAGATAGAGGTGACAATTCCAGTATAAATGAGAATGTTAATATTAAAATGATGTCAAATCGCAGCCGGCTCTAATGTTTAGACACCGCTAGTTTCACAGAAGGACAGTAGAGCGAATAACGCTCGGATGGTACTTTTAGTCAGTCACTGACTTCACAGGCTCATCTTTGCCTCAGGCGGACACAGACCGGACCAGCAGCCTGCCACATGGGCGCGAGAGGAGGCTCTGAGTACGGAAGGGGAGGGGGCCGTTAACCGGGTGCACCGTTTGAGTCAGTGTTTCCATGTTATTAACTCAGTTTCAAATGAAAACTATCCCATTGTCTCGTGAAGCTGTGAGACCAGGAAGCTGTCTGATTTTATGAATCTGCTGTTAGGGTTAAAGCTTCACTAATACCGAGTGACTGTGTTAACAGGCGCGTCCACTCCTCATACAGATGTAGATGTAGACCCGCGCGTCTACGTGCGTCCACTAAACGGCGCGTGGTTTCCACAAAAGTAAAAGCCCAAGTGAGAGGCTGGTGCTCCTGGCGGAGGTCCAGTGACCTGTCTGCACGTACGTGACGCAGGGGAGGGGGGAGACTACTTAAAGGCGGATTAACGCTGGCAAGACATTAAATCCAGCCTCCTGCCGCAGACGCAGCGGCAACTGCCTGATCTCGAGATCGAAAAGGGGAGGGCTTACAGTGATCAGCTGCCCCCCCTCCATGACAGGGAGCAGCGTGGACGCGTCGTGGGAGCGCATTCAGCAGGACGCTCAGTGGCGCCGCGCGCTCTGCACATAACAAGTCAGAGCGCACGCACGGACCGAGAGGCGGACGGCGGCGGCGGCGTCCCACACGGATGCGCTTTTCGGCTGCGCGCGGACGCTCTGGACACTGAGGCCAGCAGAGAGCCGTGCGGGACTAACGCGCCTCTTTTTGGAGGGATTTGACCACAGTACCGCGCCAGTGTCTTCTCCGAATGCTCAGAAATGGGGGAATGGACTATACTAGAGAGGCTCCTGGAGGCTGCTGTCCAGCAGCACTCCACGATGATCGGAAGGTAAGACAGAAGAGCCCAGCAGCCTCCAGGACCGTCTTTAGCATGGTCCCCATCCCCCCGTTTCTGTCTTGTGCTCCAGTGGCTCCCAGTCTTGAGTCCTCAGTCTGCCCTCGTGTCTGTGTTGTGGACCTGTGCTGTGTTGTGCCAGAGATGCCCCGTCCTCTTGCTCCTGTGACACCGCGGGCTGTGTCTCAGTCCGGGAAGCAGCTGAGTCCGCCTCCAGCCTCGTCCCTCATGTCTCCAGTGTTTTTGAGCCGAGTGCGGGCTGTGCGCTCTGAGCCACACGGATTCAAACACACCTTATTTTTCACATCTCTTCATTATATCTATCTTTTATTATGTTTCTCATTATTATCTTTTTATGAACTCACAGACAGCAAACTTATGTCACACAACACAAAAAGTACACACCGTACACACGCTCGGGCTGAGGGCAGTAAGTATCCCTCACTGGACCCGTAGCAGGGGGAGCCTGTTTCAGCACCGGACAGCTCCCCGCGAGCGCACAGCCCGCCAGTGGCGCGCGCCCCTCGCCCCCTGACGCTGTGTGTGCTTGTCTCGCAGGATCCTCCTGACAGTGGTGGTGATCTTCCGGATCCTGATCGTGGCCATCGTGGGAGAGACGGTGTATGACGACGAGCAGACCATGTTCGTGTGCAACACGCTGCAGCCGGGCTGTAACCAGGCATGCTATGACAAGGCCTTCCCCATCTCCCACATCCGCTACTGGGTCTTCCAGATCATCATGGTGTGCACGCCCAGCCTCTGCTTCATCACCTACTCCGTGCACCAGTCCGCCAAGCAGAAGGAGCGCCGCTACTCCACCATCTACCTGACGCTGGACAAGGACCAAGACTCGCTCAAACGCGATGAGAGCAAAAAAATCAAGAACACCATCGTGAACGGAGTGCTTCAGAACACAGAGAACTCCACCAAAGAGTCAGAACCGGACTGTTTAGAAGTGAAGGAGATCCCCAACTCGGCTATGAGAACTACAAAGTCCAAAATGCGACGGCAAGAGGGCATCTCGCGCTTCTACATAATCCAGGTGGTGTTCCGGAACGCGTTGGAGATAGGCTTCCTTGTGGGCCAGTACTTCCTGTACGGCTTCAACGTACCCTCCGTGTACGAGTGCGACCGCTACCCGTGCATTAAAGATGTCGAGTGCTACGTGTCCCGCCCCACGGAGAAGACCGTGTTTCTGGTCTTCATGTTTGCCGTGAGTGGCTTCTGCGTGGTACTCAACCTGGCCGAGCTCAATCACTTGGGCTGGAGGAAAATCAAAACAGCCGTGCGTGGTGTACAGGCGCGCAGGAAGTCCATCTACGAGATCCGGAACAAGGACTTACCTAGGATGAGTGTGCCCAACTTCGGGCGCACTCAGTCCAGTGACTCTGCGTATGTGTGAGGCGCGTGGACCCGGACAGTCCGTGTCATGACTTCTAAGTGGGCTTTTTGAGTTGTTTCCGGACTCAGGCGTGGATTACATGTTTGTTGACTTATTTATTACTGCACTGATGCAACTTTTTAGTAAGGTTTCTACCGGGTCTGACGTGTTCCAGGTTCTTAAAGGGGGCTGTCCCGGGCTGTACTTGAGGGGAGTGGATGCTAAATTGCACTAAGAGGTGAACACCGAGAGCCTAACATAATCCAAAACGGTGTTTCTGAGATTTTTCCAACTCATTTTGGCACCAACCGAATTAAACGTCACCAGTGGTTTAAAGGACAAGTCTAGCACCAGATAGATTTAGATCCGCGTCCAAACCCTGGGAGTCCGTTAAATCAGCGTCCTTCATGTTTCTGTTGCCTGTGTTGCACCACTTTACCTTAACATATGTAACCATTCCATCGCTTTACAGCCGAACACTTTCTGGTCAGTTTGCTGCAAATGTCTGTGACTTATTCCTTAATTTTTCTGACACACCAAAGCGCCCACTGCTTTTATTTGTGAAGTGTTGCTTTGTGTAATCAAGTGCCATACTTGTATATAACATATTATAAATGTATACATATATATATATATAGATATATATAAATATATAGTAATCATCATGAAAGCTGATTCCCTGCTTGGATTATGCTCAATGCTGCCCAGCTTTTTTATTTGCGCTCAATGTATTTGTTGTGACTGAAAGATATGCCGTTTTCTTTTTTGCAAATGACTGGAAAAGTGCTAGTCTTTTTTATATCAAAGAAAGAACGAAGTCTCTTCTCAATCAAGGCTGAGGAAACTGAGCATAGCACAAACTGACATTTTTATCAAAGAACGGGCAATAAGAACCTGCTCTGGTGCTACGGTTTTTTTTTCATCAGTGGTTTCAAATGTAACCGACACAGACCAGGAAAAGAAACAACATCTTTTTTTTCTGTCTCCAATAAAAGTGGGATTCATGTAGACCACCCGTGTGTGCGCTGCTTGTGTGTTCTCTGACCTGTCCCGTACACAGAGTAGTCTCTCAGTCAGGGCTTGGTGCAGTGAAGGAGTGGCCACACCCACTGCTGCTGCAGGACGCACCTTTACGCATCTAAACACCGCAATGTGTTGCAACATTGCCGCTGCTCCATCCATACTACAGGGCTGGGGTGGCCTCAGGGAACCTCTACAGCCTCAACTTCAACTAAGGGCTATAGAAACTGTGACTTTCGGCAACTTTAAAAAAAATTAAAGCTAGGGTATGCATTTTTGTGTTATATTGTAAAGTAGAAATGTATACAATGTATTTGTACTGTGACTGAGCCAAAACATCAACAGTCTGAAAAAGGCTTTTATTTCTAAAACATAAAATGACCTGCAATAAAACTTTAACAACCATTTTTCAATTGAAAAAGCAACACTCTCATGTAAAGATGGGGTAGACAATACATTTTTGGGTCACCTTTAGACATCTAAACACTGCAATGTGTGGCAACACTGCTGCCGCTCTGTTAATACTTAAAGGCTCAGATAGCTCTAGACATTGTGACTTTAGGTAACTAAAATTTAAAGCTAGGGTAAGCATTTTTTGTGTTAAGTCATCAAAACCAGAATAGTATTAAAAGTGTTTCTTTCTAAAGGGAAAAATGACATGCAGTGCATTTTAACCACACATTTTCAATTCAAAAAGCAACATTGGCATAAAGATGGGGTAGGCAATTTTGGTGGTCACCTTTATGCATCTAAATACTGGAGTGTGGCAACACTGCTGCTGAATTGTTGATACTACAGACGATAGAGATTGTGACTTAAAGCATCTTGGCTAAATTTAAAGCAAGGGTAAGCATTTTATGGTGTCACCTCATCAAAAACAGAATAATATTAAATGTAATTGTTTGAAAAGTAAGCCAAATAATTCAAAGGCTAAAAAATGTGGTTATTTTGCAACAAATGACATGCAAAACATTTTAAAAACAATCTTTTAATTTCAAAAAGCAACACTGGAATAAAGATGCAGTAGGCCATTTTTTGAGGTGTCCTTTATGCATCAAAACAAAGCATTGCACCACTTTCACTGCTCCATATATACTACAGGGGTGGGGTGGACTCAGGTATCTACAGCTTCAACCTATTGATGCTGTTACTTTGGTGTTGACTTTTTAAATTGAGTTATTTTATGTAACATTATTAACAATATTGAACAACTAAGGCAAATATATATATATATATATATATATATATATATATATATATATATATATATATATATATATATATATATATATATATATATATATATATATATATATATATATATAAATGAAATGGAGTAGGCAATTTTTACATCGCATAAAAAAAAACTAATATAAAAGGCTTAAAATGCTTTTATTTGTAAAGCATATAAGGTTGAATAATCAAATTAAAGACTTTTAGTTGAAAAATAAAAATCAACACAAACATAAAGATGGGATAAGCAATTTGTGGGTCACTGACAAATGACAAAATTAAATATTGAAACCTAAGGTTAGAAATAAAGACGCAAGTAATCATTTTAGTCCTGGATTTACTCATTATAGGCCCTTTAGAACAATGGCATTAAACTAAATATCAATACCACTATTTAGTAAGAACTGCATCTTAAAGGAATAGTTTTGTATTTTATAGATACTTTTATGGTTAATTTATTTTCCGTTAGAAATGCGTCAGTGTCAGTCCTACTTCATTTTAAACAATCAAAATTTAGAACACTTAGGTCCTCTAATGTCCGTTTAAATGTGTGGTCCTTCAAGGATATTTCCACAAATTAAATTACAGACGGACACATTTTAGAGCTTTTATTGTGGAGTGCTAATTTCTGTGATTGTATAAATGAGGAACAGAATAGAGCAGTTGCATAATAAAAAAAATGTAAATCATGTAATATAACACTTGAACTAATGGAAGCATTTGAAGTTTTTAAAGTGTGTTTTCAGTGGCCCCCTTGGCTCCCATATAACATAAATGTTGTCTGCTTCTCTAGCAGAAAGGGAATAAGTTATCTATATCTAAATACTTTTTTGAACTCTATTTTTCCAAAATACCAGACCAGACGGAGTCATAACAAAAGACAAAGGAGGGATACCCTTTGTGCTCACCTCATGAAGGTCACGGGAAAAAACACCCGAGGAGAGATAAGAGTCTTACTGTAAGGCAACACAGAACGATAGTGGAGGGATGCAGGTGAAGTGGGAGGGGCCTGTTTTATGATGCTCCTGTAGAATGACAACGATGACTGTGCAAGACCAGCCTGATCGAATGCCAGCGCCGCCGCCACATCCATCTCCAACTCAGCAGGGACGCTAGTTTCTCCCTGACTTTAGAGCAGAAAAAAAACACACTGCACGAGGAGGAGAGGCGCATTTGTCAATTCTTCTGATGCAATGCAGTATCTCTTTGTCTGCTCTGCTCATGTTCACCTGCTTTATGGGGAGGTTTATTAGCACAAGACTAAAGAAATCTTTCCATATTTACTGTAGTTAATAATTACTATATATTAAAATACACACAATTCAATTTAATGTGAATGTGAAAGGAGTAAACTCAGGAATAATATAGAACAACAGCCTGACTTCACCTAAGAGCATTCCAATTAATACTACAGAACAAAATCAAGACTAAATTAGAACTAAATAAGGACTACACTTATGATTAATTCTCTAAACACTACAAGACAAAATCAGGACTGGATGAAGACTACTTTTGGTCCAAAATCTAGGGCTAAATGAGAGCTAAACAGAATCAAAGCAAGATGTAGAGTAGGCCAATATTTACACTAAAGCCAGGATTAAATCTGGACCAAAACAGATCTAAAACAAGATCAGAATCCTAGCGTCTATAACAAGACAATATCCAATGTATCCAAAGTGAGTTCTAAACCACAGCACAAAAACAAAAGAAAATTATAACTAAACCAAAAATAAAACACGTAACACACATAAATTAGGTCCAGGAAAGCAATTACACTGGTAGGTCTGTGCGTTTTGCCAACCTTTTTTCAGATGCATATACTGCTGAAATCACTGTACAATCTCTGAAGGTTCAAAGGTTAGCAACCCACTCTCTCCTGGAGGACCTGCAGAGGCTGTTTGTACGTGACGCCCACCCAGAGGTTCTAGGTTGCCAGCAGGAACTCCTTGGAGGACAAAAAAAAACGGACTGATTGTGATTGTGTGTATATTTACTGCACTATTGTGAAGTGTGCCAAACAAGATAGAGTTTGCTTCCTTTCTTTGACACTTCTTTTGTGTACACTCATATCAGAGACCATGTGGGCGTGTGCCTATTCAGGTTGAAGAAGAACACAGCAGTGAGAAGACGGAGCCGATGAAAGTGACAGTGAAGTGGTGGAAGACACACATCAGTGAATGGAGCCTAGACTGTCATCTCACAGTCTGTCTAACAGCTACAAACAGCTGCAGGTTTACACACACGTTACAGTCTACTTCTATTTTCTGCCTGTGCTCGACTATTCTATAATGTTTTTCAGGTTATACAACACGTAAAAGTCCACTGAGTGCAATGTCACAGAGCTGTTCAAGTGTATTCCCAAAGAATGACAGATAACATGTGTCAGTGTATAGCCATAGATTATGCAACACTAAAGAGGGAATTTAAGCAAAGGTTTGGGTCGGTATGGCATGGTTTGGGTAATCCCTGATACCTCAATAAAGGATAAAACATTTTACAGGACTCATCGCTGTTTGAACTGCCGCCTTCAGGCAGAAAATACAGAACAATAAAAACAAAGACGAACAAACTAAAAACTGTTTTTTATCCCAGAGAGAGCTGCAGTAAATCAAATCTTTTAAGTGCAATGTATTAACTTTTAAATAGCCTATTTTAGGGAGGTGTGTGTGTGTTATAATTTATAGTCTTAATCCTTTTAACATTTTTAACATTTTCATTTTTTTTTTTTTACATTTTTTTACATACAAAAGCTGTATGGTTAGTTGGCTTGCTTTGTATCTCTTCTGACAACAAAAATATCTCTAAAAGTGTGCCGTACTGACCCGACATGTCTCGTGGTGCACCACATTAAACATGCCTATGATGAATTTATACTCGCTGCACTTGAGACTAGTGCTGACAAAATCTACTGGAAGACTAGTTAAACTGCTAAAGTGATTTTCTCTGCTTGATTTTAAAGCTTTATGTTAAAATGTCATATACTTCGACGTTAACTCTCATACCTCGCCTATATTTCTTTTCACTGCAGTGTCCAGATTCTTAAAAGGTGCTTCTTTCTACTGCAGTCTTAAATCTTCCTGCATAGCCATTACGTGCTCTCCCAAGTGCCTCCAAGGCTCGTACCGTAGTGCAGTCGTACTATTCAATGAGTGTGGTGGTATTTCACCGTTGGCAGCTACAAATGACCATGTACATTCCTTCTTTGTGGTTCTGCAGCAGTGCAGTAATGGTGCAAGTCCGATCGGGCAGCCAGCACCTCACTGTCTGATTAAGACTTGCCGGCCGCTGATTTTTATTGGCTGGGTAATGGCGCAGAACCTAAACATTTCTCAGGGTCGATAGGCTGTGTGTAGTACAAGCTATTAGAGAGCGTACAGGAGGCAAGTGGGCGTGCAGACTAAGAGCTATGTGCCACAACAAACCGTCACCTCTGGCCAAATTAAAGATGTCACTCTCAGGGAAATAGTTCAGGGCAGTTTTTTTCCGCAGTGTGGCCCTGTTCCCTGCTGCTTTGCATTAATGACAAACTTCATTAATGAACAAAATGTTGAAAGTTATTCAAAAGTAAATGAAAGTGTTTAAGATGTTAGCTTCGTCTCAACTGGCTGTACTCTCGATGAGGAATGTGGAATTATAATCATGTGTATCTTTCTATCTATCTATCTATCTATCTATCTATCTATCTATCTATCTATCTATCTATCTATCTATCTATCTATCTATCTATCTATCTATCTATCTATCTATCTATCTATCTATCTATCTATCTATCTATCTATCTATCTATCTATCTATCTATCTATCTATCTATCTATCTATCTATCTGCCTGCCTGCCTGCCTGCCTGCCTGCCTGCCTGCCTACCTACCTACCTACCAACCTACCTACCTACCTACCTTGGGACATATCTAAACAAAATTTATTTAAATGAGAATGGGTCAAGAATGTGTCCCAAGGGACTTTGTCAATCATAAAACAAACTAACCAGTCTTGATTGAAATGGTTTGTACAGATAACTATGTGTGAGATTGAATTTACTGACTTACGAAATCCATCTTACAGTAAACTGCTCCAAGCAAAGTAATTGTGGTCCAAACCCTGGCCAAACTGGGTAGGTGTGACCAATAATGTGGCAGCACTGACAGGTCTGGGAGTGTTTGAGTTTGAAGATTTAGCGACCGCTTTATTGTTATGAACGTTAACAACATGGCGCAGCTCTGATTGGATAAAGCTGTGGTTGTAAATCCATTCAAGAACCAGGTATTCACTGAAAGTACCTGCCCTTTCAACACTTTCAACAGGAGCCCTCCCAGATGGTACTGTGGAACAGTTCTCTTTGGCAGAGTCAGGTTAGAAAAGTACAACATTTAGCATGTTTTCTGATTGAATATGATTTTTGGAGATATGTTTGAAGCCAAAGCTGTTTACTTAGTAAAAGAAGCCACTATGACATAAAGCACCTTCTTTATCAGATATGTTGTTCGAGTCATGTTTCTATTGCAAATCCTTTCGAAGTCATAGAAACTAAAAGATTTGATTGACTATAGGCTTAAAATAATGCTACAAAAAAGATCAACTGAAGTAATAAGTCCTCCAAAACGCCAGCTTTATTAGGGAAGTATGTGCAATATAATTATGATGTACACATTGAGTCCAAATAATATCTTCAATGACATTAAGAAATAATTTTAAACCAACTGACCACAGACAAAACAAAGGGTCCATTGTTTTTGATTTCCTGCTAAAATGACCCGGCCTGAGTGCACCGTACGTTGACCTGATTAAGAGAGCAGAGAGGCCCAGGCGTTTTGGTGGTGGTGGGGTGTATGTGTGCTGTGTCCTCAGTCCAGGTGCTGCCTATCCCACTGTGAACTTCTGCTTGGCAAATCTGAGTATAATCCGGTAATGTTCTTAATCCCAGGGTCACATTAAAAATGGATGAGAAATTAATCTGCTGTCAGGTCTGTCAGGTATAGTTTGTCAGCGCCGGTGCTTATTTTCAACCAAATCCTCGACTATGGGCCAATACGGTCTGTCCTGCAACCAAAGCAGCCAAATCCCTGAGAGCACCCCACCCACCCCTGTGTCCTTGTACTCTGAGGATTTGATAAACACTAGGAACACCTGGGGGGCAGTTATACACCATTTGGTGTTTTAAATTGTCTTATTCCAGTTATTCCAATTTTTTTTATTGATTATCAAGTAAATTAAGGTCAATAATAAAGAAATAAGCACTTCTACCATCTAAAACAGTACCTTATTTGTTATTCAACAACTTGTTTTTAACTATGGAAGAGGATTATACAGCACTACTGTATGTATTGTATTAAGTAAGGTCATTGCATAGCTAACAGCCTCTTGAGCACATGCTCATAGATAGCCTCCGACATACTAAGGCCAAGGTTACACATACAAATACTGTATATATTTTTATAAATATTTTTTAACCTGACACTGCCAGATAGAAATGGTCCACAGAAAATTGTCTGCTCCACTGAACCATCAGGGAGGGCTCCTGTTGAAAGTGTTTGCAAAAGGGCAGGTACTTTAAATTAATACCTGGTACAGTTTTATCCAATCAGAGCAGCACCCTGTTGTTCACATTTGTAACGGTAAATGTAGAGTCTTCAAACCTCAAACACAGACCTGGCAGTACTACCACATTATTGTACACAACAGGCCAGGGTTCGGACCGTCAATACTTTGCTTGGAGCAGTTCAAGATGAGTTATTGTGAGTTTGTAAACTCACAAATCTCACAAGAAACACAAATCTTTTTTTATCTGTTAAAAATATACATTACTGTTCACATGAGCTTATATATCCACCCAGTCTAGAGGTGAGGGACATTGCAATATAAAAAAAACACTTTTTTCTCTATGTATATATTTTACATAATATAGAAAGAACTGAAATCATCCCTTGATGTAATCTCAAAGCAAAGCCCTCAATGCAAAAACAAAAAGTAAACAGATTTACATTCAAAACTAAAGAGTTTGTCATTGGAAAGTTAAGTGCTCTTTACTCAAAATCTTGCAGAAGTAAATGTAACAGTAACTGTTACACATGTCTGGTGGCTCTAGAATAAAGGAGCTGAAATCCAGAGGCAAAGCCCCTGATACAGAAGCTCGCAGGTGAGCGATGTTTCTTCAGAAAACTGAGGCTTGTGGCTAGGGACAGATAAACATGCTCTGCATGGTTCTTGGCAGACCTAGTCCTGAACTTGGACACAGTCCTCCTCCGCACATCAAACATCATAGGTTTTGTTTCAACACAACATGCCATATCAGCCCATACCATACCGTGCTGTGCTTATGTGCTGTTTAACGAAGCTAATTAGATTGCCTCTGGGTGAGTGGATCAAAAAGAACCACTGCCACTGTTTGCTTCAGTTTTCTCTTATTCTTTTAGGCTGTAAGCTGGGCAAAAGGAACTTCAGAAGAACTTAAGCAACAGCCAGCCTCCTCCTACCAGTGAGAGGATCCCTAAAGATGAGACGAGTTGCCCCGCTGGACAGAGCATTATTAAATTTACTGCAAAACATTTCATCAAAGAATTTTGCTTATGCTGAGGGATATTTTGTTGTCAATGCTGTTGCAAGGTGCAAGATGGCTAGTATGAAGGATTTTAAAAGATGAAAATGTTCAGCACATACCAGATATAAGTACGCACATTTAATTAATATTTGATGAAAAGCTGATTTACATCTACTAAAAAGTGACTTATAGTTACTGAATGTCTGCCATAAATTAATGAATCCATTTACCTTAGAAATCTTACTTTAGGACATGTTTTGTTCTAAAGTAAGTTTTGGCGTGAAGAAAAAGGTAAGACAAAATATTGCTTGCAAATTAAGTCTTGTTGGGACGGTGTGTCGGTGGGTAATTCTTAAAACATTACAGTGAATAATCATCGAGACACGCTCAAAACAATCATAATGCCGTTATTTTTATCTTTACATGTTTCTATTTGTTTCTTGGTTTCCCATTACCCTCCTTGAATGCATCTATTACATTTATGAATAAATCTATTACACAAATGATACTTGTTCCTGAAAGGAAATGAATTAAACGCTGTGATAATGACAACGCTGTCCTCGACATGACCAATACAGTTTCTTCTGAAGAGTCTGGGAAAGTGGCCTCTAAAGTTGGGACAGCTGCTCGCAGACTGTGTAAGGAATAGTGAGAACTGCAGCGCTCTTCATGTGCAGCAGCCTCTCCAACCATTTAGCTTTATTGATTTTTACACAAGACAATTTGTATCAGCTAGAGCACACCAAACAAAAGCAGCATTTTTATTCAGCTGCTGACCTTTCAGTATTAAAATGCACATCCAAATGTCTTGATTTTAATGTTGGCATGTAAATTATGTTTTTTTTTTATGCTTTGCTACTGTCCATGTTTATATCTCCATATATTTCAACATCTAAATTAAAAATGTGGGGTAGCACGAGTCTGTAAGCACAGAAGTAAAACAAAACTTCAACATCAGGTGGAAACAGTCCAGTAAGTGATGTAGTCATTATGCCATTGACCGAGACCAGACCAGGAAGTTTTGAGACAAGACCAGGACTTTTAGCCGTTGAGAACAAGTCAAGCCCAAGACCATGTCAGGGCAAGACCAGGGCAAGATCAGGAAAAGAGTTTATTAAGACCAGAACCAGTGTACAATACCCTGTAATAATAATAATCAATCCAAGTTCAGACTCATGGCGGTTAGTGTTTGTTAAAGAAGGCAAGTTTTAGAATTAAATATAAAATGATTAGGGTTTTCATTCAATCCCAGGAACAGACAAATTTACCAATTGTGGTCTAGGTTGGTCTTGGCGTTTAAAACCTAGACAATACAAAGTAAAAATGAGTTTGAGACCAAGAACAGACCAAGATTTTTAGGGATCGAGACCATGACAAGATGAAGACTTTTACAAAATAGTTTTAAGACCAGTCTAGACCAGTCTCTAGTACTATAACACTATAAAAGTAAGACTTTAGCATCTCTGGTAATGTTGGCTACATCTTACCAGGACACACTCTTTGTTTTCTTAAAGCAAGTCAGCGCTAACAACTGTTCCATCTCACTGGCAAGAGATACTGCATTCAGGTATGAGATGTAAACTGTGTAAGATGTTAGCATCAGGAATTACCTGCCATAACAGCCTTTTTTCTTGTTGATGTGTGTCAGGGCTGGACAAATCCAACTCATGTATCCCACTGAAGAGAGCGATTCTGTAATGTACAATTTCTGGTGTCTAGAGTAAGCCCATGGTCCAGACTGGTGTGCAGTTTTTTTTTTTTTTAAACTCGTGTTACGGCCATAATTTTGGTCTCTGTAGTGTAAAAAGGGTCTCTAAAAACAAGAACACAAAAAATGTGAACAATAAAAAGGTTTTTATTTATTTTTTTATTCAAATGCTATATGCTATATGTTATGCAATCATTGTAATGCATATATTAAATTGTTTAGCAATTGGTTGGACTAAAATGTTTTTCTTAAAGCTGGTCAAATTAGTGTAATAAAAAAAATCATTATCATCTAAAGCAATAGTTTAATCCGTGACATTAGAATCATAATCTGTTTGCTTCTACACAGTTCATATTAAGCGCTCTGTTATGATGGGGCTACCATGTTCCACATTACGAGGCACCTGCATTGCTATCTCTTTGCTGTTCCCTGGGTCGTCTCTTAAAATAGAGCCAGCCTCGGTGAGCTCTGCAGCTGTTAGCTCTGCTGCTGGATAAACACACAGAGATGACTTAATCTGTGTTTACAGCACATATACTGTACATATTCATAACTCCTGCATGGAGCTTTATGGTTTTCCCTCCAATAACTGCAAAAACACACACAGGTACAGTGGACCTCTACAACTGGACTAATATAAAAATAAAAACTACATACAATTAAGTGCAAAATAATGATTGGATAGACATACAACCAAAAAGAGAAATGTGGTGTTGCATAAAACCCAGGGACATGGGGAAACTGTTGCTCATGTAACAGACAGTATCAAGTGATAAAATGTGAAAAAGCAAAGTACTGAGAGATATTGTTTCGCCATGTCTCAGTTATATAGAATCAGTCTGTTTTCATGCGGAACATACAAAGGATAGTAATATTTGAAGTTATGCCATGTTTAATTTAGAGAAACGTTGCTGCTGCAAACAATGCAAATCCACATCTTACACTCCTTGTTCGTAGAGCACGTGAACAGCTCTGGAGCCCTGCTGGCCTCTTTTTTTTCCTCTCACAGTTTTTAAGTTTGGCTTCAGTTAACAATAACAAGCTTTAGTGATGGATATGTGAACAATAAAGCAATTCTGTGGGGCTCCTTATAAATGTCTCCAGTGGTGGGGCCTGATCAGTGCCCAGTGCTGTTTCTTTCCAAACATGGGTTAAAGCCAGACGCAAACAGTAAAGATGTGCTGTCTTTTGGTACAGTATATAGTTACAGATACTAAGAATTGGGGTACTTGGTTGTAATTGAAATACTTTAAACCTTTACTAAATCTTCACTGATTTAGACACTAATATAAAGGTCTTGTACTGTATGTAACTTGGAGCTGCTGGCCTAAATCTGCTGAGATAAGGCCAGAGGATGAAGGGGACTCCAGAAGCCAAAGAGAATGCTGATAATAGGCCAGTGCTGCCAGCTGTGTGACGTTTCCCGAGGGGCAGCCCTGGTGCACTGTGCTGCGCGATTAATCGTTTGAATAAAAGAAAACATTATTAAAAGCTTTCCTCATGCATAGTCAATCAAACAGAGAGAACAAGACCGAGCGAGGAAGATGACAACTTTGATGGATAACCCATTCCAGCCGCTACACGTTGCACACACACGACATCTACACGCCTGTAGATCACATGACATACTGTACATCAGACAATTGATGGTGGCTGTCTCTAGCAATCTAGTCAGTGCCAATTGTTTTGTGTGGCTTTCAAAGGCCACAAGAAAAGGTGGCAGCTGAGGCTTTCATGGTCATATGAACCAGTGCTGCGCTCGTGTTCAGCGCCTGTGGATGACTTGTGATGATTGTTTCCTGGACATTTAGAGAATTTATATCCGCTTGTGATAAACAATGTGAGCCATGAATACTGTCACCAGCATCAAAACTGGTAGAAGATTTGGCTTGAAAGAGAAACCATATAAAAAGGTTGGTCACTAAGAATAAAATAAATTTATAGAACACAATACATTTTAATGTAAAGGGCATTAGCCAAAAACAGCTAATTCTGCTTAAATGGTTTTAAAAAATGGCACTTGACTGATTAAATGTGTGTACTGCCTGAGTACAGTGTACTGAGTGAGTAAAGAACATTAGCAAATGGTTTGATACGTTGCTGCTCTATTTAAAGATGCATTAAGGCTACACAAGCTAAAGGCTACAAGCTACAAGGCACTGGATGCTTAAGACTTTATTATTCTGGAGTACAGGACACCAATAAACCCTTAAGATTTTTATTAAGGTTAAACAGACATATTTATAGCCATTAAACAACACAGTAGATAATGTACTTGAGTAGAACTGAAGGCATTAGAGAAATAATAAAAATAAAAAATAAAAAAACACAGTTACAATGTCTAAGCTCATTGTCTCCTTTTCTAAAAACATCGATATTACTTGACATTGGTGCTTATTTCTAGTGACATATGTTATTCTGTTGGTAACAAATGCCTGAAAAACAACAAAACAATCAGTACATTTTGGTGACACCATCAGACCCCATCAGAACCCTAAAAAATCTAATTCTGTTATGTGTTCCATCAGGTTGGTCACACTATATTTTCATTCCAAAGGCAATATCTGCATTACAGCATCAAGGAAGCTGCCTACTCAGCAATGGGAGATTAATACTTATTCCAACAAACTGAATCTAAATGATTAATATCTTTATATACAGCACGGTACATTTTCTTATATTTTTGTCTGGTGGCAAGAAAAGTAGTAAATGTTGGAGATGCAGGATTGAGTTGCTAAGCCTTGTGGCTTTGTGAAAGGCTTCCACCACAATCTCCGTAATGACTTGGCAAGCTACGAGGCAGCACTTGATATTCATGAGGAGTTTCTGTGGTCCCATACGTCACTGTGGGGTGAGCGCTGCAAGCCCATCATCACGGCCGGCTGCACTGGGGTGTGTGCGGGGATATGTGTGTGTGTGGATGGATGTGGCTTCTGCTGGGTTCAAATCATGGGCTGCACATGAGCAGAGGACAGATCTGTTTAGAGCGCCTGTGTGCACTGCAGGGTGGACTGGGGCGAGGGGTGGGGGTTCAGCTGCTCGCTCAGCTCAAGTGAACCCAATTCTCTGTTTGGAGGGAGACCAGCTTGTTTTCAGTTGCGGCTCCTAAGGCCATGGGAGCTCTAGGACCAGCCTCAGCCTGAGCTAAAGTAGGCACACCACAGAAGAAGCCCTTTAGATGGACTGCACAGTTTGATGTGGGTTAAATACAAGTCCATCTCCCAAATGTTGAAAATACTATCTCCTTACACTTTTTCTCGTTGTGTGGCATGTACATTATACGTCCCACTAGAAGCTTATCAGCAAGGGTACAGTGGCTTGCCTTCTTGATTTATCACTGTTGGAGCATAAGGCACAAGGCTAAGTGAGACGGGATATTGGTGGTATAAAGCAAAAAGGAAGCTTGTGTTGATGTCTTGAGAAAAGCTTGACTCCCTTTATTGTAACTGGCAGTGTATGAGACGTTATCTACATAAACACTTGTTAGCTCTCATGTGAAATACTGTCAGACCATAATAAATTGTAAGACGAGTCATAAACAGACACAGTGATTAAATCTACTGAGTGTAACTGAGGGTACGCTGATCCTTAACTAATGCTTAACTCCCACCAAGATCTAATGCATATTCAAAGACGTAAAGTATCACGAATGTCAATAGTTATAAATGATAAATGATGTCTGCATTAAACTGCAGTTAGACATTAAAGATTCAGTATACAGAAATCAGGCTCCAGAATCCAGCTCCAACTCACTGCGTCTCCTGTCTCTTCCTGTAACATGTTCATGAAGATGGATGATGCTGTGAACTGGTCAGTTTGGAGAAAAGCATACTCTTGGTAAATGTGTGAACAGAAATGGTTATGGTTTCCTTTGGAGATATACAGAGACTATAGTCATTCTGAACTGATTCAATCATTAGTTTGTAAAATCTTTTATAAGCTTTTAACGTGAAACAGCATCAACTAGTTTGCTCCATGTTGATGCTGCATAGTTGTCAAACGTGACAAGCAGTATCTCTTGGAACTAACTGGTCATCAAGGTTGTTGGTTGTTAAGGAAACAATTATCTAAACTAGTGTCTGTTTGAGACTTTTTTTTTTTTGTCACTTTCACTTTTGTTGTTTGTGAACAAAAGGGATAATATACAAAGACAGACATTTTTGTTCGTGAAGATAGAAAAAGGCCTATTTTATGTAGTTGTGCTTAGTGAATCTTACAATTTATGTCATCTAGCAGCACGCTTGTCTATCAAAAATGCAACGTACCATGATATTTAGCAGTTCTATTTATAGGACTGTTTAGGCTACAGCAGCTAAAGACTACAAGACTACTATACTATTATGCTAGACATGTACAGAACATCAATAAACACCACACAAATACTTTCAGGACCTGTACTTTCTCATCAAAGACTGTTAAACTGATATTTGCATGGTAAGATTTGCATTGGGGGTTACAATGAAGGGCATCATAGCGTAAAACCATATGCCAAAGTAGATCACTGTGGCCACCCCTGACACTTTATCTACAACACAACACTAAACATTTCAGTGTGGGCATAACCTTAGAATATTTATCTGAAACAACTGTAATATTACTTTACTCTTCAGTGGCACAAAAGGAAAAGTTGAGGCCTAAGTGACTTTCGGCTGTCAACACGTCACAGTGCGGGCCCATAAATCAGCTGATGCGGGGGGGAAGCTTCAGCAGGTAGAGCCCATCTGTTTGCCGCTGCTGTATTGATTGTAGAATACCATTAAGTCCTTTCTTACAAATTCCACTGATTCAGCAGCTACAGTAGCCCCCTCTGTCCTTGTTGCCCCAGCAGTTCATCAGGATGTGTGTCAACTAGTCATAGCAGCTTTGGGGAAAACCGGAAAAAAAGGTGCAACTGAACATGCATGACTCAGAGGTCATATTAATCTCTAGGAGGAAGTCTTAATACATTTTGATATATTAGAATACGGACTATTCAGATGGAGGCTGTATTCTCAAAACAAAAGTGTCAATTGCTGTTCTACTTCCGTCAAAAGACTTTCACACAAATCATTTATTGATGTGGTCAGATGAATAAACCAGTAAAACCAATGCAACCACTGGTTAGAATATGACTGGTTTTCTCCAAGATTACTCTATTTACACAAATTAATTAATTGTTTCCTATTTCAAATTCTCTAAAAAATGTCCCAAGGAAAATCATAAGCACAACTGTATATGTCCATGCAAATGAAAGTACAGTGAGAGATTTGTCTGTCTGCTCTGCACAAATCTGCAGTGGCATCATGTTCCTCTGGCGACTGGCTGTGTGGTGTTACCTTTGGCGCTAAGGAGAGGCTGGCTCTGAAGAACACAACGTGATAATTATATCAACACTTGCTTGTGGGCCAACACTAGCTGCTATCATCTTGTCAGCTGGGATGAGAGAAATGGCTCCTGGATTACAGTATATCTGTAGCGATCAAGTGGAATTCTGTGCACACATTTCAAGTGGCTCACAGCTAGCACCACTCTTGGCACAGAGCAGGGTGGGTTCTCGGATGTTTGTGTGTGTGGTTGTGGGGAGGGAGGTTTTTTTTTGGGGGGGGGGACTGGACGGCTTGGAAGGAGGGCCGGAGATAGGATTTCTCAGTCTAATTAACGCCTCGCTAACAACAACAGCATACGTTTCTGCACATACATTTCCCGGCAGCACTGGTCTCATCTGCAACAGCAAGGAAGCACAGAGTGTGTGCTGAAAGGAATTATGGGGAATGTGTGTGAACTGTGTATGTGGGGTCATAGGTCATCCTAATTGACACATATAGAAGGAGGTCATATATATATCATATATATATAGGTCATACATGCCCAAAGAGAACAAGAAAAATACAAGGCTTCCTTGTTCCAATCACAAACAACATGCATAAATGCATTAATATGAGTTATAGTAATTCTTACTGCGTAAACTCCCAGCCCTCATTCCCTCAGACACACACAATAATAAGTGAATCCCCACCTTTACATTTTTTTTCCTCACACGACTGAAATAGAGTGTGAAAATCCGCTCCGACATTCACGAGATCACTGCATTACGTCAGCTCTGGAGCTCATGTTGGTGTCGTGATGATCCCCAACAGGGCGAGAAAAATGTGTCAGGAAAATAACAAGCTTACCTGAAATAGTCGTCTTTATTAGTGTACATTTTCAGTATTCCCCAAAATGTAATTTGGTGAAGTGAATTTTCAAAAAAATGTGACGTTAGAATTTTTGGATGTAGTAATAGGCCCTTTTTTCTTTACCGTAAAGTTTAATGTTTTACACATCCATTCTATTCGACACATTATATTCGGGGAATAGTGCTGAGAAAAAGGTACTTAAGAGAAGAACACAGAAGGTATGGGTGTTTGTCCTCCTTTCTCTCTCCAGACATGACTTCACCCTTGCCTCCTCTCTACTGATATGAGCTCACTCTTGCAGACACTCTCCGCCACCCAGCATTAGCCGGGAGCTGCCCCCTTCCTCTGTGGAAACCTGCAGCCGCCAACCAAGCTGTTTGCAGCCTTTGATAAATCATGCAGTGTTTACTACGATCAGAGCAGGGAGCAGGAACGCAAATCCCAAAAACGGTTGGGATGATCCCGCTGCATAATTCATCACAGGCGAGGTGCAAATGAGGTTCTCCATCAAGATGCCTGGCTGCTTCATGTACGTCCTCTGAGAGAGCCACACTGTGGGTTTACTGTAGCAGAGTACACAATGTACAGTGATATTATTACTTTATTCTGTATAGTACGGTTGGGTGAAATTAAACCAATATCACTATTATGAACAGTATCATTGTTCACTGTCAAATTGTTGGGTAAATATGCTCAAATATTAATGTTGTGATATTGAAATGATGGAGGGCATTACTTAATACCATGTTCTTTATTTTCGATTGTTCCTGTTAAAGTTGCGTTAAACAAAAAGAGTTAATATATGTTTTCAGTAGTAGTTTGAAAGCATTTTAAAATATCATTCTATGCATATGTCTGTCTTGAAGAGATAGACATTTCCCATACAACTGAATCCAAGAGAGCATACTTCTCATTGAAATGACATTGTTTGATTTTGCTGTTGCAATGTTGAAAGCAGCAGCACAAGTTGGTTAAATCCAATGTAAAGTGTACACTGTAAAAAGTCCGTGGCTATTGAAAGCCTCAATTGTCTTTTCCAGAAAAGACAACGAGAATGACATTAGTACCATCCCGAAAAACGCTCACTTTGACAACTGGAAGTCATATGAGATTATTGCCAACTGTTGCTTAACTTCGAAGGGAAGCTTGAGGACTACAATCAGGCTCAGCTTAGATGGGCAAGATAGAAAAAAGTGTCAATCATAATCGCTTATTAGTGCACACACATAATTTGGGCCAATTCCCTCCAGGCTTCCATCACCTCATGTTGCCCTGTGGCCCCTCACACTTGGGATTATGACACAGTTAGCCTGACCTTGTTTGTTGTCCCGGTTCTGGCACATCTTCTCCCACTCTAGCCCCTCCACTCACCCACCTCTGGGTGCCCATGTCTGCCAGCCAAGCAAACACTGTCAGTCATTTCCCTGTCAAAAGGCTGGGAGTGTCCCCTCTGGACGCATCCCTTAAACCAGCCAACCAGTGTCTCGTCTGTGCCTGTCCTGATCCCAGTGTACATGTCCCACTTTGGCCTTGACAGAGAATAACAGAGGGGGAAGTTTGAAATCAGAACTTGAGTTGTTTGTTGATGCTGACAGAGACTGGTGACACAGAATGTCCTGATGTCCACTTCTAGAAGTAAAGTCTGAATGATGACTACAAAAGATATACAAGGGACCCTTGGACTGGCTGGGCGATGGTTCATGACCTCAACCGGGTGCCCTGAATCCCAGGGTTGTTCACTTGAGAGTTCACACCTCCTTTCTCTTCTACTCGGTTTGTGCTTTGTAAGACTGGAGAACATAATATGTTCACCAAGACAGAACAAGAAATGCAGATACGGCATATTGTAAATGTGGAGCATGTTGAACATTAGAATTCAGATCAGAGGATGGGCCTAAGGCCATTACATGGATCAAACCTGCCACTTTGAATTAAACAGTCCTATTATTTCTATTGGTTTAATAGAGGCTGTAATGCAGTTTTCCAGATTAATACCATTGCGATGCGCCTCCAGTACTTCCGTTTTTTGGCGTGAGAAGAATACTGAAACATATAGTTCCATAGTTACGCGGAGATAATACAATATAAAATATATATAATATAAAATTGCCCAATAAGTGCATTTTGAGTTGTTTAGTTCTGTTTTTGTTTGGTGTTGTATGGCACTATGTTTAATCTATCCACAAGTATCCCAAACAAGTCTGCTACAGAAAATCTGTAATATCCCTCTGAAATTTTCTTGTCACTCTTTCAAAATTACAATTCTTAACCTACACACATTGGGTTCTTGGCCTACCCCTATAACCCCAAGCAAGCGCCGTGTCACTTCTGGCTCTGGCCTGGTTCCAAAAACTCCAAACCTCTGTGTTTCATGTTGACAAACATACTTCAGCCAGCAACAAGCCATGACGGAACCAGACTGGACACAAGTGCTAAAGGGGAAGACTCTGGTAAAGAAAACAGCCCAAATGCACAAAACCTATGTTCATGGTCACAGCTTTTCATGATGTTTTTCGTGGAGGGGTTGCTATTTATATTAGGCTAATAGTATTCTCTTGTAAGAACCTACCTATCTGGAGGTGCCATTGATCATATGGTCCCATTGCCCCACATGTCATTTATCAGACATGTTAGATCCCCCCAGATCTCTAGTGTCTGTAGACAGCCTTCTAAAACTATCACAGCAAAATACAATTTGGCACAAGTGTGGCACATGTTTGCACCAAAAATCCATCATCAACTATGACCAGAAATGGTCAATAGAGAAATTCCATTAGACCTACCATATAAATATTGCACCTTCACAGTTTTCATTTACAGGCTCTATTGCAGAACTGAGAAATGATATCCCACCTTCCCCAATGAATACTAAACAAACATTGTATATTGCACATTTCCCTGGAAGCCATATTGTTTTCAGTCATTTCTTTTCTAAGAAAGGCTGTACCAGTTAAGACTACAGTTTGGTAACCTACCTAAAGCCATCAGTTTCATTTTACTAATCATGAACACATTAGATGAACTATCTCAATAACATTTTCGATCCTGTTTCTTTACTCAAAAATGTGATTAGAACTCAAGCAGCATGTCTATTGATGGATGGCCATGTGGAACAATGGAGTCACTTATACTTATATTCTGAGAAGTAATTACTTTTGTAAACTGCAATTATTAATATAATATTTTTCTGAGAAGTAATTACTTTTGTAAACTGCAATTATTATTATAATATTTTTATATACAAGTTTGTCTTAAAAAGTCTTTAAACACTTTATTTATTTATTTATTTATTTAAATTTTTTGGGGGACAGCCCAGTATAATTGCAATCTATGTGGTAAATATTATTTTGAAGTGTAATGAGTACAGAAACATAAAAACATGCAATTGAAAGACTGTGCTCAGACAAGACCTTCATATGCACTCTAAAACATTAAGACTGAAATCAGAAGGGCTAGGAGTTAAGCTATGTACAGCTCCTCCTCCTGGACACATTCTTGCTCGGCCTGTCCGTCCTGGGAGTGGATCCCTCCTTCTGTGGTTCTCCCTGAGGTTTCTCTTTTTTCTCGGCTGGGTTTTTTTTGGAGTTTTTCCTCACCCTGATGAAGGGTCTAAGGACAGGGGATGTTGTCTAGTGCAGTCTGTTACGCCCTTTGAGGCGGCCGTTGTTGTGATATTGGGCTATACAAAAATAAAAAATAAAAAATGTCTTGTCTCCTTAGCTCATCCAAAAGGCTTTTAGCAGCACGCTGCACACTGTATCATTTAGGGGCCAACACATCGCCCAGAGAGCGACTAGCACATGTCCCATTGGCATGATGGATTGTTTGCGTGAGGAGCCAACAGTGGCGCTGCGCAGTGACCGGGCTGCCAGTTTACAGCAGGGACAGGTCCGGCGCTGGCCCGTCTTTCTCGCTCTGCATTAGCTGACTCAGCAATAGATGCCGCACATCTTCCTGGCTGTACTTTTCCACCGCAGTAACACAGACGCTACAGGGATGTGAACTCACAGATGCAGAATGACAGCTGTCATGTAAGGTATCCCGCTTGTGAGGCTTCACTGTCTGCATTACAACTAGGGTAAACCAACCAATACAGTGCAGTAAACCTAACCACACTTTCTGTTCACCTTTTTTTTCAATTATACTATTCTTGAGAATGTAAAAAAACAAATGACCTTGCACTGTGGCTGGATAATTGTGAGATTTGTGTTTACAAAATCACAGAAATTATTTTTGATTGTTTCAAAGATACAAGGTTCCCACCGGGGCAGGGCTTCAGTACAATGGTGTGGATTTAGTAGGCTCTGAGAGAGAGCTGGCCGTTATCAACAAAGTGTCCCTTTCAAATGTGTGTTTTTGAAGACATTAATGAAAAACATATGTCAACACCAAACAAAGGCAGGCCCATTATTGTGTCCCCCATTATCCCCACAGTATGCTGGACAAATTTACACCTAGTTTTCTTACATAACAAACTATTACTTGGAGTTTGAATCTCTGCACATCTGAAAAGTCAACAGGTGGTTTGGAGAAGGTGTATATTTATTTGAACAGCGTTTTGGTCCAACTATTCTTCATCAGGTTTGAAAGCAGCCCTTGTGTTCCTCCCTTTTATAATTGTAGGTGCTGCCTCCAAGAACATCATCCAATTTGTGTTTAATGTCAAATTTTTTGTGTCATCATTTCATGCAAAATACCATAAAATTTACAAAACACAAAAGGCATCACACAACAATTCATCTTCATGGGATATTTATATATCCAAGCTTGTGTTCTTGAAGGCAGCACCTGCGTGTATAAAATGGTGGACTCAGCTGCCCTCATACCTTAACCAACTCAACCACTCATAGTTTTTGGTGACGTCAATTGAATCCAGACTGTCACATTGCCTTTGTGTCATGTGTTCTTTGTGATTTGATTTGATGTTTATGTTGTCTGATCTTGGCCAGGTCTCTCTTGAAAAAGAGATATGCAATTTTGAAATGAAATTTTCTGGTTAAATAAAAGCAAACACATAAAAAACACCTGATGAAGGTCAGTTGGAACAAAACATTGTTTAAATAATTATATGAATAAAGAGTGAAACAGTGTGTGGAATATTTTTTAGGGTTTTAAATAACAAACCAAAAGCACCAGCATTTGTGTTTTTGTGCCAACCAAGAAGCCAGTGCTGGAGGTTTTATGGTTTCTCAAAGTTCCTTTTGAGAAAAAAAAAATAGTATTGGTTTAAAACTTAAATTCTTTAAATGTTGCCTACAATCAATGAATTAGACATATGATGATAAATATGCATGTATAATTCCATGTTTCTGGAAGATAGGGTTTTATGAAATCCTTACATTGTGAGAGTCCAGGCTCACGTCTCTTTGATTCCATGTATGCTTATCAGTGGCAGTGCTCAGCTGTGGCAAGTGTGCCATTCCAATCTCTGAGAGACGCCCGAGGATATTCACACGCCACACACTACATTCATGAAAACATACATATTAATGTTTTTGATGGTTCATAACACTAGAACGGGTCATGCAGAGAGCAAGTGTACACAAGACCACCTCTAAAACGCTGACTTCTTCCAGTCAATGTTTTTGTCAATGTGTGTGCTGTCAGTAAGTGGTCAGAAAACATTAGCAAGTGGCTCGATAGTTAGCTGCTCTGTTTATTTAGGCAGTACCAGTTAAAGGCTACAAGCTTGGTTAAACATGGACCCATGCTTCTTTATCAAAGACTGTTTTGTCTGTCAGGTTTAGCATGCACATTACATTACCTATGTTATGGTAGAGTCAGAATCATGCTTATTGCCAGCTTAAGCTGGAAAAAGGTTTACACAGTACAAGAAATATTGGGGCATATTGGTACAAAACACAAAACAGAGTAACAAAATATGCACAAAATATTAAAAGACTTAGATAAATACTCTAAGCTGCAAAAAACTAAATCAACTAAGAATTTTGCAAAAATATACACAACAAAAGCAGGTAAGCTGCATCAACATAAATTATTGACAAAATAGTGCAAATGAAAAAAAAATTGAAAAAAAAAATTGCATCATTAAAAGGTAAACAATACATATGAAACAAGTTTGCTTTTTGCCTTTAAGGGTCTCATATAAATAAAAGGGAAATATAGCTGCTTTTATTGCCTCCAGGGACCATTTCTTAAATCTTTTTCTTGATTTCAAAGGATAGATGAAGCAGATTGGATGTTTAAACCGCAAACAAGGTCAAGTTCAATGTTAATATTAATTCTTGACCCCAACCATGGATGACAACGGCCCTTGTTTAAATAGTGAGCGATTAACAAGATACAACCGACTAATCAATGACAGTGACAGTATAAGTAGGTCTGCCGTGCTACTTCAGCTAAATTCAACAGCTCATAATTGAATTATTGAATGATGCCCATTTGTTAGCATTATGTCAAAGACAATTACTGTACGCACTACTTGCAGGACGTTGCCATGGTTTCATGTGTAAAGCGTTTGCTCTACTTAACCTTGGTTTTCCATCCTCAGGTCTGTGTTGTGTGTGCACCTGCTGAAGATTAAAGCGTGGCTGACAGTCTGCCGCTCTTTGAACGAGCCGTTCACACAAGCAGCCTTTATCTATTAGTTGTTATACATGGTTATATGTTTACAACCGAGATAGTCTGCCTCTCTATAGTTCTATGTCCTGTAGGCCATGTATATGAATATAGGATCCCAAAAATTATCTAGTGAGAACACATAATGTGCCAGAACACATGTATGTATGTATGGGTGAATTGGTAACTCTAAATTCCACATATAGAATAAATCTTACTGAAAGGTAAAGGTTGACAGTCAGTGTTTGTTTGTGACTGCACAGTAGTAGAAGATGAATGCATGTGGTTTGTTTGAAGTTCTATGACTGTCTGAAGAAATATTAAAAACAAAAGGCAGGATTTCTAGATGACTGTTTGTAATCAAATCTGACCAAAAAAACCCTCTCTTCTGTGAAAGGTATGGTCATCTAAATGGCCTCTTATTGTATTCTTCTGCTGGCAACCTTTCTGCTGTGTGGCTGGTGCTGTAAGCAGAGTGAGTGTATAGCACACAAGGCTTGTATGCTTCTCAGCTTGATTATATAGTACTGTATTCAATATATGTGATATTAATATTAGTACATCAACCACCATCACTGCTTTATGTTAAACAAAGATTTGTTCCGTGGTATTGCTGTTCATGCCTCACTCCCACACACCGTAAACACCCATTGTTTATTAAAACCACTCGGACCTTCTCCAGACATGTAAACGCATATCCTGCAGACATTCTCTAGCTAGTGCTGCATGTACAAATACAAAGAGAAAAAACAGATGTTATTTTCTATCTAATTTCACCATTTTGCGTCCTTACATGGGAGGGATACATTGGAGAAGAGCTCTGTGACAGAATCAATTTAAACGCCAGAACAAACTTGGATTTGAATTATGAGATGTGATGAGAACCAAAACAGAGAATGGGACACAAGCCTGGTTTACAATTGTGTGCCTTTAAATTTGATATATTGATTACTGCAGCCTTTTTGGTTAGGCTTGAAGAATTCAAAACAACATTCTCACAAATCACTCAAATTGAACAGAATGTGTCCTGCATCGTCCTTTAGTGCCCTCCCGTCCTAATACTGTTATTGGTATTCTACATGGCACCGCTACTTTCTGTGTAATACTGCAGCCTTATTCAGCTTCACGCATCTTTCTCAACGATTACCATAGAAATACAGACGGGGAAGATGGCAGAGAACAAAAGGAGACATTTTACGTTCTGCATAAATCTAAATAACTGCACAAATGAGCTTTATACATGACACAACTGTAATGGCTTACAAATGGATTATTCATTCAAGATAAACCAATGCTTAAATATTAGTTGTCATCAGCAGAAATAAATATTTGGACACTGAAAAATCTACAGCTAATTAGGCGGCAACCTCTGAAATTCAAGCAACATTATTTTTGTTTGGCTGGAGATTTTTGATTCATGTAAAGCTCTAGTTAGTGTTTATTACTTGTTTCAAGCTTACAGTAAAGTCCAGTCAAGCAAAGCCGAGGGCTGACTACCTTGAAGCAATATTTGGTGTTATTTTATCTTTTGTGTTTTGTTGCCAGATGTTACAAAATAAAACATACTCATTAAAACAATGATTAAAACATTAAAACATTCATTTCAGTTTATTTTTACCTTCTCCCAATTTTTATATTTAAAATAGTGTTTTAAAAATAGTTTCTTTAAAGACATACACTGTAAATTACAAAGAATTTGAATTGTTATTCCACGATTCAGACATTTACATTTTGCAAACTTTACATCAATCAATCATGTGACCAAATTGAAAAAAATATAGTAAGAATTTATTGTATATACTGTATATACAGTATTTGAATACATTTCAGCTTTTCCTCAGACGTGTTCCCAATCTTGTGCAGTTGTTGCTCGGTCTATGGCTGTGGTGCAAAGAGCAATCATGCAAATGGAAGTTTCAAAGAAAGGTAAATAGAAAGATAGTCAATAAATGTTCTTACTTTGCCATGATTCCTGTTTGATGACTTACCAAACCAAACTGGGAGCAGTACATCAATGTAACAAAGTGTGTACATAGTGTGATATTTGTGCTATGCCCTCTCGAGGAGCAAATGAGTAGAATTGTAAGAGGTTATATGGCAGGTATGTGAAGGTATCCTTTTAAAGCAGACATACACACTTAGATTAACAACCTCTGTCTCCAGACTTGTACTAAATTGCTCCAACATTTTGCTTACATTATAGACTTTCTTTTGCACATTTATTGGCAAACTATAGACTATTGTTTCCCAAACTTTTAATTCTGGGGAACCATTATTCATTATGGCAAAGGAATCATGACCTTTCTTGACCCATAAGAAGGTATTATAGCATCTTATAATATATGGAAATACAGCTTCTCGCTAAAGATTGATTAAAATCTTTGAAAAATTGGAATACTGTTTTGACTGATTATGCTTATCCATGAATCAGTAAAAGAAAAAAAAAAAAAAAAAACGCTAAACAAGCATTTTCCTTTTTACATTTAGCATCTTTTGTATTAAAAAATAGCAGATTATGCTAAACTATGATGCCCAGCATTTAAAAGCACTTGGATTTGTTTTCTATAGATGTTTGAGATCAGCGGATTATTTTCATCCAAAATACTAAATTCCATCTTCTCCAAAAGAAGTCAGCACAATGGGCCGAGCGTTCGCAGCTGTTGAGATTTTAAAGAGCTGTAAAATTTGGGGGGATTGAACACAAAGACGTTTGATCCGCACTATCTGGCTCCTCTCATTTAGAGCGTGGCTTAACTGTGCCCAATGAAAAGCAACACTATCTCATTGTTTCAAAAGCAGATTATCTGTGACTTCAAAACCCCCACTTTAGGCGATGCAACACATTGTGGCGCTGTAACCGAGCCCCTTCTCTGCTTTGCGGCATGAAAGACAGAAAGAAGAGGAGTGTTAATCTGCCTCCCGAAGCAAATCTGCAGTAACAGCTTCCTTCTATGTTCCTGACTAAAATTTGTGTTAGGTCCACATCAATGTAAAACACATACATTCTTAATGATTTTTCTTTTCTTTTTTCACACACTGAGGCATGTTTTGCACTAAAAACTCCTCAGTTGCTAGCCTGACCAGTCAGACCCATTAACTTGACGACGTGAAAAGGCTTGATTGAATATTGGATTGGATTGACATAACCTTTCCCTCAGCAGAAATCCTCTAGGACTAATTGTAATCATTTATGTGAAATGGCCTGTGCTTTATGTCATGCTTCATTTCTCTGACTGGTTGTATGTTTTTTGAAATTGTGTCAGTTTCAAGGTCGAGGACCCTGTAGAGGATTGCCTGTCCTGGCACACCTGCGGGCCCCAGGTGGCCCAGGTCAGGTGACTATTTATTCAGGACCATCGTTGTAACCTCCCTCTGTTTTCCAGTCTGCCTCCAGCACCCGTGGCACGCTGCCTGTTTCCGTTTTTGGTATGGTCTGAGCTTAATTATAAATGGTAAATGGTGTGCGTTTTTTGTATATAGTGCTGTTCTGTATTCTTCTCAAAGTGCTTTACATCATGCTTCCATCCATCCCATTCACACCTGGGGACAGAGAGGGGGGCTGCCATACAAAAGGTGCTCACGCCTTCTCCGACCACCACCAGTCTCACCTCTACAATCACACACATTCATACACTGAGCCAGGGTGGGAACTATTTTTCTTATGTCTATCTGATAACGTTCAGAGGCGTCCGTTTCTTCTGACTCAGAACCACACATACCTAATTAATTCTTTGCGTGGAATAGGACATAAAAAGATGGCTGGCCAGGCATTTGAGTTAAAGTGTAGACAAGTACGACTTCTAAAAACAAAAAATGCAGAATCTTTATTTAATACCTATAGCTTTATTTCTTGAGAAAAACAACACATTACCTGTAGCGTGAGTCTTTATTTTTTATGTACTGGTATTATTTCTGAAACAAAAAATGTTGATGAAGAATGTTTTCATATATAAGATATAAAAGTGTATTAGGCACAATTATGAATTCTTATAAAATAGTGTGGATAAAATTACCATTTGGATAAATTGGATTAGAAACAGCTCACAAAAGCAGGGTGTGCATCTTGTACTTTGTATCTTTGTATTTATCACTATAAAGCTAACTATTGTTCTTATTGTATGTATTGTCCAAAAAAACTGACAGCTGTTTGTCATTGCCTTTCTTCGGTCATTCAGCTGTGAAATATCTCGCCTTTGATCCAACTCTTACTGTGTATTGTGCAGCCATTGATTAAATTGATTTAAAGCCACAAAAGATGATTTAACCATTATCTGTTGTCAATGAAATCGCACACTCTAACGGGGCTCATATCACTCAGTGGTTTTGTGGATGAGCTTGTCCCGTGTCAGTCTTGACATCACTCAGAGAAAAGATGTTCCCTTGTCTTTCACATTGTCACATATTGGGTGTGTGACTGTCATGGGTGTGGGTTTTGTGTAAGTGTGGCATGTGAAGTGTGACATGAGAAGCTAAAGGGCATCTTGGGCAGTGTTTTTTTCTTTTTTCCTTTCCAAGTAGTTGCCCCACCTCTCTTTGATAGTCTGCCCCTTCTCATCCATCCTTCTCCCATTTCCTCTGCCCTCTGCACCAGCTGAGATTTACCAGCTCCACTGTAAACATTTATCATATAGAGCCAGGGTTGGATGTGATTTGTTAAGCGCCGTGGCTGTTCTTTTCCATGTTAATAGTCCTGTGTCTACGTATGTGCTGCGTGGAGGCATCTGTATGTGTACTTAAGCAGAAACCATTTAAACGGCTTTATCCTTTTATTTTATCATCCATCTGTTCGGTTTTATAATGAAGCTATGTACCTCATTAAAGGGGATGTAATTCCAATGTGACATTTCCTTTGCTGCTCCAACATATGGAGTATATTTACTACACTCGCTCACATATTTGGCTCCAAAATAAAGCTCACCTATGTTATACAGTAATACGTCACTGCATTTGTGTTATGTTTTGGATTGGTTTGGATGTACTCTCAGTGCTACCATGGGTTTCCCTCCCACACCCTAAAGACAAGCCTGGCCAGCCATCTGAATTCTTTTTCTATTCTATACAATTTAAATTAGTTTGGTTCCTAGTTTGATTTCCGGGAGGCTGTACAAATAGACATTTAGAAATATAAAATAAAGCTTAAATCCTACCCCATTTAAAAAAAAAACGGTTAGGATTGGTTGCTTGTTTTTCTTTATGCATATGTTTTACTTCCTTGCCTCTAGTCATTATTCTATCTTGTAATTTTGTTTTACCAATACCTAGATTAGTGGTTAGTGGTTGGGTGAAGCCATTTATTGTCAAACCACTGTGTTTACTCTTTTTAAATCATAATTACCATTGATTGTATATAATGAGACACAGTGTGATTGTGTCATTGGTCTGCGTCTACATCAAGCTGTCATGGTGCCAGTGAATCATAAGTTAGCGCTTGCATTAAAGGCTTTTATATGCGTTGAAAAGAATACACTACAAAAGTATTTAAGTCTCAAATAAAACTTCTACTCCATCTGTATGTTTGGCACTGTTGTCCCTGTATGGATGCGCTTTGTCCCTGCCTCACTGTGAATACGACCATAGTTTTTGAGCTACAACTGCCAATATTTCCCACGATTGCACTGTCGAATGAGACGGCTGAAATTGTAGAGTGTAGACCTGGCTTTACTCAAAGAGTATGATCTTTCAGTTCCACGAGAAAAAAGATATTGTACTCACAGTAAATATAACATTGTCCTTTATAAGTTTTAAGCAATGACAGTATATACTATGGACAACTTCCGCCCATTGGTCCCCTATTCACCAATATTGTCGTGATGACAGGGCAATAAAATGAAGATTATAACCGGGCTTTTTGGCTTTAATTGCGTAGTTTTACTCCCCCCACAGTTGTCATGTAGTAAAAACTCTAGAGACCGGAACCATCTTTTGTACCAGGCTTTAAACATGATTTTTACACTTGTAAAGTTGCCATTGGTCTTATATTTCTGCTTTTGGAGCCTGTCCTCTGGTGGACGGTGGTATACTGCTGTTAATCGCTGTATGGCAGCACCCTTACTCAAAGACCTTTTAAGGGGTTCCATGAGAGAGTCCTGGTTTTAAGCCAGACTTTATCTAATCTGCTCGTCTTCAGCTCTTTGAAGGAGCTCTGTGATCAGATGGCTCAAATCTCCATTCAAAGTGACATTTTGTTTATTTAATTTAGAGTATTCACTTTGCATGAACTTTTTGTCAACTTCAAAACTCTGACGCAAGTTGATGCACAGTTGACTGTACAGAACTCTGAGGACATTCAACCTGCTTTCTGAAGTAGAACTATTGCCACATTCCTAGTTCATTGTGTGTTTAGGTCAGTTCTACATCAGTATTATATTATACAATATAGATTTCCAAAGCATATACATTTAAGTCACCAAATCCCTTTTTTGGGGTTTTAATGTTGATTTTATGAAAGAAAAGCTCAAATTAAGTGGCTCTTTGGATTATTAGATGAAGAAATTGTCATTTTCCATATTTTACTCAACACCAGAGATTCAATTTATTTACTGACTGAACATTTTGCTGTGAGACTCAAAAAAGTATTGGATTTTGTGTCCCTTCTCCTGCCCCAAACTCTTTTTTGTCTATTGAGAAGATCACATAACTTACAAGCTGACTGAGCCTGTATTTTCAAATGCATAAATGTGTAAGTCCTGCTAACAGAAATACTAAACATTCTTGCAGACTGTTCTGGAACTGATACACTGGAGGGAAATACTGCTGTGTCACTGCCCAAGGAACATCTCTCTATTCAAAGTCAT
Organism: Neodontobutis hainanensis; assembly: GCA_024349245.1. Taxonomy (NCBI): domain Eukaryota; kingdom Metazoa; phylum Chordata; class Actinopteri; order Gobiiformes; family Odontobutidae; genus Neodontobutis; species Neodontobutis hainanensis. The sequence goes on from JALDNG010000112.1 coordinate 240,206, forward strand.
TTGCAGTGGCTGACAGGGCACAGAATCAATCTGCTTAGCGTGATCACCTTTGCCCTTTGCTGCCTTGAGCCTGTCAGGAAGGAGCCTGGTTATTGAATTGGCCATGTTTGTTTTTTTTTGTTTTGGCTGGCGATCAGTCCTCTTTCTTTCCCCCTGTGCTCCAAAATCATGGTCCATTTATTCTAACCCAATTATTATTGAAGCTTGGCTGAGTGCGGTGATAGATGGCACTTGGTTGGAGCCTGGCTGCTGACACACATCGGGCAGCGATTAGTCACACACTCAGTTTAAAATTATCCTAATTTATGAAGGGATGACAAATTTATTAAATAACATGGCCGTGTGAGGCCTGACTAATTGGGAGGTGTGTAAGGGATACTGTTGTTTAATGCAGTGTTAAATTTTTCCACACCTCGTAAGTCATAATATAGGCTGTAATTGAATAGAATTTATGTGTGAAAGTAAAACAGAGACAACTATAGTTACTGCTGTTCTAATGGCGTTCTGCAGCAGCCTGATCTCTGGACCATTTGAGAACACAATGTATGTCTGCACTAGTTGTTTAACTCCAACAGAACAGTCACATGAACTGCTTACCTGCCAACGGGACTCACCAAGTTTCCTCAAAAAGACGTCCTCTACTCATATGCTCAATATTGTCTCACATATCAGGGATTTATTGGCTGTGTTTGTGGAGACTAAGACTGCATTTCAGAACACTCGTCTATTTGCAAAAGGTTTCAGCGTGCAGATGAAAGATTTTTATGCATGACTTTGTGCATAAAGCTGTGATGTAGAGGCAAAATAAAACTTTCATTTCTGCCGCTCTCTTTGCATAAGCCTATGTGCATATTGCAGACCTGCCAACCCGGGGCATATCTTTTAGTACCACATCGGTGTCGCCCACCTTTCGCTTTGCAAATATCTATCTTCCCAATCTCAACATCTTATACAAACATACAAATCATCAGTAATGTAACACATACAATTATATTCCTCAGTAGACTTTGATACTTGACAATTAAATAATAATATATAAATATTTTGTTGCAAGATAAACACAGAATCCACATGAGTTTTAATTCATAAATGAATTAAAACTCATGTGGATTCTTTTTCTTTTCCTTTATTTTATTTTCACCTAATAATAAATGTAATCAACTCATATGAGCGAGTGTTATATTGGCCTAACGACTTAATGAAGCCTATTCAGAGGGAAATGTTTAAAGCTGTACCTGTGGAATGTGCTGTATTATTTCCTGAATTTGAATGTTTGATAAAAAAACGGCACCTGTTCTCTCTGACTCTATAAGTAAGATCTAAGTCATTGAACGCCTCCTGTTTCCATTTTATAAATGGCTTTTGTACCAAAGGACACTAAATGTTATAACTACGCAAAATGCATACAGGTTGGCAGGTCTGATATTGATAGGATCACAGATTTATGTTATAAGCTAGTGCATAATGTATATATGCAAAGTTTTTGTAAACTATATTTAAAAAACATTTCTCAATGCTCGGTTCTAACAATACATTTTGTAAATTCCATAATGCCAACGCAAATAATCTTTTACACAATATCACTGCATTTCCATTGAACTTCAGACATACAATAACCTTGCACTGCAGCTGTATTCTGGCAAGATTTGTGAGTTGAAAAACTCACAATAATCTATCTACCTGCTCCAAACAAAGTATTTGCGGCAAAACCTTGGTCTAACTTGGCCAGTGTGTCCAATGACTTAGCAGCACTGACAGGTCTGGGCGTGTTTTAGGTTTGAAGATGTAGCAGACATTTTACTGTTACAAACCCTACAACCCTTCTGCAAACGCTTTCAACGCTAGCCCTTCCAGATGGTACTGTGGAGCAGACTATGTTCTGTGGAGCAGTTCTATCTGGCAAAGTCAGGTTAGACATACAATACTTGCATACTGCCTAAAGGCACAATGCTCCCTCAAGAAGTTCACAATATTTTTTTTCTGTGTCTTTGGGTGAGTCTTAATTTTCTTCCAACATCATGGAAAATCTTTCAGGCAGGGCCCATGTTATTTATGGCTCTTACCTTGGGATGGTTCCTGCTGAGTCGCTGCCCATGACAATCTAAGATGGATGGGTTAAATGCATTGAAAGGATTGAGTGTGACAAAATTTTTGAATGACAAAAGAGAGGGTAATTGTCAACGTCAGTCTTGGTTTTTGATTGCATTAAACATTGACACATTGCCATACCATGTGATAATTTAAATCCTCTGCAGTGTAACAGCTATATAATATAACAGCATATTTCAATGCCACATTAAATTGTTCTAAATCCGGTTTTGCCTGTGTATGTTTCTTCCTCACACCTTCTCAAAGCTGCTACAAGGTCTCCTCACTCAGCTGCAGTGTGTTAATTGTAAGGCTAATATTATCTCATCCAAGGGCAGAGAGGGGCGGGAGGATGAGAAAGCGGACCGAACATATGGCCATGAAGGCTCGTCTCACGGCTCGGCCCACTGAGAAGCACACTCGGCTGGACCAGAGGAGGGAGCGGCCTGCATGTTGATGAGACCTGTTTTCCCTTAACTAAGCCAGGGTGCTGTCTTCTGTCTCTCACTTGCAGCCATCTGTACTTAATTGACTAATGTGTAGTTCAAGAGGCATCAAAGGTCAATTCAACATGTTTATAGATGATTTTGTTTAGTTTCCAAAATGCATTGACAATTTTTTTCTGTATGGGCACGGCTTGCATATTGTTATTGCTCTTACTGTTACGTTAAACCAGGCAATGTGAGAACTGAGCTGTGAACTCTGCATTTAATGCATTTTTATCTCCTGTGTCCCCAGTTGCATGGGCCCTCTCGACCTGAGTTTGATTTCCATGGGGTGGGACAAATGGATGCAGATTAACCCAATCAGAAAAATGAATAACCTGACGTAAACAGTTTGACAATGGGACTAGTTTCACTTTTTATGAGTCATTGCATAAAGTCTGCCTTGTTTTAGATAAACGATTATTATTGGTCGAATTATGTTGAGCTAGGATGGAAGACAGGTTTAATGGGTTCCAGACCCACTAGACTTAGCTAAGAAAGTCGGTGGGTCTGGCTGGTCAGACTACATTTGGTTCTCAATTTTTTTTCTTTCAAAAAGCATTCATGTCATTTTTTCTCACTGCTTTTTTCTTCCTAAAATATGTTTTCAGAGTGCCAAAAAAAATTTCACATTGCACTTGCAGGAGTTTTTAGTAAGTAATAGTGACTGTTTCCGGTTCCATTTTCTATTGATAGTTTAGCCTTTATTCCATAGTGAGAAAGAAGGAGTTAGGAGAAGTATGGCTTATGGTATTATAACTCCAAAAATAACAAATATAGGAGTGACGTTGTAGTGATGCATTGTACTGTACATTTATAAAATAGGTATGTAATGCTGATATTGTAATTCTGATTTACTGCTACAATTTTAAGGGCTATTTACATGACAATGATGGTCAGAAAAAACAAACAGTCATGTCATCACCAATTTGAATTGACAGAGTCACAATATGCGTTCACACAGAGCCACCCAAAACTCCCAAAACTATCTAGTACATATGCCAGAACAGTGGCGGATTCTACAAAATGCGTTGTTATGTATTCTTCATTTATTTATTTTTTGATTGGTGAGACTGGGTAAAAAAAATAAAAAAAAATAAAAATTATTAAGGTTTGGTTAATTTACATAACCAAATACCCAGTGGTTCTTTCTAAATAAACCAAACCATCTCTTGTCTTTGCACACACCGGCTGCCATCTGCACCCTGAATGGACCCTTTCTGGGAAGGGGGGTTGATGGGGGTGAAACACAGCTCTTCAGAGGATGGGCTGTAGTTCACCCGCGCCTGTCTGCTTTGAGAGATCATTGAGAAAAAAGATCTATTTTTAGAAGTGAAGCGGGGAGGGCTGGGCATAAGCAGTGAGCGCACATAAATCTATGGCTGAGCCTGATGAGGACTGATCGTTTTTTCCAAAACAACGTCGTGAAGGAGGAACAAGCTCTCTCTCATACTTCACACATGATCATATGAGGCATACATAAGCCCTGGAAGAACACACATCTCTGGATACGGTCCTATTGTGCATATATATATATATATATATATGTATATATATATATATATATATATATATATATATATACATATATACACACACATGCACACACACGCACACACATCCTCCCTAGCAACGGGACACGTGATGCTTGTATTGTATGCCCAACCTTTTCGTGTTGCCTCTCTGTCTCTAATCCCCGTCTTTCATCCTGACAGGTGCCAGCGGCTGGTGGAACTGGCCGCGACGCGTGATCGGAGCGGGCAGGATGGACACATGGACTGGTAGCAATCTGAGGTCACACACGAGTCCCTCTGTGAAAATAAAGATAGAAATGAGCAATTTTACAACAATAAGTGAACAACTAGTTTTAGCACAATCAAGATAAGGTGACTGCATTTTCAAACCTTAATTATTTGACTGCAAATCCAACAGCACTTTAACAAAAAGGAAAATGATGTCACCCAAAGTGGTATTTGTAGTAATGTATTTGAGAAAAGATGTTTATTCATCTATTAATATATTGTAATATACTGTAAATCATCTAAGAAATTATGCCTTATGAGAAGGTTCAGCGCAGACCAGAAGCTTTGGCCAATCACTAAACACTGTCAAATAAAGCCTGCTCCCTGTAATCAACACCAATGTCAACAAGGAAGAAATGGCTACGAAATTGTACAGAAAATGTGTTAATTCCAAATGAAATGAAAACAAAGAGAAGGGAAGCAAAATGTAACACCAAAAAATTTTGACAATGCATTCATGAGAAGTTTAACTATACAAAGATAAAGGATAGTTCTACTGGGCATTACACAAGAACGGATAAACACAGGCCAAAAGCTTTAAAATTATTTGCTAACATAAATACTCAACCATTTTCAAGTAACTGTGAGGTGGTCTGTACTCATTATATAACATTTTCCGGAGTCGTTAGATCAGTCTTTAGCCCTATTAATCATGGAAGATTCATCCTTAGTAGTTCCTCATTAAATGCTTGCATTTAAGCAGTTGTGGTTTCAGCCCATACTGTTTAAAGACAATAAACAGGCACTGATTTTACTAAAAAAATTTTACTAAAAAAATCCATTTTTCTCTCAAATTTTGTTCACAAATCTGTCCAAATCTGTGTTAGTGAGCACTTCTCCTTTGCCGAGATAACCCACCCACCTTACAGGTGTGTTATGTCAAAATGCTGATTAGAGAGCATGATTATTGTGTGCCTTAGACCACTCTAAAATGTGCAGTTTTATCACACAGCACAATGCCACAAAACACAATACAAGTTTTGATGGAGCATGCGATTGGCCTGCTGACTGCAGGAATGTCGACCAGAGCTGTTGCCCGTGAATTTAATGTTTATTTCTCTACAGTAAGCCGTCTCCAAAGGTGTTTTAGAGAATTTGGCAGTACATCCAACCGGCCTCACAACCACAGACCACATGTAACCACACCAGCCCTCCACATCCAGCATCTTCACCTCCAAGATCCTCTGAGACCAGCCACCCATACAGCTGCTGCAACAATCGGTTTGCATAACCAAAGGGTAGCAAGCGCTTGCGCTATCCACTATATATACAATCATTGATCTGTACACTATTCCTAGAAACTGAAAACATCCCAAGTCTTGCATGCTTATAATACTCACACAACATGTCCCCAATTGAGCATGTTTGGGATGCTCTGGATCGACGTATACTACAGTGTTTTCCAGTTTCGGCTAATATCCAGCAACTTTGCACAGCCATTAAAGTTCTGTTATTAAAGCCATTATAGGTCACAGCTAATACTATGTTGTTAGATCTTCAGGTTTAATTCATGAAAAATGGAGGAAAAAACAAATGTGTGCGTTTAAATTTATGTTTAGTGTACATTTTTATTCATGCATCCAAAAAATCCTCAACACACTATGCCCTTGTTTAAGGTAAAGTTCTTCTACATAACACTGCCACTTTTTTTCTTGGTGTAATCTGTGTGACTAGTTTGATATAAAGCCAACCAATAGACAGACAGAAAGCTACTCACAAACCACAAACCCTTTCCGACTACCCACAAGTCCTCATTAATTCTTCAACATATCAATCTTTTTTGGTAAAAACTCCAAAGAGTCCCAAGTCCATCTCGTTCCGAGCTCCTGTCCTGTGTATATCCCCCCTCCTTCTCTAATTCCTCCTCCCCTCGCCGTCACCTAATCTGGGTCCTACACCTCTCTTTCATGTTTTTATTCCCTACCCTGCTCTCGACCTCTCCTACTGATTGTGCGCTGACCCTGCAAAAAAAAGCAAAGGCGTTCTTTCGGTTTTAATTATTCATGTGTGATGAGAGGCTCCAGTTTCTCTCCACCACCAGCCAAGAAAAAGTGCTGCTACAGTTGGTGTGTGGCTCAATTGTAATGTTTTGTTATTAGCTTAGTCTTGTACAATTTTATACATTTCTGCAGAACCATATACAAAAAAGTAAGGAGTTTCTTAAGTGGACTTATATTTTGTCTATGATTTAATTAGTTAGTATAAACCAAAAGTCTTGTCTTATTGTGCTTTCATCCTTGTGACATAATGTAAAGCCCTATATTGTTCACATAAACTTACTGCCACATAAAGAGATATAATTTAAGATACATACAGTATATAGCATCAAAAACAGGTGCAATGGATATAAAATAGCGCACAGATATACAGCAGGCAATGCATATTCAGGAAGTACAGTGCGCATATACCAAAGATAATAAAACAGTGCAATATTTTGTTGCATGTAATATTTGATAGCATACAATGTACATTAAGCCAAAGCAGAGATGCTTGTACCAGATTATATCTTAACTTAGCTTAGCTCATTTCCATCTATAGTCCTATATTTTACATGTTTTTGGTGGTAAGGAAAACTTATGCAGACATGGGGAGAACTGACTGATTTTTATTAATAACCTGTGATGCTGGTGTGACACTATGTACCTGCGAGTTGAAGGGATTGCTTCCATGTTGTGACCACACATAACTTATTACAGCAACATAAATTTGCATTACAATAAAGATATTTATTAAAAGCAATTTTTATTCCCATTTTATCAGTTGGTATAGGTACATTAAAATGATGGATGGATACCACAAGTTGATTCATGCTAATTAATCATGTCTCAATTTTGCCATTGCTTTTGCCCTATAGGTAAAGTTCTTACCTAACAGTAACATTCTGGCTTGTTTTGGGAATTATGAATGTGCAAACGTTTGTTTGGATCAAACAAGCAAACTCCTTGGTCCTGGTGGGACTCTAGTGGGATTTGATTAAAGGTGAAAATACAAAATGGATCAAACAACATCCAAAGACGACAAAACAAATGCACATCTAATGGGGAAATTTGGAAAATATGTTGTATGTACGTAACAGTTGCTTGTGGACACTGCTGAGAGTTTTAACAAATGAGCTGACAGTGGGCACAATTGGGATCCGCCAACATTACTCTTCTAAACTAATTCTTTATGAAAGTCCATTTTACCATAATTTGCATAATTTATATCAGAATTTACTAGCTGAACGAGCAAACTTTGGACCAATAGAAGAGCCAGATTTAGTGCAATGCCTTATTCTGTTCTATCAGACAGATGAAATAATTAAGGGCAAATTACTGCAATCATTACAGAAAGGATCTATGTGCGGTCATGTGCTTGGTGTCTATACGTTCCTTTATTGTAGTGGATTTTAAAAGGATCGGTCAAAGAGAATCATTAACATAATGACTGAGGACAATCAATCATGGCATTTTTAGTAAAGCTATAAACTAGGTACTGAGTGACCTATGTGTTGCAGATTAGGATGGATGGGACAATGGAAAATATGGAGGAGTGACGCAGTCAAAACCAAACCCAAAAAAGTCAAACTTGTTCATGACACTAATTTATAAGACCAAGCACCAAACTCTCTTCTTTCCCCCAATGACACCACTCACAACTCCACATGACACCTCCAGCACAAGCGCAAATTTAAACTCCTTACAAACTTCACCATTAGGCTGACAAATGAAAAGCGGGCTTTAAGTCGACAGAGCGCGTCTCAAAAGCTGGTAAGGACTGGATGGAAGGGGATTATAGGGGTCTCATCTCCGCGATACGGACCACAAATCACTGACAGTCAGAGTGTTTCGGAGTGTCACGCTTCTGATGCACAAAAGTCTGGGAGTTCATTACCCCGCATATCATCAGCAAGCACACTGAGGAGCCCGGAGCGGTTCGCAAACTGCTTTTTCTGTGTTTTACTCCCCCCAAATCCTGTACCATCACTTTCCCTGTGTAGAGTGAAGAGCACAGTCATCATTATACACCTCAAAACCCCAAATGTGACATCCTGTATAATGGCCAGTTAAAGTTTTGACACCATTACTGAGTCTAGGAACATCCATGATGGGTTGGAATAAGGTAACTGTCACTTAAAACTGCAGGGCATAACCTTTTTGGTTAAACCTGAGGAAAACTGAAAGCATTTTGTAAAAAGAATGATATGAGAAATAAATAAACAAACCAAGACCTTATCTAGGCCTTAACTGAAAGCAAAGTAAAATGTGCATAAATATTGAATGCAATCACCAAGGTTCTAATAACTGTAGGATCACATTGCTACAAAGCTACAAGTTCAAAGGAAACTCTCACATTTGGTTATGTTTGGGTGGATTGTTGTTCCATCAATAATAATAGATTATAGATTGACTCCACTGTCATAAAATGAATTGCTAACTACTGAGCCTGGTATATCAAGTAGTAATGACATAAATAAATAAAAATGGACAGCCCCTCTTCAAAAAGTGATTTTGTGAATGTAAAAAGAGACCTCTAATATTTGGCGTCGGGGAACTTACCACTTTTCCCAAATGGCCTATTTAGTCCTGTTTGTTGCCTGTTTTCCTAATCATGGACTTTTAAAGCATTTTTATGTCACTGCACTGTCCTGCCTTTGAGTCTAGTTGCTGGACAGATGGACAGATGTAACGACATGTTTAGTCCATAATGCGCCTGCTTTATGGACCACATAATTCAGAAATTATCACAGCATCCCCAAATTGTTTTGGAGAATGCACCAATGAGCAAAAAAATAATAAAAAGTGCCAATGACTCGATCAGGATCTGCCTAACATTACATTCATGGTTGTACCACCTCATGCAGAGTATGTTTTTAAATCATATCATCACTGAAAATAGGGACTTTGAAAATTGGTACAATGACAGGTAAAGGTAGAGCGCTGGTAGGTGTTGGTAGATGTTGGTGAAGGAAAAAGTGGTGGGCCGGTTTAGACTTTAGGAAAGGAACCCAGAAGAACAGAGGTTGGTATATTTTGCTAAAAGTATGGAGATGGCTGTGGTGAACACATACTTTGATAAAAGGCAGGAACACATGGTGACATATAAGAGTGGTGGCAGGAGCACTCAGGTGGACTATATCTTATGTAGATGCTGTAATCTGATGGAAATTAGCGATTGCAAAGTAGTGGCAGGAGAGAGTGTAGCTAAACAACATAGGATGCTGGTGTGTAGGATGGCTCTGGTGGTGAGGAAGATGAAGAGAGTAAAGGCAGAGAAGTAGACAAAGTGGTGAAGTTGGAAAAGGAAGAGTGCTGTGGTTTTCAGGGAGAAGTTGAGACAAGTTTTAAGGGCTTCCAGGGCTTCCAGGGCTTCCATGTGACTGGATTACTACATCCAAGGTGATGAAGAGACAGGTAGAAAACTGCCATCTGGGAGGAGGAAGGACGACTTGGTAGTGGAGATGCAGCGTGAGGTTAAGATAGAGGTGGCAAAGGCCAAACAGAAAGCTCGTGCGGACATGTATGCAAGGTTAAACAGTAAGGAAAGTGAGAGGCATAAGACTAGAGATGGAAAGGATGTGCAGCAGGTTAAAGTGATTGGTGACAGGTGACAGGAGGGTGAGGGAAAAGATGGAAAGAGTACATTGAGGAACTGATGAATGAGGAAAATGACAGGGAAAGAAGCTATGTTGTTCAACAAGGTGTTTTATTGCCAATTTTTAAGAACAAGGGAGATGTGCAGAGTAATGGAAACTACAGACGTATTAAGCTGTCACACAATTAAGTTGTAGGAAAGACTAGTGGAAGGGGAGAAGTGAGCGTCTGTGAGCAGTAGTATGGTTTCATGCCAAGAAAGAGCACTATAGACACAATATTTGCTTTGAGTATGTTGATGGAGAAGCAAAAAGAGGGTCAGAAAGAACGGCATTGTGTAGATCTAGAGGAAGTGTATGACAGGGTGCCAAGAGAGGAGCTGTGGTATTGTATGAGGATCTGGACTGGTAGAGAAGTGTGTTAGAGTGGTGTAGGATAGGTATGAGAGCAGTAGGACAGCAGTAAGGTGTGACAAAGGAGTTCACAATGAAGGTGGGACTGCATCAGGGATCAGCTTTGAGCCTCTTCTTGTTTGCGGTGGTGATGGACAGGCTGACAGATGAGGTCAGACAGGAATCTCCATGGACTACAATGTTTGCGGATGACATTGGGATCTGTAGTGAGAGCAGGGAGAAGGTGGAGGAAAGTCTGGAAAGGTGGACGTTTGCTCTGGAAAGAACAGGAATGAAGGTTAGTTGCAGCAAGACAGAATACATGTGTGTGAATGAGAGGGATCCAAGTGGAACAGTGAGGTTACAGGCAGAAGAGGTAAAGAAGGTGTAGAATTTTAAGTAACTAGGGTCTAATTAAAGGTGTACAGAACAGTATGAGACCTGTTTAGAGACAGTTGCACTGAGGAAATGATTGACTAAAGGATTGAGGATGGATAGAATCAGGAATGAGTCCTTCAGTGGGACAGCTCATGTGAGGTGTTTTTTGAGACTAAGTTGTCAAGGCCAGGTTGAGATGGTTTGAACATGTTCAGAAGATGGAGAGTGAATATACTGGTCAAAGGATGCTGAGGCTAGAGCTGCCAGAATGTAGGGTGTAGTTATGGAGGACATGGATGTACTCAGTTTGAGAGAAGAGGATACAGAGGATAGGGGCTAGATGGATGATTTACTGTGGCGACCCCTGAAAAGAACAGCCGAAAGGAAAAGAAGATCACGGGTATTGTTGTATGATGTGATAACAACTATCGTCACATTTTTGTCTTTTTAGCCGACAGCTACCTTACCCCATGCATTTAGAAAAACTGCTAGTAAAATATCTATTTCTGTTTTCACCAGTACAACAGCATGTCAAAAAAGTGTATACTTACATATTTATCTCTCTGTTCAGAGAGGTCATTAATCTGTCCTAAAAACACCTGCACGCCACCATATCGTCTCTGCATCTCCATGACAACGCCACTCCTCCCGCCAGGCGCCAGGGTCACCCACTCAGGCGAGCTCATTAGGGCTGTTGTCACGTTGGCCGTGTGCCCCTGGGTGCCTTTGAAGATGACACCGCGTGTGTGCGTACAGCTGTGAGAGCTCCTGTGTGTGTTTTAGGAGGTTAGTCTGTGTGGAGCAGCAGAGAGACTAGGTTTTTAGGAGGGATAATAAAAATTGGTAGACTAGAGGTGGCCTTGAAACCTTTCAATGTTGAGTCTGGTGTCAGAAAGCATGTTTGGAATGAGGCCATGAAGTGCACAGCAACACAGTGGTTAAAAAAAAGAAGCTAGTAGCTAGTAATGCTAACACAAGTTAAGTAGGCGTTATACCTGTTAGCTTGTTATTTATTGGGTCTGACCGAGAAAAGAACATTCAGCAGAAAGATGGTCCACCAGCGCAATCCTATATATGCTGTTTTAGATTTTAAAGTAATGAAGGCAAAAGCACTGCAACATTTATGTTTGTATTAACGTTATGTTTTATTCTCATGAAACAAGTTTGCTTTGTGTTGTTGTGTGCATGTCACACCACCATTTTAGTAAAAGAGGAAGTGACTAATAAGCACTTATACAAGAAAATCTACTACAATGATATGTCTTCAAATCAATGAGATATTTATATTTTTGTCCAGTATCCTGTCACCTGTGCAATTTTAACAACCAACAATTAGCTCATCACATATTTGGAAGTTTGTTTTGGAGCATTATGTCAGGTTTTGGTGTCAGACTCAACAACGAGGTAAGCTGATATTCACACAGTAACATGAAATAATTAAGTTGTGTTTTATTCTAGTTGAATTCTATTGTATTTAAATTGTTCTATTGTTGAACACTCCCTGAACAGAACTTACTTTTGAAGACACAGTAAATAATATTGCACTAGATTCACTTTTCAAAGTTCTGCTTCAAAGACTTGTCACTTGGAAATGAGCTCATTGACACATTTTACTTTAGAATTTTGTACAGAACAAAGTTGTGTAGTTTTCATTTGTGTATATCTATTGTGGTGTATGAGAAATTAAATGAGATATTTGACCTTACATTAAGTCAGCTTCAGTCTGGAAGTCAAGCGACCCCTATGTTATGCCTCAAGACCACCCCCACAGCCCCAACTGGACCCACAAGGTCAAGCCATGACCTTGTTTAATGTGTAAAGCATATTTAATTTTTTTTAGAACATAAAAAGATGAAATCTGAATGCGCATGGTCATATTCAGACACATTCTGTACATGTAAGGTACGCTCACTTACCCCTCCACAAGGGCAGTTTAGTCAATGCTCACAAATCAAAACCACAAATGAGACAAATGAAACTGCAACTTCCGACAGGAAAACTTTGATTTTCAAGGATTTAATTCCGTTTGTGATTAATGGTTCTCTGTGATTTGCTCAGGGCTGGCCTCAACCTCTGGGGTCTTGTCTTTACTTATTAATCAGCCATGACTTTGTCACACTGTGCCAGAATGCTCAATTATAGATCGCAGGTCATGTGACTTACACACACAAACAGTACATGCAATCACAGCAGATGTTTAAAATAGAAAAAAAGATATTGGAAATGAAACTGCTTCTCTCAGTAACACAGAGTGAAATTACATCCATGCCCCAGGGAGCTGCTCTTATTCTAACCTGCGCTCCAGCGTGGTCAGCTGAGGGAATTACAATCTGCAGTAGACCAGGACGATTTGTTATCCATCAGTGGAGTCCGCTCATTAGCATAAAGGTCTCTATGTGAGATGGAAAGATATAAATGGACTAAAACCACATGCAGCGTTAGCAGTGTCAAAGTTAAAGGGATAGTGCTTTGTGACTCTGGATCATTTTGTATAGTTACTAAAATAGCTGCAATATTGAGTTGTCAGCACATTCCCTGTTTGAAGCAGACCGGAGCAATGGAAAAGGATCTAAACTATGGGCAGTTGTAATTGTAGTTAGAAAAAAAAAAAAAAAAAAAGATATATTGTTGTGGGACTAAAACTATTCTGGTTCAGACGGTGACAGATGAGTGACTGTATATTAAAAATATATTATTATATTATATTATTGTTATTGCACACTATTGTCATTGTAACCACTGATCCCCATCAGCGGTATTTAAATTTGTAAATAAATAATATTACACACTACAACTACTACAAAATTATCTTCTGAGGTATTCAAAAAAATGGACAAATCTAAAAAACACACAATTGTTTTAAGTGTTTGTACTAGTGTGCCACATCCTATTTTGAAATAATAATAACTCAATAAAATAATTTTATTATTGCCAGTTGTGTTATGTGTTAGGTCTTGTCTTGGTCGGATCTGCTTCTTCTTGCATAAGGTGGGGTACACCCAGCATATTTGTCAGGGTTTAAACTTATGACACAATGATTGTCTATTGGCACTTTTACTAATCAAATATGTAGAAGTCACTGGAGCAAGAGGAAACTCTCCAATAATGCTGTATTCAAATTATATACAATTTTTTTGTTTTCTTAAAAACATTAGCAGTAGGGGCGTCTGGGTGGCTTATCTTGTAGAGGGCATACCACATGCACAGCACCAGGGGTTTGATAGGCTCCATACTATTCCCCATGTCTCGTGTCTTGTCTAGTAGCACTTTCTCTATCAAATCTAGGCTAAAAAGGCCACAAAACAAATACATTATCAGCATTCAGTCATTTACTCGGGGCAAATGTATGTTACAGACTTCGGATACAGTATTCCAAGTCATGTTGTTCTATCACTTCATCCTTTTTCTTTGTTTTGAAGTCTTGACTCCTCCCTTTGTTTCCTGTGGGTTCGGAGTGCACACTGACAGCGCGGCTGACCTCCAGAGTGGATTCAGTGTGACAGTGTCTGTTCGAGGGCCTTGTGGAAGAAGGCTGGCTCCCCTCAGAATGGCCTGAGAGCTTGTCAGTGGGCTGCCTGTCAGCACACAGGCAGGCCGGGGATGTCTGATGCACCGCATGACGACCGGAGGACAGATGGACAAACAGGAATTGGGACAGATGTTCAAAACTGGCTGAAAAGAACAGACTGCATCCCAGTGGTCCATTTTCCCACAAAACATGACCTATTAAATTGATTAAGGTGGCAAATCTGTGGAAAATGTTTATGTTAAATTTTCTGACTGTTTGGCATTCTGAGAAACATTTACAGGAATTTTGTAAAACGGCTGTTAGCATGTTTTTAAATTGTAAATTGTTCTGTTGTCATACTCAAAAAGGCTTCCAATTGCTTTGACCTAGATATAAAAATGCTGTCCTGGTCTGAAGCATTTTCAAAAAAATGGATTACACTCTCTGTTTCAGTTACATGAAGGCAAGCAAAAAAACTTTTTGGACGAGTGCATTTCCAGCATCCTAATTGCATGCACATTCTTTTGTTATATCTTAGGCTCCGTGGAGCATCACATCCACACCCTGCAGAGCCTCCACATAATGGCTTCCTCTGTTCTCCTATTTATCCAGGATCTTCAATCAAAAAATTTTCAACCAATCATACCTTGCAGTAAATATTTCTTATGCTTGAATAAGCGTAGACATAAGAAGGCCCCAGTGCATGCACTGTACCATATGGCTATATATTATTTGTGAATAAGAATAAGCATTTCAATCTCTAGTGCTCCTAAATCACTAGTACAACCGCCTCAAATGTTACCATTCTCAAAAACATGACATTTATTACAGTTTCCAAAGCTATGTTTGACTAGAAGAGCTGGGAAAAGAATAACATTTTAATCACAGATTTGTGTGTAATTTTGTGGCAAGTCAGAGTGGCTATTTCCACAGCACGCACCAAGTGCCTTTGCTACAGCAGCAGGGACTGTGTTTAACGTACATGTATGTTATGACGACTAGGGATGTACCAGTCTAATACTGTCCCTAATACATTTAAATCAAGTATATGTTAATAGGGCTATTACATGGTGCCTATTTACTTTTTTTCTGTGTTTAGAGTGTGTGCTGCGACAAGAGCCGGCAGCAGACACAGCACATTGACACTTCACTTTATACTCAGCATGAAACGAGTCAAAGAGTCAGCAATGTGTGTGTATTCAGACTTCCACTGACAAGCCATGTTGCGACAACAACTAAGACTTCTCAAGAAACCAGTACCTTGTCTTTTTTTTAACCTGACTCTACCAAATAGAACTGCTCCACAGAACATAGCCTTTATTTATCAACTGCAGTTATCCAATCAGAGCAGCGCCATGCTGTTTGCGTTCTTAACAGTCAAATGGCCGCCACATCTTCAGACCTAAAACACGCCCAGACCTGTCTGTACTGCCACATTATTGGACACAACAAGACCAGGTTTTGGACCATGACTACTTTGCTTGGAAAAGGGCAAGATTGATTTTTGAAAGTTGGTAAACTCATAAAGCTCGCAAGAATCCAGCTGCAGCGCAAGACTATCATCTTTTACTTAAGCACATCAATGAAAGCAGCTAGCGGAGGGTCAATGCAAAACAAAACAAGTGGATGGAGTTTCTTTCTCTGCAACACCAGACACTACTTATTACTAAAACCCCAGTTTAATAATACATGAACCTACTGTAACTTGAACATAAAGCACCAATACATACATGTTTCTTAATAATCTTTCAAAATATAAAATGAGTATTTAACATCACATGCAGACAACAGATTTATTTTCATTTATCAAAAACAATATGGATATTATAGTATTTTGTGTGCAGGAGATAAGGGTGGCCTGCTTATGAAGTTTTACTGTGGCTCATTCCTACACATGCGGTGTAGGTGAGTGGCCTTTGATCTGTGGTGCTTTGGGAGTGCTCCAGCCACGCTAAAGGCACTGCACCATTTGTTGGCCTAATTAAGAATTCATTGGCCACTAACAATGAATTCTGACCTCCATTTCCTGCACCTTGGCCTCCCCCCCAGCCTGAGCCTAGCAAATCAGCCCGGAGTGATACACCCAGTCTGAGGGATGACTACAGTGTGGCTCGCTGCAGAAAGGGGAGGGGCAAAGGATGAGAGAGTATGAAAAAAGGAAGGGCAAAAGGAATCATGAGATGGTAGGGAGAACAGAAAGAGGATGAGGAAAGGGCATAGGAGAAAAGCAGGCAGGAAGGATGGGCTAATGAGTTGGCCGGCATTCAAAGAAAACTGCAAAGAGGGCAGAATGAGGCTGGCACCAACAGAGAGCCTTGAGGAACACCCAGCCCAGTCTCCAAAAATATGGAGAAATTAAAATGTTAATCACAAGAACAAGACACGATTCATTTGAATAGTCAAACACATTTTGCTTTTTTGTGTTTTTACCTTTATATTCTCAGTCTAACCAACATACCATACTTTAGTAACCACACCACATTGGAACTGTAACACTGGAACTAAAGCCAAGGGGTTTAACAAACATGCATATAATTAGACAAAGACTTTGGTATATCTATAATGTTATTTAAAATTTGGCACAGAAGCTGTTAAGAGACATAGAAGAGGCAAACTGAGGCTGGCATCAACACAGTGCCCTGAGGAATGCCTGAGGTCCTGATAAATACATTGTCTGTATACACCACTATTATCCCAGCAGGAGACATTGCACTAACCTTCCCCCAGGTGACACATACCTACACACCATCCAGATGTATGAACCCTGTTATTGCTTCAGATGAAGCTCAATAATGAATAGTTAATTATAAATAGTCCTTATTCCATCGACCTTTATCTGTGACCTGTATGTCCCTCATTCACCTTACACAGCGAACCTGCTCAGAGGTCAGGACAGTACTGCTGCTCTTAATGCTGTACAAAACAAATGTATCGTCTACGTTTAAGCCCTCCCCACTGCCAGGACAATATCAGCTGATTTAGAGTGCGGCGGCTCCCTGTCACCACGGCTTGGGCTGCACTCAATATGCTTGGCTGAATACGAGCAGGACAGATTGCTCATTCACGCAAAGCGACGACAAAGACAGATCCTTCACTTCCCTGTGCACATCCGAATGCACCGACTAGCACGCAGACAAGTGTCCTCAAACACATGCACACACCCGTACACGCACACACACGGCTCAGCATGATAGATGGGGAAAGACACAAAGGTCAGCAGTCAGCGGTGCTTTACTTTAGACAGGACCAGGGTTCTTTTACATCACCTTGACTTAGGAGATTGAGCTGACCCAAAGCCTTCCACAGTTGCTGCAGTGTAACATACAGTAGAGGTCAGCAACAGTTTTAAATGGATAGCTAAGCATTATGTAAAAATATGTTCTATAACTTTTTTTCATTCAGTAAGTACTGACAGCACACTCCCAGTTTGGAGATCCAGCAATGACAGTCTTTCTGTTATGTATGAGTGCTAATAGGGTCACTGAAAACACAACCAACCAAAAATGCTAAAACTTCAAAAAAGTTACTAAAAGTTGCGGACAAGCTTGTGTCACTGTATTTTTTGTGTAATTTTCTCTGCAATTCTGTAACATTACTGACTGTCACAATGAACGTCTCAGATTTACTTTGCTATCTTGGTTGCATCTTGTTGCCTGTCACACTGTGATTAAAGGCAATGTTTAGAATAGGGACACTCAAAGATGGCACCAAAGCTCTCCTATGTAGTTTGTGTTTATATGTTTTGTCTGTTCAATGTTCATGTTTCTTTGAGCTTCTATCAACTGCTTTCCACTGTGGTTCAAAAACATAAATATGTTTAAAGAACATGAGTTTGTAAAAAATGGACAAAAATATAATAAAGTAAATCTATACTACTGTATGATTGCAGCAGAATTTGTTCTAATTGTCCTTAATTTAAGATATTTGTTGCAAACTCTGGTCGTACAACTGTAAAATATACTAGTGTTGTTCGACAGTGAAACAACTAAGTCACCTGCCGAAGCAGAAATGCATGCTCTGTAGCATTGCACTACCCAAACATACCGTAAGTACAAAATACTTACCGTCCCTTTAAAGAGCCATCCACACCATCCACGTTCCCTGGGATTATTTAACCTTTACTGTTGCGACCCAACCATGGGCCACATAGTCATCCCACATAGATGTTGCGAGCATGTGAGCTCTGGGCTAATTTTATTTAGCCCTAATAGAGCTGCAGGTCTTACACCTGTCAATCACTACAAGAACAAAGCTGAATAGTTTTGTGGTGTGCAGTTCTTGGGCTACAAAAGTGTTATTTCCCGTTTTTTTTTCCTGGGTTTTTTCAAACAAAAAATTAAACACCTTGTTTTAACTTATTTAACAATCTAACTATATATATATATATATATATATATATATATATATATATATATATATATATATATATATATATATATATATATATATATATATCATATGAATTAAAGAAAAAAAAACTGTGTTAAATACTAAGAACAATAAACTGAGCCCTCCTCCTCTGTTCAAAGAAGGCTTTTCCATTTGAACAAAATGGCTTCCCTTACCACTTGCAAACTATCTGGCCGCTCTGGATAAAATTCAGACATTGCTGTCCTCAAAGGAATTGTCCTTTCTCTTTAAGGTGGAGGTGGACTGCTGACTCAGGTCCTCCAGAATTGGCTCTTCTGTGCTGATACATCCTCTTGTGAAGCTGTTGTTTTGTTTCTCCTTTCATGACACAATGTATCAGTTTAACAATAAACATCCCACTTATTGTGTCATTGTCACATAATTTCATCGTATTGTTTTTAATGGACCCGCCTCCTGTCACACTATCAAGTTTCAACTGGAAGAATAAAATAAAAATGGCTAACATTATGCAATGTTTGGTGATGTTTGGTAAAAAATACATTACATGCATGACAAATATGCATTTTAGTTCATATTTCCCACTAGAAAAATATGAAATGTTATTTGGACTAATGTAGGCATTACACATGCGGGTGTGAGGCTTTCTCAAAGAAAGAGCTGTACAGTGATGGTAGCTTAAACTGGAGATAGCTGTTGCTAAAAAAAAATTGCTAGCTTTAATGCTTTGGTTTGTTCAAAAAAAAAAAAACATTTAGCATTTATTCTCTTTAGAATGTGACTGTTTATCATAAGAAATGTGTTTTTTTGTTCCATTTTTAGTAACTCTACCACACCGTTAGAACCACAAGTGTTAGGAGTGTTACGTATGCTATGCTTATTTGGGATGCTTGGGTACCCTTTTTGACATTGGAAAGACTTCCAAAAACAAGTCCTACTTACCACAACCTGTACTGGTCCCGTTCCCATTTATTTTATTGTCCTCAAAGACACTCATAAAAGTTTTTTATCTCGAAACTTTAACAGTTCCATATGCAATAAATCCAAACAGTTATACAATCATAGAGACCATCAGATATTTTACGCATAGTCTAGTAGTTGCCTCATGGCTAAAGGAAATGTGATGGTGATCTTATCTCATCACCAACCCCCACATATCACAGTGCCAGGCTCTAATTAAAAGACTTTATTTGGCCTGCCGTGTCAGGGGTCAGGGGTTGAGCACAGGCTACAACACAACATGACGACTAGGAAACACTGATGATCTCAGAGAAGGAGCGGCCAATAGGATTAGCCGATAAGATTAGCCTTTTGTCTGCGGGGAGTCGGGACATCCGTGAAGAATGTGAAAGTGTGGGCTGTAGTGTCTTCTAATTTTTCTGACATGTTTTTTTAAAGTGCTTACAATGGTTGGGTAGAATGACAAACCACATCAACGCACCATGCTTCAGTACTTCTACATGAGAGACAGACTACAAAGCTAATGGGCAGCAAGTCTGGCAACGTGCTGCCCCAGGGTTAAAGATGACTTACAGTAATAGGATTGGGGTGTTTACTATCTGAAGGTCTTCCTAACAGGATTACACTGTCACTAGTTTTAGGTTGTTTGGTCTTGTTTGATGCCCCCCTGTGTCTCACCAAAACATGCTGCACTTGAACTTTGGTCACATGTGAATTGGTTGGAAACTCTTTAAAGAACCCTTTTGAATATTGTACATATCTAGATTGGGCTAACATACGATGGAATAGCCACAGTAGCCAATGCCAATGACAGCAAGGAGCCCCAGATGGGACACAGAGGGGGTAAGTCTAATTCTCTCATCTGAGTGCAAGAATATCTCATGGAAACACAAATTCAAAAAGCTTAATTAAGAAAATAGCATCATCATTTGATCACACATTGAGAACTCAAGTGATGCTTGGACAAATGGAGATACGGCTGTATCTATAACTACAAACCAGGAAGGGTTGGTCATGATGTGCGACATGTTAGACAGGGCTCCACACATCAAGTCCTTTTTTCAGCATTTTTTTTCTTTACCTTTCCTCAGATTATTACCAAAACCACATTTTTGTAAGCATTTGTAATGACGTTTTAATTACTTTCAGCTTACTCAAGAACCTTTGATAATTTACTAAGGTTGTAGTTCTAGGAATAACTCATGCTCAGTTGCTGAACTTTGATTTAGATAAACAGTATGTTTCCCCATTTTAATATGTGCCACAGGCCTCATGTAAAAAACTCACAGTTGGGCTTGGTGACTTTTGTTCAGCACAGCGTCATATCAAATACTGTACATAGAGCCTGTTTTAATGTCAATGAACTTGTCCTTCTGTACAAACATATTACCAGATGAGCCGTGAAGTAGACTAGAAATTCTTATCAGCTGTTTTGTACTGTTACGTGTCAACTTAAAGTCATCAGTCACAGTGAGGATGTACTCAAGTGTTGGCTCCTCAGCTGGGCATTGGCACACAAGGCGGCTGAGACCTTCTTGGCTGTCACTGGGGAGAGATAGACGGCGTAATTAGCGCTTAGTGCCAGCTTCGAGGGCAGATCCACTGACTGGTGCAGCGTTCTCGCCGAAGGGCCACAGACTGACTGACAGTGGAAAGTGGAGATACAGAGAGGAAAGCATAATGAGCCGCATCTCTGGGTCTGTGTGTTTTAATCTTTTTTGCTTCGACCCCCACTCCTGGGCCTGGGGTGCTGCGATGTCCCTTTCGCTGCGTGCAAGTGTCTGTTGTGACGTGAAGACACGATTGGGTGCTGGGCACAAACACGCATCTCAACACTGCACCCTCATGTTTAATGCATGTACAGCCACATATTCATCCCACATCAGGTGCTCGCTCGTGTGGAAGGCCGGTGTAAAGTCAAGAATCTGCTCAGCACGTAGATAAGATAACACTGCAAATAATTACATTTACAACAGACACATTTGTGTTTTTGTCACAATTAAGATGACACAGTACTTTTTCAACTGCAGCCACTTTAAAAAAACACAAAATTACACTTTACATATTACAATCTGTAATATGTCTATGAAAAGCCTGTTAAATCTCACTCTATACTGTAGTGACTAAGAAGTATGAGAGTCAATCTTATACCATCATTTTATGCCACAATTAGATATATAAATGTCACAAGTCACAAGCTACATTTCAACTCTGGCTCATTAAAAGTAGCGCCAGTGAGTTTCAACTTAAGTGCTTGAAACAAGACAGAATACAAAAAAAAGAAAAAAGAATGAACTGGAAGATTATAGTTTGAAAAACCTTTTTAAGAAAAAGTGACCCCACCCTTACATAGTGCGATAAATACCTCTCAATATTTGATTCAGGTACCAATAAGAATATCCTGTAGAATATTGAATAATATTGCTAAATGGGTGTTTTAAACTGATTTATTCACACAATATTTTTGCTCACCTAAGCAAAAGCATACATTATGAAGAAATCCCTAGTTACGTGCACATGTGACTCTGAATAAACCCTTTACCCCCTAATCCCTTGTTCCCTATATCTCTAATATGAGATACCACAGGTGATCCCCTGCATTATGGTTTCCCTGGAGACGGATTCTAACAGATGTGCTAATTCAGCAGAACGAAAGGTCAGTCAGTGTGACAGTGGCCTACCCTCCTTCACAGGCCCACCTCAACAAGCAGCAAAGCCCAGCAGATAGCAGACTTCTCCTAGGAACAGTTGGAGATTACATTTGTGCTAGATAAAAAAAATAATAACTAAAAAAATGCAGGTTTAGATTTATTGGTTGTTTGGAGGCACAGCATTAGTGACGTACTTGAGCCCTGTGAACCCAACAAAAGGTGCCATCCTGGAGAGGGTGTTTTTGGTGTTGTCAGAGCTCAGTGCTTAAACAGCATAGCATGATAAAGCTGCCGGTCAGTGTGCCGGTATTAAGGGCATCTCTGAAGCCACATACATCTTGCAGTAGACATACAGCTGAATTTACAATGCCAGCAGCTGCCTGACAGGTTAAGACTGGGGTTTAGCTGCCTACAATCTCACCGTTTGGGCTAACTTATCGCTGGTGTGGCAGTTTGGCACAAGATTCATGGCCTGTTCCCCTGCAATGCCTCAATGCTTAAGACTGATGAAAATCTTGGATCAATAAGCAAATAGGAGGTGGAAGGGCAGTATGGCTCCTAATTCATTGGCTGGGAAACTTGGTGGAAGTCGGCCGTAGATGGAGGTGTGCCATCAATCCACGGGCTCAATACTGACCAACCTGTACCTATTAGAGGAATCAAAGCCATGGAAGGTCTCTAAAACCTAATCACCACATGCCATCTACTTCTTGTTGCTGCGATAAAAAACATGAAATTATGATAAAATATTTTGAGCTTGTTCTGCGAGTGTCACCATTTTCTGCACTATGTATGTGAAGGTTCTGAGTCATCCAGGACATCTTGAAGAAAAGGTTTGAGTGAAAGTCTCTTGGAATTAGAGACAAAACATCTTCACCTTGAAAACTTAGTCCAGATGCTTTTACTCAAACCTTTTCTTCACTTCGCACTATGTTACTCAGTGTCCTAATCAAAGCCACTTTGTTCAGAACTATTATACCAGGATTCTCATAACAATATGGGAATTGTTTATTGAATAATATCCATGCAAAAATTGTTCTATTTTTAGCATGAGCTATAGATATAGATATAAATAAGAAAGTGAACTGTGTGTCACAGGGATGCTGAAAATTATATTGCTTAATTCTGAGGGTTGGTCTATAAGACGGATTAATTCAACAAATCAGAGTTGTCAGAGCACTGCAGGTGTCAGGCTTCATCAATCATGCAGCTGCAGATTCACAACATGATGCAGTGCAACAGCTCAGTGGGATTTAGTGTTGTCAAGAGAGGAGCAAACACAAGGAACATCAACACAATTTTAAGGATCAGATTGAGATTGAGTTGCTTCTTCCAAATCATTGAAATGCTCTGTTGTCAAAATCCTGATATAAATGTCTACTGGAGATAAAAGGCAACTGTCCCAGCTTTGTCAAAACATTCTGCAAAGGCCACCAATTTTAGATGACATATACAACAGATTAGGTTTATATAGCATTGACTTACTTATAAAAAATACAATTGTTGTCTGTTTTAATGCCTTAACCTGTACCTTTGTAATTTTCACATTTAGCAACTAGGTTTTCAGTAGTACATGGTTTAGTCTCAGTGGTGTTGCTCCTGTTTGTTTTTCCAGACTGGAAATCTATTGTCAGATATAAATTAGCACATTAAGGACTTTATCTGAATAAATCAAATATATTTGTGTGTGAGCCAGGTTTAGTTTTTCCGCTCAAATGGACAGTATCTCAGTGGCTCCTCAGTGCAGCTTTAAAACCTGAACCAAGTGCACTGTAAAAGTTTTGCTGCAGTGACAAAAAGTCAAATGAGGACAGCTACCTGTGAGAGATGTACTTTATCCTTGAGAAAAGAGAGAAGGAAAGATGAATTTGACTCAGTGGCCATGGTCTGAAACAGCTAATTAATTACAAGGCTAACTAGCGTAGCGAGACAGAGCACATATTCCCCCGTAGCCACTGGTCACATGCTCGGGGATTTGATCGTGTCACTGTTTGCTTTAGCTGTAATTAATTTCGCAAACTGTGCAAATGAGACTAACTACAGTTCCACATTACTGGCAACAGAAATGTGAGTGTGAGCTTCTCTATTAAGTGCAGTGAGCAATAAAGATACAATTTTGTGATGTAACGGCTGGAGAAAAACAAAGATAGGATAAAACTGCGATCTTCAAAACAGAACAAAACATAAAAAAATAATGTATAGAATGGTTTAATGTTAGAGCTCTCTGATTAACAATTTTAGCTTTGTTCAATGCGTCAAACTTGTTACTTGTTAGTCTTCATTGTCAATCTACATGACAGGTCAAATATGACCCCTACAACACAAATCAACAAAACTCTCAAGATTTGATTGAAACTCTATTGGTGGAAAATTGGAGCCAAAATCCAAGGCTCCAAAAGGTGTCCCACTTTGGAAAGGCTTGTTTTTTGACGTCAGTTTAAAAACAGTGTTAAATCTCTTTCTATTTATTGTACCCAACAGAGTCCTTGAAAGTCTTTTGTCTGTCGTTGCACATTTTCCTCCTACCACAATAGATCTTCAGACATTCTATTTTTACTGTTTGGTAATCTTAGTTGCCATAGTACAACTTTTATTTTCTGCAGTCATTTCTACAATGAAAGCACATTAATGTACAGTAGACACACCTTGTGACTCACATCCCATGATTTGAAAGGGACACAGCATTGTTTTCTTTTTGCAACAAATAAGAGGAGACAGCTATTCGAAAGTTGGTGTCATCGATTTAAAAGTCTCTGTCCATCCACACTGCAACCTAAGCAAGAGTTCAAACTACAAGTGTGCCTGCAGCATTTTCAAAAGTTTCTTCTATTGTAGAAATGATGTTACCTGAAAACACAGCAAAAATTGTGGACATAAAGCGAGAACAGCCCTAAAACTACATTTCGCTCTTCACATCAAAGAGCAGCAATAAACAATGTGGTATTTCTGAGTAAAAGCTGAGACTGATAAAGGATGGCAGGACGGCACCATGCTGAGATTGAGATATTGACCTAATAATGTACAAAGAGCTCTGTCGTTCTGCTCCCATCTCATACTTTTTGTCTTTTTCACTGCTCTAGACTGTGTCTGCCCAGTGCGCTTATTTCTCACCTCAATCACCTCCAAGGGGCCAGCAGAGACTTAAGAGGATTTACAGTTATCACTGGCCATAGTTTTACAGAAAGTCACAGAAAGGCTTAAGAACAATGGAGAAAAAGATAGCCAAGTGCACTGTGTAAGGGACATTAAAGAGTAGCGTATGAGTCATTTAGCTGTAGCACTTAAGTATAATAAGATTAGCAGGGTACAGTGTGCACAGACCTTTATGTTTTATGTAATACCAGCACAACGAACAGGTCCCCTTTTTTCCAACACAAGGGAGGCGAACAAATTGGCTGAGTGGAGACAGAGAAAGTGCCAACTCATGCTACTCTTGTGCCTTGTGTAGAGGCATACATTAAAACAAGAGAGCGCATTTTTATTTGCCTTATGCTTCTTTGCTGCACAGGGCCACAATGCACTTCTTTTCTGCCTTTTTTGTAAATATGCATAGTCCACTGACAATATACTTCAAATTGAAATTAAACTTCTGTGGACACTGTCGACATTTCAAACTATATTTAGATGTTTTTCCACAAGACATGGGCTAAGGCTGTATAAATTCATATACATATTATATTAATATACTGTATATATAGTTTGTAGTATGTAGAGCCTGCAGGTTGTCAGCTGAACTTTCCATTCTACTTAAAAGAAAATGACACCAGTCAAATTACTTTGCATAAGAGTACATGTCAGCTTAAAGCTTGTGTGACAAATCTCTTAATATATGATTCAGCAAAATATACAGAACATACAAATATTCAGAATATTGATTAATATCTAAAATTGTGGAAGAGTAAGAGTTCTGATAAGACTAATACATGGGACTAATAATCTCTGGATGTCTTGATCATTAAGTCATTGAGTTGGGACCAATTGAATGTGTAGTCTTATGACAGTTGGGAAGGAGGAGTTCTTGTGGTGTTCTGTCCTGCAGCTCACTGATCTCAGATGCTCACCGGCTGCTCTCTGTTGTTTAAAAGCCCAATGCAGAGGATGGTCCATGTTGTTTAGTGAAGCAACCATCATGTTGTGTGTCAGTTGCTCCGCTGCTTCAGCCAGAGTCTCCAAACTCCACTTCCACTTCCTGTTCCCTCTTTTGCTTCCCAGATCTGCAGCCTCTATATCTCCTCCTGATGTCCTTATGTCCAGATTAGGTCTTCCTCTTTGCGGATCTAGTAGATTTTTTTCTTGTGTAAATAATCCTTGTTGTACTATCCATTGCAATTTTTTAAATACCATTTAAAATGAGAACGCTTTTTATCGTTGGTTTAGTCAATGGCCAAAAAAATACAATAGGTTCATGGAAATAGTAATTAGTGGTTGCCAGTGGCACACAGTACATCTAAGGGGTAAGTGTGTTTACATAAGGTCACTGGAAAATATCATTAGCAGATAAGCATATGCATGTTTATATGGAAGCAAGGAGAAAGCCAGAAACATGCTATTCATATGTGACTTTATTAGTGATGCTTAAGCGTGTTGTCTACAGACAGGCAAAAGGAAGAGCTAATGAGCTTCCCACCCTCACGCCAGGAGTCATCCGGAGGAGAGATCAAAGCTCTCACACACATGTACAGGGCAGGGCAATTGGCTGAGGAACACACACAAGAGCAGAAGAGCTGGTAATTAGTGTGTTGCACGGCACCTTCACACACCTGGTCAGAATCAATGGCAGGATTTAAAGGCAGCCATAAAGTCTCTATCGGTTCTAACAGTGTGTTCTCACAAATGCAGGACTAATAAACTGACCCTGACACAAACCATGGGGGGCAATAAACACATGGGAAGTCAACACAAGGGTACAATTCATCATACGCTGCCCGTGAAAAAATAATATCATTGTTCATGATACTGATGCTTTTACCCCTTCGTTTCAAGTGTGGTCCTCCAAAATCTCTGTTTTAAGGGGTGCACAGGCCTTCCCCTTGATCTAAATGAGTATTGGGACACCACTATATTTCTCGTGAACACACAAAATGAGGGCTTGTAGAAGGGGGATTGGGCTACTTGTCTATTTATTGAGAAAAGGCTGGTCTATTATATTGTTTTATACTATGTAGCCATAAGACATTCTTCTCCAATACATTTGTTTCTCCAAAAACAGAATATCTGCAGAGTTTGGGCTTCTATGTGACTGCAGTGCCCCCGAGAGCTCGACCTAGGCCAATATATGCATGACAGATGACACTGCTGATGTTTGACTTTTTAGAGGTTAGTGCACGGCCTGACTGGCACGCGTCTGTGCATCGACAGGGTGATGTGAAATATCTGGCGTAACACCCAAAGGAGAAGAAGGGATTCCATAAAAATTTTTGCTGATGCCCCAAAATGTCAACTCATATTACCCAGGGTACATCAACAAAGTCATTTTACGGCATAGGCTTTTAGTGTCACTTGGTTTTCCTGTTCTACTTATTTCCCAAATTTACATTTTCATTTGCTATAGATTTGTGGGATATTCCATTTAGCACTTTGACAAGAAGAATGCTAAATATACTTTTCCCTCTCTGGCCAGTTTAGATTTTCTGTCCAGGGCATAATGGAATTTAACTTCTGGTCTGAGTCAATAATCTGACATTATGTGGTTAAGGATCACCAGCTTATATCAATACTATTGTTGTTGTTGTTGTTATCGTTTTTCCTGGAACAGAAACTCAACCTCAGCAAAGGATAAAAATGAACACTGGACACAGTAGAGGATGACCTATGGATATAGATGGACAATCAATTTCTTGGGTTTTCATACATACAAATGTTCACTAAGAAGATGTCAGGTAATTTTCAAACTGTAAAAGTACAAGTGTCAAAACAAGTAAAGGTCTCATGCACCAAATTATAATAGTCTTGGCCTGAATTAAACACATTTCATTGAAATCTTGGACAGAGAGGATTATGTACAGATATATACTGTTATGTGCCTGTGTTACAAAATGTACTTGTTCACATCCCTGTTACTCATCCATGTTGATGATAAACATCACCAATGTACTGCTTTTGGGTTCATGCTGTCACTCATCAACAACACTAACCAACAGTAATAGTTTTCCATTTGTTGAAAAGGAACCACAAGACGTATGGAGTGAATCTGTTGGTCTGAAGCTTCTGACCTGAAAAGAATAAAACAGAACAAAGGTAGACATTTGTCACTATATGCACAACACTATTGTTTAATAAAGCTTACATGATATGAAAACTCGCTTAGTGCAGTTGTCACAAAAACACAACCTAAAGCTTCAAAGACAATTATGACTACAACTGTGGCATTAAACTTGCTGTTTAAGTGCGCGTACACGAGTGCATGACATACTCGCACGTGTTTGTGAAAGATAGACATGTTTGTGGGTTAAGGTGTACAAATATGACAACTTTAGAAACATTCACAAGTCAAATAAAGACTTTAGAGCAGGTAATATACATTGGCTTAATGTGTGATAGTCTAAAAATCTACAAACCCAATTCCTGGAGCCATTGTTCTCATTTAAAATGGACTGTGGCAAAGTGGAAAACTGTTCTGTGGTCAGACAAATCAAAATTTTAAGTTCTTTTTGGAAAACCTTTTGGACTCAATATCATCCAGACTAAAGAGGACAATGACAACCCAAGTTGTTATGAACGCTCAGTACAGAAGCCTGCATCTCTGATGGTATGGGTGTCTAACGAGTGTGTGTGGCATGGGCAGCTTACACATCTGGAAAGGCACCATCAAAGCTGAAAGGTATATCCAAGTTCTAGAACAACATATGCTCCCATCCAGACGTTGTCTCTTTCAGAGAAGACCTTGCATTTTCCAACATAACAATGGCAGACCACATACTGCATCAGTTACAAAATCAGGGCTGCTTAGAAGAAGGATCCGGTTCTGAAATGGCCAGATCTTTCACCCAGAGAAAACATCTGGTGCATCATAAAGAGGAAGATGTGACAAAGAAGACCTAACTAGAAGCCTGTATTAGAGAAGAATGGGACAACATTCCTATTCCTAAACTTGAGAAACTTGTCTCCTCAGTCCCCAGACGTTAGCAGACTGTTATATAAAGAAGAGGAGAGGCCACACAGCGGTAAACATGGCCTTGTCCCAACTTTGTGTTGATGCCATGAAATTAAAAAACAACTTATTTTTTCCTTAAAACAATAAATCTTCTCAGTTTAAACATTTGATATGTCATCTATGTTGTATTCTGAATAAAATATTGAAATTTGAAACATCCACATTATTGCATTCTGTTTTTATTCACAAACTGTACAGTGTCCCAACTTTTTGGAAATTGGGTTTGTATGTCAATTGCAGTGTTTACTTCTGATCAATGACAGCAGAAACTAACACAGGTGTCATACATGGTGGGAAAGTGAGTTAACAGGCTTTGGTTGAGTAAGATTGAACTATTTCTTGACATTTATTCCAATCTGTGGTAGGTTTTTGTTTGTTTCTTTTTCTTTTTTTTTTACTGTACTAGTTACACTAAAGTTACTCAGTTACTAAATGTACTTAAAACGAGGTACAACCAACAACAGCATATTGGTTATGTTTTCCATTTGTTTGAGGTTAAATCAAAAGTAGTATCCTCCAGATGTTGAAAGTCACATGTACAACGCTATTCTTTGGACATATGCTTAATGCTTCCCCCATGACTCTGCTCTGAATAAGTGAAAGAAAATCAATCAATGGATAGCGTTTAAAACCCTGTAAACAGAAGAAATAAACATTTAGTATGTCTCTAACCCCATACCAAAATTAAATAGGTTCTATATTTCCAGATAATTTTAATTTGATAACTTGACATATAACATTCCAAAAGTTAATTTTACAGCTTTAGGCACGTTGAAATGCCCTGATGCAGTCTCTGTCTTAGGGTGAAAAATGGTCATTAGTTATTAAGTTCTGCAGATAAAAGTATGGAAATATAACATTTCCTCTTCCTGTTGACTTAAATGAAAATTAATACCTCTTGTATGTATAGTAACTGTGGTCAGCTCGGATATATGTAATGAGATCATGAAATGATATATTAGCTGTAATATAATGTAGATCTCAGAGGCTAAAACGCTGATGCACCTCTTTAGATGTGGCCACCCAGAGAATCATTTATACTTTACAGCTTCCTCTCGCATACACAAACTCCATCTGTATCCAGCACCGGCTTGGCATCTTTTTGTGCCTCCTCCAGATTGAAACAAATCAAAATATTTAATCACATTCAAATTCATTCTACACTAAATCCTATGTTTGAAAGGGAATCCATCAGCAAGACATAAAATGCAGTTTGCTTTTCGTCCAAGGAAAAGTTATTAAATTGATTCGGGAGTTTGCAAAACCCAGCACTTTCTCTGCCTCCCACCAGCTCCATTTGAATGATGTCACGGATTAGCAGAGCTGTATTGTTTTTCCCATAAAACAGACATATATTAAGCCTTTACCCAACAAAATGACATGCCAGTTTGTGCACATCGTGTCAAACCAATTCCAAAGTCCAAACATTAAACACAGCCTTAGAATTAGCGTTTTAACATGAGGAGAGGCCTGTGGGGGGATTTGTTGAGGAGAGGATCCCAGTGGCAGCAGCAGCACCACTCGGCTTTGTCCAGCTCAGCTCACATCATTAATAACCTCTGAGAAGAACAACGGTTACTCCTTTTGATTTATGGCCCAGTCGCTGTATTTAAGAACAGCTCCAGCAGTGGGCCTGGGCCAGCGTTGAGTAAACCACGGTCTCTGGTGTGCACAGGTCAAGGTTTGTTTTCACAGGGGTCATTGCGTTTGGAGCAGGAAATAGAGAGGGACACAAGCATCAGGGCAGAGGTAGGGCTGGGATGTTACATCATAATTACTGCTCGCTTTCTAGTTCTGGCAAGAATACAAGCCCATGCTCCAACATTTAATGCAGCTGTGCAACAATTTAGGAAATGTGGCTGAGTAAGATAACACTCACTGCATTAAAGCGTTCAAATTATTGCATTATTGCGACTTTAAATAGACCTTTATGCATGCAAACAGTTCCCCCTACAGCTTCCTTCAGTGAATTACACTGTCGTAAATACTCCTAGCGCATCTCTAGACAACAACGCTGACCAGCCACACTAGTTTTGCAAAAAAAGGGCATTTAGTATAGTATTGAAACTCCCGTTTGAACTGCGGTTGGCTGAAATAAAGCCCGTGAATGATACAAATGACACTCTTCACTCTTCAGTAACATAGCATCTTTGCATCTCTGCGAGCTATAAGCTAAAGAAATGTCACATAACAGTAGCTATATCTTGAGGGACATAAAATAACAATAGATCTAATGGAAATAGGAAGAATATAAAGTTGATAGGCAAAGAATCTTTCAAATTCAACAACATAAAAGCCCCATTTGAGTCTTTCCTTGTTTGAGATGGCGCCATTTCGTACAAGCTTGGCCAAGGTTGACTTGAGAACAAGCTCTCTCTTGGTCTAACTGACGTTTTCTCTTCCAACAATGGACATACATGAACATGTATGCTTCCCATTCACTGATATGAGCTTTACACCAGGGCAATAAAATGTTGGTTACATCCGAGCTTTTCTGCTGATACTGCAGAGTAAAATGTTAGATAGCATAAACCGGGGCTATTAATCAAAAATCCCTCTACACCCCCCCCCCACCCACCCACCATAGTTGTCGCGTAGGACAAAATTAGCCCTAGAGACCAGAGCCATCTTTTGTACCAGGCTGTAAACATGAATTTTTGGTGGCGCACTTACACAAGGACCTATTTAGGGGTTCCATGTTCAGTAAAGGCTCAAATTACAAATTCTGTTTTTGGCTCAGAGGGGGATAGTTCAAACACACCACTACAACTCAATTAACCATTGTAAGAACTTAGAAAACTATTTATGAGGGTAAAAATGTTACTTTTGCTTTATGGGAAATATTAGTTGTGTACAGTAAGTACACCAGTAATAAAGTATGTGCGTGCCAATTTATTTTATGCAAATTTGCCTTGTACTTTTTGGTTTTGATTACACTCTGTGTCTATTTTTGTCATTTTTCATTGTTTATTTCTTTTGCCTTGCTGTGTAAAGAACATTTTTAGTCAATTATGAAATAATCTGATGTAAAAGAACCAATTATTATTTATTGTATGTGTGTGTTTGTTGCAAGCTGTGACCGGCAAAGCCTTATTTTGTTTAGTTAAATGCAGAATGATTGAGTTAATACACGGTAACATAGACTTCATTATTAGGGTCAAATGTTACAAACGAGTTAACTTTCCCTTTCTCTTCTTAACAAATGTTGAGTGCTATGAAATATCAAGACTAAACACAGTATTAGCCGTAGTGGAATGAGTTGGACTCAGACAATGACAGTAGTCCAGCTAAACAGTCTAATGAAAGCATGATTGTAGCTGTGCATGTAAATAAACAAAATGTTACAAATGAAAATGTTGTGCAAAGGTTACACAATAGTTTTAAATGTCCTTGTGGCTTTGTACCTGCAAACCTCAGTATTCTGTAGGAGTAGGTTCGGTTTGGGTATCCATGCACTGCTGCTCCTACTGTCCTTAATGACATAGCTAATAAATCTCTACCATCGCCTACAAAACATTTTTAAATGTGACATGTCATGTGTTTTCTAATGTACACATTGAAGATAGACATTAACTGTAAACATTCATTTGTTGGTTCTGGAAATCCATAAGCAACAAGACTTCTGCTTTAAGGAATGTGTCCCTTCTGCTTCTGTGTGCCCCTGCTGGTGCTATTTCTAAAGCTGCATATTACTAGATCAATATGTACCCAGCCAACAGACTCTAGTGTGTGTGTCTACTCTTCTACTGCAGTGCAGAGAGGGACCAAAGAGTGCAAACTCCTCAGTGTTCTGGGACAGCTGCATAAAAAGGTCCTTCCTGAGAATATCTAAATTTGGGAATATGCCTTTATGATACAGTATATAGCACCTCACCTTAAAATAGTCACATGGATGTTTCCCTGACTTTAAACAAACTCAGCGCCAAGTCCCCTGTAACTTCAGGTTGAATCAACATTGTTCTTGTACATTTATGGAACATCATTTCAGCACTTTTTATAACTCTTTAAAAACTGTATTAATAAAAAATACAATCTTTGAACATCAGTGTATCTTACTAGAAAGCTTCATCACAAAGTGAAATAAACTGGATCCCTGGATTAGTTTGCAGTTTATTTAAGGTTGGTGGGGAAAATTGGATTTCCCTCAGAAAACTCACCCAAGCACAGGGAGAACATGCAAACTTCAACTCGAAAGGCCCTGTTCTGCCAGGCAACTGAACTCAGGACCTTCTTACTGTGAGGTCAGCACCAGACTCCTCCTTTCTACAGCCTGTGAACAGCTACTGTATGTTAGTGCTGCAGGGCCATGCTGTTGTTCATGTCCAAAACCAATAGTATCAAACAATTTCCCTCTATTTTTTTTTTTAATAAATCAAGTTAGTTCATAAATGCCCTACACTTATAGGAATGTGTGTTTAAAAAGTTAAATCAGTGTGTTTCTCCTTCAATAGTGCTCAGTTTGTCTACTCTTGGCACCTGGAGCAACAGAACAGGAAGTAATGAGGCTTTCTCTAGGTTCTTTATATGTTTACTAATATATTTATATTTATGAACCTAAAGCCCAATTAAACAGAGAATGGAGATTATATTGTGTAAAATTACCGAACATTAATGAGATGGTTTAAGAAGTAGCTCCAAAAAAATGTGAAAAAGATGATAGAGTCCCTTCCTGGAAACAGAAAGGTGTGAATTGTAGTCAGTCACATTGGCGTCAATTTGCACACACAAGATGTCTGTCATGCTCCAAGCTGTCTTCATCTTATAGGCTTGTGAGGCTCAGAGAGTGAGAAGGACAGCCGGGGCCAGGAGACAGAGATGGAAGCACACAGACAGAATAAGGCATAACAGTGACTGACAGCTGAGCGACGTGAAAAAATAAAATTATGCAGAAAAAGCTCTGAGTCATGGAAGAGCGGGACGATAAGGCTGCTAAATGTACAAGCATCAGCGCAAGTACAAAGTTGGAAAAATGTAGCTGCAGCTTTGTCTTTTTGGGTGGGAAGAAAGTAGACTTTGATCATGACAGAAAGACTTTCTCATCATTAACAGACAGGAAATGAGACTTCTGCGTAATGGGAAGACTTGAGCCATTCTGTGCAACGTAGCCCTGAAAAAGCAACAATGGAGAAATATAGACAGCATAATTAGCAAATAACACTGTTGATAATAAAAACAGCATTTATATATGGACCCTTGAAGCTGCAAATAGGTATGTAAACATAGTAATTGTGTTACATTATAATATATTATAGACACTGTTGCTTATACAGAAAGGAATTGAATTGGACAATCAAAGTGTAATTGTACTGTTATGGCCTCCTAATGATTGAAATATACAATAAGGTTCATGTGTCTTATTGCTGGTGGCATTTAACTCAAATGTACATTAACAGTCAGGCTGCAGATAATGACAGTCTTGCTTTATTTTAGAAAGGAGTGTTTGGAGAGTACACTACAAAAATCAAAAAATGAGTAGTACTTTTTAGTACCTCCTTTGACATTGGAATCTGACCTGGGCTGACCCTTACGAGGCTAATGTCCTTTCAACAACCTCTAAAATGATAGTGTTTCAATGTCATATTATACCTAGAAATAAGAAAATATCAGCAACGACTTGGTTAGAAAAGGTACACAAAAGCACATGGCATGTTAAAGCCTGTTACAGTATCTCTAGTGCGCTGTTGCATTTTCTTTGCTTTGATACATTTTTTCTCTTATACCAAAAACCTTGTAGCCAAAATCAGAATTATAAAGGACATTCCCCAGGAACTAAGGTGGAGGAGGAGATTGAACAGTACCATTGTGTCTAAGATTATGCTCCTCATAAAGGTTTGGCTAACTTATGTTAATATTACAGTATGTGGGTCTAGCAAATGCTTTTTACATCTGATAAAAATTTACAGAACAAGTTTCCACCTAAATAATTTCCATATATTTAGTCATTCCCCAAGAGCTAAGATGGAGAATGGTTTGTAATTGTTCTTATGTAACAAGTAGACATGATGCACTGCAAACAATCACAGACCTCTACTGTAACATATAATGGTTCGAACAGGTATAAATCTATGATGTGCAGCACTGTTGACCTTTTCACATTCTACCTCAACCCAAGCTACATCCCCTCACCAGAACACACTGCACACCCTGCAGTAAACCCAACCATAGATCTTTTGTCAGCGCTTTGTCACATTGTGTTTTATTACAAGGTTAGCCCAAATGTCAGCTGCTTGTCTTCTGTACATTGTACCCACACACAAAATGTCTTTTCTCCTCAAAAGGTCAGTGTTTTGTCCTAGTCAAGAATAACGGCAGTGCACCAGCTGTTATGAAGGGATAATTATAACTAACCTTTAAAAATAGTAGTGACCTAAAGCTCCAGGGTTTGGTGGAATAATTAAACGTTGCATGTAATTTAGGTTAGGAGAGCCAGCTAAAGGCCCTGCTGTACGGTCAGTAATGTGTTCTGATTAGTTAATATCTATCAATTGCAGGAGCTAATGAAATCTCGGATTGAGCTTGTAAACAGATCCGGATTTTGACTCAAAATCAAGGGTTGTTTGTGTTGGTCGTAAAGCTGTTGGAGGAAGCGGCTGTGACCACATAATTGGTGTGTGATTTATTAGGGTGTACAGTGTGGCAGGCTTTAAGCGCCATTAACCCTCCATATAGATCCACAGCTCACTTTATGGGCCTTGTTGGCAGAATGCTTTCTATGACAGCAGTTTTTTAAGGGGCCTATCAATATCCAATGGCAGCGTAAGCATGGAGGGCAGCAGGGTGAGTGATGAGAACAGGAATGTCATGGTGTGGGGGGAACCGCTCCTGTGGTTGCATCTGCATTCCACAAATGATTATAGTAACCCTATCTCCCAAATTTAATAGACAGCATCTTTGGGACATTTCTTGTGAAGCAGGTAACAGCTCACCCTTATGGCCCCCTGTCCATAACTGCATGTTTACACTTATTTCTTTTAGTTTGGACCAAAAACAGAAATTGATCCAACAGTTTAGTTAGCTAGTATGGAGTCCAGTTCTGTGTAGCATTCACAACAGCATGTGAAAACTATAGCCTAAATTGGTCCTAAAAAGTCAGTTAGATGGTTGGGTCTGATGGTGCGCACCAAAGTGAACTGCACAAAAAAAGCTGTTTACTTTCACCGTACCGAAGAGTGGCCACAACTGAAATCAGTTTCTAACACAACCAGGAAACAGTTGTGACATTATGTACATTTTCAGATATACATACAGTACATAATTTTGTGTTTTTGTTTATTTTATCCAATTGTCTTTGTATATTGAAAAGGTAAAATGATTGCAAAAAATTTCATTTGGTGAGTGGTTACACTAAAGACATGCAGCTTGAGTTCACTGACAGCTGACATGAATATGAAAGCCCTGTAGGTATCAGTGCTATAAATGATGTAATCTCCCTGCTGCTGTAAAAGGTGAGATTGAGTTGCAGTGACCTGGCTGGCTCCTGACAGAGCCTACAGTTTGTGTGTGTGTGTGTGTGTGTGTGTGTGTGTGTGTGTGTGTGTGTGGCGGCACAAGATGAGTGTGTATGGGGTTGAACAAGTCAAGGTTCCCCAGAGGGGGGTCTTGATGGTAATGTGGAAACCGTAATTAATCTCCAGATGGGTGAGGGGGTGCTTGGTCGTCCACTGTCTGTGGCTGTGATGTTTAGTGATGGCCCCCACACCTTCCTCACCCAGGGCCCCTGAGGCCATCTTTCATTCTTATTTATGAGCTTCCACACGGCCACTCTGCTCTGCTACACTACCTCTGCATCGATCCTTCAAGGTCGACGAGGAGCTGAGCCACTAAGAAACAGGCACGCACCGGTGGGTGTGCATAGGCTGTTGCAGCGTCCAACAGACATCCCATCCGCAGCATCAAGGGGGGAGGACTGAACCTGAGAGAGGCATGGTGCCACACCCAGAGCTTCTATAGAGGCATCAGGATAAGGATTCCCTGTTGGAAATGAAGACAGTCCCTGCACACTAAATTTACACAGCCTTCCTCTGGGGAGGGACGAACCACAATATGCACTTACAACAAGTATTCCTACTCAGAGAAAAGGAAATCCAGGAAAGTGTTAGAAAACAATGTCAAAGTAACCTTCAGTCTTTTTTGTTCCATAAATGAATTATTCATTGTTGACTTCAATAAGCCTCAAACCAAATCTTAAAGCTCCCTTAATATAACACTTTCTCTTGAGTTGAGTTTAGGCTTTGTTGACTCATAAGATGCATAACACATCCAATCCTGTTTGAATGGAAACAAATGAAAACTACAAAAGTCTAACAATCTACATTTTTACAGCACTTTTCTTTTTCTCTTTTACACACAGTTTTGAATTTTTCATCACAACCTTCAAGTCAAGTTATTATGTTACTCCTTACAACCTCCTTTTCATTCTCAGATTTGCCCCAGCCTTGAGCCCTACACATTCCTCTGTTCCACCATGAGAGATGGCACATTCCAACTGTAGGCCGGGGACAACAAAACCTCAAGGTTAAAGGTTAGCAGTGAAGGAGATATCATACTAGAGGTAGAGACACTGTCAGTTGTATCCAGGCAGGGAGACTTGAATTGGGACAGACTTTCTGCATTGCCCTGGGGTGGGCACTGGGTGGATGACTGATGCAGAGCTCATAAAGCCCCCCACAGGCCAAACCTCTACATTTCAGCATCTTAATCACACTGCTCCAGAGGGTTTTGTGATTGGCCATCTGTGACTCAGACCTGGTTTTAAGTTCACAATCTGTAATGCAGTTCCAAGATTGCTCAAAGTAACTAAGCTCTACTAAACTTAGATGAAAGCTTCCCAAACCAACATAGAGTTAGTTAGAAAAAGTATGTTTTAACAAAACATAAGTCAAATCTAATCATCAGAACCAGCCTTAGTTCTATAACTGGCCACCGTGCAATAATGTGAGAATATATCTGTCTGAATTTCTGTCTATGAGGCCTTTATGTAACTACATTAATGTGATTACTTCAAGTAGAATGAGTTGGGATCATATTTAGCAGCAGCAACATAATGAACACTCTATAAGCCACTTTTATACAACACAAAATAAAATCTCAGGAGAAATTACTAATTGAAATTTGAATTGATATTACTGTTAATTTGATGTCCAATGCAATTTCCTGAGCAACTGTCATAAAAGAAAATATATGTTAGCTTTAAGGAAGTGCAGAGATACAGTTACAGTTGTCTCTTTCCATCATTTGACCGGCATCTGTCTCCTAGGTTCATACACCAGACTGTCAATGGACCATCACTTATTACCTCCAGTAGCTCGCTAATGGGCACCCATTGCTATAATTCCATTTGCAGTGGGAAAACTATCTAACAGGCAGAAAAATATCATTATGGCATTCAAATGATGTGACTCAACTCTAGAGACAGTGACAACGAGCGGTAATAAAGTACGGAATGAGTTTGAATGAATTGAGAAAATGTTGATGATGTGAAACTAGTCCCAGCACTTTCTCAAGCGTGTTGTATATTAGCCTTGTGTCTGATTGCATTCCAAAACATTGCCACTGCCTGCACATTGATTGATAATGTGTTTAGTTTGAGCTAAAAATCAATACAACAGCAATATCATTTGGACAAAACAGCATAAACAATAATACACAGGGCTGAGGTCAGTTAAAAACCAAAATGAGAAGGCCCTTATATGGCTATTTGAATGAGTGACAAGGTTTATCTCTGCCAGATGATATACAAAACAGTGAACAACTCATTACACCTAGTCTACAGAACATAAATAATAATAATTAATAATGATTTAGATTTTAATAGCACTTTTCACGGCTCTCCAAGCGCTTTGCAGAGTCCATTATTCATTCACTCCACTCAATTTATCATTAATGCAAGAATCTAATCAACCAATCACATGGAAGTTGCTTCAGTCCATTTAGGGGTGTGGTCCTGGTCAAGACAATCTCCTGAACTCCAAACTGAATGTCAGAATGGGAAAGAAAGGTGATTTAAGCAGTTTTGAGCGTGGCATGGTTGTTGGTGCCAGACGGGCCGGTCTGAGTATTTCACAATCTGCTCAGTTACTGGGATTTTCACGCACAACCATTTCTCGGGTTTACCAAGAATGGTGCGAAAAGGGAAAAACATCCAGAATGCGGCAATCCTGTGTGTTGCCTGGTCTGATGAGTCTGAATTTCTTTTGAGACATTCAGATGGTAGAGTCAGAATTTGGCGTAAACAGAATGAGAACATGGATCCATCATGCCTTGTTACCACTATGCAGGCTGGTGGTGGTGGTGTAATGGTGTAGGGGATTTTTTTTCTTGGCACACTTTAGGCCCCTTAGTGCTAATTGGGCATCGTTTAAATGCCACGGCCTACCTGAGCATTGTTTCTGGGCATGTACTTCTCTTTATGACCACCATGTACCCATCCTCTGACAGCTACTTCCAGCAGGATAATGCACCATGTCACAAAGCTCAAATCATTTCAAATTGGTTTCTTGAACACGACAATGAGTTTACTGACTTAAAATGGCCCCCACAGTCACCAGATCTCAACCCAATAGACCATCTTTGGATGTGGTGGAACGGGAACTTCGTGCCCTGGATGTGCGTCCCACAACTGCAAGATGCTATCCTCTCAATATGGGCCAACATTTCTAAAGAATGCTTTCAACACCTTGTCGAATCAATGCCACGTAATATTAAGGCAGTTCTGAAGGTGAAAGGGGGTCAAACACAGTATTAGTATGGTGTTCCTAATAATCCTTTTGTTGAGTGTAACTCATCAGGCAGACCTTAATTAGACTGACTTTGCTGAGGAAGCAAGTCCTAAAACCAACATATTCCTAAGTGATTTCTAGCATGTAACCTTTAGTTGGTGGAACCTCAATGCTTGTATAAATAGATCAACTAAAACACTCACTGACAGCACACACACATGTAAGTTAGTTGGTTGCCATTTGCCAATATTGGCTTATGCTACTTTTGGTGGCTAATGCACTTTAGGTCATTTAAAATGTATTGTGGTAATCCTAACTTTTGTTGCCAGAAGTGCCTTGTATGTGATTTAGTGTCACAGCTGACTGATGAAGATCTTCAAGGGACAAATGAGGAAAGACATTATTGCATCTTGCAGATTCATCCACAGTAATACTGTTCATGCATATATTCAGTTACACCAATAGCTCTTTTCAGCAGTATCTAACCGGATCACAATCTACCAGCTCCCAAAATTAGCTTGTGGAACCAATATGGCCGGTCCAGTGCATAGCGACAAGGCCAAGCCGGGCATGAAAAGAGCTTTGTGTGGGAAATTGAAGAATGCTGAGAATAAATGTTTGCTCTATAGGATGTGCCAGCCACAGTGTGCGGTGTTGGTGAATAAATGATGAAGAGGAAGAAAGGCTGTCCTGCTGAGCTCGTCAGCTTTGGACAGCTCTTTGTGTGAGTCCACTGCAATTCTGTGTGTGTGCGTCTACGGAGAGCTGACGGGACAGTCTCAATCGTTTGGATTTGGACAAAGTGAGAATAAAATGTAAATTTATGAATACATTTACAGAAATATTAGTAGAGTAAGAAAGTAGTCTATCAATATATTTTGTTACAATCTTTTTCCTAAACCACAGAAGCCTTATTTTGTTCCAGTTCCTCTTACTTACACCCTACAAGCTTTGAATTATTTTAGTAATGACATGTGAAGCTAGTTATTGTCTATTGCTAAAAGAGCTGTCCAGCTCTAAATCATTTTTACAGGGTTGTTGTGACATGTTCAATTTCAATCTGCATTTTTTCCACCAGGTCTTAAAAACACTTTTCTTTGTTTTCATTTTGGAGTTCAAACTTTATCACATGAGATTCTTAAGCTAAGACCGGCACGTGGAAATACTCTGGACCACTTCATGCTAACATAACTTGTTGTTTTTTGGATGTGGTGGGTATGGAAGACCAGTGAACTGTTTGATACCTAGTAATGATTTCTACTTTGTTTGAGGGATTGTTGATGAGTTATTTCCATTTTATTAGCTATTTTAGCTCATCCTTATGCTAATCTGAATTGTTTTAGCATAATATTGATTCTAGGGTTGGTGTATCATGAACAAAAAAGCGTGACACAGTCCCAGTGGAGCCTTCCTATAGATAGAACTATCTATTTGCACTACATAAAGATACTCAGAAGTCAAGGACGGGTTTTAGAGTGGACTGGTCAGACGTCACTTTATGACACCTATAACATACACTCACTGGTGTAAAGATGACGTATCCCAGTACCCAGAAGGACACACACTCAAAATGTGTGCATACGTGCCCTACTGCGATGAGCCATGACGGTGTCACCTGCTCTGTGTGGCACGGTGCTCTGTGGTGTTGACAGGGAAAGGGGGTTATGGGCCGGGAGCGGTGACAACAGTCCTTTAGACTGCGGCAGGTGCTGTCAGCCCGCTGTGTTCACTCTGTCAGCCCTTCATCTGCTGCACCTAAGACCTCTGCACTGCCTGTTTGCTTTTGTTTTCTGAGTACCATGATTTAAGCCTCCTACAAAAATACACCATAAATAAAGTTATATACCACCACTTTTTTTGCAAAAAAATTGTAACAGTTGAGTCCTTTATGATTTCCATAAAGTGTAAAATATAAACCAGAGACATTCTTTTACAAATAGATTCAAAGAGTAAAGGTTCTCCTGGAAGAAGTGTTTACAGTTGTGTGCAAAGTAAAGAGTCAATCACAATCATTAAACAGCTTTGAAAATAAGCCATTCTTTTTTTGTGTGTGTGACAAACAAGTCACAGTAAAATAATCATAATAGACACATATACTGTATAGCAATACATAGTAATATATTTTTTTCCATTTTTAATTAGGGAAAAAAAATCACTTCAATGTTTAATGTCATTTCCAACATAAACAGTTTAGCTCTTAATCAAATATGTTCATAAATAGGTTATTGCTTTTGGCTCCACAAAACAGATTGACAATATTATTGTTGTCTAAATAGCAGTAAAAAGAACTCTTCAAGATGTTTCATTTGATATATAGTATAACTCATTTTCATCCAAAATGTCAGTTGTCGATATATCATTAGTATAGTCAGATTGCCATTAGATACTTTGATGAAGCAAAATGGATGAATTAAACGATACAACCAGAACTATTCAAGTATGAATTTTATGAGGAATCAGGATCGAGAGAGAGATCAATCCTGATTCCTCATCTTCTTTTAGCCCAAGAAATATAAAGCTTTAACAAACCATGTTAAGTTTTTGAAAAAGATGAAAGGGAATTTCATTTTAATTTGCATCATTTTATGACAAATGTATGAGAATAATGTTAATTTAAGATCCTGAGAAATTTTAGAGCAGTGAGCTTTAATGATAAAACTTCCAGAATTATCTGAAAAGCCCAACATAACCAGGAGATACTGATTTGTTATTGTGTATTGTATGATATTGTATTGTTGATGGGGCATTTCTTCACTAATCACATAAAGAATCCTTGTGAAACAAAATTGGACACTATACAGGAACTGGTATTTCCTCTTGGGATAAAAAAGGATTGGCAGGTTCCAAACGGTGTCTGTCAAACAAAACTCATCATCACTATATTGACGCCATGCAGGTTGTCAAGCAGCATCTGTCCACTGTTAACTCACGTCTAGCCTGCTGGAAAATATATACGGCAGCAAGACGTCCAATCAACCGCAGTCCTCCTCCACGATGGCCCTCCAGATGGAACGCCCGCCTGGAACACAATCAGATGA
Organism: Neodontobutis hainanensis; assembly: GCA_024349245.1. Lineage (NCBI taxonomy): Eukaryota > Metazoa > Chordata > Actinopteri > Gobiiformes > Odontobutidae > Neodontobutis > Neodontobutis hainanensis. The sequence goes on from JALDNG010000112.1 coordinate 283,320, forward strand.
TCAGATAAATGAAGCCACTTACTTAAACCCTATTAATCCGCAGTGTCACGCGTTCAAAAATAAAACACACTGTATACCGTTTGATAAGTAACAGTTGACAGCTGTCATTCAGCCTGGTATGATCCACAAAAGATTAGCCGGAGCATTAGCACACACCTAATTACACTGAACTGTTATGAATATTTAATGGAACACAATAATGAAATATGTATGTGTAAGTCAAATTAGCGGCACACAGCAAAGACAACAAATATGGTTATTTACTGTAGTACTGCAGGGTATTAAGGTGGGAAGTATATTAATGCAAAAGTAATTAAAACCTGACCAGTACAATTTAATTCACTTAAAAGTGAGGTAAATTATGAGTTAGTATCAGTGTGTTAGCGTTACAAACTTAAATGTAGAATTTCAAACTCTTCATGGCTTCCCAGAAATCCTGCAAAAGCTGGAATTTTTTGCAGGGTCAGTCCATGAAATAATGATTGATAACACTGCAAATGCATTGCATCTGTGCCGCCATGCCTAAATATTAGTTCTTCAATATGTTCAGTTGAAGGCAGGCAAAATATCTGACATTCTTTCTGAAACCTAAAACCAAAAACCTTAAAATCCGAGGTAATTTTACAAAGATGGGTCACACTTTATTTTACACTACACTTGATGCATTGTATCTACTTCCTTGTGTAACAAACGGTAATACCATGTAACTACATAGTACATACATAATGGAATTACGTGTACTTTATAGTTACATGTTAGTACAGTTTGTTACACAGTGTGTTACATCGTACTTAATGAGGTAGATACAATGAGTGTTTGTTTGCTCTAGGCAGATGTAGAAACAGAAATTAGAAGGAATGGAACTAAAATGACTTCTTCCACAAGGCACTGTTAATTTCCTTATATTAAAAAATGCTAAAATGTTGATTATACAGTAGATTAATAAATACATATTTTGGCTGAGGTATTGTATTTTGTTAAACTAAATACTACACCATTTTACACAGTGCACCTTTAAATCTGTTCAGTGAAAACGCCAACATGTGTGTATTTGTCTGAATTCAACAGTTTCCTAAAGGTTTCAAAGGTTAGGTTATATCCTCCTCTTGTAATTGGTGAGACACTTTAAACGAACTCTGTTGTGTTTAGTGCATGACTGCAATTAGTCTTTTTCTTGTGAAAAGCAGAAAAAAAGACATCAAAGGTTATGTTGGCTGATTTGAGCTGCGTGTTCACAGGCATTGTCCTGGACCATCTATTGATCTGCTGAGGAATGACGAAGAAGAAAATCAATAGCTTTTACATGACTGCACAACAAGCAGTTTTAGTGCAGGTCTGTGTGAAATATGCAGGCCAAAAGGCTAAAAGGCAGCATAGCAGTGGACACACACACAACCTGAATGTCCACACACACACACACACACATACACACATACAGAAGAACCCAGTCTGGATTTTCAAGGGGTCTGAAGTTTTTAGATACAAGTAAATAGTTGTGCAGTTTTTTGTGGGATGCTGGAAATATTGCAGATAAGAATTCCACACCGTAGTCATGTGACTTCATGAACAAACCCAGTGGAAATGAATTTATGCCAAAACAAAATGACATTTAATTAGAGGTCCTTTTTAAAAGATTGTATGTAAAAAAAAGTACAGCTCCTGCGATGGTGGTCAGGTTATCACTCCAAAATTTGCATCAGTTGCACAATTTGTATGTTTATCAAAAACTGAAATGCCAATGCTCCAAATGATTGCAAATGTGGAGAGACGCTTTGTTACATACAAAGTGTCTGTAGTAAAGTATAGCCATGTATTAATGAAAAGTCTACTTATTTTTCACTTAATCATGACTTTGACTTGACCGTGTTTCAGCCAGCAGGTCTTAAAAATAAATTGTAAAGTAGTCAATATCACCAATGGCCGAAGTGTAACCTTATTTGGTGTGACCACACTCCTCCCTCTGCTCAGACAGTTTTAACAGGTCTGGATTAGAGCCAGAGCTTAGGTTTCCACTGATACTCACATTAAAAACCATCAAAATACATCTCTCTTTTGTTAGTCTCTCACAGGTTAAGACTAAGCAAGTATTTTCTTGAAATGTTCTTCATGCCTGCACTACAACATTACCTGCCCTCTACCATGTTGTAGACATTGAAATCCAAATATCAGTCCAAATTGGTTCAAAAAAACAAATTCTAGTTCAAATAAAATGCATGCAGTTGGCATTCTCTCCAGTTTGACTTCTAAACTCTGTGGTTAAGACATATGCAGACCACTGTATGTCCTGGTCTAACTGGTCTGTTATCGTTGGTGAATGGCCAAACAGACCACACAGAGACAGACTGACAGGCACCATGAAAATCCAAATCAACAAGCCAATGAGCCGCCACAGCAGGAAGAGCAGGTCCCTGAACCACCCACTGTAGGATCATTCTGCCGCAAGACATTAATACACAATCAAATTAAATTTTTGTCTATTCATAGCATCACAGTTACATAGACCTTTGTAATAAAGCAGTTTATAGTATACTGAATAACATGGGCCATCCTCTACTTACTGTCTTGATTCTGTCTGTAAAGGAACAGTACTTAACAACATAGAAACTAGATGATGTCTTCATGGGTGTTTTCAAAACAGCTATGTCTTTCTTATACTTTGCACACTCTGTCTGGATGGATATATATACTATGAAACTTGGACCATCCTATAGATGCTGTGAAACACTATATCAGCCCTTTCATGCACAGTGGTCACCTCAGTGGACAGATATTCAAAAGCTGTTTTCTTGTATGTGCAAGGTTATGATGTTATAGTTATATCCCACACACTGACACCTATTGGCCAGTTGTGGTACATGCAGTTATTTTTACTCAAATCCAAAATGGCTGACAGGAAGTCAGAAATGCTGTACAGCCCAGAAATTTATTGTAAATCCTTCTATAGCAGGACACCCCTGCAGGTAAAAAATATGCTAGGATCAAGTAGCATCTAAGGATTAATGTTATTGTTAAAATTTCCAGATATTTATTTTATATTGTGGGAAAATTGCAATTAATCACATGTCCACTAAACTGGACGCAATGCATTACTGGCTATATTTCAGCTGCAATTCCTACCATTACTGTACTTTTGCTGTTATTTATAAACCTTATCTGCAGTTAATTTTGTTGTGTAAATCAATTAATATTTTTATAAAAATTTAAGAAACAATTTTTTAAAGCAAACACAATATGTTTTGCATAGTATTTCCATAGTTTGAGTAACAATTAACAAAAAAAAATAAGTAAAAAAAAACAAAAGTGTCTATATTTTCAAGAGTTCATCTGCAGCGTGTGATTGAAAAGCCTACAGGATCGTGGAGAATACCATCTCAGACAAATGAGGCTGATGCCAGTGACTGTGATAAAGAAAAACTAGGAGTAGGATCAGGATTAGTTTGTACTAGCAGTAGTGACCAAGGATCTGAGGATGCTGAAGGAGCTGTTGGTGGTGAGGGAGCTGATGATGCTCAGGGAGCTAAGGATGTACCACCAGACAAGCTTAGGGACAGGAAAAAATCTGAAATGTCTGGAAAACTAAAGACAACCAGTTTCAGGGTGACCTGCCTGGGTTTCTAGGGGAGTAAAGGATGAATGAATGGCCCTGACAACAGGAGAACTAAAAACACTTCTAGGAATAAATTTCCTCAGGTCACGAGTCAGATATCCACAATGACAAAAATACTAGCAATCACAGGCAGGTCTTCGTCTTGACTGGATAGCAAATGCCATGCATGAAAAGTATTACAATAGGTTAAAATGTGAGAAATCTAAAATTATTTGGTTTCATTGTTTTCACACAGTAAATATTTTTTTGTTATTAGTCTATTAAATACATATTTATTTAATTTAAAAGTCAAACGCATGGTGTCCAGTGGACATGTTTGTAACTCCTTTAAAAATAAGATTATGACAAAAAATTCCATTGCATTGTTTTTTCCATGCTCCATGAAAAACACTTTACTGTCTGTCTCATAATTCATGCATGAAAGGGCTAGACTGCATAAATTATCCACAGCATGCTGGTTGAACGGGCCTTTTATTTAACAAATTTTACTCCACAGCTTATAATATGTTTTGCTAAACAGCATGGATCATCCTTTACATACTGTCATTCATCCTATTTTTTATTGCATAACTTTTAAAGCCTATTTCAAAATTCAAGAGTAAAACTATAGGATGTTGCTTAGCTAATGCCTTTTACCCACTATTAGTCATGACCCACAGTCTTTACATATGCTATATCAGCCTCTACATGGTATCCATCTACATGATGTTCTGTAAGCCTACACACAACTACATCTACTAAACAACATTAACCCACTACATATTTTGTTGAATAAGATCCCTCCTTTTCTGAACACATTGAAATACACTGTCTTTAGTTTTCCTTGTAAGTAATGTGAGATGAGTAGCAGAAATGTGCTCTTTTGCTGAAGGCATGTGCACAGCCAACAAAGTGACACATCAAAAGTCTCTCAGAGTTCAAGTAAACAGGAAAAGCCTTAAATCTGAGGCTTGAGTAATTAAGCTGCACTGGTACAGCAAACAGACCAACAAACGTCTGTTTGACTAAGTTGCTCTTTCTTTGAGAGTAAACTTATCACAGTACAAGCTGTTTGTGTATTTGTATGAGAGGGGAATTACTCAATATGTCAACAGTGCGTTCAGTCTCATTTCAGTGGAGACATACAGTATGTGCCTGTTTAATGCTCGAACCACCATCGTGTCATTTTCTTAAAATGTGATTTGTTTCAAAACCCTTAGAAGCTCTCACAAAGTAAATACTAAGGCTCCTTTGACATACATTCTTTTAAAGTTTCAGCATTGTACCCAGAATATGTGCTCTGGTAGTTTACAAGATCAAGGAAGCAGGGACATTACTGTTCTGTATGGATTCCTTTCAATTCACTTGAAAGGTGCTAAAGTGAACAGTTAAACAGAAAACAAAAGGCAATCGCCTTGATGCTAAAACAGCTCATTTTTAGATCCCACTTGGAGATAAAATAAAACCTTTGCAGCCTATTGTGTTAAAGCCAAAGTGAGAGTCAAGTTTAGCTTCTCCATTTATGTAAACTAGAACAATTTTAACTGTCTATGTATGTAACAGCTTGAATGTATAGCCAGCCTATGATGAGGGAAGAGGTTAGTCATTAGCACACACACAGTGACAGGGTCTGCAGCTGAACAGAGTCTGTCACAGAGGCCCAGCATCAAACTGAACTGAATACACAGTCAGACCTGAAGGCACTACCCAAGTCTCTATCAGTCCTTCTCCTCCTGCTTTCCGTCCCTGCTCTAGATTTTTCTTTAACTTCATTGAATAACCCTGGCGTCACATGACCGTCTAATCCACTGAGAGGTCTTGAGTCTCTGCTAATACTGTGGTTTGATAACAGCGGCAGTGGGGGGCCAGGTTTTGGGGGCATTGGAGCCTTTTCTCTGTATGACAGGTGTCTGAAAACCCCTGACCTCTCACCCTCGCCCCCTGACTCATAGGCACATAAAGCTGGGCAACTGGATTAAATCATCTGAATTGCTCTGTGACCTTCTTGTTGTCTGCATTAAACGGACTGTATTTCTTACACATTTACATGACACCCGTATCTGACCCCGTTTCTCACTTGCTTTATGCAGTGTGACCTTAAGTCAGACACTGCTTTACTCTTGGTGCAGGCAGGTTGTATTTAGTTTTCCATTTGTTTTTAAGATTATTTCCTACAACAAAAACATATTCTGTTTCTGACAGTATAAACCAAGTGTCAGTGTCAGGTTGGTGTATTTTACATTGTAAAAACTCCTATTAATGGAAGTTAATAAAGTGTAAAGGTTTTGTCTGTAGTTATTGGTGGCATCTGGAGGTGAAACTGCAATCTGCAACTTTGCACCTCATACTTCTTTCTGGCCTAGGCAGGGACATGCTGTTGTTGATCACCAAGCCCAATCGAGATGGAATAAATGATGAGTTCACATCAATGCCTTTAACTTTTAAGAAAGAAATTTGAATGTGCATCTCCATTAGCTGTGCTCAGTTTGTCCTCTTTGGGCAGTTGTATGAACAGGAGGTCATGGAACTAATGGCTCTGTCCACTGGGACTTTTAAAGGGTTAACAACCTAAAGGTGTGCGCTGAAAAGTTACACAGAAAAGACGCATGTACTTTTCGACTTAGTACACAGAATACATTATCTAAGCTTGATAAATTAGCCATACCAAACTTTAAAATTCATTCATTTTCTGAATGAATTAACATAATTTACTTAAAACTGTGTGTATAGTGAAGTACATTATAGCTTACTGTAAATTGACTTTTTGTAGTAAGACTTGCAGCCCTGCAGCAGCAGCAGTGGGAGGCTAGACAGGCCTATTTTTCCACGTCTACAGACAACTGTATTGGATTGTAAACATGCAGCGCACACTGCAGATGTGGAAACAGCTTGTCTAGCTGCTGAAAAACAAAAGGTGCAAACAGGCTGAGAGAGAGAGAGAGAAAAAAAAGTGGGGAGGATATATTCAGCTCATCCATTTAACAGAGACAAGGAAAAAGTGCCAACCCGGAGGAAAACAAGATAGAGCTATAATGAGAAATGAGGGAGGACGTGTTAACGGCCAGCTCCGGGGTTAATGATCTCTCTTCCAAATTACTGCATAACTAATGTTGTACCAGCTCTCCCTCACTCATAAATCTAAAGTAAGCATTCGTAAATCGTGTTCAGGCTGCTTTATTTTACATCCAGCTCAGCTCCAGGGTTGTTTGCATGCCATACAAATTCAAACTGTTTCTGTAATTGTGTGAGGAGTGAAAGTAACAAAGAATAATTGATAAAACAACATGTGGTGAAGTGCATGCAGATTAAAATAAACATGATGAAATTGCATTTAAATTGATTAACTGACAGTTGAGAGTGTAAATGAATGTTTAAATGACATTTATAACCTGCAACCAGAACAAAATTAAGATGCTATTAATAGTGGTGTAAGTGACACAAAGCACAAAAGAAAAGAGGACAACCACCAAATACCTTCTTACTACTACTAATGATGACAGTTAGGGCCCATTGATTCTATAATTTTATAAATAAAAAAATGACAGTAAACAGTACTTGCTCCAGCACATGTACGACTGACTGGTCAAGTGACGACCATGTAAATGCTGCTGGATTCCAGTTGTTTCTGCAAATTTCTTATCTTTAGATTTTTGCAGACTGTAAAAGAATATCTCAGATTTGTAGTTTGTAGAATCTATTTGTACAGTCATTCACGCAACAACTCTTTTCCTTTTCAGATTTTTGACACAACACTGCCACTCAACAAGCTTTAAGTATCTTAGTGTATAGCAACCTATTGGATTGTGTAACCATAGAAGCAGTTAGTTTGTCCATTTATACTGAACAAGAATTGTACCACAACACTATTGTTTTTGCCCCCATTTTCTTTTAGCTGAACTAAGACATTTTCTATGTACTCAAAAAGCCTTTTTCTCTCAAATATTGTTCACAAATCTGTCCAAATCTGTGTTAGTGAGCACTCCTTTGCTGAGATAACCCATCCACCTCACAGGTCTGGCATATCAAGATACTGATTAGATGTGTCTTAGGCTGGCCACAATAAAAGGCCACACTGTGCAGTTTTATTACACAGCACAATGCCACAGATGTTGCAGGTTTTGAGGGAGCGTGCAAATGGCCTACTGACTGCAGGAATGTCCACCAGAGCTGTTGCCCATGAAATGAATGTTCATTTTTTTTACCATAAGCCGTCTCCAAAGGGTTTTCAGAGAATTTGGCAGTATGTCCAACCGGCCTCACAAACGCAGACCACGTGTAACCACACCAGCCCAGGAACTCCACATCCAGCATCTTCACCTCCAAGATCCTCTGAGACCAGCCACCCGGACAGCTGCTGTCTGTTTACATAAATAAAAAATTTCTGCACAAACTGTCAGACACCGTATCAGTGAACGTCATCTGCATGCTCGTCGTCCTCATAGGGGTCTCGATCTGACTGCAGTTTGTTGTTGTAGCCAACTTGAGTGTGTCTGGCACTTTAGAGAGGTGTTCTCTTTACAGATGGTGAAGAGAATACAGTGACATTATAGAGTGGCCTTTTATTGTGAACAATATTTGAGAGAAATAGGCTTTTTGTGTACATAGAAAAAGTCTTAGCCATTTAAGTTCAGTTAATAAAAAATCGGGGCAAAAATAAAAGTGTTGCTTTTAAATTTTTGTTTAATATATATTTGGTTTGTCTATTTACATTAGCTAAACAATATTGCATCTGCAGCACAGAGACAAGGTGGACAACACTGGTCCTGAGTTCGATTCCCAGTCAGGGCGGCGCCTTCATATGAATATTATTCCAGTGTCCAATTTTTTCTGTTATTACTGTTTCCCTTTTCAACCAAAATATTCAGTTACAATACAGTACTCAGAGTACAAGAAAATCCTCCTGTCAGTGTGCATGGTTAGATGTCACAAATGACTTTCTTGACAATAACATATACTGTATAGCTTATCTAGTCTTGAACTGCTTCTCTTAAACTAAAACAAGAAAAAGCATTGTCCACTACACAACTGATAACTGAGCCCCGATTTACCAAATGGATTGGACCAAGCCGATTTAGTTTGACCTAAAATGTGCCTTTGTTATGGAACCTGAATCATACAACTAATGAAGTCAGACAAAATCTTAACCCAGTTTATTAGGTTTAATTATTTATTAGGTTTTATTAGGTTTTGTTTATTAGAAAAAACACACTTCAAATTTATGGCTATGTTTAGAAATAATGGCGTATGCTTTAGTCAGAGTATTCATTCATTCTGGCTGGGTTTCCTCGTCTGTCTTTAAGCATCCACAGGTTTGTTTGTAATATTGTATGCAGTATATTGTCAGTTCATTGATCGGGTTAGAAACACTAACAAGCTCTATTCACACATTGCACACTTTATCTTCATCACTGCCCACTAGTTCTGATGTCTTCCAGCTGGTCAACAACGACATTTAAATAACACAATAATTGAGTCAAGTAAATTATGTGCTGGTCAATTAGCACGGGCCAAATTAACTGTGTCATCATCTCCCACACACTCGCAGCAACAGATCAGAGCAGATGTGTGAGCCCGGGGCAGAGGGAGGCGACGAGGATAAGGAGACCCAGCGACTCATTTTGAAACTGAAAAAGCAATAAGTAGAAGGTCATGGAGTCCTTGAGCAGGTTTACACTCCTGGTCTAATCCACACATCTAATGAGGAACAATCTGCTTATGCTCAGAGGTAAGCCACACCGAGCAGTAAAAGCAGACAAAAACTAGGCCGGGGGCTGGAGAGGTAAAATGTCTGCACGATTGAACCAGTCTATTTATAGTCTAAGTAATAGTATGAGTGTATAGTTGCACAAAGATAGTATTTCTAAAGTACAGTTTTTTGACCCAATGTTTGGCTGATCTCCAGACCAGAGTTTATGTCTATTTGAACATAAAAGAACTAAGTAAATTATGTAATAAAGCAACAACACAGTGCAAAAAGGCATTATTAGGAATAGGCAAACATGGCCAAACATAATAGCTATAACATTTATTTGTCTATACTATGTTACTTGTCTTAACCTAGCCTCCTATATCCACTTATTTTGTGACAATCACTTGGTGGAAATCCCATCAGACCAATCATAAGTGTTGTCTAAAATGAGATGGGCTTAATGCAATGATTCATATTTGTGTTGATATTTGTCTGGTTATTGCACTGATACCGTCACATGCTCGGTTTGTCTGATTGATTTTACATCTATCCAGTTGGCAGTACATTCTGCGGCCGTTCTGCCCCAATTAAATTGCTTCATGGATCCTTGTCTGAAGGCTTGCTTTATCTGTGCATTTGGCCTCATGTACATCACACCCTAGATTTTCAGCAACCCTGTTTACCACATTAAGTAGTTACAGTTAAAACAAAGATTCTTCTACCCACACAGATGTCTCAACTCAATTTTCACATTACAAGACAAGATTTGACAAGATATTCTAAATCTTCTGAGCAATTTTTGCATATTCATAGCAAAAAATTCCCAAACACTCAATCAAATGTGGCCTGATGGCTGTTGCTAGAAGTCAGTTGAACAAACACAGAGTACAGAGTAAGTTCTGCGTTGATAAAACCCAAAAAATCCAAACTGAGATACTTTGGGTTCATCTTTTGCACAATGCTGGTTATAAACTTTTGTTATTAACTCACTAAATCAATGTTTAGTGGGCGTCTGTACAGTGAACAGCCAATAGTATTCAACTTAGAGGGAAAAGGGCCAGGGCTATTTCTGCTGAGAAACACAGCCAAAAACAGAATGAGAAAAAGGCTGATTGTATAAGTTTTATAATGAATTGTAATTAGCTCACTTTGATGAAAGACTAACTTAAAAACCCAAGGGATATATTATATAAACATGGCATATTTTGTGGTTTATCACATTAAGTGTAAATTGTTTTGACATTAAAACATATAAAACTGTAAAAAAGATTTCACAAAAATATGAAAATGATGAATCAAAGCAGGGTAGCCATGTGGTGTATGTTACCATGGCGATGAAACCTGCTCAAAACCAAACCACTTTCTGGAAACGGAAAAGTCAGAGTCTGAACTTACCTGGCTCTAAAACTAAACTGGCTTCTAGCAACAGGCCTCTGCACAAGCAAATTATGTTTGTAAGATGGGCCTGTTATTAATTTATACTTACTCAAAGTCCAATACATACAGTATGTACAATAGTTGTATGTGTTAAACAGATAAATTGTAAATTATGTTTTGTCTCTTCCTCTTATTAACTTGCTGTTCTATTGTTGTCAGGTGTTTTTCCTGTTTGTCTCCCCCTCTCTTCTGTGTGTCTCTGTGTGCCTGTCTGTTTGGAGCCTGCGTTCTGCGGCACATCTGACTCATCACTACTCACCTGCAACATCATAAAAAATCTTTTCAGTCCTCTACTCATCCGTTACCTTTCGTGGTACACTGTGTGGCTCTAATGTCTTATAGTTTGGATATTCTTGTTTTTGAAAAGTTACTTTGTTTCTGTGCAGAACTCTGTCCATGCTTCAGACACCTACTCTGCTCCACTGTCCTCTGGATCACCAACTTCTGCTCCAGTTTTGTCAAATAAACATTTTGGACTGCCATTTTGTCTCAGTCAGCCATTTTGGTCCACCAGTTACCGTTCATTACAACAATTGTCTGTACTAATATTGACTTTGTTGTATCGGAGTGTATGGGACTGTATGTATCTGTCTTTGTTGTGTTGTGTATATATTAGTTTTTTCTTTCTGTGTGTAGCTCTTACCTGCCAGTGGGTCTGCAAATGGAAATTAGCCTAAGGCTATAATCTGGCATAATTACATTTGTTTTGTAAAGTTCATTAATATACATTGTTCCCCTTTTGTTAAATAAAATGTATTTTTTAATTGCAGTAACTATATTCAGATGACTCACCTCGACACCAAAACCTAGTTTTTCCCTTTTCCAAACCAAATACTTTTAGCACATTCTCGCTGTGCACAAAACCACTCCCTTATCACTCTTTAGCACACCATATTAACGACGCCATTTTGTAGTAGTGTCCAGATGTTATGTGTTAAGTGATGTTCACTGTGTGCAATAATAGACCATAATGCTTTGCGAGTTGCTGGGGATAAACAGCACAACATTTGAATTAAAAGATTAACAGACACAAGTATGACTACGTAATCATGAACAACATTCACGTTGATAACCCCTGATTCTTGACCATTTTTATTATTTATTATCCTTTATTTAACCAGGTAAAGAACTCATTGAGATTAAAAATCTCTTTTCCAAGAGTGACCTGGCCATAGGTGAATCTTATACCATAATGCACTCTACGTGTCTAATTTGACAGCAGGACACGTTCTCCAGCCAAATTGAGTTGCACAGTTTGACAGGTCATAATCATAAAAGACGGCAAAAGCTCAATGGATGGCAGGTGCTTCAGTTTTTTGACAAAGAACATAGACAGTCTTTACAGTTACACCTGCTTCCTTTTATATCCATGATTGTCCCATATTTCGCACTATCCTCTTAAATTTCACTCATGTTAGAATAGGTATGATGTTGAGAGGAGGAAGAAGAAACTAAAATGTCAATAAAGAAAAAATCAAAAGCAGAGATATGAGAGACATGTTGGCTACACAGACATCAGGTGAGGGAGGCTGGAAGGGCAAGTAGAAACTAACTTTACAGTGTTACCTTCATGGCTATCCAATATCTGAGAGCTGAGAAATGTTGCATAATTAAGTTAAAATGAAATGCTTGCATATTAACATGTCTGACAGTTTGTGTCAATGCATGACCAACAGCTGTGTGTTCTATCCCTTTAAGGCATTAGGACATGCAGTGTGTCTGAAGACGTGGTTGTATAGTATAATCAAACCTCACCGGCTTGTTAGAGACATCAGCTCTCAGGCCACATGTGAGCACGTCTTTACTAATAAATCCGATATCTTAATTCCATATGCAGGCTGGTACCAAGAGGGCTGGATGCCTCATGCATAAATGCACACAGAGTAAGGAAGTGTGTGTCTGGAATAAATGTGATATTCTCACTCTCATCCCTACTGTAACAGCTCAGTCCTGCCTTCTAAGAATTATACAGACAGTAGTTTGCAGTCTGCCTGTTACATATACAGTGCAGTACGGGCAGACCCAAATGTGATTGGTCAAAGCTTGTTTGTACAGACAGAAAATTCTCATCTATTAAAACTTTTGTAATAACGACAGAAAGTCTTATCACTCACACAAATCAATCTTTTAAAATGATCTCTTAGTTTTCATTGAATGCAAGGTCTCTTTAATGACCTAAAACTCATAACAGGTCATGGACCATAAACCACACATTTACATATGACACATAATCTTCCTCTAAAACATGTATATGTTAAGTTTACAAGATAGGATTGCTTTTTTGGCTCCCATCCTCGTCTCATCTCTTTTAGCCCAGTCTTTGGATTTTCTAACTTTAAACCCTGTGCCTGGTTCACCTTGAGAGTCTCCTGTGCTGTGCGCCTCCTCCTCCTCTCCTCCTGCTCTCCTTCCTGTGTGAAAGAGGATCTGTTTCAGAGTCAGGAACACACAGAAAAGCAGCGAGTGGATAAAACCGAAACCTCCACTCACAGTCCTCTCTCCCCGCCCTGCCTCGCTCTTCTTCACAGGGATCCCAGCTCTTCAGATACATGTGAATGAAGGTCATCTCAGTAGCTGATGCTGTGCCAGAAACACTGCTAGTCCTCGTCTGCAAAATCAAACACAGGTTTGGGTTTTTGTTTAAGCGGTGTGTGCTCAGCTGTGGACAGTTCTCTGTGCAGCAATGATAAAAGTCTCTCTGCTAAGGTGTGCATATGGTGCATCAGTGCAGGTGGACATAATACAGTTGGGTATATGAAAGGTGCCTCTATAATTAACTGTTTAGTTGTTGATGTGAGTCAAGAAATCTTATTGGCCTTCAGTAAGTAATCAAAGATGGTCACAGATCCATTGAGTACACTTAAGAACTCTTGTTCGGTTATTACAAAAATTCTAATATCGTCAAAAGCTGAAATAAATGCAGATAAAAGATTACAATTCAAGTCTATGTTAGTATTTCATTTTTTTTATTATATGGGAAGTCCATCTTTGCTATTAATTAAGCAAGCACTTGAAATTCATTAAGATTTGAGATTAATCTCCTTGCATCACTGGCTTTACCAGGTATTATTTGTAGGGACGTAAGAAAAAAAAAAAGTCTGTTAAATATTGCAATATTTCATTAGACAATTCTAATATCAATTTAAATTATGACCATATTATTTTGAGCTGAATCTAAATCACTGTGTTGAGCAATAAGTTTGTTGCTTATTTAGTTTTCAAAAAATGTTTGCTCACAGTTTCAGTACTCACTAGCTCACTAGATATATAAATGCCATACACTGTTGCTCTTGTGAATCTCTTGTGAATATGTACAGAGTCCAAAATGAGGTTTTCCAGATTCTTCCATTAAAAAAAATGTTATATCGTCTTACAATACAAAATCGGGATATATCATATCGTGGCATGTTTATCGTGACACATATGGTATCGCCAGGTGCTTGCCAATACACACTCCTATTTATTTGTGTGCCTCAATCAAAACGAGTCAGGGTTTTGTCAGTGTAGTAACCTGGCTCAGGAGGGCCAGTGTTTGCCAGGTACTTTAATTAAATATCTGGTTGATGATTGGATTTTTCATAATTTTATCCAATCAGAGTAGCGCAATGTTCTTTACATTAGCGACGGTAAAACAATCACTCCATCTTCAAACTTAAAACATGCCCAGAACTGTCAGTGCTGCCTCATCATTGGTCAAACCACAGCAGGTGGGGACACTTTGGTTGGAACATTACCAGATGGATTTTTGTGAGTTTGTGAACTCTCAAATCTTGGAAGTATGTATGCATACCTAATGCATACCTGAATTGTATAGGTATGCATTAGGTATGCATACATAGCTCAGTGTAAATTTCCAGCCCTGGTCCACTGAGGCATTTGGATAGAGCTGCCTAATAGAAAAGAAAATGAATAGACCAAATCAGCCTTAATGACTGTAAATCTGCTAATAAAGAAAATGAGCCCTTGACCAATTTTTTTTATTTCATTCGCCTTCCAAATGCTCTGAAGTAATGAAGAAGAAGACCTCAGGGAGGACTCAGATACAATGTATTTCTTTATTGGTTTTATAATCCCCTTTTTTATTTTCTTTAACGGAGCATCAAATACATGAGCAATCGGCAAAAGGAAATGTAACTTGTCACATGTCCTCCCCCAAAATTATCCATGAGATTTGTGAGCTATGGAAAAATAAATGGACATGACTTACGGTTAAAGTTATAGTTATTATTAAAATGTTAGTAAAAGAAAGTTAGAAAGCGAGGTCTTTAATAGTTTGGTGTACAGACTAGTTGGTAAATGGGAATGTCAAAGGGTTATTTTATAGGACACTATCATTTGCTCTATCCATTCACTGACAGCACACACATGTTGCCTGTTTATTGCCACTTGCCAAAATCATCTTGTGTGTACAGAATGTGCTCGTTCTTGAGGCTAATGCCATCTCTTTTCCAAAAATGTATCTCAGTTTGCATAAATCCTGTTGTAAAAATGCACACAAAGCTTCTGATGCTTTTTGCATTTTGTCCCATTTCCCACATTTTTTTCTGTGACAAACCGCTATTTAGCAGGTTTTTCTTGACTCACAGGACACAGCTCTCATTACAGAGACTGCTAGTACACTAATGGTGGAACAGCTCTAGATGGCTATGCAGAGGCACATTTCATGCTTGATTAAATTCATTAAAGGATAATAACAAGGTTGTGTATTGACGTGCATTTTGGCCACAGGGTCACACATTGATCTGTCTTTGATCATAAGGGTCATTTATTGATGTCTTCCAACTCAGATCAATGCCCTTTACACTGTTCAATAGAACATTGGCTTTGCTTCCACCGCCTGCACCTCTTTGTCTTAGTTACTGCGCCAAAACACAAGGTGCCAGTTTTGGACAATCTAGTATCAGTCTGGGGCTACAATTAAATCACTAAATCAATAATATGAAGGGTCATAAATAAATCCAACAATAGTGCTGACATGAAGCTATTGACCACAAATCACCAACTCTGTGTCTCTGCAAAAATCATTTTAAGTCAATGTATCCACAATCTTGCATAATGTATTCATCTTATATCTTTACTTCTAAGAGCTGTTGGTCATTGATATGTATGTGCTATGTATAAATCACAGATTCATATTGACACATTAATTATAGCATCCAATGATAGTGTCCAGGTGTCTCAGGGGGAGAGCAGGGTCTTCACGCTCTGACTAAGGTCACAGTGGGACATGCAGATTGTAACCAATTTGAGTTTGTGGCATGTGCCCGTCCAGCCTTGTAGTGACTCTACACTTCAGGTTTTTGGTTTTCCATGCAAATATAAGAAGGCCCTGATAAGTACGAGTGCAAATGATATCAAAATCACAACTGTGCTCTTTTGCTATTGCATGCACCAGACTGAAACGACTTCATTCGAGTGGATTGCAGTAGTCCAGGAAATATGTATGCACCGTTGTGTTTGTGCCTGCAGTGCAGCCTTAGCTCCAGAGGAAGTGGCCCTAATAGGATCCCTGTGGGATTCCTCGGCAGCTTCTCACAGCAGACCTGCACACTGTCAGCAGTCAGCACTGACAAAAGCTGCTGCTAAAACTAAACTCAGGACAAACTATTGTCTCTAGTATCTCTCTGCTTCTGCAGCTTATTAGTACACATGAGTATGGGCAAACAAATAGCATTTGTCATTAAGGTTGGTATTTGTATGAGTCAGATGGCTACAATTACTGGGGCTTATTGAAATGTTCAAGAGTAATTGGGCCTGTATTTGTTTCCATTTTTGAGACCTACTATCTCAAAAGCTCCCAGCATCCTAGTATCACATTTTAACAGCTAAGGCTTTGTCAAAGGTAGCTAATGGGACTACTAATGGTGAACAATTAAAAGCAAAGATAAAAACACAGCACATTGGGCCTATTAGGAAACAACATTTTAATAACTAATGCATTAAACATGATCCACAACACATTTCAGGTCTAATGGTTAGTTAATGTAATACTTAATGCCCTTATCGAGCCTTTACTCATGAATGCAGTATCATTCGTGGACTAAACTGCTCTCCCAATGCAACATAAAATATCTGGGAGCCTGAAGGACTGCTGGGCGAACATTAGAAGAAGTAATTAAGCGGCTTCCCTCTTTAGCTAATTGGAGATCGGGAGCGCGATAGTCATTAGCAGCTCCCATCTTCATGTCATGGCTGCATGGTACAAGACGGCTATGTGAGAACACATTGTGCGAGAATACTGGATAGACATTTCTAAAAAGCTAATAAAAGACATGAATATAGAAAGACATATTAGGTGACACGGTATGAACCACTTATCTCATTGATGACTGAGATTGTGGTCGGTGCCAGCTGGCTTTCATCGCTCACATTCCATTGAACAGCTAATAGTCGAGATATTGAAGGGTAGAGACCCATTAAGTGTATCAGTGTCTGTAAATGTATGAGGATGAATGGTAGCTTTGGGAAATGGGATATTAATACAGACTAGATTCAGGGTTAAACTACAAAGACCGGCTTGTGATGTTTAAAGATCCATGTGTGGAACATGATGTCACTACAAACAAAAACTAAAAAAAAAATCTGAAGCTGTCAAGACATTCCCGCCCACCTTGTGTTCACATACCAAGCCGACAGATGGAACTGTATGGTCACAACCCCAGTTCTTTTTATACACTTTAGTTAGGGTGGAGTAGGGGACATAAAACCCTGCAGGACTTGGCAACAGGTCACAAAATCCTACAAGACATTTAAAGAAATACTTCATTGGTTGCAGATTTTGTCACACAAATTGAAAATACAGAACATTAAATATCTGTTTTTATGGAACATCATATATGGAGTAGGTTAGGTAGGTCAATTCAATTTGAAAGATAGGGATGCGTATGTGTCTCTAGCCTCAATATCAAGAGACGATGTATAAAGATGTATAATATATTGTTATACTATGCTATATATAGAAATAAAAATGGGTTACAACCCTATGGCATAATCATTCAATAATATAATTTTAAAAGTACCACCTGCCTTAAAACATCTACAACATGACAAAGGGCATTAAGATTACAATTGGATTAGTGACCATTAGTGGCAGTTTGTTGGGACTGCAGTGCTTTACAATGGCTGGGCTTTAAATTGGCATTACATCACAGATAGAGAAAAAACACTCAAATGCAAAAAGCGTAGTCATAATAAAAAGTCCATAGAAATAGATGTGTGTGGACTATACATTCTGAAGATTTCCACAATTTACCAAAAAATTCCAGAGAAATATTGTCCAAGTGTGCTCAATGCCCTCTACAAATCTTGCCATTACCTCACCCTCTGAAATGGGGTGGTTTATGTGATTTATGACACCATGTATTTTTAGCTTATATTGCCAGGATAAAGGAAATGCACTAAAAGGAAAAACACTTTTAGCATAGCAATGTCCCCTACGTCAGCTTGCTTGTCTTGAGTTTGAGCAACGGACGCAGAAAAGACTATTTCTGGATGTAAAGGGATAAATATGCAACCAATCAAAGAAACAAAGCATTGTTACATAATTGTGTATTTTTCCAACTGAAAATACATGAAATGTAAATGTTTTCCTGATGACGTGCATCTTTTCAGAGTTAGGAGTCCTGAATACTAACCTGGGCTCCCCAAGCAGTTGCATTTGCTTTACTTGTTGACAAGGCTCTGTCAAGATGGCGACATGAATGCCCATGTGAGTCCCTGGTCACTGATCTCACATGACAGAATTACTCGTCAACACCTTCAATCTTTACTCTGTGACACCCCAGGTCCTTCAGTGCCTCTCTGTCCAAGTTTACAGCCCAAGGACATCTCCACCACAAACACTAGAATGTATGTGAGCGCCAGTGCATGTGTGCATGCATGTGTAAGTGTGTCAGCATCCTACTGCGCTTCCTGCATCAGACACGTATCCTCAAGGTCACAAATCAGGCCAGGTGGCTGCTCGGAGAGATTAAGGACATCTTCTTAAAAAGAGACAACTTTGATTTATCGTATCAGGCCGGTAGCCATATTGTGCGCTGTGTGCTCAAGAAGAGCAGAGGCTCAAAAGACCCTAAAGAAATAGCAACACCTATAGAGGCTCTTCAGGCTACCCAACCAGTGTCCAAGAGCTGTTATTACTACATTATGTTTTACGTACATTATATGCCAGTGTGCATTTTGTAATGTTTGTAATGTTACATAACACAGTTTCCCTTATTGCACTCTTTCCAGACCTTACATTTCAATTTTGTATTTTGAGGTATCAGGTATCTGAAAACAGGTGGCCAGCTATACTTGTAATCACACCTGGTATTTAGATGCATCCTCCATGGGTCTGTACTAGATTGGTTCTCACTGTATGCATGTTATGTTTATGTTTATGAAAAGCAATTGTCAGAATGTTTAGTTACTTGAAGTTGGTGTACAAGTGGCAACACGTGATTTTATTAATCCATGTTTCTTCAAAAGTTAATAGACACATTCAATTTAGGAAATGATGTTAACCACAGTAGGTATAAGATATATGCGGACATATAATGTGGACTGTGAAGGGAGAGACAATGGAGAAAGAAAGAGTAAGATATTAAACATTCACTAACTAACTAGGGCACCGTGCCAAGGAGGTAGAGTCATAAGGTGACAGGCTCTGCTTTGGTGAACAAAATTAATATAGCCATATGGCCTGAGAGGAGAGGCTGTGGATTCCTGTCACAGAAGCATGAATGAGAAATAATCATCCTGTCATTGTTGTTGAACATGGCTTTATTTACCTGTAAGTCTGTCTCCAAACAGGGAGGGTAGGGTATAGGAAACCAGGATGTCTAGGGGGAGAAGGGGAACACAGTACAGATAAGCTCACTCTTTAGTAGAGAAGTGGAGAATGTCTTGTTTTGCTACATGCGCTATACACAATACATGATAAAAATACATCCTGGGATATGACCTATACTTCCTGGCACAACCAAAACAAGGTGGAGGAAAACATAATCCAACAGAAATGTCTATTAAAAAGCAGATATTAACACTTTGTTGTCACAGTTCACAGAGTTAATTTCAGATCTTCCCTGTCATCGTCATCAGTCACATCTGTAACCTATTTCCCTATCAGTCTGCTCTGCACTTAAGCAGCCGGCTCACTGCCCGTTTCTGCCAGAGTGTTCTACTGACTCCAGAAGAGCACTGCCAGCAGGACCCAGTTCCTGCTAACCCAGTCTGGCTACCGGCTTTTGGCCAGCAGAGTTTTGCCTGTTAGGGTCTGCTTCCTCTAGTAGGCTCCAGCCAGATTTTTAGCTCGGTTCCTACCTATGCTCCAGTCCGGATTCCTTGCTGTTTGCTATTCAATAATATTTGATAAAGTTTGGTCTGAACCCTCTCTGTGTTGCGCTTTTGGGTCCTGTGCCACACGTTACAAATTCTATTATAATATAAAGCAAAATCTCTGTTCAAGCTAATTATTTGAGCACACTAATTAAAAACCTGATAAACCATAAATTTAGCTTCTCGTACTACAGGGACATTTGTTGCCAATGTCATAAGGACAGCACATTGTCCACACAAGCATCTGGTACTTGGTGTTAAAGGACTTTTTCAGCAAATCAGTGAAAAATCAGTTGGGCCAATCAACCAGAGAAGGCTAATGAATTTTGGGCATAATGGGTTGGTATATGATGTTAACATGCCGGTTTAAATGCTAGGGACAAAAAGCTGACCCAAAAAAGCTAATTTCTACATTAAGGATTCCTTTTTTTTTTTTTTTTTTTGGTGATGGATAGCTGGATACAAGAAGTACCCACTTGTACACAACATTGGATAAAACAACCACTGTTTTAGCAGCTTTTTTGTTTCATTCTTGCACCAAAAAAAAGCACCAGAGCCTCACAGCAATGCTATTCATGTGTCACTCTTACTTGACCAATTCTGGAAAATCCCTTTAAAAAGTAGATATACTGTTACACAAATTGTTGCAGAATGCAGACTCCCATTCCCTGTTCCCCAGGTAAACCAAGAGCTTCATAGAGACGGGGTAAGGTATTCAGCCTTTTCTGTGGTAAGAAGCAATTAATTTGGAACGTGCAGCACTGGGAGCTGGGAGGTTAGGCCTAAATGGAGCACAGCCAGCTACAGAAACTGGGCTTAATTGTTTGATTGATTGACCACAACTGCAGGCATATTTCTAAAGCCCCTCTGCACCGATCAATGAGTCAATGAGCGCCTCGCCAAACCTTGCAGCTTTCCAGCCTCACAATTTAATTAATGTGCCCCGTCCAGCGATCAGGTTACAGCCAGAAACTCTGCCGCTACCTCCGCCGTTCTTCTCACTGAGTCTGTGACAGAGGAGGGGCTGAGTAGGCAGGCTTTATTAGATTGGTAACAGACACTACATACTGTATCGGACACAAATCGTGTTAGCCGCCTAATCTGTCATTTAAACTAATTATGTGGAGGTGGTGATGCATCAGCAGTATGTTCCACTCCGGGGGCTCGAGGGCTGGGGGTGGTCGGGAAGGGGGGGCACAGGCTGGGGCTAAGACATAGGGGAGACAGACATTTGTCACAAGGCAATCAAGGTAGAGCTGTACAGTAAGGGTAACACATGGCAACACATTCAGTGGTTACTTTTAGAGGGTGCCAATTTAAAACAGTGAGTGAGGTATGGAGTTGAAATTACATTTTTATTTTTTAGAGTGGAAATATATATGTCTTACACACCTTTCTGTAGGTTGGGTGGCGAACTCAAGAATATGAAGAATACACAAAAAACCTAACCTACAGCTTGAAAAAACAGCTATTTAGATTGACTTTTGTTTAACTTGATTAATTTCCTTCCGTCTGTGCATGCCAAGGTCCTAGGCCTCACTATGAGTTGAACTTGTTATTAAATTTGTGTCCTTTACCCTGTTCTTTGCATGCTCTTCCCATGTCTGCGTAGGATGCTCCGGTGCATCACTAAAAGCATACAATGTAGGACTACAAATGGAAATTAGTTAAGCTATAATCTAGTACAAGTATCTCTGCTTCGGCTTGATCTACATTGTACACTGTCTTAAAAAAAAAAAAAAACTTTTGGCAACTATTGATTAAAAACAACCAATACTAACACAGCAGAGTTTCACAAAGATTGTATTTCATTTTATTCTGTCTTGATTAATTAGCAGAGTTTAGCACATAAATGTGTGTTTTGAAAGAATCTATAATAGGAATCTATATTGTTAATGTGAAATACAGTAGAATGTAATGGATACCTAAAATGGCAGGCAAATATGGTCACGTGTAAACAGTTTAAGCAGATCCAATTTTAACATAAATTGAGGAGTGATAGGCCTGTGTACATGTGACCCTACATAACAAAACCAGCACCTTAGCTTGCAGCATATTAGCATAAACAGTGTCCATTTGGTCCAAATATTTTGAGGTCTCACACTAATAGTGACAACCTGTCAGTTTCCACTGTGTACCACTTCTGTTATGTTCTGCTGCATGGACTAAGGTACTGTGGAACCAGTCTGGAATGTCTGGTCCAGCTCGAGTACAACAAAGACATAAATCTCTTATAGTGGCTTGACTATGGACCACATTCCCTTGCTATACATTCCTTAAATGTATGGTAGCAAAATATATGTGTAGTTTTAGTCAGACTATGCCCATAGTGCAAATATCGCCACACTTTTGAGCTGTGTGAGCTGAAGAACTGTCCATAACTTCACTGAGGACAAGAGAGGTGCCAAAGGTTATAGCTGCTCTGAAACATTGCAAGCAGTTCGTTAAAGGTAGACAGCTCTGTCAAAGTGTTTGGTCCAGGTCAGGGTCAAGGCTGAAGCCACTATTACACAAGACAGACAGCTTTAATGGGCAGAAAACATACAGCTTCTCAGGCTGGCATTTTAGAACCTCCAGAGGAATTAGACGCCGGAGTTGGAACAAAATACAATATGAGGCAACTAAACAGCACTGCAAGACTATATCAATGTGTGCTAATATGTTTTATTATGCTCATTCTTTTGGATTGTTTTTGTGAAGGCCCAAGGCCTTGTGTATGTATTCCATCCAAATTTAATCAGTGTTTCGCTATTATGGTCAAAACTTACTTTCACTTGGAGCTTTAAGAATTGCTAGTTTGCTGATATAAAGCTCTGTCAATTAAAGGCACATTATTCTGCAAATTCAGAACAGAGCCTGGTCCTGAAATGGACAACATAATTTTTGGCATTATATATTAGTAATATTATATATTTTTGGCATATTATATTATCATAGTATCTTTTGACAAGATTTAGCAAGATATACAAATATTGACACCCGTTTATGCTCCTATCCATGATGTTGGTGGGAATTTCTTCCACAAACCTATCGCTCCACCTTGTGTGCCTCTTAAGCAAGCTACCTCCCCTTTTTATGCTGCGTCCTGTAGCATTCTGTAAAGACAGCAATATCCAGCAACAGAAAGTGAGCATAAATGGAGCTCAAGAATGCATGTTGACAAAGTGGTTAGCACTTGCTACAGCAAGATGGTCATAGGTTTGATTCCCTCAACCAATACTGTATATTGTCATGCACAATATTGCTACCATGAGTTCTCTTTGGGCACTCAAGCCTGTTCCCAAAGACATCCATGTAGGTGAAGTGAAGACTGTAAATTAATGTGAATGGCTGTCTGTCAACGTTAACCATGCAGCTAACTGGTGATTGTCCAACATGTCCTTTCCTTATGGCTTGGATAGGTCACGGCACTTGGAATAAAAATGTAGAATAAGTTATAAATTGGTATTTACAAAATTTACACGGTCATTTTTTTTTACAAATCTCAATTACATTTTCTTGTGCAAAGACAAGTTTGTGCGGAGTATAGTCAGGGTAATAGTCAGGGTAACACAAAGGATATTAATTAACATAGACATGTAATCAGCATTTACATAATATGCAATAGTATGTGCAAAGTCATTTGTCAAGATTATGATGGGGAAGCCATTATCTATTCTTCTATTGTGTTTGTTTGTGATTTTTAGTCAAAGCATGTGTCAGAGTGTAATGAGAGCGCTCACATTAGCTCACTGAGCATGCTCCCAAGTGCATCACAGTCAGGGCACGGACTCTCAGATCATGGAGGGTCTCACAGGCCTTCCTCTGACCTACGACCTCTAGAGTGCCACTTTAAAGTCCCCTCCGCTTTTCCTCGGCTCCTTTTCACCTGCCGCTGATTCTGAGTGCACAAAATTCAACTCTGCCGACTCAGAGAAGCTAAGGTCAAGGTGCAGAGTTTGGCTTTAAATCCATGACCTCAACGATTTATAAATGACAACAGTTTATTTCAGAGTTAGGCAATTGTCACGAATTGTCATGAATTGCACTGTGTTCTTCAGAGTCAATATAATATTAATTTACACTTGCGAGTGCAATACAAAAAATGATGAAGATAGCACAAAGGAACACTCTTGTCCCCCTCAAGAATGAAACAATAGATTGATTAGTTTGAATGTGACCTATTATATCAAATTTAACTAAATAGCAAACAATAAGGTGCTGTCATTTGGATTCAATAAAATTTATTTTTGCTAGGCCAAGTATGCACACAATATTTTCCAATGTCAGAATATACATTAACAATCCATAGGGCCCTGAGCTAAAATGAATTTGACACACCTAATCTATTGCCTTGTATCTCTTCCTAACTCTTTATTCAATGGCATTGGAAACTGTAGTAAGGCAAGGCAAGGCAATTTTATTTATATAGCACAATTCATACACTGGGTAACTCAAAGTAGAAGACTGTAAGCATCCAAAGTGATACACAGAAAGAGTGCAGCGTTATTACTGGAATATACAGAAATAAAACACACAACACCTTACATTCGCTAATTACTATCCTAGTCTGGTCCACAGAGCTGTCAAACTAATCGACTGGAGTGGCCCTTTGATATGTCACCTGCCTGTATTCATAAAGAACGACACGAGTCATGTTCACAGTCATTTCCAGTAACAGCACGATGGTTAATGACAGAGCCAGCCTAGAGTGACGTCACGCACACTGATGGAGGCAGGTTTACCGAGGATGACCTAAGGTTTTACCAGCAACTCTAAAACACATACTGTTTAAATTTAGCAGAATTTGAAAATAGCCACATAGTTTAGCCCCATGTCTGTAATAAGTGGAAACTCTGGCTTTAGTTTAAGTACTCACAGGTACATGGTTATAATGTGTCACAATTCCCCAGAAACATTCTTTACTCTTTAAATATTCATCCAGCAGCCTAGCTCACATCACTACAAAAACAGCCTTTGGTTTTTTTATGTCACTGTATAGTAAGTGATGCATTGACGTGAGTATTTAAGCACGCTAAAGCCTCTATATATAGCAGTTCATTATGATGAAGTAGGACATGTCACAATTGTCCACATTATACAGGAGTGTGGGCTCGTCTTAAAGGCTGTCCTGTCCAAGTGGCTGTTCAAATATAAATGGCGTAAGTGCTTTCCCAGCAGACACGGTCTTATCACAATGGACTGTGACAGGGGAATTCCGGAGAATGGGTGTGCTTCAAAAAGCCCTTTCTACTGCCGCTAATTGTGTCCCATTGAGGGATGATAGGCAGCAGGACACTAACAGATAGCACTGATCGCTCCGATGGGGCACAATTGGAGTCTGACAAATGGAGCTGTGAATGTCGAAGCTGAGTGACAGTGCGGCTTCATTTACATAAGATTTCTGACTGGAGACTATCAGGATCTATTACTCAACTATACTGAGATGAGAGCGGAGATCCCAGATATACACTTACAGAGCTGGTGCAGTCATTTTAATGATGCACTGTGAACCAGACTTGTATGTAAAGGTTTAAAACCAGAGGCAGGTAATTGGAATCAAATGCACTACGCAGTAAAATAACACAACAAAAGCACCATAATAACTCCATCATAGGAACATTAGGGACTCTGCGGATAACAGGTATTAGAAATGTCCAGCAGAGAACAGGACATTTCCAGGGAGGACAGGAGGACTGGGTGTTGTGTATGAAGAAAAGGTCACAGGGTGTTGTCCATTATTTGGGTTGACCTAAGATTACATTTTCCTTTGAGACACTGGTGACACTCTACATTAACAGTTATTGCACATTGGGCTGTTAGGGTATCACTAAAGTGGCAAACCTCAGATGCTTATGTTTTACTGGACCACTCTCTTGTGCTGGGTAAGTTTTGGGGTGTCCTCGAAGCTGAGAGCCACACTAAAAAGATTGTAAGCACGAAGAGTAAGTAAGTAAGTAAGTAAGTAAGTAAGTAAGAGTTTATTCGAGCCCCTGAGACAGTTGAACACTCAACACATAGGGACAGTATTACCTATTCAAATTTGGAAATGCATTCACAGGGAAATTTTAATAAAGGCTTGTACTGTGTTAGTATGAATGAACATACAGTTTTGGGAGTCAGTTCTTTAGCTACAGCTTTGATAGGAGAATGGCATTTAGCTACAGCCTTGACAAGGGGAAACCAAGACATCCACGTGGCAGCTTAATCCTAGGCCATAAGTAAAGATAAATGCAAAACCTAAGTAAGCCCTTTATTAAGTATCCATTGTGTAATATGCTTTGTAAAGAAACGTGTCGATGGACTCACCCAGGGCCGCTGACAGAAGAATTGATGAGCCCCTGGACAAACCCTATGGTAAGAAACCCCCTCTATTTTTTGTTGTTTGACCTTCACCATGTTTCTATCCAGTGTGTTAAACCATGTGCAGTGTTTGTTTTCTCCTATTGTTTAGGTTGACTATTGCTGTTAATTAGTATAATATTTTTTATTATTGAATTTCATTCCAACGTTAGTCCCACTTTTTGACATCTTGTACCAGTACTTTCTGTCTCCTGTATTCATCTTGTTCCTGGCCCTGTCCTTGATTGCCTTTACTTCTTCAATCCATCGTGTTATCCCCAGTGGAGTTGGGGATGACTGCATTGCAGCTGAAACAACAGTAGTGGTCTGCTGTGAGACAAAGGGAGTCAGAGCCTGTCATTCTCGGTCTGAGTGAGTTTAAAGTGCTCCAGTGCTTTCAGGATCTGAGCTGAAACGGGTCTGCCAACAGATCCTCAAAGATGCAGAGATGAGAGAGGACTCCTCCTGTCTCTGCATGGGTTCCTTGCTACAAAGATCCCGGATAAAACAGCAGATAAAATAGGAATGGACAGAGAGATGCAGACAGAGAAAAAAAATGCCATAAAGTGATGTGGCTTTGACCTACTCTGAAGTTAGTTCTTAAGAATACACGAGATACTGATAAAACAGACAACAATAAGCCTTGGCACATTTTTGTATAAAGTTGGCAAAGCCCTTGGTTATTTGAAAAGAGAGAAAACAAGAACCGCAGTTTCAAATCAAGGCTTAATAGTTGCTTCAAAGAATTCCCTTTACAAGATTCATAAAAGTCTTTATAACCCAGACATCTAAAACAAATGTGTATTATTGTTTATAAAAGATTTTATGCTGAACAAAGAATGATTACGAGAAATAAGAAACCTTTTGTGTATAAGAATTTTGTGGAGTATGATAGATATCTGACTCAGTAAATCACTGCAGCTATCCTCTGAAGTGAATAATTCTTTCATCTATTGGAAATAACCCAAGGCTTTATGTCTTTATAACCTGACCACTTCAGTTTTTCAAAAAAAATCTGCTTTGATATAACAACTATTCTTCACTAGCTAGAACTTGCACTTGTATGGGTAGCATAGTGCGTTTCATTTTTACATCACTGTGAACAGACGATAAAAACAGCGACAGATACATACCAAGGATGCAAACCACAGTGGCCCCCAAACCCCGATGGCAAAGACCTATGTTTTATGTCCCTTCCCTTCCACAGCCCTAACTTAATACAGTAAATATATATATATATAAAACCACTGACAAAACTTTGCATTTTACCTATTCATTTAATCAAGAACTTTAACCTCTAACTGGTTTACAGTACCAGGGACGTGAGTCATATCTGGTGTTACCTTCACTGACTGGAGCTCTGTCCACTCAGCCTGCTGTGGTCGGTGTTAGTAAACCAGGCAGGTGCTTTCCATTCTTAACAATCTTATCTTTTTAGAAGCAGTCTCACACCCCTCCCAGGCACACAGCCAGCCAATCAGAGTGCTCTGAGGGCAACCATGCAACAGGGTGTAAATATAACACTGGGGCTATGGCGCTACTTCAAGTGGAAGAAAAATATGACACATGGAAATGACACAGAGACTGAGAATGTTTACACAAATAATGTGTAAACAAAATGATACAGTGGTTAATATACAACCAACAACGCTGACTGTTGGCAATCTGTTCCTGTTCATTTCACGAAATTCAGTAACTTTTTGTTGTATATATGGATCAATGAAGTAAAAGGCCCAAATGAATATATGTGATTGCACTGGAATTTCTCCAACTGTACTTTCAAATAATTGGTCTATTTTTTTACCTCTGCAAATAAGAAAAGTACTGGTAATCCAGTCAATAACAACAATAAACTTATATAAAGGTAGTGCTTATGATACATTACATGGTGCGCTTCTAATATTTCATTATGAGAGATCTACCAGTTGCAGTACGCACCCTCAACAACAGCAGAGATCTTCCTTGCTTTTTTATGATAAGAAATGTTATTATATGGCTTGGATTTGTAAACATGAATAGCGCAGTGTACCATGTGCTTCAGTTTAACCCACTTTTTGCAACTTTAACAAGATTTTTTGCAGCATAAAAATTACAGTAGTGTTTGTCTATTTAGGCTGAGAGGACAAAACCTAAAGGCTTGCAACCTAAATTGCTGTGTTTTTTTATCATAACCTGCTGATGCTTTGCTGTAGTTGCTTTGTCACGACATTGAGCCAAAAAAAGAAAGGAATTCAATTGTCAAGTAACAGCGGCATGTGCTAAGTTAAAAATAATTCTGTTTCTAGTGCTTTTAGAATGTTGGCTAAAATTTCACCACTGACCACTCTTCTTTTGCAACTGATAATTACACACCTACAGAATGTCTAGATTGTTTACGGTCTACGTATATAGGACAACAAACAAAGAAAAAAATGAATGCTCAAAAAACACATTAAGGAAGATGGTGAGAGATTAATAGGAAAGACAAAAAGGTGCCAATTAACAAGAGCAAAGGCAAAATAATTCTCACAGATGGTGTATGACGTTTTGTGTTATCCTACCCCAGTTTGAAGTCAACATACCGGTTATACATATTCTTACAAATTGAAATATTCATTAAAAGGTGTTTTTCCCCTTGTTTTTACTCACAGTGGGATGTAACAACGCATTTTACCTCCACATTCTCGACATGCAGCGCTGCAGAAATAACCCCCACTGCTCATCACCCGAGCCGACAGCAGCCACTGACTTACTGTGCTTCTGGACTGCACTCCCACAGGTAACTCACCAGCACCCCTCTAACCCCCACCTCCCACACCCACCCACCAACCCACTGGGAGGGAATTAAACAAGATAGCCCTGAAATTGTCAGGCAGTTGACCTATAAATCCACAAGTGGGCCACGGGGAGCAATAAGAGCAGCTGAACGGATCAGGGACTTAGAGAGGAGGCTTCAAGTGACAGGACACATAGGACAGACACACGGAGGAATATTACGTAACTCACACAGCTGTCACACCAAACTGTCTCAAAGTTTTGGTCACCTATCACACTTTCAGGGAATACAAAATTACATTTAAAAATCACATAAATGCTCACACAGTCAACAACTCTTCTCTGTACCTGTGGTTCTCTGAAATAACATTGCAAGTATCCGCACACAGTCTGTCTTCATGAATTTAATTCATGCTAGAATCTAGCGGCTAGATGACTTTAGCATGTCCTTGTTGCACAGGAAATAAAAAGCCTGGAATTGATCTTCTCCTGTTGAGCACTGTAACCTGTGCAAGGATTACTTTTTCACACTGGCAGACAGAGATGTAACAGAATCAAAGTCTCAGGATACAGTTATATGGTAACTCCACAGTTTAATATTTATGACTAAAAGGAATGCAGGAATGTGAAAAATATAAAAAAAAACTCAATACAATAATGCCTCATCACTTTATGGTACACTGCCACTGCAACATGTGTGTCTCTTTAGAGCCTTAAAAATGCATTATACAAAACAGCATAGCGACCTTTCCTGCCTTTCTTTGATCAAAAGAATACTAATGCATTTTAGCACAATATCAAATCTGTGTAAGCAGATGTACCCAGCGCTTGTTGGTAATCGTACCATCCTTGTTGATATTGGCATAGACTGATGGGGGCTGTAAGATCAATGATGCAAGTGGGTTTTGTATTGTATTTTGTTGACCAATTTAGGCTACATAAAACTACTGTTTTTCCTTGAGATCATCTTTTATTTAATTTTTATTATTAACTTCTGCAACCACACATCACATGTAAGCAATGTGTGTGTTATGAAAATACAATCTATATGTTTTCTTTTGTATCCTTTATATTTTAAACATTTTTGGAAATGTTACATAAGATAAATTTTAAAAAGCTAAAGGGTTGCACACAGGACAAAACCTCCCGGATGAAACACAGGGGTGTGTCCCATGGAGCAGTCCCTTTGAATGTCTCCTCGTCCTGGCTCTAATCCTCTCTGTGAGACTGACGCCCCCCTCCTGTACTCTTACACCAGCCCAGGTTAAAGAAGGATGTGCCGAGGAGATGATTTTCCACGCGGATAAAAAGCTTTCATTCATCCGACAATGGCAGCCCCGATTTGCCGCCGTCAGGAGCCCGAGATAGACGAGGGGAAAGGGAGGAGTGACAGCAGAGTGGCATGATGAAACAAGTGGCATGTGTGAAGCCGTGAGAGGGAATCAGAAAAGACGAAAATATGCAAATGACACAGAGCTTATCTGAGCGGGATTAAAAAGGAAGTGTTGGGCCACATTATGTTTAACCTACATGTCACTATCTCCAAAAGAAAGTCCTGTTATCTGTTAATAGGCCGTCATAATCTCGACGACACACATGTGCAGCTCATATGAAACAAGTCTCCTCTGAAACAGAACAATTACAGCACTGTTTTACATGACGTCAGAGAAAATGTATTCTGTAAGAGCCATTAAAAAGAGGAGTTAGAACTTTACATTGGCCGTGGCTCCAGCTGCAGTGAGATATAATCATTTTAGTAGGAGACAGGAAAGTAGAGGTAACCGCAGCTGTCTTTTCTGTTTGTCATAGGCCTCGAATCTATCAATGAGTTACTTTAATTAGACCTTTATAGTTACTCCCACCTAACCAGGGGCGTTGCTATGGGGCGGGCATTCTGGGCAAGTGGCTAGAGCCTTAAACCTGTAGGACAGCTGAGCACATGTTCTTTCTAATATTTGGACATTTCCCTTTTGATAATGACTTACTATTGACTCTAAATGTAACAGTAGTATTTAGGAGCTGCTTAACAATTAACTAGACTATTTTTTAAGCTGGGGAAAAACAGTGATTTAAAAAAAAAAACATTTGTACATTAGGAATATGGTGGAAAATGTACTAAAAATGAAATGTATAATCTTAAAAATGGAAGCACAGAGAGCATTAACAGTCACTATTTTGGAGGCTATATGTAAATATGATCCCAGAAGTATATTGCTTTTATTATTTATGCACATATCAATGAGTGGGATAATTCCATATAGGATTATACTTAATTATCTTACATGGTTGCCGTTTGTTGTGTAACTGTTATATTAATTTCTGAAGCATTTATCTATTATGCAGCAGTCAACTGCATTTGTAATTATTGCTAACAATAACACTTGCCTTAATTAGGAGCATTACAAAAAATAAAGAAAAAAATTATTTTAACTGAATTTTTATTGACAGAAAATCTACCAATGCTTCTTAATGCAGTAAATAAAAAAGGAAGAGAAGTGCAGGCTTTGGGCTTTGGGCTGAAATGAGAGTGAGTTTGTCGAGAAGCAGCAGCAATGAAGTTTAGAAGTGTGACCACATCGTGGAAATTAGATTAACTGAATTAGAGGGATTAGATTGACTACAGCTGGATTGGACGGGATGCCTCCAAGAAAAGAAAGCAGAAGTAGACATAGAGGAAGCCAGTAGAAGGCGGGGTAGGGGGAAGAAGAGAAGAAGATAATGCAGATATAAAGAAGTTTTGTTAGGCATTCAGGGTGCAAAAAGTCGTATTGCGGTAAAGAAAGAAAAAAGCAGAAGACAGCTCAGCACATTTAGTTTTTCTGGATGAGTTTCAGGGGCCGGCGCTGGAGTGAGCCACTGATACTGTTGTAGATGAGCCCAGATTTGAAAATAAGGCATAGCTGCAGTGCCCCTCAGTGGTGGAATAGGGCATGGTGCGCACATCTCGGTGTACAGTAAAAACTTTTTTGAAGGCAGGAAAAGACGTGCCAAAAACACAAGGGAACAGCATGGGATGAAACATTGATCTAATGTATGAAATCACATTGCAGAGAAACTTTTGTATTTTTACTGTTAATGTGTTATCCTATTTCTGTCATGATTGTACATCCGTCAATACTATGTTCTGACTAGTGCATAATCACATCAAAGTATCACTGAAATGCATTTGTCTACCTATAAAAATTGTAATAGTTAAATAGAATGTTAAAGCTCCACAGACCCCAGTCTAAAATTTTTGTTCCTACAGCTTCCTAGTGTGGACAAAGTGAGCACTGATGGAGGTGAAGAACTCTTGTGTTTCTTTTTTAACACATTTTTACATTATATCCCTGCACCATAGCTGTTCACATGCTGTAAAAAAGGAGTGTGACATGTGGCTTTAAGGCCAAATCCTCCCACTCCACCTTCATTAAGAACTTAGCTTAAAAATAAAAAATAAGCTTAAGTAATCTGCAAAGAATTTTAGTACAATACAATGTAAATTATATGAAATTTCTCATTTGTCACAACTCAAAGAAAATGCTTAAATAAAAAATATTATCATTTTTAACGTAATAATAACGTGTGATTTTCTAGTAATATATAAAGATTAGGTAATTAATACAAGGCTCTTTATTTATAGTAACAATTTTAGCTAGTAGCATTGCATAAATTAAAATTCTTAAAATATACATTCTCGTATTGATTTAGGAATTCTTAGACATGTGATTGGTGTTCCATTGATTGTGTCAGTCAATTTCACTGACACAAATTTTTTTTTAAAAATGTAGATTACTTTTTTGAAATACAGCTACGTACTGTCTATCTTCTATTGTGCATCTCCATCAGTGCTCAGTTTGTCCGCTCTGGGCCATTGTAGGAAAGAGGAGTAATGGAAGGCTATGACGCTTAAAATGTCTTTTATCACAAAGCAAATGCAAATTGTGTCATTTAAAGGTGATTATACACTGTTTGACTGTAAATTACAAATACAATTTGTAAATGTAATTTACACTAGGGACTTGAGAATGATTAAAAACATGATATTATTCTAAATGCTGCTGTGCGCCCAATGTAATAATTGAGTGTGATACTGCTGTTCTTCAGGAATAGCCCTGGCTTTCCTTCCACTTAGTCCTTTATATATGTCTCATTGTAGTGTCTCGGAGGAAGACAGAGTTCTACCCAGCAGAGATAAGGCCTAAATCAATATGATTAATTCACGTTAATTGCTGCCCCCTGTCGTTGCCACGGTTGTTGTTACTTTGCTGATACACACTGTTTAGCACCAGCTCCTTGGACAGACGATAAATGTCCAGTCAATACCAAAACAGATACAGAGTCGCTGGGTTTCACAGCTTCACACTGCTCTTAACTCCATCCAGACACAATAAGGAAACATAGAATTACAATGACCTCCCATCCCTGGCGTGAAATGGAGAATATTAACGAGACTGCGGTGATGTATCATACGCAAACAGGAAGTTTTTCCCTCCTGCATATTTACTCATGATTTAGATGCTTCACACAGCGTGCTCCTCAAAACTGTAGGTTGTAGTCTGCTTATTGATGACTGAGGCACAGGGAGCAAACACAATCACGACATTAAAGACAATTCGGCTGGGAAATGTACTTCAGACAACCATTCAAGAAGAACAAATATATCCAGGGTTATACATTCTTTCACATGAACATGGATGTTAAACTTGCAAAAAGCAAACACTATATCTTCTTAAAGATCACCTATTATACTACTTCTTTAAACTTTAGTAAGTAATCTTTTTTTAAGTAGCATCTAACTCCCACTGGCAGGACAGGAGTTTTAAGAATTTGTAAGGTCACAAGTAGCTCCAGCTCAGAACATCCCATAATTGGTCCATGTTTGAAATTTCAGTCAAAAGATTAAAAACATTAGCTTCTTAATCTACAACTATTTAATTAAATCAACATTTGTATCATAAAATAGTAAGGTACGCTGAGGTATGTTTGGGTGTTTTTACAAACAGGAACAAAATAAGAACCAGTAATATGATGAAATATAATGCATGTAAACCTACTCTGTAGCAAACACTTGCACTAATGGTAGTTTTATGAAGCTGTAGAAGCCTTGTTAGTCGTTGTCATTTTAGTGCTGGCACCATTTACATACATTACATAAAGCTTGTGTCATTGCTCCTGTTTGCTTCTCCAAACTGTGGGTAAATAATAGATTGCATCCCTAAGTATTTCATAAACCCCTTTTTACAAAATAGTCAACTATCCCTTCTATTAGCATAGAAGGTCAAAAAATAAAATGTGGATTTGTGGATCAATGTAAACAAACATACAGTTTGCAATCTCTCACATTTACTGACACTATATACAATGTACATACTGTGTACATACTTAATAATCTAATGCTGTGTATCAAAAGGCCTAAGCATTTACATTTACATATACATTTATTCATTTAGCAGGGACTTTCATCCAAAGCGACTCACATTGTTCTACAGTAATTATCAGTGTTACAGCCACTGGAGGCAAGGTGGGTTAAGTGTCTTGCCCAAGGACACACCGACAGTATGAACTGTGGGGAGAGCGGGACTCGAACCACCTACCTTCCGGTTGAAAGACTGCTCTGTCTACTGAGCTACTGCCGCCCAAGCCAATCTGTGCATAATTTCTTTATAATTACTGACTCTTTGACTATTATCAATATAATGTAACCCTCAATTATAAATTCACTAATGTGTAACATTTTACAATTATACTATGTAACAATAAAACATACTGTACGTATGTTGTATTGCTACATAGTATAATTGTAAAATATCTCAAAATGGCACAGTAGTCCCCCACAGTTGGTCCGTTTAGTTGGGGCTGGGGCCTGAGTACTCCCAGGAGGCACAGATTGTGTATTACTTCCTGTTTGGGGCCAATCTGTTTCCTCTTTAGCAGCTGGACGTGCTTAATGAGTGGTCACTGATCAATAATGACGCTGCAGCTCACTGTTAGACTGCTGTCAGTTTGGTGCACTGTATATATCGCACTCATACACGATCGCTTTATTAGTAACTGCAATTGTGCCAGGCCTTAAAATACTATAGTATCCACTTCCGTTATTGAAATGTCCATGTCTTGCATTTTTGTGAAACACTTGTTTATTTCTTTAATGTGCTTTACAAATAAATTGGCTTGGCATGTCAATGCCATCAAATCATATATATTTTCATAAAAAACTACAAATTATGGCTTCATTATGGCATTATGACCTTGAATGGTAGTTAAATGACTAGTGTTAGAGCTTTTATATACCTTGATAAACTTTTATTAGTGCAAATAAAACTTTGGATGGACACAAGGTATACTTGTTACGCTTATCTCTGGACTGGGTAGGATGCATAGGATGCTCTGGTGTATCCTTGCTCGTGTCTTTTCAAGAAGAGTAGCAATAACACATTTGTGACAGCCGTAAAGATGGTGACTACAAGCGAGAAATGGAGGAGACAAAAATGAGACGTACAATGATCCAACATGGCTGACATTGACAGGAAGTGAGCAGCAGGCGGAGGCGGGGCAAGCAGCTGTTGTGCACAACACCTCACTACATTCTGACAAGTCACTGCAGGGGGCTCGGAGGTGTTTCCAGGCTCCACATCCTCCCTGTTACTGTGATGATTAAAAAGAATCTACCTCAACAACAACTCATACAGTATTTAAAAAAACTCCCCTGTGGTTCATTTATTTTTGTTCTTTCATCCTTCACATGACGCTTAAAGCTGAGCTTATCCCAGCTGCTTAGCTATAAGGGGGAGTAATGCCTGAAGTATTGCTAGTAAATTGCAGGGCTAACACTGACAACAGACACTGACAGACAACACAGATATTCGCTATAGGTAATTTAAGTCTTTGAACCGGAAAAAGTGCCTTGAAAGACTCTGAGTGCACAGCGGGGACACACGGAAAGGCTGTTGCTAACCAATGTAATATTTATGATTCTTTTTTTCTGGGCAATATTAAATTCAAAAATCACAATATTTTGTTGGTAACTTATTTTAAACTTACACAAATTCACTAAACTGGCCAGTCATTCCCATTTACTTGACTTATAGGATCCCTTCCATTCACAGCAAGTTTACCTAGAAATCCTGCCAGACCTGTCAGGGACAGGCTTTATGTGATCTTTATTTCCTGTTATTGGTAGTTGGTCTATTTAATTCCATCAAGTGGCAGTTTATTTTGCATCTGTATGTACGGCGTTTTGTTTTTTTGATTGGTTATGTCAGTCTAAATGTGTTCAGAGGCAGTTTACTCTGTGTCCAATGGTACTTCTTGGAAATTGAACCTGAATCCACAGAGATCAGACATATTCTTTTTTATACAGAATAGAAAATGATTAAACTTTGCCGCAAATCTGTACATAAATCCTAACCACATTATCATACTATAACGATGCGCAGTTTAAAGCATATTCTTTTTGCAATTTTAAATTAGTACAGCTCCTGTCTTTTCCTTTGGGACCTTAACAATATGGCGCCACAATGACTTTGGGTCCAAAATCCAGCCTGGACTAATTATGCTGCTGGGGGCATCACTGCAGAGATGTGTGTGAGTGTGTGAGAAATGGATGGGCCGCGCTTAGCTCTGGGTGAACTTGTAATTACTCCTGTTGAGTGGAAGGCTTTGGCAGATTAAAAAGTAGCTGCCCCCGAGGCCAGCTGACCAGTCTTTCACTTGCACTGAGCATTTCCTTCAGTGATGAGAGTGCCACTGCACAGCTCAAGGTGACAGCTCCAATCAAAGAAGAAATGTCAGGAGTTACTGGTGCAGTTGGTAAGTACAGCAGTTAAAGCCTTGGACTATTGAAAAAAATATATTTATATAGTTTTGCCAAGAATCGACATAAATGAAAAAGAAAAAAAAAAGATCTGACAGTACAGCATTATTTTCCAGTGGTTCCAAATTTGGTACCTCTACCTTGATCTAAAAACATAATTTATACAAAGAAAGAGATACATTTGCAGTGTCTTGTGCAGCAATATTCTACCATGCACAGTCTGCAGGATCCAAATATTGTTTTATTGCTTGGTTTTCCATTTGCTTTACCGCACTGTATCTCAAGCCTCTGCCCAGACATTCAGCAGAGCACTTACTGCTCACTGGTACTCAAAAGCCCTCAACTGCACTTAATTCATGTCTTTACCCTGCAGTCAATGTGTACATTAACCTTAATGACACAGTAATAATCAGTCCTGCTAATCAATAACAAAGAACACTGGTTCATAAAGCTCAGAAAGCAGACAGCAAAGGATTGTTTCTAAGGCCAGGGCACCCTCTTGTGGTATCTGCAGGCACTGGCACAGGAAGGGATCCAATAAGTCCATTAAGAGCAGCTCTAGGTTGTCCTGGTCTACAGATGCATTGTGAGTCAGTGAGTTAATATCTGTTAGATGAAATGAAACACAAACAAGTGGCTATAATTCATCAGTGAGGTGCCTGTTTCTGGCATCCTTCATTTTTGGTTTGGTGTTGTGATGTTTAAGATAAGATAAAATAGGACTTTATTGATCCTACAGAGGGGAAATTCAATTGCAAAACAGCTCTTAGACGGGTAAAGTTCAAAAAGTAAAAGAAAGGTATGCAGGCAATAGAATTAAAAAAATATTTTTACAAATACACACACATATATATATATACATATACACACACACACACATATACATATATTATATATATATATATATATATATACAATCTTTGTAAAGCTTCAAATAGAATAAAATATAATGGTAAAATAAAAAACATCAGTATATGCATGTTTACAAAGTAAAGGAGGGAGAAAAAAATGGACTAAGATAATTGTTACAGTTAAAGAGTCTAACCGCAGCAGGTAGGAAGCACTCCTTCCTGCTCTGAGGGTGTCTCAGTCTGCTGCTGAAGGAGCTGCTCAGAGGCTCTAAAGTCTGATGCAGGGGCTGAGAGCTGTTGTCTCTGATGCATGTCAGCATGGCCAACATCCTCCTCTCACAGACCTCCTCGGTCGGGTCCAACAGGCCGTCCAGAACAGAGCTGGCCCTCCTGACTAGCTTGTTGAGTCTCTTTCTGTCCCGGTCCGTGCTGCCTGCCCCCCCAGCACACCACAGTGTAGTGCATAGTGGAGGCTACCAAATAAATTCCCATAAAAAGTGAAAAAGGGTTAGAGTCAAATATGTAGAACAGATTTAACTCATCGGCTCAACGCTGGTCACCGTCCACTGTCCCTCTGGCCCCCCTCTGTCCTATGACCTTAGATGTTCTGGTGGCCTTTCCACACATCCCTGATGTTGCGCCTCTCCAGTCACCCCCCAGCTTCTTCTTATGGTTTCAATCATCACCACATTCAAAAAATAAACAGTGTGTCCATGCGGACCATGTTCTTACTGTAGACAGCACAGACCAGCTGTAAGCTTTTACAATGTGCCTCATTATTATTTATAATTTTATTTTTATTTATAAAAGCTAAGGTAGTTGCTTGCTAGAATGTAAGACATAGCTTGTCCACTTGTCATTTCAACCTGATGATCTGACTCAGCCTCTGCTCGTGTCTCGGCGTGCCTGAGTGACATCTCACTTTGGATGGACCATCACCTGCAGATGAACCTCGCAAAAACAGAACTGCTGGTGAGTCCAGGCAAACCCAAAGATCCACCACAACCTCTCCATTCAACTAGGCTCATCAACCATTACACCGTCCAGCACTGCCAGAAATCTGGGAGTGGTAATTGATGATTAACTAAACTTCACAAGTCATGTTGCCAGCACCACCAGGTCCTGTAGGTTCATTCTCTACAACATTAGGAAAATTAGACCTTTCCTATCAGAGCACTCTACGCAAATCCTAGTCCAGGCTCTTTTGTCCAAAGTGGATTATTGCAATGCTCTATTGGCTGGACTCCCTTCCTGCACAAACAAACCTCTACAGCTGATCCAGAATGCAGAGGTAGGAGTGGTCTTTAAAGAACCGAAGAGAGCGCATGTAACTCCTCTCTTCACTGGGTTACACTGGCTCAGGGTTGACGCCCGCATCAAGTTCAAAGCTATGCTCTTGGCCTACAAAGACCACCACTGGTTCTGCACCCTCATATCCTCAGTCGCTAATACAGACCTACCAGATCCCTGCCCTCTGCAAATAAACAACGTCTGGTTGTACCATCCCAAAAAGGAAAGAAATCAGTCTCACGTACTTTCTCTGGATCTGTTCCACGTTTGGTGGAATGATCTACCTGCTGCTACAAGATCAGCAGATTCTGTAGCCATCTTTAAAAAACGCCTGAAAACACATCTCTTCCTTCAACACCTGAGTGACAAACACTGAATTCTAATTCCTTAAAAACCTTCTTATTCTTAGCTTTGTATGCTGTGCTAGGTTTTAAGTGACAAGTTTTTTGTGCACTTTTTTTTGTTACCTGTTGTTGTTGAAATTGCTTCCATTGTTTTCCTGACTTTAAGTCGCTTTGGATAAAAGCGTCTGCTAAATGACTAAATGTAAAAAATGTAGCTAACATGGCTAACCCCAGATGCTAACATTTTTACTGT
Source organism: Neodontobutis hainanensis (assembly GCA_024349245.1). Lineage (NCBI taxonomy): Eukaryota > Metazoa > Chordata > Actinopteri > Gobiiformes > Odontobutidae > Neodontobutis > Neodontobutis hainanensis. The sequence continues at coordinate 322,958 of JALDNG010000112.1, forward strand.
TGTACCAGATGGGCCTAAGCATGAGATGGGCTTGTTCTTCTGTTAAACATTATGGAATAGTGAGATCTTGTGCCCTTTAGATATATAGTAGGCTACAGTATTTTTGCCAATTATTGTCAAAATTTAAGTTGATTTTTACCTCTTGGCCTCAAGAAAAAGTACTATTGCCGTAATCTGCTACGGTCAGTCTTTTGTGACTGAGCTGACTTTTGAATTGGGGGACAACAGTTGGACTGATGTTGGGTACTGCTGTCAAATCCATGGTGAGGCGGGGGCCCCATGACCTTGGGCCCCCAGATGAAGAGTGCGGGCCCTGATTAGGAGATAGTGAGATATTCTTTCTGTCAAATAGATTAGTTTGCAGTGGCTTCCTGCTGTTTAGATGTAACACAGATGCATGTAAAAAAACTGCAGTTTTAATGAGAGAAAACCATGAAAAAGTTAGTCCATTAAAAATCAAAACAGAGGAATATAGCTATAGTTTGTCTTTGGAAGGCCTTAAATGTTAAAAGTCTGACATTTTTTAAGTGTCATGTTTGTCTTTTAAGGCTCTGAACATAACCAAAGGCATTGTATCCTATAGCTTAAATGAACAGCTGAGACTGATTATGCATGATACTCATGTTTGACAATAAAACAATAAATCTTTAATAAACTTAAATGGATTCCTTTATTTCCTCCAGCAAATCGGAAGGAAGAAACTGTAATGTCATTTCATGCATACATCCGTAGCGCTGTGTCGTGTTAATCACTGTAAAAATTTAAAACAATTGTAAAAATAATTGTAAGCTTCTGCTCTACAAATTGAACTTGACCTATGTTACAACTTTAATAGTCTTGGTTGTGTCTAGTATTAGGTTGCATAACTGATTAATTCAAGATCCAGTAGGCGAAATAGTTGCTTAAAAGAAGCATATTTCTTCCACTGTCTTATCTATATCATTAGTGTTCTTCAATCTAGACAAGCTTATACATACTTTAATATAAGATCAAAATGTGATGGCACAGACGATGCACTATAAATACTAATCCTTATAAGTTTTTTTTTGTATGAAATATTGCTTCTACAAGTGATGCACAAGAGGGCAGTATTAAACCAGCTCTGCACTGAGCGAGACAGATCAGACAATAACATTGGGAATGAAGAGGAAAATGAACACTGGACTGAGTTTGTCCATATAAATACAATACAAAAGTAATTAAGATAAAAGCACTTATAGCAGTGGCAGTGGACCACGCTGGTTATTAAAAAGACAACAAGTACATTTTCTAAAGCTTTTTATTAAAACAATAAACATCCAAAGTGTTAAGAGGAAATAAAAAGCACAATAAGAGTTAGGCAACTGGAGTTTCCATTGTGAGCCCAACAGTGTTATGTCAGATAAAGATATCAGTGCATTGTAACATAATGATTTAAAAAAAGTCAAAGTATAAAAGAATCAAATACATCTCAGAGTAAAATGTTTTTAGTGAAGTCTATTCTATTGTCTGTGTGAATGGTGGAAATAAAATACTAGCCAATGTTGCTGCTAGGTGAGATTATAGTCAGTACACATCAATCGATTCAAATTATACAAAAAGCACAGGGTTTAACAACTGAATACTTCAAATCAGAATACAGCCAGAAGTTGTTACAAAACGTCCCATGTTGACGGGACAAATATACTCTACATACACTGAGAAAGTACAAGGATACATTAGCTTTTTACAATGCAGAAGCTGGTTCACTGAGCTGCTACCTCTCCCAAACATAAATTAATTCAGTAAAAAAGCTTATTCTCGGAACAGGGTACTTCAAGTAGACTTTCTAAGATGTTGGCATAAGTATTCCATAAACATTTGGTTTCCTGTGAATGTCACAGAGGACTACAATATTATATATAGATCACATTAATGCTCCTAATGTATTAATACTGTGTGTGGAAGCATTGAAATAATGGTTGGGACATATGTTTTGAGTTATTACATCAATGTAATCAATGTGAATGATTGAGATTATAATTGGAATGTCATGTGGCGTAAATATGAATATTAATGCACTGTCACTGTGTGTGCTGAGGGGCTGTGTCTGGACTGGCTTTGCAGTGCTCATAAATAACTCCAGACAGGCAGGCCTCTGCAGTGATAACTGATAACAACCTGTCGGCATGTGCACTCTCACACGTGCACGAGCATATGGGGGACACAGGGATCTAATACAGTCATGGCTGCTGCTTGTAGCGCTTGGTGACACGAGTGAAAAACATTCTGGTGACAGGATGTGCTAACATTGTTTGCCCTTCCTTTGGCTCACTGTGGATGTGTTAATACAATTACCCAGTAAATGGTTTTCTTTGTTAACAAACAGTGATCATATAAAAAAAAAATTATCTGAAATTATTCTGTACATCAAACGGTGCCCAGTTGGGTTTGGCAGTGGTCTAACACTTGTGCTTCATGGCGAGCTGGAAAACAAGGGGGGCAGAAAGTGAGTTAATTCAAAGAGGTAATTTATTTTAGTTTTTAAACCTAATTTCTAGAATATGCAACTGTATGTTGTAGTTTTTCCTTCCTGACTAACTGGGAAGCTAATCACAGCCACCAAATTCAAAGCTATACATTACGTGAAGAATAAATGTTGCACATACACCCCGGCACCTCAATAAATACAAAATATGATGTTGGAATATGGAATAATGAGTGAGCAGGGACAGCAGAGCAAAAACAAATGCAGTGAAATTAAAAAACAAGAAAATAAGCCACAGAAATGCACAACCAAACCTGATCAAAGTGACAACATGCACCAGCGCAGCAGACAGTTAGTACAGCACAATCATATACACGTGAGTGGAGCAGTCACAACGCTGCAGGCCGCCTTGGTAATTCTATTCACATTCTATACTTTTATATGAGTAGCTGTGGCCTTGGCACATGCAGAGTACATCTAGATAATATAAAACTAAAGACAATGAAAAGCTTTGCAGAAAATGATATAAAAGCAAATAGTAGCAAGTGGAATAAGAGTTGCCAGCAAATGAGTGCTTCTTCAAGGGGGTCCTGCAATCAATCTCTCCTGAAGCCTCAGAAGCAAATGCATCTTTTGGCAGATCACTGTTTTTTTATTCCTCGCTGCAGGAAAGCTCATCTGTGAACAGCTGGAATGCCTTGTACATTCCTACGCATCTCCCGGTGATATAGCAATCACTGGTACAGCGTTACGCTCGGTTTAAAATAGGCAGATTAATAGAGAAGAGATGGCTTTCTTCATTAGGTCCTTGATATCCCATCGTATCTCTGTGTAAAAGGCACAGGGCTGTCTTATTTGTGACAAGATATCTGTTCTGGACACCATTGAAGATTATCTTTACCATTATAAAAATATGTATCTACTTTGTTTATCTATTTCTAAGCATCCAATCTGTTCACAGTTGTCAGTCAATGCCTTGGCCTGAATGGTTTTGTCACATGACTCCAATCCAGCGTAAGGACTCCTGAGTCGGTTGAACATAAACATTTGAGTTTGATGTATAGCTGTTAAATAAGGTCCAGTTCTCTATTTACTTGTGCAATAAATCTAAAGCAGTCAGCACTTTAGTATGTATCTATGTTATACACACTTTATTACACATGCTCAAGACAAAACAAACAACTGAGATGACTACTTTTCTATTTAGACATGATTGTTTTGGACTTGACCTCAGATTCTGCTACTTCTGAAAAGGCCACCTATGTTGCATTATTGTGTAAACTGTTCCAAAGGGTTATATGCTGCAAGAGACACACACTGATCAATGATGGCAAAATACTGTTTTGATAATATATCAGACAAAGCCAGGTTTGAAAAGTTACACTTTCACCAATACTTCTTGTGTGTAAGCCCTGTTTTAGACATTTCAGTGTTTTCATTAGCTTAGCACATCTGTGTAAATGCAGATTGTTCTTAATGTGGCACAGACCTGTGTTAGCATTATGGTGAGTTGTATCCAGCATGTTTTTTATTCATTTTTTCACAATTTATGTACAATCTGATGCGCAAGGCTGGGCTTATATATATATATATATATATATATATAACTTTAAATCTCATCAAGATATTTCATTACTATAAAACACTGTGTCAACTGGAGTATCTATACATTGTATTAAATTAGGTCGCTGTTTCCCACCTGAGGCGAAGCATGGTGATGCATCTCTCTGACATACGGCCTTACCTTGTGAGCAGTGACAGCGAACTGTTCGGCACTGTTTCTCATGTCCGCGGTTTTGTCCTCGGCCCGACCTAATCGCTCCCCGCGCTCGTTCAGAGCCTGGCTGGCCTTCTGCACCGCACTAGTCACGCTGTCGGCCGCCGAGTGCAGGATACTGTTACCTGCAGATAAGGCAGCAATGAAGGAGGCAGGGATAAGAGAGGAAGGAAGGAAATAGGAAACGTACAAAAAAGACAATTACTTTTCTGTTACACAAAGCAAAATGGAGACAAAATAATGCAACTGCATGTACTTGTACATATTTTGAAACGTCAATTCACAGAGAACATAAATCGTTGGAAGCTGGAGCACTGGAGAGAAAAGAACATGGAATTCTTATTCTAAACTTCAAAAAGTGTGCTCTCATTCATGTTAATGTACTTTCTATACCAGTGTCAGTGGTGTTTAATGCCACTCAGATTTACTAAACCACAAAACACAGCCCTGTTCAACTTTGATCCAAGGCTGAACTTGATACTAAACTCTTTCACTTTTATTATCACTCTATTATCATTCAAGTGTTTCTGTTTCAAAGTGTGTCGAGTTCAGTCCAGCTACTGTGACAAAGTCCTTTCCCTCATGAACTTATACAATCGTTAAGTCTGAACATGGTCAGTAAAAGTACACAGTTCTAAGGGTTTTGTGTTTTAGAGTTCGGGTGCAGCAGCAACAGCAAATGAACAATACGCTCCACTGATTGTACAGCAACGTGGGGACCTCTACAACAGCTGGCTAGAAGACCCCAGAGGTCTACTGTGTTGGCGGACCCTTAAAAGTTCAAATAAATAGAACATTACTGGCTTTAAAATAAATATGAATGTATTACTATGTTACTTTTCGGCTTCTATAACCACTAGACTAACACATGCCCCCGCAAACTCACGTCGGACTACCGTCAGTATAAACAAAACCGGACATTAATACTCGCCAACCAACCAAATGTGGGAGAATTTCAGCTTAGGCCAGTTGGGTTTTATGTTGATTGGGTTTCATATTTAGACAGACTGGTGCTGTTAACTTGGAAACGGTTAAAACAACATTCAAGCAATATGTCCTATAATATTAGACTTTAATCTTCTATTGTATCAGACAAATGGGGGGAACTAAAAGGAGTTACAATAAAGGCAAAAATCTACATTCATTTATTTATGTGCTTTATTCTCTTGCTACATATTTGATAATGACCTAAATACATTTGAGTTGCATTGCTGTGTTTCGTCAACCTAGCTTTTCTTCTATTTGGTTGTTTTTTTTTTATTTTATTTTTGCATTTTTGCATAATCTAAGTTGAATATGACCTATTATGTTTTTTCATGGTGTTTTAGAACAGTAGACTGGTGAAAATCAAAGATGGATTTGTTATATCCACACACACACACACACTGATGGAATCCAGTGGGACCAGGAGCAAGATTGAATTTCTTGAAAGAGACATACTGTAATAACTTTGAAGGAGCCGACAGAGAAAAGCTTGCAGGTACTGAAAGTATAACGACATGTCCCAGGGAAGTGCAATATAGCCGCTGTAAGTCCTGTGGCGGCGACGCAGGTAAGTTGAGTGACAGTTAATTGGGACGGCTTTACTGCGGCGGGTACGTGACAGCCCTCAAGCAGATGGGGAGGCCAGCTGGTGTTCCTTCAAAACAAGCTGACTTGATAAAGTCAAAGAAGTTTATGAGGTGACACACCCATGCCTCGTGCGCAGATGAGACAGTGGCGGCTCACACCCACACCTACGCACTCACAGTTAACTGGAAACACATGCTAAGAAAGCCACAATGCACTGATAATGGAGCGTCCTGCAGCAGTCGTACAGAAGAGAGACTAAATGAGCCGTGCATTGTTGAACTGGACATCTCTTTTCTTTTATATTAGTCAGACTTTAGGAAGGATATAGTGGCATGTACTGTATAGTGATTTTTAAATAAATATGCTTTTTAGTAAATATTGTTACAGTGCCTTGTGCTGATTTAGTGACATAACATTAGAAATATTTTTATAAATGCACACTTTTTTCTGCCACCAGACAATTTTAAAACACCTTCCAAACTGTTGATTTTAAAATAAAAAAAAAAATACTGCAGATACTGTAGAGATGTGTAGACAGGAAAAACTACGATAACCTCCTGGCTCTTTTCACACCATAGATTGTAAATAAACATGGCTGTAATCCGCCCATTGGTCCCCTATTCACGATATTGTCATTATGAAAGGGCAATAAAATGGTGATACAGCCGGGCTTTTCGGCTTTTATTGCATATTAAAACAATAGTTTTTAGATAGCATAAACCAACATATTAATCAACCCCCCCCCCCAATATATTTTTCCGCTTTTGGAGCCTACCCTCTGGTGGACGACGGTATATCTCTGTATTTCGCCGAATGGCGGCGCCCTTACTCAAGGACCATTTAGGAGGTTCCATGAGAGACGCTTGGTTCACAAAAGCAATTTTGTGTAAATGACACAATTACAGTTGTCGACAGTCTACATATTCATGGGAACCACAAAAACAGAAAATGGCAGCCATGATGATACCAGGTTTTTGGACTAGTAACAAGTCATCAATCAACATTAATTTATAATAAAATGTGCCTCCTGAACAAGAAGTGTTACTGAACAAAATGCTGCCATATCCTAAATCTTGCATGAACCAACCGCAGTGGATGGTTGGACAGCTTGTGACAGTTGGGTTAAGACAGAATGATCAAAGCATAAATGGGACATAAGGGTGACTGAAACAGGACATTAGTAAAAGAAATCCACCGCAAGAATGTATAATGTTTGCCTCAGCATGAGCTCCTACGTGGGAAACAAAGGAGAATTACTCATATCAGACGCTACAGAACTCCCACAGCAAAAATGTCTCAAACACCTCCCTTTGTTTGTCAGCGCAGCATTTCTTCTCCTTCTCAAAAATGTGGTTAATCACAATAATGGCTCTCAATCACAGCAGAGACAAGGTGGATACACTTTGGAGAGCTGATAAACTGAGCCTCAAAAAGATACATGGTTAAGTAGTACTTCTGCTGTTTTTCAAAAACCAGCATCTCTGTTCAGGAAGTGAGTGGGAGTTTATTCACAGAGTCACTGTTATCTATCACTGGTTCTGGAGTTCAATACTTAATGAGAATTCCTAATGGTACTAGTCCCCTCCTTACAGCTGGGACACACCTCTGGGAAAAATGCAGTTGTTGTTCCTTTATTCCGTTTTCTCATATTCTAAAAATAATCTGAAATGCAAGTTTGGGAATTAATCATCATAATACCTATGTAATAAGTATTGCAGAGAAATGGTGTGGCATTACAAACATAAACCAGACAACTCAGAAGTGCTTTTTGAATAGCATCTTATGCTAATTTGTACAATCAGAGAGAGCTTTGTTGAGGTTTCTTTGTCACAGAGCCTGTTAGAACATCTTGACATTGGTGTGACATGTATCCCATGAGGATCTGTAGACATCATTGTGAATTGTTTTAGTGAAATTGCTAAAACATTTTTAAGTGACATTTAATATCACCATCACCAGGTGCACCTGCCATCTGGACTCAATTTGTTAAGGAACATAACCAATAATAACTGTTTTCTCGCACACTAAAGTTATATGCACAGCTTAGGCTACGCTCATAGCTCAAATATGTTGTGAAACTGGACTAATGCTTACATAATAATTACATAAGGTAATCAAATAGTAGCCCACTGCACTCCCCTCAGTGCAATACCACCATGTGGTCTTGGTATTTCTTAGCATTCAGCCTTTGATAAAAGAAAAGGTCTTCATTCATATGTAAAGCTTTATAATTCAAAATTAAAGTCAGCACTAAGGTGAGGAATTATGACTGAAGCACTTCCCATGTACTGTTCAACGGCTTGTAACTTGTCTATGTGGGACTTTATAGTAAACTTTATTTAATTTCTGCACTTGTAAAGCACTTGTGCTATATAAATAAATTGCCTTGCCTATACCAAACCAAGATAGATGCCTAAAAATGCATAAACAGGAAATGGTTGGAATCGGAGACAATAAAGCCGGAGCCTGCTCAACATGCTACATATGATGAACGGCTGGGAACACAACAAGAGGAAAGATCATAGAACATTAACTCCTTCTGAGTCCAGACATACAGGAAACCAGGTCATGAAGAAAAAAATATTATGTTTAGTCAAAGTCTCATGCAAACAACACAAGCTTCTGTGTAATTTCACTGTGGGTGCGTGCGTCCGTGAGGACAAGCCGCATAGGCCCAGAGCCACATGCAGTTTAATTAATGTAAATCTAGACATTACCAGCAGCTATAGCAGCCACAAAAGGGAAGTGCACATAACATCCCTACAGCTCATATTATATTTCTCAATTAGTTTATCCAATCACTTTTTCATACTCTAATCACTTCACTCACATTTTCCCCTTTTCAATTTTAATTTCAGTAAAGAGTGGACTAGCTGTCATCACTTTTCTAGGGTTAAAGAAAAGTCAACACTTTACAGTTGTTTGGCAGGGAAATCTCTGTTTTTTGTGCAAAGAGTAATTTTAGCATTAGTAGCCAGGCCAGCCTTCATAATTCTATTTTTTATGATATAAAAAGAATTAGGTCTCTGTGGATTGGAGTTGGATTTCCAGATGCAACATCTAATGAACATCTAATCAGAAAAAATAAATACCGTCCGCTCAAAATCTCTTTCTCATGTTTACAGTTATATTCAGATACAGACATTAAGCACTGGACTTAAAATGTGTTTTTTGAAAGTAAGCTCAATTTACATTTTATTTAAATAGAGTCAAAGCGACAGAATTATAACTTGAACCATGGTTTAATCGGGTTTTTAATGGATCTTTTGATTTAAGGTTGCCTCTTACAGCACTGGGCCTGACCCTCGTAAATGTTGCGAGTATTTTACTAATCCCTGCAGTGTGTTTTTGTTCTGTCTTTTCTGTATAGCACTACTTGGACATATCTGATTGTAAATGAAGATGATAAATGTCACCAAAACAGCATTCTTCAAAACAAGTGACTGGTACACATGACAATTCACAATGGCTCTGAAATCTGTTTATGGTTTCATAAATATTAGGTCACTTTCATTTGGTAAAATAAGAACTTGGACATTTGTACCTGTTAGTGATAAAATGCATATATTTGGTATGGGCTACATGCTCATTTTTATTAAACGTGCACACAACTGAGACATAGCAACTCCAATCCTACAGTTAATGACCAAGTGTATGTCCTTTAAATATATTTGCCAAGTGTAAAGAGAATGAGAGATTTCTGCGCCTGTGACATTCTTCTGAGGAATAAGGCCTGTTTGACCTAGCATGCTCACTTACCCTTTAGTTTAGTCACTGTCTTGCTGGTAAAAAGGATTCAAAGCAGCACAGGAAGGACACTAATAGGGATACACATGGAACATTCTGTTCCAAATGTGCCTCAGAGCCGTGCAGACACCAACAAAAAGTAGCTACTAGGTATTCATAAAGGTAGAGCAAATATATGTTTTTAAGCTTACCTTGTCTTAGAAGCTGACCGTGCTGTGAAACAAGAGCTTTCCTCACTCTGTTCATATACCTTTTGCAATGGAATAAGACTGATTCTACAGCTTGGACTTCTGTGATGGGAGATATCAAATTATCTTAATTATTTTAATTATCATTTTAAATTTCCAAGATTTTCCCATTAGTTAGGTAAAGGGTGCACACGGCTCATAATGTGGTTACTGATTAAAGTCACCTCATTAAAATGTTGGGCAGTTGTAATGGGGGTTTTAATAATGAACTGTGGGTTCACAAGTTAGTAGTGAAGACAAACCAAGACCCAATTCATAAAGAAATGCTACCTGATTATATTGTCAGTTAATCACGTGAATCATCTTTAACTGAGGAAATGCTTTCTTCAGCACATGCCATTGTGTAAAGCTCACATGGACACTATTGGAATCCATAGTGTGGTTCAGCTGAAGGTCTACATTCGCAGACAAGATTCTTCCGCAGTTATGGTCCCACACCTGAGCAGCGTCATGAGTTTTGTTTTGCACTGGTGTGAGACTTAAACTGCAGCAGACACAGTTGGCTGTTGGAGTCCTTTCCTCAGTTCTTCATGTTTCACCTTTTGCAGTGTCTACCCGTTCTGACCTAATGCAGATCCATCCTTTCTGTGTTTCCCGACAATTTTTATCAGCTTGGTTTTGTCATATCCTGAGAATTATTTAAAAAAAAACTTAAAAGTGTGTATGTGGAATATATGAAATGAAATGGGCAGGTCTTGGCAGCACTGGAAGGTTGTTGATGTTTCCAGAGAAATAGACCAGTAACAACAATGCTAATAACAAACAAAAACTGGAAACTATTAAAGTAGAAAGCTCAAAGTAGTCCTAGAGCCATTTACTTACAAATTTGTGCTTCTTTTTGAGCATTAAATCGCTAAAGTTGCAAAATTGTGACAAGCAACGCAACTGGAAAAAACAGCCGCTTTTTCCGGTTAATGTACTAAATTATGTTTCCAATCCCTTCCACCAAGAAAACCATTTGTAACTATTATAATAAGTTTATCATTCTGTATGTACTGTAAATAAAATAACCACCAATATATATAAGCCCATGGTTGGCAAATTAGATGCATAAAACACTGCACTCAGATACTTTGGGTCATACCTGACATTGTTCTAGTTTAGAGTAGGACTCTATCTCTTATCATTTTCAAACCACAGCCTTTTGAATTTTGGATCTTAAAAATCTGTATTTATAAAAATAAACCCTGGCGACTAAAGAGTTAACTTGTTCTTGTAGCTCAGATTCTGTTTACCTAAAAGTTCAACAGTGTCCCAGAGCAGCAGCCTGGTGGAGTGTTGGACTGCTATTCCCTCAGTTACCACAAATGTCTCTCTTAACCCCAAAAACCTAAAATAAGTTTTTACCACAACTTGTAAAACAACTCAAGACAACAACAACAACTTAATTGTTTTATTATATCAATTATAATACCTCACTAATTATTGTCAGGAGTACAGGTTTGAAATAATATTATATAAGTTGCCATGAGTTATGTGTTTGTACTGTGGCTGCGTTAATAATTCTACTGCGAACCCTCCTACACTGACATATCCCAGGTATAGGGCCTTTCCAGGAACCCTCCATCTCCGTCCAACACAAACACAGGGGAGCCCTGGGGTCATTTTAAACGAGTTAAATCTGGATGAGTGTGGGAGCGGGTCAGGGAGGTGGAACAGCTTTAGCATCAATGAGAAGAAACACAGTGACAATTAATCTAATTCTCATTACTCACTTCCGAGCCTTGTTAATTTTTTTTTACTGTATTTGCCAAATGAAATTCAGATGGGCCCGATGGACATCCTGCAGATTATGCATTTGTTTCCATAAATAATGAATATGAATAATACAACAGGCAGAGGGTGTTGGAAGATGACTGCTTTGGGGTAAACGGATCGATATCTGATTAGGCTGCGCAGATTGTTGCCTTCTCTGCTGGGATTTACTCAAGAGGAGCCATCCACCTGCACCTCCTCAGTGTCAAACCAGAGCAGCCTGGAGAAAAATTGTGTCGGGATTTACATAAGACTGTGCTGGCAGCTGTGTGGTAATCAAATGTTTAACTGTATAAACTGGATATGAGATGATTTTGTTTTCGCAGGTTTTTAGAGTACTTTGTAATTTGGAGTACACTAATGATGTACATTAGGGCTGCACGATATCGAAAAAATGTGCAATATACAATAATTATTTTAAATACTGCGATAACAATATTACCTGAGATATTTAAACGCTCTTTTACGTACGAAAAAGAAACAAAGAAGACTCTGGACTTACTTCCACCTGCTCATCAAAGTCAAAAGAGCATTGGTTCATTCATCCCTACCACTGGGTCATGTCCTACCAACGTGAAAAGTTATGACAAGACTATAAAAATACATTAAAATAGAACCAAATATATTGAAGTGGATGTGGGAACATGTAAAAGTGCAATGGGTGTCGCTAGAATAGCGTTGCAATGGTTCAAGTCCTACCTCTCGGATAGGTCATTCAGAGTATCCTGGAGAAACAAGGTCTGTGAGTCCCAACATCTCGATACAGGGGTGCCACAGGGCTCACTGCTTGGACCGCTACTCTTTTCCATATACATGAACAAAGTCTGGTGGTACCATCCTCAAAAAGGAAAGAAATCACTCTCACGTACCTTCTCTGGATCTGTTCCACGTTGGTGGAATGATCTACCAGCTGCTACAAGATCAGCAGATTCTGTAGCCATCTTTAAAAACCGCCTGTAACTCTTTGCCTTTAACACCTGACTGACAAACACTGAATTCACCTTCCTTTCTATTGATTTGTTCTCTATTTTAAAAAAAAAATATATATACACACACTCTATGTATAATTCTTTACTATCCTTAGCTTTCTATTCTGTGCTGGGTTTTAACAGAATAGTTTTTGGTGCACTTATGCACCTTATTGTTACCTTGTGTTGTTAAAATTGCTTCCATTGTTTTCCTCACTTGTAAGTCGCTTTGGATAAAAGTGTCTGCTAAATGACTAAATGTAAAAATGTAAAAGGCAACTAATGACAGGACACTATTAAGCTTTATTAAGTAAAAGATCTCATGTCAAGTATACACTGAACTCCACTTTTCCATCATTATTTAAGTCACGCTATAGTTGTGTGTATGTTCCTTTATTCAGCAACTTGAGCAGTTAATCAACTAAGTAGGTTGTGTCTTAAAAACGTGTTGCCCTTCAGGTCATTATGTGAAGAAAAACATAGTGGACTGTGAGCAGTGGACAGGCAACCCTCTTGTTTACAGTGTGTTCTCAGATCAATTGTTCAAAAATAAATAATTTAAACTAAACATTATTGACCTTTGTGTGGTAAATCATTAACTATAACACGCTGCACATCACTAGAAAAAAACAATAATATAAATAATTTATCAATGCACACACTTTGTTTTAATAATCTATGACCCTAACAATCTAAAATTAATCAAACCATAATTTGTTTCTGTTTTCATTTATGGGATCTTTAAAATTATTTTGTAACATCATCATTATATACGCAGATATTTAATATTATTATAAGCTAAAAAAGTGTTAAGGTATAAGTCAGTTTTCTAAGGGTTTTCCACAATGATGGTAGGAATATGAGAAAAACAAAAGGGAAATGGTGAACTGGAATGACTTTGAGGGCTGTTGTGTGCTGTAAAGCCAACTGATTGGATTTGGATCTGGGCTGATAAATGTGCTTAGACGTCTGAGTGACCTCACTGAGCAGATGCTGTGTACAAAGAACAGACATGAATTTTCATACACACCAGGTGCTGGTTGTTGTCATGAATAATGGAATTCAAATCGGTTTACAGCACAGTGACAGCGCCGAGTCTGTTAGTGCACGGATGATGCACTCAAAGACGAAATACTGTATTTTGAGCTTACCTCCGAGCAGTTTGGACTGACAGTTGACAAACTCTGGTTTCCGGGCTGAGCAGTAGCGTTGGCAGGTGTGGTAAAGAATTTGGATAAAGGTGCACTTCTCTCCAGCTGAACTAGCAACCCATTGGTCGAAAGCATTGTCGAACATCAGGTCAAACTCTGGACAGTCCTGGTAAACAATCAAACAGAATTCAAATACAGTGTGTGCATGTGCGTGTGTGTGCGTGCGTGTGCGTGCATGTAGATGAGAGCAGCCCTGAGGTGTAAACGTACTTTATTGGAGTCAATTCCATTGACTTGTCGGAGCTGGTCAATAGTCCACTGTGACCTTTTTACAAAAGCAGATGATCCCTGGAACTGCTTCACCTTGGTTAGGGATAAGTGGGCGGGTTTCTTATTGGTCACTATGGAAACAAAAACACAGATATTTAGAGTTAATACTAGAATCATCACAGTTTTATTACCCATGCTAATTCTCAACACATACTTGTCTTTATCAGATTATTCAATAGATTTACGGTGCATGTCTGTTACACTGTGTTCAGATCAAAACATTTTAGGTCACGAGAAGAATCCTGAAGTCAGAGCCATCCCTTTGTGGGCGGCAACACAAAAGGATCTGTTAACAATGAGCACTTTACATCTGAAGCCAAAAACAACGATGATAACATTTCCCACTCGACGCAGCCAAAAGATCCTGTAGAATGGACTGAAATTATCCGGCACGCTAATCTTGGTCTCAAAAAGCTCTACAGCGATGTCTGTTAATACAATAGTCATATAGTGTATTACAGGGATGAGATTAAATAAGTTTTCTTTTTCCCAATCCTTTTCGAGCAAATAATGTCTGTGTGGTTTATTGTAAAAAAGCATGTGTATTTTCTTCATTCATTTTCATTCATTTTCTACCGCTTTGTCCCGTTCGGGGTCGCGGGTGACTGGAGCCTATCCCAGCGGTTTTGGGCGTGATGCGAGGTACAGGCGGGGTGTATTTTATTGTTACAGAAAAATGTGTATGTTAATGGCTACATGCTAATTTATATTATCAATGTATGTTTCACTGCTCAATATAAATAAACAAACAAATATATATATATTAGAGCTGAAGATCTTTGCCCAAACCCAACCGGACCCAACAGGATCCTTTATGTTTTGTCTTAATTTCTATAATTTTAAACGGACTCGGGCTTGCGCTTTGTGTTGCGCGGTAAATGAGCAGTCAGGTGATTGGTTTTGATTAACGCATAGTCATATTTATAGGCTAAGTATATGCCTTGGCCTATTTATAGTGATTACATGTTATGTTACAGAAGACTTATTTTATTTCTTAGTACCAACTTTCAAGTAGTCTATAGCCTACATTAGTCATGAATATGTGATCTAAATATTTTTTTATAAATGACTCCTTATTTACATAAGCTTATAATAATATTAAATATCAGTATGTGTGTATAAAAAAATCAGCGTTTCTGGGTTCCTGACAGACCACTGCATCTCTTATCCAGTGCTGCACTGACGTTTCTGACAGAAATGGTAATTGAACTGTATAAAACAGGAAAGGGACATAAAAACATATTCAAGGAATTGAGGATGCAGTGTTCAAAATGAGGGATTCTACCTAAACCAAACCAAGGTCAAGTAGACTAACAAAAATTTCAGCTACAACTGCCAGGAAAATTGTTTGGGATACAAATAAAAAAAACAACAAATAACTTCAGCTGAAATATTACATTTTACATTTAGTTATTTAGCAGACACTTTTTTCCAAAGCGGCTTACATTGTTCTACAGTAAATACCAGTGTTACAGCCACTGGAGGCAAGGTGAGTTAAGTGTCTTGCCCAAGGACACAACAACAGTATGAACTGTGGGGAGAGTGAAAATTGAACCAGCTACCTTCTGGTTGAATGACGACTGCTCTACCCACTGAGCTTCCATTCAGCAGTGTTACAGCTGGAACACCACTGGAGGGAAGGGGGGTTAAGTGACTATGGGTGTAATAATGTGGGGAATTTTATTTTATCTTGGTATACTTTGGGCCCCTTAGTACCCACGCACGCACGATAGATTATCTTATACATCACCTCATAAGTGGCCTTTTCGCTGTATTTAGAGAATATAAAGGAGCCAAGGCTAACATTGGCTGAAATGTACAAAGAAATTATATATATATATATATATATATATATATATATATATATATATTATAATATATATAATATTTTTTTTTTAATGACTGAAGCTATAGCCATAGATGGATTGCTTTTTCAAAGATCAAGGTTTCACTGGCTGGAAGCACATTTTTTACCACATTACACTCTCCCAAGACACCACTACGTCTCAGATTTGACACTGCCTGATAAGATGTAGCTTTCACAGACATTAATAATTTCGTTGAACCACACAAAAAACAAATATAGTTTTGTGAGCAGAACTTAGTAGGTGAATGAAGACTTTAATGTATTCCAAAACATGGCAATATTGAGTTTGTTTAAAAAATTTCACTAAAACTTACAAATTGTAATCATTAAATGTTGTCCTTTTTACTTTCAGGGCAGTGCAACATGTAAAAATAGAAAGTTTAAGAAATCAAGAAAATCCCATTTTCAGTTTGTAACCTAACATGAGCTTGGTGCAAATTTGGCAATAGAATGTGTTTGCTGACAGTGAGTGGGTAGAGAATCTAAGCCAAAGTCAATATTATGTTTAACTAATGTGCTATTTTACTTTTTTTGTGTGTGTTCTTAACTTGCACGCTCAAAAAACAGGGACTACATACATAATGAAAAAAAAATAAATCACCATCTAGGCATATATTTCTTGTGTTTTGAAGGGTCCACACTGGTTTTTCATTTTACACAGTCCAATAATGTAGCCTGACCAGCCAGACCACACAACTTTCTTAGCGAAGTCAAGTGGGTCTTGAAAGCCACCCATCACTCATTGAGCCTGTCATCCACTCAAGTTCAACAACATCGGCTGATTATAATCATCTATCTAAAACTTGCGGGCTTAATAAAATGACACATTAAGAAGTGAAACTAGTCTCGTTGTTGCATTCCTTACATCAGGTTGTTCATTCCTCCGATTGGTTTAATCTGCATCCATTTGCCCCGAACTCCTGGAAATCAAACTCGACTTGAGAGGGACCAGACTAATTCTTTGTACAAAATTAGGCTGGCTGGCCAGGCTACCATTTATGAGTAGGACATTGTGATTTCAAGCTTTATGGTATTGGGTCAAAGTTCACTATTGTTTAAACAGAAAGAAATGATTAACTCAGAAACTATGCGAGACATTTCACTGTAAGATGACATAACTGTGTGTCCTCAGCATGCCCTGTTCATGAGGACAACATAGCATGCTCCTATTGTCACCCTCTTCCCATGCTGAGACCAGCGGCACCTGTTTACAGATCAAGGTTCATGGTGCAGTTATGACTCTTGCCTGTGCGTTTGTGTGTGCAGAGAGTGAAACCCTTTTGTCCTTTCTAGGGACAACATGCTCTACCGCTGTTTCCTCTCTCATTGTGTCATCCCAGAAACCAGGATGTGCACCGCTCGGTCTTTCTGCTGGGGTACTTGACAGTGTTTTTCATCACTCGCAAAGCACCCAGCTGGCAGTCATGTTGTATTTGTTATAGTTGGACCTTTGCAAAATGTGCCCCACACCCTTATTTTCAGTACATGATATTAAAACAAGATGAATGTTTCACCAGGTGCATGGGTCATTAATAAACCCTGTGAGAGGAGCAGTTTGGATGTATTATAGATCCATTAGATCCATAGACAGCTGCTGTTACATACGCGAGACACTGCTCGAAGAGGCCCATTAGCAGACTTTCTTTGGAAGCTTTGTATCTTTTGGTGCAAATGCCTCATTGAACTAAATAGAAACATGATAAGCAGATGATAAGATCAGTCGAAGTATGGATTCAAAAAGATCCTCAATATGGATGAACTGTAAACTTTTGAGTGTGTAGTTAGATACTTTTGGATGTAGATAATGTCAGACACTGTAAAATAGTTTGGGAAGACAGCTAATAGATGCATTGTTATATTTAGGAAGCACACACTACACTAACAGCAGCATTACATTTTATATGATTTAATGACAAACTGTCACACACAACTGTTTGCATTTTAACTTAAGACATGGCTAAAAACTAGGAGTGCTGCATTCCTTCGGCTTTGCTAAATATATATATATATATATATATATATATATATATATATATATATATATATATATATATATATATATATATATATATATATATATATATATATATATATATATATATATATATTTGCAAACATATAAAACTTGCTACTATTAATTAATAATCAATAATGAATGTACTTGTCTATACTGTATGTTCGATCAGAACATTGCTCTGCTGTCATTAAACACTCAGCTGCAGTGATTAGTTTGAAAAAGTTTGTCTGGTCAATAGTGGTAAAAATGGGCATTTTTGGGACAATAGATACACGTAATTGTTATTCTGTTTAACATCCATGCAAAAATGAACAATACATAGACATAGCTAAGCTGTGTAATTTGTGTAAGGACCAAACAGAGCATGAGAGAGCAGCGGTCTGAAGCCTCTATCAACACTAATCAAAGAACCAGACGCCTCTGAGACACTCCAACCAATTCACCTTCAGCTGCATCCTCCGGCGCTCCTTTGCATATTAAACACTTCAAACTTAAAGAAGCTAGACTTATTGAAAAAGTAATCAAGAAGATTCTGGTGAGTACACCCAAGCAGACCCTTGAACATCATTATTATTATGGCGGACAGCTAATTAATATAATATTGGATATTACAAGCAGGGATATGCTGTTGATTTGATTGATTGCTGCAAAAGACCATCACAGACTCATCAAGGCACCTTTATTGCAGCATTAGACTGATTCAAATGTGACCGAATACTTAGAGAGCAATGCAACACATGCAAAACCGAGGTTGTATTCACACCCTTGCCCCTACCTTGTACACTATTTATCAGACCATTTTCTAGTTCTAGTGATGTCTAAATGTCTACCGGGATCAAATAAAGGACCCCAGAATGTATCGCAAAAGAGGTTTGGCAGGCCACCCTAATCCTGAATGAATAGAGATACAATTACAATTAGTTTTAAAAGATTTCTACATAGGTTTGGGCTAATACCCAAGATTTATTGTGGTGCTGTCGATAGCAGCATTAAAAATATTGATTACCATTGCTTTACTAAATTTCTTTTATTTATTATTTTAATTAATAACGCACATTTGACATTCAAATGTACAATGAAATTATAAAACAATCATTTCCATTATTTTTATGGTTGTAGATTTTCTCTGAATATTTATTTTATTTTTTAATCTGGGGCTAGTTAGCAGTGCTTGCGTCTTGTGTTAGGAATTGCCAGTGCTAACGCGAGCTTGTTTTTGGTGTAAACCCCCTCACTTGACGTGGGCTCCTCCTGCATAACTTTGGTATTGCATATTTCAAACCGACTTTTGACATTGCAAAATACATTTAGACAGCAGACTAGCAATGGCTACATACCTTTGCTTTGCAATGGCAATGTGTGCATGGCTGAAATGAAGCACTACTGCTTTCAAGTACTCCACAGTATCAAATGCTCACCAACAAACCAGTCAACAGAATATATCTACACATTGGGCAACTTTTCCTCATTGGGCTGATAAATAAAAAACACACACATATCGGTATATCGATATATTGTCCATCCTTTTTTCTACACAGTGGAAATTGCTGTGAAGGGAAACCATTCCTAACCCATTTGATTTTGCAAAGTGAATAGCTGACCAGCAGTGGTGGGACAGTATCATTGTCAGATAGTTTTCCTCTTGTGATACATTATATCCATTTTCTACTGGAAAGTGGCTGTTGTGTATTTAGACATTATGAGAAATTGAGCCAGTGCTATTGTCCCAGTGGGAGCAGTTTGAGAGGCAGGACCAGCTCAGGTTCCTGTCCCTTCTCATGCTCTGATGACATGTCCACACTTCCTCTAGCAGATCAATCTCTTGTTGTGCTTGGCTTCTACTGTATCCCTTACATACTGTCAATATCACAGAGTAAACATTCTCACGGATCGGTTTTCCTTCATCAAAATGTCGTCATAGTTACGGTTATTAAGAGAGAAACGAGTACACCAAGAAATAAAAAAAATATATCAATAAGTATATGCCTAATAAGATAAATACAGTTTATATTTTTAGAATGGGTTGTAATAGTGTCGCTGCAATGTACCACTGTGTTAAAAAAACAAATATGTTTAACCCTGCCTGCAGTGTCTTTGTCATTTTGTAAAATTAAGTTTTGCTTATTTAGTTTCTTTTGTGGCTTCTGTCTATTTTAGTAACAGTGCAGTTTTGTTTCAGTAAGGCTGCTGAAGTGTCTCTTGACAGTTCAGAGCCATTCAGCCGTTTAAGTTGTTTCTATAGCAATCACATTTGCAAGGCACAAAAGTGACCTGACAAACAAAAGTGTTCTTTTGTTGTTGTTACCAGAACAAAATTCAAAACAAAAAACAACCAGACATGTTTCAGTACGGTGCCAAATGTTTTGTTGAAAAAAAGAAAAATATATATAATATCTTTGTATTTATAAGAGATATCATTTGAAAACACAAAAATTGGAGTGTGCCAATGAAAATATGTGTGATTCAAAAAAAATTACAGCAATAACATATTTAACTATTTGGAAGTAAATTATGGCTGAAGAATTATTTACAGTTGTGCATATTCCCTGGCAGAATTTGACCCTGATCAAAAATTTACATACCTCAGGTCTTAATACCGTCTATTGCCACTTTTAACATCAATGACAGCTTGCACAAAAGTCTTTTGTGGTAGTTGTGGATGAGGTTCTTTTATTTTCTCAGATGTACTTTACAAAGGACTGGATTTGGTTCAGTTGGAGACACCTGGTCTTTACTCTCAGTGGCTGCAGCAGAGACTCACATAAGGCAGCACATGATCCAGAACATTATTACATCTCTCTGACAAGGGCCTCAAACAAGTGTACACAGTTTAAGATGGCTCTGACTTATGAAATAAGAGCTTATGGCTCAGAGATGGTTCAAACTCATGATTACAGATTACTGCTCACATTCTCTCTGTTCTCCATCGGTGACGGGACATTTACGTGACATTATGTCACTATAATAGATTTAGTCATCTAAAATATAAAGGATAATGTATTTATTTGTACATGTTTATTTAGTTTTATCTGAAGTAATAATGTCTACCTGGTTGACTGTAACAGTTTAGTAGTAGTTTCATTAAAGTAACTTTACCGGACAACGTGGTGTCTTCTGTTCGTGCATGTACTCAAACACAGCATTAGCACATTACTGAAGTCCTAACACACTAGAGTCTCCCTTTGAATGAATGTTGGGATGGCTGCCTGCAAATGTCACTTCAGGTTTGTTGTGTTCTTCCCGTTAATGATAGCTCCACACAGTTGTTTGTCGTGGCATCAAAAGTGAAATGTGTCCATATGTCCTCCCTTCTTTTCCTCCCAGGCGTTAGCATTGTTTGATATTTAACGACTATTCTCATTTCATCGCCTGTTGTCTTCCTGCGGCTAACAAATGTTTGTGTCTGATGTCATTTTTGCCGCTTCTGTCTCTGTTAGTTTTCAGCCGTAAAAACCTGTCATTGACAAAAACCATGACAACTATGAGTAGTCAACAAAATTAACACTGACACTGGTCCCTAGCAACAAATAAAAAAAGTAAATCAGCTTTACAGTAGTTATGATTTTGGCTAGTGTAATGCAACGCTTTAATCAGAAGAAAGTGTTGGGATACCACATCACTTGTAATGAAGGGTAAAGATGGTGTCCAATATTACACTGGAATGGCTGTGACTGAAATGTGCAGCTGCAGGCTGTTGTCAAAATCTTGTTCATCCAGAACAGCATTAGCCCGTCCCTGTGGCACTGCTGTGATTTATCAGCACACACATTTGTACATTGGATTATATCATGTAGTGCTTTATGACTATCCCCAGGTACCAGTCACCCGAAAACTGTTCTGCTTCATATGTAGAGGTCAGCTAGACTTTTAACAGGGGTTTCCGTTTGACGAACAGAAACCCCGTTCAAACGTTAAATTATTGTTGTTTGCTTGTTTCGACTTATTACTGCAGAATAAATATCCATGTTTTGTGCAGGTTTCATTTTGGCCCTTTTTCTAACTAGGGAAAAGGTTTAGTACATTTTCCTGCTCATTGTTTTTAGGTCTACTTTGAAGCTGCTCCTGGTTTGCCTTATCTGAAACACTGTTATCTTCAGAGAGAGGCCGACTGTGGAACTGAAGACAGCAGAGGCCAGACAGTAACAAGACTCCTGAACAAAGCTCTCCAATGTCTATTCATGGGCTGGAACACACATGGGCACTGTGCACTGGTCTAAGGCCTCACGATGCCCATTCAGTGACCAGGCACCAACAGTGAATCGAAAGGCATAAATCCTGGAGAACAATAGCTGTGGAATAAAGCTTTCTTCTTACAGACCACATTATAATGGCACCAAAACAACTGGATTCTTCACTTTTACACAACACAGTCAGCCGGAGCTACATTTAAATCAATTTCTAAAAAGGTACCCTCACTTTATTGCATTTAGCCAAAGTTTCCACTGTCACACTCTTAATGTGATTAGAATAAAACCTGTGCTCTTCTCTGAAAGTGCAGTGATTCATTTAAAGAGCTAGAACTCAAATGCCAAATGAGTTATTTAACAAAACATCTTCGCCTTCTGCCTCCAGTCAAATCCTTTATTCATCCAATTAGAAGGCACCCAAGGACAAGAGCAGTAAAAGGTTTCAAGAGGCTCGGCAAGCTGGTTGCGTCAGCCATTTAAAATGAGACACATTTGAGAAAGCCGTTCCCATGAAAGCAATGGGATGTGTAATGCTTCATACAAATTCATTCTTCTGCCCACATTAGACAAAAGTACAACTGACTGACATAAATTTGAACTAATAACATAAGGTTGCACTGAAAAAGAACACAAGAGGTATTGATAATATTTATCAAACACACAAAAGGGGAAGCATCCACTTGCTTCGATCTCTATCCACCCACTTGAATTTGTTGTCTTGTAAGTTTTTTCTGGTCTCTGTTGATGTGACTTTGAATTCCAGAGGGGGGGAAATAATTCATGCAGAATAACCTCTGAAATACCTCTGAATTCTGATTGGATAGACAAACTACCATTCAGAATTCAGGGCCAGTAGTGCCGAAATAAACTGAGGTCAATTTTAACAGTATAAATGTGGGTGCAATGGAAATGAGCCTATAATGGCTGATGTCACAGTCCACATTAGAAATACATGAACATACGCCTTGATTAGTTTACTGCTATAGTTTAGTCGGAAATCCTGCTTCACCTCAAATTGACATGGCTTGTTTCTGATTAGTCCATTTCATCTTCACGCACACCAGTTTAGGTCATTTTGACAAAGTAAGTGTTGAGGAATGCACGTTGTTGGGACTGTTTGAAATAGCTGCTCATGCTATTGCTTGATGATATCCAGATCAGTTTGTTAGATGGTCTTCTTTCATCAACACTTCACACAGTTTGGCAAACAAATGCAATTCCATATGTGCCTCATGTTTAAGCTCGTAGTTCACAAATGACCTCACATTACATTTTTAATTCAACACTTTACTTTTGCTGTTCCAAAACCATCCATTACAACACTTCTAATGCTTTCTACGCTTTGGCCACTTAATAACAGAGGACACTGGCTGAAGGAAAACCATTATTAAATCAGAAAGAGAACACTGTAGTTTCCACTGAAGGCTAATTAAATATTTGCTAGTTTCTATGGAGTCTGGCTCCTGTGGAATGTCTACTATGTGGGCTGAGGTCTGGCCTGAATAGCTGTCTTATTAAGTGGTCCATTGAGCTCTGGATGATAGAGTCGGGGGGGGGGGGTCGTAATGAAGGGTAGAGGCCGCTGAGTGTGCACAGGAGCAGGAGGTACAGGGCTGGAAAATGAGACAAGACCAGCCTCTGTAACAGGAGACAGTAACCTTTGAAGTCCATATTTGTCTTTTAAACTACTCCTATTATGAAATGCAACCTAAAAGTCAAAAAGTGAAAGTACTCAAAAAGGACTTTAAACGGTGAATGATTTAACCAAATGGAGTTTTTATGTGCTGCTTTCAACGACAGATTCATTTTGCTAGTGCTGCTGCGAGTTTTCAAAAACTGTACAGTTTTGGCTCAGTTTGACTATAATCAGACTTTTAAAATACATTTTTATCCTTTCATTCAACTACAGTAAATCTGACTGAGATATAATATACATGGTTTTCTTCAGTTGTTGTACTTGTTTAGTAAGGTGTACCAAGCAAGTTTTCAGACCTCACTTCCTGACCCACATGTTTTCTTATAGACAGGGCTTAGTGCACTATGTCTGTAGTTGAAAACAGAAGAATATCATTATCGTTGCACAAACATTTTATATGTAAAAATACGCATTTGTTTTTTAGACACAAACACACATTTTCTGATTGTAATAACAAAATAGATATTTATATATATAGAGAGAGAAATTTATTTCAAGGCATTTCATGCAAAGCACCGTGGAAGCATACATTAGGAATATACACACTGTGGTCCCATGAGCAAACCCCACACAAAAGGGTGCATAAATCCATAAAGATAATGATAGTGATAATGAGGCGTGCTCAGATCGCGCTGTTGCACCATTCGTCATTCAGGGGAAAGTCATTTGTGTTGCTGGATCATAAGTGACATAATATTTATAAATCATTCACAGCTGTGACATGTGTAGTCATATAACAGTGTTTATTAGTTCTTTATGAGTAAGCTGTAAGAACTAACAACAAGCTCAAAGACGAGCAAAGGCAGACTTCTGTTAAACCAGCTTTCACTTGCATAGTTAGTACAGTGGCTAACAAAAAAAGTAAAAGTACTTGAGGGACTCTGATCTTTTTTTTTACTGATCTGAGTTCTCAGTATGAAGTTAACATTTCTACTGATGGAACTGAAAGATTTGTCAGAAACTAGTGGATAGAAGGGCATTAGCCACCAACAATGGCACATTTGGCATAAACGAGATGGCAAATAAAAACTGACCTGCGTGTGCCGTCAGTGCGATGATAGAAAACATTAGCAAGAGGCTTTTATATTTTTTATATTTAGTTGCACAATCTATCCAAGGTTTAAGGCTACACCAGCCGAAGACTACGAATTACAAGTCACTGCCTAGGACTGTGAAATAGAATGATAAGTGTCACTACATAAGGGACCTGGAGTTATACACTAAGGGTTTTAGGACCTGTGCTTCCTCATCAAAGACAATGACAAAAACAACAATATGGGGAAATGCATGGCGTCACGATAAACATGGAGACTACACAAAGACACTGGCTCTCCTTTCTGCTTAGGGCTAAAAACACAGTCCCAGCACACACACAAAAAAATCCACTCTAATCTCCAACATTCAGGTGTGAAAATTCACAAGATTCAGGGCTAAAAGATACTCTGTGCTTTATCTGGACTCCCAGCGCCCCACCTCGAAAAAAAAAAAAAGAGTAGACCTGAATGTTGGAGATTCAAAGTTGGGTTACAAGTTAAGGTTGAGCTAATAGAAGTGCACAGTTTGTAGATTATGCTCACTCACACTTACAATTTTGTCAGTCTGTAGTCCACGCATTCTTTAGAATTTACCTCAAACATTAATAAAAAAAGTCCCAAGCAATGGATAGTTCTTGGATAGACACTCCCTACAGGCATTTCTTTTCTACTAATCCAATAATACAATGCTGGAAATGTTATTAGCCAGTGATAGTTAATGTGTGGAATGAGTGCCTTTATAATGCGATACAGTGAAACAGTTTGTACTGAGCTGTAGTAATGTTTAATCATTAGAAAGTCTTTTAGCTGGTGCAGGATGTTCCTCCTCTTTTACATATCTTTTTGTCTTAAATCATTGCTTTCTGCCGTTGTGAAGCAGAAGTGTGGAAGGAGGGTGGGTAATGAGTCACACATTTCAAAGGAATCGGCACAAAGGGAAGCATTATAATATAAATCACACAACAAGGAAAGTACAACTACAGTGAAGAGAATGGAGTCTCTAGGATCACACTGTGTCACTTTAGTTCAGTCAACATTTAGACTTCTGGGTGAGAAAGCACAATGAGAAATTGGAAATCCAGCTTGAAATATTGAAATATATTATGCAGAAGTCTAAGTCTTGCAAAAATCTTACTGACTTAGAAATTGTCTTTACATGTGGAGGAATGAACATTAAGGGTCGAAAGATGGCTTTTAGTGAACCCCAAATCTAATACATTTCAAATCCAGCAAACTATTATACTACTAAAAAGTTTGTCTTGAGATTTTTGGCTCTTTTAAGGAAGACTCTGGCTTTTACCTTACCTTCTGATTCAAACTTAGACAGCTTACCAATATATCAGACAACAAGGTGGCGCCATAGCCTTGTGCTTGTACTGTGAGATCACTAATCGCTAGCTACTCACTTAAAGCGCATCCTGTCCTAATCCTTCTTCTTAACACCCCCGCTACTAAAATGAGGCACTCACGTGAAGGCAGAGAAGACATCTTGGTTAATGTTGGGCGATATTTGCCTATCTAAGGAGCACCACTCTCTGTTGTGCTTGTGCACATTCTCCAATCTCCACTGTCTCACTCAGGAAGGGCAGCAAAGGAGGAGCGAGTGTGTGCATTTGTGTAAGAAACACAGCACAAAACAAAACACAAACAAAACAGAAAAAGAACGGCTCGCAACAGCAACCCATTTTCCATTGTTCATATTTAAGAGCCGTTCAATAGGTTCAATTTGTTTGGGAACATTATATCTCTACTGTCTTGGACATCATCAATCATTGATGGAGTTGTTTCAACAAAGGGCATGCTGAAGGCAAACAGAAAGGTTCTGCCACGGCCAGGATTCAAACCCTGGAACTTCGGTTTGTTAACCAACTTGCAACAATGTCAGCCAAAGATTTTCATTTGTTAGCATTTTCTTGGCATTTAAACACCATTATTATTTAAAAGAACAGCCGAACTGTATGAAATGTTTGCCCTTTTAGAAAGATTTGTTGCTATGTGTGAACCTCATTCATTTAGAACTAATCGGAGCACATTGACTTTGGATTCAATTAGTCACAAAGTGTCGTACAAAAGAGACCCAAACCAGTGAAGCAATCTATGAGCCTGTGTTAGGTGGAACCCTTAATGATTCAGCCAGCGCTCACTGTAATGACTGACAAAGACAAAGCAAATCAAAGTCCTTCAGGCTTCTTCTAACACTCACATCTACACTGTCTCACCCACCCAGAAAGAGTATCATTGAAGTCCACAGATTGATACAGCATCTCGACAGATAATGAACACACAGGAAAAGTTTAATTTGTTCTCTCTGTTAATGGGTCTCCATCTGGTGTTTCCTTGAATGATTTCCTGTGGAGGAGGAAAACAGATGTCTGGTATCAACCTATCATACAGTCTGTCCCTTCTAATCTTCACTGAGAACAGATCACTCTTATACTTCCAATTCTGATGTTTCACTGAAGCAGAACTTTTCAGACACACACTTCTCCAGGGAGAACACATTGTGTGTGTAGCCTGCTGGAGGACTGTAGGGGGGCATATCCATGCCCTTAACGTGAAATACCACAGCAGAGCCCACCCAGGGGCCTTACAGAGGAAGTCTCACCGGCCGGCTCAGCGGTGTGTTGAGCCACAACGCTTCCTGGAGAGAGTCAGATGCCAACGAGTCAGTGCCCATCCTGTCTAACCTTTACAAAGTGACTACCACTCATCTGTGATCTCCCCAGCAGCACCTGCTAAGAACCAGGAGCTCACAAAAGAAATCACTGATATAGTTCAATATGGTTAGTGGACATTAGTGTTTAAGTTAGTTAAAAGATGCTAAAAGATTATCATCTATAATTATCTAAGCTCTAATCCGTCTACCACGGTCTTCACAAGACATCAAGAAGCTCACTCCTTGGCTGCAATCGTTTTCCCCACATCTAACAGGTTATAGGTGTCATTTACTACGGGCAATAAAGAGTCACCAATTCAACCATGCATGCCATTGATTAGACTCTTTAATTAATAAGCAATTAATGTACTTTTTTCATGTGAAAAACAGAGTTGAGTTCAACACTTCCAAACTGCAAAAAACTTTTTTTTTTTTTTTTTTTTGGAGTGTTTGGAGTGGGTTAAATTGTGTGTAGACCTGTGACAGTCAACATTAAAACAAGTATGACATCAAATTTTCATATTCTATTGCATTCTTTTTACAGTAGGAAAGTCTTTCACTTCACACAATCAATCAATGGATTCCGGAGTTTGTGAAGGTAATAAGTCTATGGCCTATCCATTCCCACACAGATGTTGGTAAACACTGGCCAGTTATGCTACTAGAAAACCACTGCATATAATATAATCAGAGTGTTTTCTAGCTGGGTCTGGGGCACCAACAGTGGTTCCATGGAGAGGTGCCAGTGGAGATTGATCATTTAAGTCAGTCA
Source organism: Neodontobutis hainanensis (assembly GCA_024349245.1). Taxonomy (NCBI): domain Eukaryota; kingdom Metazoa; phylum Chordata; class Actinopteri; order Gobiiformes; family Odontobutidae; genus Neodontobutis; species Neodontobutis hainanensis. Next base: position 351,181 of record JALDNG010000112.1, read on the forward strand.
TCTAAGTTTTTTATATTTTGTTGACTACCACACTACAACTACTAAAATGATCAAGGATGCAAAGGATTCCGTCTTTGCTGTGCAGCACAACTTTTTTGTAGCTTCCTTAGCTTTTGCCTGCTTCAAACAGACCCCATAAAAGACTTTTAGAACTTAACTGCTACTATAATTTCTCTTGGCATAACTAGCAAAGTTTGTTACAACCAAGCTTCACTCTTGCACTACTCTTGAACTTTTTTTTTTAAATACGGCAATTATTTCTGTCTCTGTAAAAGTGTGCTTCTACCTCCGCAAGTTCAGATAATTGGTCCCATCAGCAGATTGTGATAAAACATAGCTCCCAGTGGATAACACCCCAGGTTTTGTAAGTAAATGACCCATGGTGTGAGGTGTAGCGGGGGGAGCATATGGCACTTTTCGGTGTCCTGTTGGGGTTCATATCAGGAAGCCACTTCCCTACAGGGAGTGTGTGGATACAGAGGAGCACTCCAGCTGCTCCTCTGGGTGACCTTCATTACCACAATTAACATGCATGCCACTCACAGACAGGCAGGGCTGGGGCTGATACTGCACTGTAAGCACGGTTTTAGAGAGATGTGCATCATGTGGCCCAGGCTACAGGCACAGTAATGGCACAGAAATAGACTCACAGAATAATGACCAAAAAAAATGAAAAGAAAAACGCCATATTACAAAACACAGATTATGTTACTATGATAAAGCTGGTATGGTAAGCAGACACACTGCCCAAAACAAATTGACTCCATTGACACTGTCACTGTCAATGAAGTCTGAGGTGTTGTCTTTTGAAAAATGCTACAGACCACCAACGTTGGGCTGTTGTGTAAAAAGTAAAAATGACTAACAGTTAGGTTGACCAAAAATTAAAAAACATATGCATAAACAATTTTTAATATTGCCATTCCAATATGACCCATCTGACATGATAAAAAGTGTAACTGATTTAAAATATTAAGAAATACAAAGCTATGAACTTTTTTAATTTGGACACACCACAGTTTTCAATGTTAGTATGGACAATGATTTTAACAGTCAAAAAATAAATGTCTATAAATAGAAGACCAACGTTATTGCAATAATATTGTGATAACAAGAAATTGAAAATACATTGTGCAGCCTTAACATTAATGGCAAAATACCTTCTTCTGATGATTTATTTTTCTTGTCTCTATTTGTTAGATGTATACATCCATATTTAAGCTTTGTTTGTCACTGCTCCATAAAAATACTCTCTGTTTTGGAGCATTCTCCACTACTTCTTGTGTGTAATCACTGTGTTGTCAGTGGCGGGGCCTACTGGGCTGGCAGCAGACTAGTGTTTTCACCAGCTGTGCTGATCTGTGCAAAAGCAGATAAAGGTAGTTTAAAGAACCACTACAAAAAGCTCTATGAAAAAGAAAACTAGTTTTGGACTTGCATAAAGTCCAAAAGTTGCATTAACGGAATATTTTCTGTCATTATAAGTATTATTAAAATCTGAAAATTCTAAATGACAAGATATAATAGATTATGATAAAAATTTTACAACTCTGTCAAAATGACAGAGCAACCTAGAGCAAAAGTCGGAGTTAAACCAAGAATTGGCACTTTTCATTTCGGGCATATATTGATTTCTTCACCCAGTTGTTACCATAATGTAATTATTATTGTGTTTTATTATTAAGTTTTACAAACTTGTCTATTAGACAGTGAAGAGGAACAAAACAGTATGGCTCCCAAATGGCTCACAATATTGTGATATTCCAAAATGTAAGACATGGGAACATTTAGAGTGTTCCCTGCTGTAGTAACATTCAGGACTGAGGTCGCTGGGACATAATGATTAGACTTGGCCGGGGGTTGACAAGAGTGGTGGTTGCAGTGTTGCTTCTCCGCCGTTTGCAATTTTCCCCCCAGTCTATGACAAATGCATTATCACAATATTGACAATATTCCCTATTACCTATCCTTCCAAGTTCATCAAAGGTCTACACTACATTTTTATAGTGTGTATTCAAATCGCTCCCAACGTTATTGTGCAACGAGAGGTTTTATAGCCATTTGTGAGAAAAAAGGACATGTCTGTAATACAATTCACAAATTGCCACCAAACATTTTATCTAAAAAGCAAGGAAGGAGAACAAAAAGGCTCTTAAAAGGACTTTAGAAAGCCCCTGCGCATGTCTTCAAGACCAGCGCAATTAATTTTAGCAACCAAATAATCTCTTCAAGGTTCCAGTCTTCGATGAGGTGCTGCTGTTCACTAAGTGGCCTTTAGGGTTTTAAAGTCAATAAAGACAATAAAATGCTGTCTCACTGTGCCTTAAAAATATCTCTAGTTCTAAAGAGATGAATGGTTCCTGGCATCTGAAAGCAGCTCTTATCCCATGTATCTGTCAAATGTATCTCTGAGGTGACAGCTAGCAGTTGGAAGTGAGCGTTAGCAGATGTTGCCTCCTGTCTGGCTGCGTGTAGCGGACTGTTGAAGCACCTCCTTTTTGTGATTCCCGACTTGACTCTGACTTTGCCCTGATGCCAGTTGAGATCTGTTTGAGGCAAAGATTGAAATCACTCAAGAAGCCATTTCAATCAGACAGATCAGGCTATTGAGTGATATTACGGGAAGCAGTTGTGTGTGTTTCTGTGTGCGCTTTCCAGAAAGTGTTTCTGATGTTACCCTGCAAGCTCTAATTAATCAAGATCTGTTTTGATCAGAGCTGGTCCACATCTTCGAGTCTTGTCGTATTAAACACACGCGCGCACGCACACACACACGCATTTATAAACACTTACACCACAAAAACAGACTTTGAAGAACCACCTGTATTAATGTGGAGTTGTGCTGCTTCTGCCAAGCAAAAGGAAGTGTATTACAGACTCTTGCAAGTATACTTTCTACCCATCCCTCTTCATTTAACCTCAGACATGAAGGTGTAAAGTTAATCCATCCAAACTGGAAAAGGGGATATAGACAGTATTGGAAATTGCATAGTATCCATTGCATGGTATGGCTACACCAGGATACTTGCTCATAGCTCAGTGGGTAGAGCGGCCGTCCTTCGACCCGGCGGGTGGGCGGGTTCAATCCCTGCTCGAAACATTCCAAAACATCTTAACATCCCGCTCTCACCCGCATAATGTCGTATGATTAGGCTCTTGAGGAACAACAAATCCCATCAGCAGATAGAGATTTCTGAAGGAGGGCCTGCCTTGTATGTGTGTAACTGATGGTGCTGTCTGGCCATGTTACAGTTATAGAGAAGATCTGTGTCAGGATGTGGAGCTGTGGCAGTGAGACTGAGACCTGTTGTGTACCAAGAGAGTCACATGTCGTCGTGGTTACAGTTAGCATTCATCCAAGAGCTGTAACACACACTGCCTGTAACATCATCAACAGAACTGTTTCCAGGAACAGACCCAACTCCTGATACCCTCTCCATCACATCAGTGTTTACTGAACAACATAGACCATCCCCTGCACTCAGCGTTTGAACAACAGAGACCAGCCAGTGGACGTCTGAGATCAGTGAACTTCATCTGCCATACGACTTATCAATCAGTCTGTGGCAGAAGGAATCTGAATCAACTAATTTGGAGACCTACCAACCAAATTTCCTCTTGGGGATTAACAAAGTTGAATTGAAATTATATTGTCAATAGCCTATTTTGTAATATATTCTTGCAAAAAGGGGCCTATAGTTTTTTTCTACACCAAGATCTGAGGCAGTCCCCTGTGTTAACATTGGAAGTCTAGGTGCATCTAAAATGACATGGGGCTTATGTTGAAAAAATATATCTGTAGAGTAAGAACATATTGGACAGTATTCTGTTGGCAAAAGGATATAATTTACAATTTGCACGGTTTCCATTTTAACCCTGTTTTGGCAGAGTGAAGACTGCAGACAAAAGTGGAAGTGCTTGAAAGGCAAATTTCTTGAGATAAATCCACTCCCTTTAAAAAGAAAGGGACTGATATAGTTAACTCCAGATGCACTTGCTCAGCACATCTATGTTCCTCACGTCCAAATCAATAGCAGCTTTAGTGTGATATAAGAATCACCAGGCAGTGTGTCTATCACACTGGAATCAGATAGTGCTCTGAATTAATTACATCAGACGCTATCTGCGGCACTACGCCTCAGGTTGGCTCTCAAAGAACTACACTGCTTTAAATCATTGCCATTCAATTCATTCACTTCATTCAGAATATTATGGCTCTCAAAATGTAGAAATTTAGAAAGATTCATTTTAAATGTAATTCTCTTATTTCTGTATTGTTATGAACATGTGTGAGTGAGATTTCAAATACCTAGCAATCTGGGATTTTTGTAGTCTCAAATCTGTCATTGCAAAAACATTATGTTATTGTGCATCTCTTTTAATAAAATTCTGTGCTACACAAACTGAATGGACACCAAATAATCTCCATGTTATGTTTTCAAATACCCCATTTTAATATTTATTAATAATTTATTTATAAAAGAAAAGGTATTTATTAAATATTCAATACAGCAACAAAAAATAAATTATAATTGTTAACTTTGGTGCAATCAGAAGCAATGGCTTTTTCTTGTCTTCCATTTGCTCCCATTTTTCCAAAAGACAGACTACACTGTACACTTGGTTTGAGTGATGAGTCAGAAGGTCATTGCACTTTACTCATAGATGTCTTCGCATTTGTCATTTTGTAATGGTTTTTAATAAAGTTGTCAGCAGAGATGACACATCTAGATGAAAATATATGAGAAATAAAGTTGCAGAATACAGTGCACAGCAATACTCTTTTTTAAAGGCTCCCAGATATACTTTTTTGTTGTGTGCCACAGCGTTCTAATTCTTGGTAATTTTTCTCAGTGGATTATAAAGATGATGAGATGAGAACTTTTGGAAAAAAGAGGTCTATACTATATCAAACACCTATAAATATCTGGAAGTGCATCTGGACAACAAGCTGGACTAGACAATAAATACAGATGTACTTAAGAGGAAAAGCCGGCTATATTTTCTAAGAAAGTTTAGGTCTTTTAATATGAACAATAAACTGTTGCAAATGTTTAATCATGCAGTAATGGCTCATATGTTTTTATGGATCAGGCTGGTTCAACTATCTTTATAGTCTGAAGACCCGAGTGAAGCAGTGGAGCAACAGACACACAACATGCTTTACTAAACAACATGGCCCAACCTGGGCTTTTGAACAACAGCAACAGAGAGCAGCCAGTGAGCATCTGAGCTCAGTGAGCTGTTCCATGTGATTGATGTAGCACTTGAGACACAAAGGATTGTAATGAAGGACAAATACAAAACACCATCAACTGTCTACAAATATACTGAACAAAGTTGTTGCTGCGATAAAACCCCAAATCCCAGATGTAATGACTAATATTTAAGTTAGCACACACCTGCACAACTGAAGGGAAAAAGCACCTACAGCTTGGCCTTGTTTTTAGAATGTTTGGCTCTGTCGACCAATCTGTCCAGTAAGAGCAAGGTGCTTTCCATTTCAAATCATTCTTACTTCCTGTAAAGGCTACGACCCCTGAGTACTTCCCTGTGCTATCATCCCGGCCACGTCTTCTCACACCGTCTCCTCCTGTCTCGTCCTATCGTGGCCTTTTAGATTGAGTGGGCATGGAACAGACTTCCCGAAAGCACTTCTTCCTGTTGGTTGTTAAATGTTATCCTTAAGAATTACTGGTGCTTCTTTAAAATGGGTCAAATAGCAGCTACAACATTGTATGCATGCTTTATTAGAGGATATATTTTGCAGATGTGGGGTTTCGTCAGCCAAACTTGTGATAAACTGTATCAAAGGAATGGTGCCAGAATGATTGTGTAGTCTCTGATCCGAGCCAACTGACGCTTCGGTAAGTCCCTTCATGTTGATTTGTGTCCAATACAGAGGGCTGGGCTCCAATAACGACAATAGTAAACAGTATAGTCAAAGCTGCATTCCAATATAAGTTGCTAGTCTGGTTTGAATATCAACAAAATACAATCAATGCACTCACAAGACACTTCACATCTGTCATGCCAGCATTGTACCTTTTTGAATGATACCTTTATGAGGCCTCAATTACATTTACATTTACATTTATTCATTTAGCTGACGCTTTTATCCAAAGCGACTTACATTGTTCTACAGTAATTACCAGTGTTACAGCCACTCGAGGCAAGGTGGGTTAAGTGTCTTGCCCAAGGACACAACGACAGTATGAACTGTGGTGAGAGTGGGAATCGAACCCCCTACCTTCCGGTTGAAGGACGACTGCTCTACCCACTGAGCTACTGCCGCCCAATGAAGATGATGCAAAAATATGTCTGACAGAACTCCAATCAGAATAAAACTTGAGAATGGAAGGAGCTTTTTACTCTTATGGCTGCCTGGAGTGGACAAATTAAGTACTGTTGAAGGAGATGCACACTCGTGTTTAATTTTAAACACACAATCTTGGTTGAACGCTTAAGTCAATTAACTGCCTACATTAGTTTCCAGTGGGAACGGTGGAAAAGAAGCCAGAGTATCCAGAACCCATGGCAACCCAGGGAAAACATGCAGACTCTTCACTGCAGGCAGGAGTGCCAACTACTGTGCCAACCTGCCCCCATATAATACCTGATTATTTGACTACTATTTAGATAATGGAAATGATTTGCATAATTTATGTTCAGATTTTACACGAGACAATTTTGCAACAACTTCAAAAGTAAAGACCAACAGGACAGAGTTGTTTGGGTGCAACCAGTTTCTTCACAACTTCATTGTGATGATGGCAAATGCCTTTTTATAAATGAACTTGTTAAAAGAAGGCCAAAAGCAGCAAAGACAAGACAAGCTAGATTGATAGCTTGAATCAATATAATGAAGTCTCAATAGTGTGAACTTTTTACTGCACTAATATCCAACCTCTTTGTTCTATAGTTAAACAAAATAAATAGAGAACATTTTCAATCTGACTATTGTATCTAAAGCCATCTGCTATCAACAAGGAGAAGTTGCAAAGTGGTCATGAGTGGAATTTCAGAGGACCGCACCTTCTCATGTTGATGTAACAGCCTGTTGGACTCTGAGGGCACCACATACAGAGAATGGGTGCACTAGCTTCAAAGTCATCAGAGGTGTTTTAAACATAATCTCTGTTTGCCTGCACAGTGCAAACAGCATAAATAGAAATCATGTGTCCATGTTATTAGAGAACATAGACCCGGTCTGACAAACTATAGAAACCCATTGGAAGATTGGCTAAACAGCTGTAACTCGCTGTTCGCATCAAATACTGAACATTTAATATCAATACCATGCATTAACTGCTGTCACTGACATTCTGGTCATAGTTGTTACCATCATACCGCTTCCAAAGGCTCTTCTTACCCCCATCTTTCAGTAAAACCACCCAGAATATCCAAAGACAAGTATCAATGTCAATCCGGCAGACTCCTGACATGCATGTATAAACACAATTGTCAAGAGAAAGCCCAGAAGTGAGTCTTCTGACATCAACATACACTATTTTGACAGGGCCTTTCTGTGTGGAGTTTGCATGTTCTCCCTGTGTCTGCGTAGGTTTCCTCCGGTTTTCCCTACCACCAAAAACATGTACAACAGTCCCCCCCAAAAACACATGGGGCCAGGACTCCCCTGCAAAAGAGATTTGTAATCTCAGTGGGACTATCCTGGTTAAATAAAGGTTAAATAACATATACTATAGAAGAGGCCACCTCTATTTCATATCACTTTTGACTGAAGTTGAAGCTAGGCACTAGATCAGGAAGTGTTTGGGCTGAGAATGCAAATGAATGAAAAGCAAATGGTCAGGAGGCTTCAGGCTTCAATTCAGCCAATACCACCAAATAGTCAATACCAGCATCTATCAATTAGTGCCCCTCTTAGACACCCTCAAAAACCTAATCATACTACAGCCACTGGACCATTACATGAGGATATGATATCATGGTGCATTTCTGCTGTATAAATTGTTATTTCTCATGTTGTTCATTATTAGTAGATCATAAAGAGAGACAAAAGTGCATTCTAAATGTCAAAAACAAACCAATGAGTGCAGTCTGTTTCTAGCACAAGATTCAGGCCTGAATAACTTCCACTTGGAAAAAAAAACATCCTACAGCATCCAGTGGAAAGCATTTGTTGTTTAAGTCGAACATGAAGTAAACAGCTCACTCAACTATTTGCAATTGAGTAGAGAGAATAAAGCTGAGCTCAGCTGATTCAAAAGTAAGTAAAGGCCCCTTGACAGTAGAGAACAGAGGGGGCGGATGGAGCTGATTGGCCGAGTATAGGTGTGCTCTGTGAAGGCAGCTCTCAAAATTACTGGGCCATGTCCAAACACAGTCACCCTCTGCAGACCCAGAAAGCACACTGCTCCAATGCACATCACACCACTCCGTCCACCTGTAGTCCACCTGAGCGTTTCATCTACCACTGTGTGCGTGTGTGTGTGTGTGTGTGTGTGTGTGTGTGTGTGTGTGTGTGTGTGTGTGTGTGTGTGTGTATGTCTGAATGAACCAGTCAGTGATATCAAAGAGCTGATTACGCAACACACAAGAGGAAAAAGACATTTAGTTTTTAGGACATGTGCTGACTAAAGGCTAATGGGTGCATAGCTTGGGGCCGGTTATAACAGACATAGTAGACCACGTGAATTTGGGTACAAGCAAAGGTTTGTAATGCCCTCAGAACCATGACTTGCAGTACAGTGGTATTTTGTGCTAATATGACCGTGTTAAGTGGGTCAATGATGGTAGGGCAAAATCATTGCAAAAAATAATAATAGAGAGAGACTACATTTGTTCTATGTAGTCTATAACAAATCCCTGATGATGATACATTTTATGACATACACTGCATAACATTTAGGCTGATGTGAAGATGGTTTGTAAAGTGAGACTGTTAGTGACCCCAAACTTGAGTGAAATTCACAATAGGTTTACAAAAACGCAGACACACAATGGTGCATTGTTGAGCCGCTGAGTTTCTAACACAATGCGCAGATTATAAGCAGTCATAAGTAGGAATGTTCCAATACCATCTTATAAAGTAAAAATATTAACACTTACAGTTGATAGTTTTGACCCTTGCTGACTCTTCTGATGTTTTATGTTGTAATCTTGTTTTTGTTCCCATCTTGACACTTCAACATACAATGACAAATTTGTGCTATTTTGTCATCCTTGTTTAAGAGCAGCCTTCATTTTAAGTAAAAATGTATACAATAAACACTGGCATGACACCGGTCAAGAGTAAGTTTGAAACGGGGCCTGAGAGGAGGTTTCCATAAAGAGGTCCAGAGTGAGAGGTGAAGACAGCGCCTGTTTTAGAGACCTGCCACAAAGTGCTCTGCAGCCAAAATATCATTAGTCCAGATAAAGTCATAGCACAGAGAGGTTCAGGCATTCTGAGCCCACACAGACACAAAGAACAAGATAATCAACATGCGTATGCTTATCTGAGCGCAGCATTTGTGTACTGTTGCAGTGGGAGTGGGATGTATACTTCTCTGGGTTGGCGAGCATCATTCCCTGTAGCTGTATGGCCCTGCAGCATGGGAAAACCCACAGAGAACAACATTCTTTCTAAGATACTCACATTCTCCCATACTCCAATGCTGCCAACCCCCTGCTAACAAATTATCCCAAGTTTAAAATTAGATACATTATTTGACCTTACAATATCTTTGCCAAATTTATGTTTTTTTATGCTTTTGACATGCAGCTACCAAAAGCTCTGGTGATATTCTTGTCTTAACACGAGGTTAGAAAGGGGGCCTTGTGGCGCGAGATAAATCGATGATGCTCCATTTAATATTGTTGGATCCTTGGTATCTCTTATCTTACATATCCAAATGTATTTTACAACCACGCAGCACAATCAGGATGTTGATGGGAGGTAGACATTGATCTTACTTTCTTTTACACCTTCAAATAACAGAGGCAAAGACCTTCAAGTCTTGCACAGCCATCAATCTGCAGCTAAATCAATAAGCAGAAGGCAGCAGCGGATGAATGAGGTGGCACAGAAAATAGAATCCATAAACCAAATTTGTAATAGGACAAGATATCAGTACTACTAACAGAGAACAAAATCATTTCCATGGATCTTTATTTTGTAAAAATGTTTGTGCTGAAAAATAGCACTTGTGAAATGTGGATGTGTGTTGAAGAAATTACTGTTATTGCGCAAACGACTGGTTAGAATAGCTGTAGCTTAAGGTACATTACAAATCTGTTATGTCATTTGCAGACTATTATTTTCCATTCTGTCTGTATGCATAATTATGACTATTGAGAATCGTCGACAAGACTAAAAACATATCCAATTATCATAATGTCATGCACTGGGCTGTTGTAATACTACAAAGGTCAGCATATTTTACACCTACACATACAATTAAGCATGTAGCCAGCCCACAGTGCAACATGCCTGCATTAACATGTGTTACACCGCACACACCAACAAACAGACCTCTCACAACTAACAACCTATGACCAGAGAAATGTTCATAAAGCCAGCATTTGTTGGCAACAAAAATAAGACTCACAACTGTTATTGAGTGATGAACCCAAAATATATAACTGTGGGTAAAAGAGAAGAAGACATGGGATGGAGAAGAACCAACATGCATGGTTCCATCGGCTTAGAAATAATGAAATCCTAAGCATGAAGATTAATAGTTCACCCATGTGACCCCTCTCAGTGCTATCTTGTTCAACTGACCGACCCTGACCCGTAATCTGTGGGCGGTCCACACATTCAGCCCCGAGGTCAGGCCATAAAGGCGCCACACGAGTCTTCAACAAGACCGCTCACCAAACTACACTATTCAAGTTCTGGCTCTGCTCCAGTACACTCCTATAGAGACCCCTGACAATGTTAGGAAGAGTGTCAACATATGCTGCGTTCAACTGAGCAGCTCGGAGTGAAATGTAAAGGCACTGTGAAAATCCTCTGACAGAACAGGCGCAAACACTTATGGATATGGAAAGTGAGAGTTGGACGTTCTGCTTATTGCTACAGGGAATCCAACAATAGGCTCTTTTACGATGCTTTTCTGTTGGGATATTTCTGTCATTTTTACACCCCATCATCGCTGCACGAGGGACCTAAAGTCATTCTACCTTTTTACCACAAAATAAGCTAGTAAAGGCTTGTTAATGTTCATCTTTTGCTTTCACATTCCCTTCTGCCTAAATGGGACAGTGGCAGACTGAGATGGAACATTGGTTGGCCAATTATAGTATGCAGTGAAACAAAATAGAGCATTATAGAGCACAAGTACTGTGATGATTGCCCCCAAAATAAGTCTATCTAGGAAAAATATACATTCAACGCTGTAGAACTCGAGAGAAGGAGCCATTTGTTCACTTCTTGTTTTTACAGTGCCCAGAGCAGACAACCTGAGCACTAAAACGTGATATGACATTGTGAGCTGATAAAACAAGAGCATGAAGTGCTCACGTTATTCTTGTATTTGAGCATTTTCTACAACATGCCTTTGATTTCCATAGCACAGAGCTGTCCCATGTCTAGGTCCAGCTGCAGAATAAATGACGGGACCCCATGCCAACATTTGTAAGATGCTGCAAGGCAAAATACAGAGGAATATCCCGGAACAAATATTAAATGGTAAATGGCATGCCTTTATATAGAGCTTTTTTGGACTCTTTTTGTGCACCGAAAGCCTTCCAATACCATTTTTCTCTTTTTTCTGATGCGAAAACAATATCAGGGCTCACGGTAGCTGCTTATACCAAGTACCAGTCCCATACTTGGGTGTGTATAAAAAGCTGTGGTAACATTTTAGAGTTAGGGCATTAGTGCATTAGTACACGCATTAAAATCTCATGAATCACCAGAAATTCTCATGTTTTCATTATATTTTTATCCAATTCCTAACCGAAAAACCCTAACCTTAAACCTAAGCTGTATACTACTGCTAGCCTTGTATAAATTAATAGCATTATTTTATGGCCTGCTTAAAATTGATCCCTCAATAAAACACAAAGGCAGATTATGTTCACAAAACGACCGTGTTAATATTCATACAGCTCATGAATAGTTTGGTGACTGTCCTGAGAAGCGGGGAAAGGGAAGAGCGGGGAATGGCACTTAATTAGCTTGAAGGAGCTAACAAAAAGCTAACAAAACAAATGAGCCTAGACCTTAGTTAGCAGTTATTTGAACATGTGAGGACCTTACCCAGCTGCAGTTCGTTTGTTCACAATAGGACGCGTGGCTACAGTCGGCGCACTGTGCTGCTCTCAGTGGATGTATGAAAGTCAAAGCAACGTCAGGTGTGAGAGCAGCAATGAAGAACTGATATCTGTGTTGAAACAATAACCCATGTTAGCAGGATTAACTGGGTCCTTTATAAAATAATACAGATAATTACGGTATCGGATCGGTGAATGCGTTTAAGTACTCACCAATACCTAAAATTTTATCGGCGGCATTTCCAATATTAGTATCAGAACAACCCTAAATCCCACACATTCATTGTGCAGTAGTACTGGAGGCAAGGTGGGTGAAGTGTCTTGCCTAAGGACTGGAGCCACTGCTCCCCATTAAGTAGGAAAAGAGGCTTTAGGGAACCGTACCTAAAAGCAGACATGTCAAAGCTCTCACCTATTCTCAACATACAGTATTAGAATGACATTGTATTGCAACAGCAAATCAGTCTTATTACGCCACTAAGTAAGAGTAAATGTCTCTACTGCTTTTATAGAGAGTCAGAGAATGTGCGTACAGCAGAGCATATTATTCCTTCTAGTGTTTTATCCTGGCACTCTGCTCAGCTTCAGGCTCAAGCCTGTGGCTCTTTGTAGAGCTCTTCAAACCCAGGGCTTCCTTTAATTGTGACATACCAAAGATTACATAACTCGACCACTTTACAGCCCTCAGGCCTCAACTATCTGCTACTGGAACCATAACACTGTTAGTAACCCTCAACCCTAGCTTTGCATTTGTGCATGCATTAGCGCACATGCTTTTTCATGGTCACACACGGTGTTAACACTCCAACACAGCAGCCTTGTGTCTATCCTACAGTATCCACAAACAAGAGGCATTGAAACCAGCACTGGGCTTGGCGAACATGATGTCACATGATTATGTGGAGTATACAGTGCTTGTCTTCACTACTCTGCTCCCACATGTCACGCCAGACAGAAAATGTAACAATAAGAAGAGCCACAGGGAAACAGAGTCAATGGAGAACAGGGTGTCTTGTACTGAATTGATAAAAATATAAAATATAACGGAATTAAAATGCACAAGGTCAAAAAGACACACCATACCCTTTTATAGAAGAGGGCTGGAGTCCACAACTAAGTTTCTATTCATAACATTAATAGAAACAATTAATTTTAGCTTAATCAGAACTGTATATTGAGTGCAGGACTATGGCAGAGTAATTTATACGTAAGGTATGTAGGAAAACCTTGCTGTGAATGCATACATTATTACTGAACATTGCTAGAAGCCCACATAGTTGATTGGTTCAATATTGACACACAAAGTGAGCAGTGAGGACGTCCACTTGCTCTAATAGATTTCCAAAGCAAACCAAGTCAATAGAAGGTCAAATGTGAAGAGTGTTGCCAGTGTGACAGGGAAGTGAAAAAAGTATACATCTACTCAAATGTCCACATCAAAAGGACCATAAAAAAAAGGCTTTGTCCCCTCGCACAAACAGAGCAATGTAGTTTATGCAGTTCAGTGAAGTGCCAGTGACAGTTATGACGGAGAAACAAAACAACAGCTTCACAAGAGGATGTATCAGCACAGAAGACCCAATCCTGGAGGACCTGAGCCTGCAGTTCACCTCCACCTAAAGACAAAGGACATTCCTTTGAGGACAGCAATGTCCGAATTTTGTCCAGAGGCCAGATGGTTTGAGAGAGGTGAAGGAAGCCATTTTTGTGAAAAAAAAAAGCCTTTGTTGAACAGAGGAGGTGGCCTAAGATTCATGTTGACTAGTATTTACAACAGTGTTCTGAAACCTAAAACAAAAGAGCCTCACCTTAGAACTACAAACATAACACCTGATTAGAACTAGGACACTAACAACCCTGCACCTGAATGGAGCAGGATCACTAATGACTCTGCATATGTATGACTCAGTGACACTTACCACCTTGTGCCTGAATGGAGCAATGTCACCAACGACTCTTCGGAGCCTTAACGACTTCCACATAACACACCTCCCTTTCATGACCAACAACAGAACAACCTGGCCCATCAGGTTTGGTTTCAAGGGAAACTCCTCCCTTTAGAGATATAAGCTCAGCTCTCTTAACAGTTGAACTCAGAATTGACAAAGTCTCTTGGAATAGAGACAAAACGTCTTCACCTTGAAAACGAAGTCCAGATGCTTTTACTCAAACCTTTTTTTTAAGATGCCCTGGATGACTGAGAACCTCCACATACATTAAAGGACCATGATTTATCCATAAACTGTTACGTTGGTTCTTTATTAGGTCACACACTTGATTTACTAGAGCTCACACCAAGAAGTTCAGATACATCATGATTTTATTAGGGTTGGGCTGATATAAATTTTCTCAGTCGATACCGGTAACCGATATTTATCTTTTGTTGTGGCCGATATCCGATATTGGCCGATGTGGATATATAATTAAAATATTGATAGACATTGCTTTCCTAAATAAAAATAAATCACATTTATTTTTTATTGAAAATACACATTTGCCCTTTAACTTTGTAATCACATTGTCCCTCAATCTTTTCCATTTTCTTCTTGGTTATAAATTGGGCTTTTGCAGAATCTCTTTCTTTGCTTTTCTCTAAGGCTTGTTGTGGGGCTTCCTTTAGCAGTGCTTGCTTCTGGTGTTAGGGATTGCTGCTTACTAACGCTAGCACCATTTTGTTAACGCTAGTTTGCGAATTTAAGCTTGATGTATTCAAACAAGTTATTAAGTTGGTGGTATTTAATGACTTGACATGGGATCCTCTTTGCATAACTTCGCCTTTGCACACTTTGGATATTTCTATCCGCCTTCCTTTCTTTGACTCTGCTCAATTCATCCGGATGTCAGATGAGACGACGGCTTCAATGCAACATACCTTTGCTCTGTTTTGGCAAAGTGTGCATGTCCAAAATGGAGCTTTTAGGTGCACTACGGTGTCACAGGCTCAAACAGGCTCAAGAGGATATAATATTAGCTCTACATATCGACTAAATAAAACAAACACACATATCGTCCAATATCAATATTAGCGCCGATATATTCTCCATCCTTATTTTTTATGTTCTATGGTATTACTGGTCTGATATGACTGGTTGGTTGTTAATCTGTAAAACGTCTAGGTTTTTAAGAGACTGCATGACAAATATCAGCGTGGCACACTTTTATACTAAACTACTGTAGCATTATGGGCTCCACACACAAGGAGACACTATATAAACACACTATAAATAGGAAAATATGGTGCACTCAATTAATGAACCGTTTCAGACGCTGTTTTTCTGTCGCAGTCAGTCACGTGACTCTGGCGTGGATTGATGGCTCGCAATATATATTGTTGGGAAAAAAAATATTGCAATGTAATTTTTTTCCAATATTGTGCAGCCCTAATAAGTATTAATAATATTACTGTTTTATTACTGTTTTATTCAACAGTGTTTTATTGTTTTTTGGTCCTATAACGGACCAAAAAACCAACCTGGCAGTCCGGGAGAGACCTTGAAGCACCCTGTCAGCTCATTGGTCCGTCAATAAAACTTGCTAGTTGGTTGTAGTGTTTGGCAACGGTGATGACTTTTCAACATTTTTCATTTTTATCAGACAGTGTCGAATCTCTGCGTGTGCACAACCACATACACGAGAGCAAAAATTCCCGAGCACTAGTTTTTGCGTGTTGCTAGGCAGCGGGGAGACTCGCACTGTCGCTTTAGCTCCATCTAAATTGAATAGAGAGCAACAATCCCTACCCAGTAAGTAACTTTCAAAATACACATGGGAACTTCAAGTATCTCAAAGTACTGTATATAATCAACATATATAAAAATATGACAATGTCCAATTATAATGCATATTTTCTAAAATACAGTATATAGACATTGAGTTATATTCAACTTTAAAATCTGCCACAGATAGTTTGTCAACATTTATATTAAATACATTTTGGGCAACTGTTTCTGCATTATTTCTGTCTATCATGAAACACAGATAACAGATAACACAAGCCTTAAAGAAAAGTGCTTCTCTTCAACAGCGGTTACCTTGTCTGCTCTGGTCTGTTATAGAAGCTGGAAGAGTAATAAAACTTTCACTGTATTTTATGGAGCTTTGAAAGTCTATTTTACTGAGATTGACAAAGAAAAATAAAACAAATATACTCTCCTCCAAAATCTTACCAAATCTACCTTAAATGCAGGTAAAAATGCAACAACATTTAGACTCAAACATGAACCAATTCAATTCAATTTATCAAAAAGTCAAATACATAACCCTCTTGTCTCTTATTCAAAACAGCGAGAACACATTTAACAATCATGAACAAGGCCCAGTGATTCAATTTGTGACTAAACCGTATTCATTTGGAAAAGGATTGCCCTGGGGCCTGGCAGTAAAGTGGGTTAGCCTTTTTATTCAGCTCCAAGAACGTAAACACGCTCATCAGTGTGGCCATTAGTGTGAGAATCAAGTCTGACATGCAGAAAGGGGACACTGGCTCAACAAAAAACACCTATAAATGAGCATAAAGAATAAAAGCGGTGTCTGACCTGCGAGGCAGATGAAGGTTGTGTAGTCCCCCTGTCCACCTGTAGCCAGGAAGGGGATCTTCTTCTTTGTCCGGCGCTTGACCTGAGCCGCAACCAGCATCTTCTCATCGTGAGGTATGAAGACCTCCTTGTTGATGACGGACTTGGCACTCATCTCTGAAGTGGGCACAAGTGAACAGCGTTTTCGGTGGACGAAGTGGAAAAGACAAAATCCAACCCTAACACAAAGTTGAGAAGAATTGGGAGCTGACATTAGTCAAGCACATCAACACAATCCAGTCCACCACATTTACAACACATTTACAAATGTCATATTTACAAGGAGTGTGCAATATCACAATTAGAGTATGACAGTGACAATATGGCAGACGCAGCTCTTATTTGCTGACATAATTGATAATGATAAATGATAAATAGTAATAAATGATGTAATGCGTGTACTGACAACACAAGCTAAGTTTTTTCTCTTTATTTATACTTTTGTATGCTTGAAAATATTTAAAGTTTAAAGCTCACAGCACTAATTGTAGGACACACTCTAAAGTCTCACCACAATGAACAGAGACAACAGAATGAGTGCTGGAATTAGACTGTTGCTTGGATTGACTTTACTTATCCACTTTCACCTGCTCTAACACTCTTCTCTGTCCTCCACACTCCTCTGCCATCAATCAAAAGGAAAGTAAAAGAGCAAATCTGCATTTAATTGTGTAACCACTGTAGGTCTGATAAGGTGTTTGCCCCCATTTACCTACATTAAAGTTTAAATATTTGTTAGTCATTTGGTCATTTGCTCTACTGTTGAACACATCACAGCTTAAAACCCACACTGGGATTAAGATTGGATCATAACCTGCTTATCAAAAGGTTGTTTATAAGCACATGTAAAATGCCCCTGTCAAAGATATATAACAGTATCAATGTTTTTTTTACCTTGGCAGAGTGGTTAGCACTTCTGCCTCACAGCAAGAAGGTTGTGAGTTCAAACCCCGGTTGACTCAAACATCTTTAGCCAACTCCGGCCTTTCTGTGAGCAGACTGCATGCACACCCTGTGTTACCGTGGGTTCTCTCCGGTTACTCCAGCTTCCTCCCACTGTCCAAAAACATGCATGTATAGGTCAGTTGGCCACTCTAAATTGGCCCTGGTGCATTAATGTGAGAGCGAATGGTTTTCCGTCAGTGTTTGTCTCTAAATGTCAGCCCTGCAACTAACTGGCCACAGTTCCGGGTGTACACAGCCTAAGGCCCAAAGCTGATGGGATAGACTCCAGTCAGCGACCCCTAATGGGACCAAGCAGAAGAAAATGAATGTATATTAAATATATTTTTGATTACTAGATCTACTGACATGAAACCTGGCAAGTTTAAAGTCTTACATTTCAACTAAAATGCATTTGTTTTTTTTCTGCAGGGTGTTAGGGTGCTGTTTAGATCACCAACGGCAGGATCTGTGGGCGAAAGTCCAGAAGATGGTTCTGTATCAGGAGAGAGGGTTTGGCGGGAGTAGGGCTAGCGGGAATGCTAACCGTAGAGAACATCGGCAGAGCTGCAGCGGAGCAGACAGAGGCTGAGACATGAGTCTGCTCAGGGGCAGAGGACTTGGCTGCAGCAGGAGTAGGAGTTTTGACTCTGTCCTCCATGTCCAACACGTAAGCATTGTTTGGGGAAGAGATCAGGCTTACTTATGGGCTTAAAAAAGAGATACATCAGCGCTGATGAAGGCCTGTTAGGTGTGAAACTTAGCGTGGGAGGTATGGTGAAAAAAATTAAGGGCGTTTGACAGTCATTCTGCTGTCACTCACTCAGTGGGCTCAGTAGGCGCTTTTGACGCTCCCCACCTAATCAAAGGTTACAAACCGTTGTGTTCTATGGTTATGTTACATTTGATTGAGTGTGGAAGAACCAAATATGGGTAGACTGAGCCCACCCTTGCCCTTTGCTACTGTCTGGCCTTGGCCCAAACACTCCCTTGAGGCAATTAAAAATAAATCTGAGTTCGCACCGGTGCAACCAGTTGTTTGAGGGAAAAAAAGGCTAAATCCAGTTATATAATAACTCCAGATTCCTGTCCCTAACCACTATTTCTTAGCCTTTGTGAGCTACGTCATGAGGTCAACAGTGAGACAGAGGTTCCCTATTATGTAAAGGTAAAAAGCTTCAGTGGTGTTTCCACAATCCGACTCCACTAACCTCTCAGCAGTAACACGAGGGGAAATTACATTGACACACAGCAGCTTAATAAAAACTACACATCCCAAAAATGGACTACAACAAGCGCACCTTATCCTCTGCGCTGCGTTTACCAATAAAACAGGACAATTTAGAGAAAAAAATTTGAGCGACTCCACACCAGTAATGTTTTATAATAAAGAGCTCTGTACAACACTAAAGATCATTATTAAATGTTTTACAACAGAGTGTGTACATGTAGCCTATTCAATACAGAAAAGACTCACCGACCGTAATATTTCCAACAGCTGTAATCCACCCATAGTCCTGGTCTGGTCCTGGTCTGGACGAATAATCCACCAAAGCTACGTCCTATCCATTTATTAATTAGCATTGGTAAATGTCACTGTGGATTGGTGCAAGGAGGGACACGGCTTAAGTTTCGTTTCTCACAAATGTAAACAAATGTGCGCAAAGTGGTGTTTTACTGCAGCAGCATCAACAATGAACACTAAAAGTCAGGTATAAGGCACTGTGGCTCTAGAGCAGTGTCTTTTATAAACTGTGGCTGTGAAGAGTCACTTCAAACTCATTACAAACTCATCAAAAGGAGATTGGCTTCAGTCGGCTTTCGGAAAAGTTTGGGTGTTTGTGTGCAATAAATTGTGAGATGCCGTTAAGATCCTAGGCTGTGTCCAGATCAACACACTGATCACTATATAATGCACTATATAGTAATTATGCCATTTTGTACCGTCTCTAAATATCTTTTTATTTTATTATTTATTGATTGGAATGGGCAGTACAAGCAGGTACGTAAATGAAAATGAATTTGCCAAATACAATACCATAATGCCAGGGAGAAAACAAAGAAGAAAAATAAATAAAACAGAGAACAAAGAAATTTATATAAATAATAAGATTTGAATAAAGCTGAACACATACTGTATCTTACACTTCCACTAGTCCCTGAGTGGATCTTCCAAAAATTTGGGTGCACCTAAATTTTTGTGCTGGTTCACCTAAGAAATAAAGTTAGGCGCCCCAGTGCAAAAAGTTAGTCTAGAGCCCTGCAGGGCATAAATTACTTTACTGTGAGCCGAAGCATTCCGAACAGACAGGCAATGGCTTTTTCAAAGTCCCCTGCTAAAGAACAGCACTACAACATTTCTAACAGTTGAGCAATTTAACGGCAGCCAAGAGAAAGCAAGTGAAAACAACATGTACATATTACCATAAAGGACAGTCTGCAGAAAGAGAAATGCCCCCAATTGACTCCTCTGCCACTAGGCATTAATAAAGATTACATCAGTCCAAAAGAAATGCTTTTACGCCAGACTTTTTAGCTCATTCTGGGATGCTCTGGTAATGATTTGTCACAACTCACTGCATAATGATTTAAAATTAAAATGTTTGAGAGGGCCATTGAAGTGGGATAAAACACATCCTATGCCATATTAAATGTGCTTCTTTTTCAAGGAGCCTAATAGAGCCTGCCGTCTTGCAATTTATTTAGTCTGGATGGTTTCATTTTAATTTGGCACACGAGTTTGGCCTCTTTTGCCTCCAGTTCCAGTTTCATCAATACCAAAACAGACGCTCCTGAAATGGTTTCTCTTTAAATACTACTCTGCAAACAAAGCTTTTCTATATCAATTCATGAATCATTTTAAAAGACAATCACACTGCACTCTTTACAAACACTTTCTGTTTATCTGATTTTCATTTTCCAGTTACTGCGAGGCGTTTCAGTAAACACAGAGATGAGCCAAGAGTGTAATTAAAAAAAGCTAATTAAAGGGTCTTTCTTTGGAATGCTTAAAGTGTTCCATGTCACCATGCAGGCTGGGAATACAAGTTACGGGAAAAACGCAATGCAATAGATATCTGGACAAAAAAAAAGTTTTTGAAAACTAAGATGCTTTTGCTTTAACCTTTTCTTAATGGGTTACTTTGTTATATGCAAATAAAATTTACACTGTGCTGCTGCAAGTCCGCTATGAGCACTACAGCATTCAAAAGACTCAGCACGGTTCCTGCATAAACTTCTATACACACCTCCAACATTGTATTACACTTTACATATGAAACCAGCATTTTAATACTTAATAAGTACATTTAAAGAGAATCACATTACTTTTCTCTCACTTTCCTCCCCTTCTATTTTTAGCCTCTTTCATACTCACTTTCTTATCAGCAGCATGTACCTCAACTTATTAAGTGCACCCACTACTCACCCCAGAATCAGTTGATCCATGTCGAGTCTAATGGACATGACTTTATGTCATTGTAAAGGGCTTTTAGTTAAGAAGCAAGGTGTCCATCTGTACAGTAGCATAATGGCTCAGATGACAAACATTCAACCTTAAGCTAACGCCTTAAATTCTACACTACTTAAATTGGACACTTTTGGCTAGAGGACTATTAAAACTACATATAAGCAAGTCAAATAAAAAATAGAGAAAGTAAATAATTAAGTAGCCACATTAAGTATATGCTGTATTAATGGCCATACCCAAGTTTGTATTAGTGCATGCAGTCATGCCCTCCTATTACAATTGTGTCAATACGCACAAAGTCCTGTTTGAGCACAACTGGTTTACCACTTACTTTAGCCAAAGGTACCACGCTTTAAGGCTCGGTTACAATACAGATTGAGGTGAGTGCACTCTTTGAGTCGTCACAACAGAGCGGAGATGGATTGCGATGGATCAATATAAGTGGTACAGATCACGCTATACTCTTTTCTGTCAAGATTATCCAAAATTATCCAAACAGCTTTAAATCAAACTGTGGTGCAAATTAAAGATTCCTGGTTTAGACCTGGTGCAGTCCTACATTAGGTACCTGTTTAATCCTGCTTTAGTCCCAGTTTAGACCTGTTTAATGCTAGTATATTCCAGTATAATTTTTGATGAGTGGAAGTTAGTCTATAGCATATATATATATATATATATATATATATATATATATATATATATATATATATATATATATATATATATATATATATATATATATATATATATATATATATATATATATATATATATATATATATATATATATATATATATATATATATATATATATATATATATATATATATATATTATTCAGTCCACAGTCACACACTGCTGGTGGTGAGCTACGCCTGTAACTTCAGCTGCCCTGGGGCAGACTGACAAAGGCGTTGGCAGCATTTCCAACCACCACCAAATACATTCATTCACCTGTGCCATGCCACACTGGAGAGAAGGTGTGTGAAGTGTCTTGCCACAGGACACAACAAAAATATGAACTGTGGGGAGAGTGGGACTCAAACCAGCAACCTTCTGGTTGTTTAAGAAATGAGAAACTACTCAGTTAGGGTTTAATTTCAAACCTAATCATCCATGCAGTAATTATTCAAGCGGAGGCTCTCACCTACATGCGTAGTTAAATCCATTTGGTGACCTTTTTTGGGCTGGGTAGTTATTGTAGATTGCACATTTTTCCAATTTTGTGCAGCCCTAGCGTGTATATTCCATGTTGCACTAGTAGCTGGTCAGCTTTTCTTATGGAATACAAGAACACAGAACCGAACATAAATAGTCTAGCTCTCTTTTTATTTGGGCAGGGTACGATACAGCAAACACAAGGTCTACTGCTGAAATACCTCCGGATTCATTCCTCTATAACAAGTCCAATGGTGTGTGGCTTAGCACTGTTTGTTTTGTTTTTTTGCCTCTTGCTGCTTTCCTGTGGCTGAGGGGGGGGCTACGCTCAGCTCCTGGCAAAGAGAGTCTGCATCCCCCCTCAGGTGGCCCACTGAAGCATGACAGAACAGAGGGAGAAGAGGAAGGAGGCTGTGAGGAAGAAGAGAAGGAGGCAGCTCCAACAGACAGGAGTCCGGAGGCACTGAGATGTAGCCTGGCTGCTACAATGTGCCACACTGACTTTGAGCTTGATTATGCAATGCTCACAATAGAGGGCTAAGGACTAGAGCGTGTCAAAGAACTCTAACAGATAAAACTAAATACTCATTTTCAGAATGCTTATCAGCCCATTTCTCAGTATGGCCCTTTGAAAATCACTCCATTAGCTGTGGCTATGTTTTCCCCAGGAGCCAACTGATCATCCACTCTTGCCCAGTCTCTCAACATTGAGTAGTTCAGTATTTTGTAAATGTTATTTGATTAGATACTTATGGAGAGTAAAGTTATTATCTGCAGTAGACAGATGTCAGCGCAGTTCCTGTAATGAACAAAACAAAACAAACTCAAAATAACTCAAACACTCAAACATCAGCAACAGTACACAACTTAAAGTCTGTGTGGATGCTTCAGTCTGCTTCTCCAAACTGGAAGTGTGCTGACAAATGTTGACTGTAGATTTAAGATGTGAACCTTCCATAGGTTTCTCATAAACCCCCTGAACTGTGACTTTAAGCTACTGTTCCCTGCTCTCGTGGGACACAGTTGGATTGTGGTCTGGGGCCTATAACCTGCCACAGCAACACCCAATGGAAGCAGAGGTGACTGAGGGTTACCTTGTAAGAAACAAAGTGTAGCCATCCATGCTGCTGTCTTTCATTTCCTCTGGACAGACAGACACATAGAAAGCCACAGGCCATGAAAACATTTAGCAAACAGAACTGGTGCCGCCAATTGTGTCAACAATAGTCCATCAATTAAGGCTTCAATGGAACAGTTTGTGGAGCCAATAACTACTCAAGCATGCCCAAGCAATAACCTTTCAACCTTATATAGTGATGTTACACTGTGTGCATTCATCTTTGTAGATTACACTGTAGTGTCTAACCTGCAGTCTGTGGGGTCCAATAGTGTACTGTATTAGAATCCAATCTCACCTCAGTCAATACTGACTCTCCTGTAAACATGACATATTAATACCATTCTTAATAACATTTGTGTAGTACAAAAGAAAAAAGGTTCTGATATTCAATACACAAAAGTCAGCATCAAGATCTACATTAAAGAACCTCATCTGCAGATACTTCTCTTGGGTAATCACAGGGGTACGTTATGAAACCTGAAGAATAAAGAGTTTGGGAAGATAAAACTTAATCAAAAGCAAACAAGCATAAGGGCAGTGCTGCTTATACAAGCTGGGTACACACTGTACGGCATTAACTAAATCCCTCCATCAGACTAAACTGAATGTGCTGCCAGAGAGTCAAGCTCTGCATAGTTTACTCAAAGTCAACCCTACCCCATAATGTGAGGCTGGAAAAGGTTTCTCTAGGAAAGTCCAACCTCACTGCTTTAAGAAAATTCAAATGATTAACAACCTCCTGTTTGTATTTTGGGTGTTACATAGAAATTCTCCAGACTCTACAAACCAACAGCTCATTTATGTATGGTAATAAATAAACAGGGTTTTTAAACATGATAGTCAGACAGACTCAAGTCAGCCAAGTCCATTTAAAGTGGCGTAAACAGGGCTGGTGTAAGCCTGCACATTTCATTTGAGTTCCATCCCTGCTCCGTCTCATACAGATGTTTCTATTGGATAAATAGTAAAATTACAAACACATATACTTCTGTTTATGATACAGTATTTCATAACTTCATGTTAAGAAATCATTGTCTACAACCAGTGACAGAGTTTCAGATTCGGTTGATTTTAAACACCCTTGAAAATAAAAAAAAAATTAAAAAAAAGTGCTGAAGCTTTTAATGTCTAATTATTTCCAATATGCAAAGAGTATTGTTTTGAATGCACTCAAAGTTAATGATTCTGTGAATATTACATAAAAAGTAAAAAGACCTACATAAAACACCTTCTCTGTTAAAACAACAAAACTAAATGTAAACAAGCCAATTGTCAGCTCAATCACCAGGTCCGTCATCTACTTCAAGGCTCAAGGAACTGTAGCAGTTACAATGTAATAATTCTTCAGCACAGTCCCTGAGTCAGTGTAAAAGAACAAAAGTGAGAGCAGAAAAGAGCAGAAATAATAGCCACTACATCTCTCGGTTGGGTGTTTTATCATTTATTTCAGAGCCCACAGAACCTATTCCTGTTTATCGTGGCGCTACATTGAACAAAGCAGCAGGATGAATAGGAAACCAGGCTTTCCTCTGAACCAAACGATATGGAGGGACCTATTTATTTTGCAAGACGACTCAGGCACAATACTGAAGGTTATATGGGGCCAGAGAGAAGCATAAGCTAACCATGAATCAATGAATGACATGACAGCCCCCCCCAACCCCCCAAATGAGCTCATTCCTTATAACCCAGCACCTCCAGCAATAAAACATTTGGGACGGACCACGCAGTGACAGCAGCAAAGCAAACAGAGAGCACTTACCCAACACAACAGCACGGCTCATTACCACAAAGAGCCAGTTATACAGGAAACAATAACACAATAACAATGCACAGAGACAACAATACACAGGCATGGCAGTGACGCAAGAGGACGCATCAAAAATCAGAAAACATGCATCCTATATGCCTAGTTCAACAAACATTGAAGTCAAGGAAAATGGTGATAATTTGCTTTAACAAAAAATCTATTTGCAAATGATCATCGCAAAGAACAAAATTTGTGTTGAACTGCTTGTATACTGCAATATTTCTGGTAATTTGTTAAGATCTGAAAAGATTACTTTTTTCTCACAGTATATCATTGTGATACAGATATTGTCCATTCATTCATTTTCTGTGGTATATCCTGTTATGGTTTATAGGAGGATGGAGCCTATCAGAGCTGCTTTGAACACAAGTCACACTGTAACCTGGACAACTGCAGCTCAATTGTAGGGCTAACAATTCACAGATAACCCATTTGGACTCAGTCACATTCACTATGGGGAAATAGATTCACTAATAAGCTACAAGGACATGCAAATATAGCCAAAAGTGCCAGGGCAGAACAGTGTGGGGCTCAATCCTGAAACATTATGCACCCCTTACTGAGAAATTTGTCAAAAAGCACTTTTTCACTGGAAGGTGGGTTTTTGTAACAGAAGAATACAGTAGGATACATGGAAAGAAAGTTGAATTCATCCATTTGATGTCAGTTAACTGACTCCACAATGCAGTGAACAATTTAATTCAAGCTTTTTGTTGATTTTAGAATATTTTCTACTTCTGTTTCACAAATGAATGCCTCAAAATGTCAGTTATTGAGTTATAGCATTATTTTGTGATACTTTGATCTGAGTGACTGTTCCCAGTGTGGCTGCACAATACATTACAAATGTGTCAAACTACTTATATTGCACACTTTTCAATGAATTGACCAATCACAGCCTTAAATTACCATTGCCTTACTACTGCCTGTTCATATTCTTACAAAACTCCTCATGACTAACATGCATAAGCCAGTCTGAGTACACAAATATCATGGTTAACACTGTTTTTAACATAATTAGTGGTTAATTATAGCATTGTTTCACTAAAAGTTCTTGTAAAAAGATGACCAATGACATCTATAAAAATTTCAAACACATTTATTCTGCAATACAACTGCAAACTGTTTTATTTTGACAATTGACTGTTCATTCTTAAAAAAAACTATCCATATTAGTATTCTGTTTCCATGTCAGTCTTTGGGGCTGATCTGTCCAGTGTTCTCGGGGGTGCACAGTGAAGAGCAGGGCAGCTGAAGTGAAGACTCTGGAGTATGAGGAAAGGTATAGGCTTATCTTTAATGGCACACTAGAGCAAATTACCCCTTCTTTTTCCACACAGGAGGAGGCTATATTTTAACATGGGAGTTAGTTAAAGCAATTGGGAGACGCAGAGGTAGGATTAGGAGCCTTCAAACTAATCTGCGGCCCACAGTTGGCCCAGTCCTTACTTGTCAAACCGATACAGCGCTGGAGACATCCGGTAATTGCTCTTCAGAGATATACCCGCTTTTTAATTACAGCGGGCACTCTCCTATCTTCAGATTCAGCCAAAAGTCAGAAAAGGCAATTATAAAGCTGACATAATAATGCCAAAAATTACTGTAAGAAATAATTATTGTAGTAAGTGACATTCAGGGCTAGATTTTCAAGATGTTCATTTTCAGGGTATGTCTAGAGCTGGTGCACTCACCAAAGTACAGTGATACTTTGAGTGTTAGCTAAAAGTCCAAATCCCCAGAACCCCATTTGTCCTTCAACTGTCTTCATAGAAGCACAAACCACATCAGTCAAGACATATATGACAGGGCGCTGAAAGCTTTTTAAAGGAACTGTATCAGAGAACCCCTTCAGACCTTGCAATTCAATGTGTCTTCACTCTAGCTGCCAATCACGTGGCCTGCTTGACTTTTTCTATTCACACCTGGTATTAGTATGTGAGCTCCTGCGCCCACATGGGATTGGATCTTTCACTTTCAGCTTGATATCCAACCCTTCACATGCCTTGGACTGGCTAAAACTATGCTTTTGCAAACACATTTTTGTTTACAGGTGCAATACCGAGATGAGGACTCGTCATAGCGACTAAGACTATACAGACTCGGGACTTGACTTGGACTTGCAGTTTGCGACCCGTGGACAATGAACCTTTTCCTACACGCTCGCATGGATGCCTGCTCGGCGCTCGCTCCTCCTCCCCTCTCTGAGCCGGGATTGCATAGACAGTGACGCCAACAAAATTACTTAAAACAAATACCACGGGGAGCACATCTCCGGCTGCTCCAGTGTTGTTTAGAATAAGTTTTGTCTATGAACGGTTTATACAGAGCCAACTCTGTGGAGTAAAAATAAAAGCACACCAAGACAAAAACTGTGCTATTCAACATTCTACGTTTAAACTTGTGTTGGCCGTATAGTGTGCGTTTTATTCTTCTCTGTTTGCTGGTTTTATTTTTAGATTTTATTTATTTATTTAACAGGGACAATGCAGTCATACATAGCATATCATTTTATAGCAAATTCTAATCCTCAACTCTTGTCCCTGCTCCCTTTGCCAGCTAATATTTTTTATTTCTATCTATGGTTTACTATAAAATAAACATTTTATTTAAAAGCATGTAAAATAGAAAGGTTAGATTATTTATCGTAGATAGATTTAGCTGACTAGGATGTAACACAGAATTGGCAAATCATACATTTTCAGTTTCCATCTACAAGTTTAATGAATATATGAAACACAAAAAGGGCTCCAGTGCAGCAGAGGAACAGAGCAGTACAGAAGCGAGAACAGTACAGGGCTGTACAGTAGTTGTTCTCATTAGTGTGCTGCTGTTATAACACAAGCTACACTCTTTCAATCATCAACTTTATAAACAGTTCAGTTATTTTATATTCACTTTTTTCTACATCTGCCCAGTGAACCTAACACTGCGAGAGAGAGAAACACCCTACTGTTGAAAACTTGAAAATTTAGGGCAAAGTTTTTGTTTTAATTGGTGAGGTCACCATTAGACCTGTTTCTATTGGATTTGTTCATAGACAATAGAATTATCGTTCTGTTTGTCATCACAAGATCAGTTTTACTAAAAAGGAACACAATACAGTTAAGAATACAAAAACATGTTTTGCCATTCATATACAGCTCTGGAAAAAATTAAGAGACCACTGCAAAAGTATCAGTTTCTCTGGTTTTACTTTTTATAGGTATGTGTTTGGGTAAAATTAACATTTTTGTTTTATTCTATAAACTACTGACAACATTTTTCCCAAATTCCAAATAAAAAAAAAATTGTAATTTAGGGCATTTATTTGCCGGATGCAACAACTGGTCAAAATTTTAAAAAAGATGCAGTGTTGTCAGACTTGTCAGGAATAATGAAAAGAAAATAAGTTACACTATACACAAAACTAATGTTTTAACTTCAGTTCAGAAATCAATATTTGGTGGAATAACCCTGATTTTGAATCACAGCTTTCATGCGTTTTGGCATGCTCTTCATGAGCTACAAATGCAAAGAGACTAGTGACTTGACTTGGACTTGGGACCAAAAGACTTGGACTTGACTTAATGGACTTGCAAAAAAAGATTTGTGGACATCTCTGGTCCAAGGCCTCAACCAAATGCATTATGCCTGAATGGAATAAACACTGGACAATTGAGGTCTGAGCAGTAAATCCAATGTTCCAATCGACAAGACAACCACAAGAGACCGACTGTGTAAAATCAGACGAGCTAGAGGCCAAGAAACTCTAGCTTTGCAAACAACGTCTGTCACAAGAAAAAAAACAAGCTTCATTTGAGAAAAAGTTTCAACAAAAGGCATCTGGATGTAGGTTTGACGCCGTTATTGTAACCTTTTCTTGAAAATGTCCTGGATGACTGAGAACCTCAACAGAGGAGCTTCATTTGGGAAACCTTTCGTCTTTGTTTCTCTCACTTTTGCTCTTGTCCAGCCTGCACCTTTTATAAATGTCCCACATGAACGGAACCAAAGCCAGAGTGCGACTAAAAAAGTATCATACAGTACGGCTTAAATGGAACGCTTCATGTTCCATGTTGCTCTAGTTAAAATGTGTCTTAAGACTTCTAAACAGCTCTGCCTTTACATGAAAGATGTCACTGTGAGGCTACTACAAAAAGAACTAAATAATCACTTTGATGAAGCAAGTTTCTATGAGATCTTTGTCTGTAATGTAGTTAATACAAATGACAAGTTATCTTTATTGTCTTCTCGTCTACCGTAAACTAGATATTTTTGACACTTTTAGCTGTCAGTGTCGTTTACACGAGGACATCAAACATTTGTAATTTGTTAGCTCTTGAGCCAGTCCCAGACTTTGAAGTGCACAGCAGCAGCTTCTCTGGCTCACACCTTCATCTGGCTCTGCTCCAGCACAGTGCCCACTACAGTAAGTAGCCGGACCAAACATTCTTGTAGATTACAAGCTTCAGAGGCTTCTGTGGAGCTGGGTACTAATGCTCGGCACTCCTTGAAATGTTTTAATGCATTGTAAAATAGGCTATAGGTACTTCTAGTTCAGCTGTATGATTTTATATTCCCTAAATCAGTCTGTGGAGACCCTTGTTTACTCCTTTGGCCTGGAGGCCTACACTTTCCAGAGCAGTTTGTTTTGGAGACGGTGTGCTAGGCTACATGGAACTGGAACCACCTTCCAGCTCCTTTCATGTTTTTGTTGTGCAGCTGAACAGAAGAGAGCCACTGTGTACAGACATAAGTATCACATACCAGAAACCAGACTCCACGTGAGGAACATATCACAGCTTAGACTTTATTTTCTTCCGATTAATATCCTCATAGCATTTTGTAATTGGAAGTCTGTGTCAAAAAGGTTTGACACGACGTTATAATGTTTTACGGTGTTGGATCAGTTACACATTGGTTGTGCTGTTGTGAAGGGTGAGTGGTGGAGTTGGAGGAAAGAAGTTTAGCTTTAAGCTCTTCAGTCTTTAAGATCTTAAGAAATAGCAAAATATAAAAGGAACTGGACGAACCTATATACAGTACATGTTTCTAAAGTCTATTATCTAGTGTCTGTTGTCTAGTGTAATGACCAATAAGTGTGCTGTTCACATGGGCCAGCTGACAGACTCAGTGTACGTACGTGTGTGTTTGAAATAAGGTGCTAAAATAGTGTGGAAATATATTACCAAACCATAAAAGCACATTGATTTGGAGTCCTCTACGCTTTAGGGCTACAATAATTTACCTGGTTGTTCCCCTGGCGGCCTCCTCATTCATTCTTGTTTCTATATACTGGCTTCTCTTGTCCACAACAGAAATCACAACTACCTCTCTAGCTATATTCAGGAGTCCCTTTATCATCCATGAGGCTTTATATTGGATAAGAAGAAAGGAGAAAACATTATTTGTGACAATATAGCAGCCGTTTTTCTTCGCAGCTGTTTAAGCTGGACTGTACACCTAGGTATGACGGTCTGTGAGGAATTTCTCTGGAATATTTGCACCTCTGTGAAAAGTGTAGGATACTCTAAGACCTAGTCGCCTAGCCTGAAGCAAGCTTACTTCAAAGTACACCAATGCTTCTTTTTACAGACTTCGCTTCTTTTTTCTTCTTTTTTTTTTAACATTACGAAAAAGTTTGATCGCTTCAAGGCTTAACCGTGATATAATGCAAAGTTTGGTGAAAAACTTTAAAGGTGCGTGCACTTGCTCTAATATCCCCGCGAGGACGGTTGACGCAGTGGTCCATTGATTGACGTGTCACTCGTGCCGTTTACCTCCGTGCACACTAACTTTTCCAACTTACAGCTTTACACATCTCGAGACACTTCCTTGTGGTAAAGTGCTGTGTAAGGTTAGCCCACTCACCGGTGCGTTTGAGCGATGCTTGTCCACGCGCGCTTCACAAATCCTCGGGTTTAAATTCCCAGCTGTCACAGTCCACCCACTTCCCCACAGCGTCGTCCGTGTCTTGTCAACTCTTCTCCTCGCGGGTTAAACGGGAGCATTGCGCGCGTAACTTCGCGTCGACATGACTCCTCGGGGCAGTTTGGAGGAGGGCTTATTGGTCGCGAGCTTGTTTGCCCTGCTGCGGTGTGTCGGAGCGGAGGCAGCCCGCGTGACCGTGACTGTGTCTGTGTGTAAGAGCCACACAGACTGACTGAGGGGCGGATGGGAAACCAGTAGCAGGTTCCTGACACACACACACACACACACACACACACACACACACACACACACACACACACACACACGGTGCCGCCCGCCAATCAACGGGCAGGCGCACAGCCATGACGCCTGCGTGTACAGCGGCGTGCTCAGGCTCAATTCAAAGAGAAAAAACGAGAAAGAATAACATTTTTCAGAACATATATCCCTATATTTACCACTTGTAGGTCTACAGCATGTTATTTATTAGGCTCTTATGTATTGAAATACTCAGTTTAAATGAAAGTAGCCTACAGTGGGGAGTAATGAAAATAATAATACCAAGTTCCAGAGGCGTTTCTAAAGACTTGGGGGGGATTAGATTAGGCTTAAATGATCCAACAATGGGGATATTCACATGTGACGGCAGTTCAACAGTGCAAAAATAGTGTTGGAAAATATATATATAAAGAAAGAGCATGGTGTAAAATGTACCCAGTGCAAGCAAGTTCTCTTTTAAAAATATTGAAACAGAAAATCAATTGAGTTCATAAAGTCCTCAGGGTCCAGATATATTCAATGCTGACAACTGAATACTACATTATTGTGCCATCTATCAGTGATTTGTTATTGATAACATCCGGTTATATCATTGTGAGTTTAAGGATTGGTAAGGATGGTCCATCTTACAAATCTCCAACCCCCTTTTTTCTCTATCTATGGTAGCCCTGTAGGGACATACTGTCAGTACTAACATAACTTAACTTTTATGCATAGAAACATAAATTAAGTTTGTGCTAGACTGTGTCCGAAAAAGAAAAATTAATGTAGTTCTTCGACAGTCTGAGCCGCTGGATAGGCTTTTTGTAGGATTCATTCAGTAAGATTTTCATTTAGCATGGGCACAAAAACTTTTAAAATCTTGACTTTAGAAGCAACTTTTAAAAGTCTAAACAATAACAAGGCTGCTTTTTTATTTATACCAGACTTGCCTTTATAAATATATACTGTATTATAATGGCATCAGGCTTGGTTTTTTGCTCCCTATCTGTTTCAAAGGCATAATAAACCTAATATAAACAGCAAAACACAGTGGGACACAAACAAACGCAGACTTAGATGTTATTTTACGCTGTATCGATTGAACTGTCTGTGCTGTACCTCAAGGTTGCGATAAAAAGCTGCAGAACTACTTTGAGTTACTTGCTTAGACTCGACTACAGCGTTCCCCTGCTGGCTGCGTGGGAGGTGTCAATGTTCACAACTGTCCTAAACCGCTGTTCCACTGCCATTTTTTGTTTCTGCAACCATGCCAAATCTGTTCCCTGGGAATCCACGCTTTCACAGGCAGAAGGAATTGTATCTGTCTAATGTTTGACTTGGTGAGTCATCCCAATTCCTTCCAGAGTGCTAATTCCACTCCTGATAGATTTGGCTCCTTTTATAAGCTCTGTCTTCATTTTGAAGCCTGAATGTCTGATCTGAGATAGTTTTATTTGCTTCTGTTGCTTTGCCTCTGGGGTTTGCAGTTGATCATTAACAGTGCAGAGGAGGATCTTTCTGTCTGACAGGACCAACAGGCCTCTTGCACTGTAGCATAAGTCATGTTTCCAAAAGGAGGTATGGCACAGTTTAGTACAAATAGCCAAGGTAATTGACAAGGTAATTTATTGTAATTTTCACAAGGCAAGAAAACAAAAATTGCCACTCATTTGCCTGCACTGGTTGATGTAAATGGCCTACAGCGAAGAGAGACTGCTGTTGCTTATTCTTTGAGCAAATTTTACCGAAAAATGCAGAGCCTCCCTGACAGCAGCAGAGCAGTTCCCATACCACACAGTGATGCTCTTCAACACACAACGTAAGAGCCCACTTCGGCCTCCTCAAAAAGTCGAGGGTAAGGCCAAGTTTCTAGTGCCACACAAGTTTTAAGACAGTAACAGTGCAAGAGGCTGGAGGTATAACTAAATTAAAAACTTGGCGCAGTTGCTCTCATAGTATGGTTTACTGAAAAAACAGTAAACGCTTACATACAGACCCCATTACACACAGCTATCAAAAAGTAGAGCTAAGTCTATTTCTAACTGAGCTCTGATCATGTTTGATAAAAATGTGAACAGCATGCATGCAGACCACAGACATTTAAACAGACCAAAAACAGGAAGACTGTAACAACACTATAATGACTTGATAGCTTCCTGAAAGTAGAGCGAGCAATGTTTGTTTGAAAAAAATAAAAAATAAAAAATGAGCAGGGGCCAAACATTGAGCAATTAGGAAAGAAAATGCCTTATTAGTGTTTGGTGCAGATGGCTAGCTAATCATTGTTTTACTCCAATAGTTATCCATGCACCCTCCTGACAATGTCATCAAAAAAATAAAGGCATGGCCTGTTGTGTCATTTGTCCAGTGCAGAACACCCCTTTGTTCTTCTTAGATAATGAGTGTTTATCACAAGAACATATACCAACTGCACCAGTGAAAACAAAGCTACAGTAACACAAGCCTTGTATAAATAAAATAACATCACAGTGGGCAGACAAACAAACCTGGTATTAAAGATGAATCCCTTTTATTTTATCCTCAACATAGTCTGTGGAACTATTTACAAGAGGTTATCCGACATTGCTTCGGGGCTCTACAGCAATTTCCTGCACATTTTTGTCCCGTAACATGTCGATGTAAGCACGTAAGACCGGCACTATTGATAGCAGATGTCGTTCCGATTCTGAGACATAAAAAACAGATGGTAGATGGCCACAATGACAACAAATAAAAGCTCAAAGTCAACAGTCAAAAGCACTTGGCAACTGCCGCGCACTAATTGATGGGATGTTCCAGCGAATGTGTCTTATTTTCCAAACACCGATGCTGGGGTCATATTACAGTTTGTCTGGCTTCTTCTGGCAAGCTGTTCAGCATCTGGTGGGCCATGTGGAAATAGTTCATATCAAAAATTTAGATGAGAAAAATGTTTTAGGACAGTTTTTTCTCCTACCTTGGACTTCCCATATGATTTACACTCTTCCACTCGGAGGTAATGTGGGGTTTATTCGATTTTAGTTCTGCTGTGGTTCTGGGGCAGACAGAGGTGGGGAGAGTAACCAAGTGTAGAGTAGTAAAGACCTCTTTAACTTGTGACATTGAGAAAATAGTAAAGAAAGGGAATGAACATTGCTCAACATTCATAAATGTAGGAGAACTACAGACCTCGGCTTCCATATTTTACTGCCATAAAAAGGTACTTGCTGAGACACAAATATATGTTCTGAGGTAGAATTTGGTGAGAAAAGTTTGATAACTACTGTCCTAGACACAAGCTGCATATGCATTTTGTGTGTGGACTGGATGAGTTTGGTTGATTATTATGTTGGTGACATTGACTGAAGGACAAAAGCATTCAGCAACCCACTGCCTGCCTCTTTTATTAGAACATGACACAACACACTTTTGTATCGCTTTTCCAAATGGCAACCAACTATAACGACAAGTGTGTGCTGTAAGTGAGTGGGCAGAGAGCTGCAAACATGTAGCCAGCGCTGGAATAGACACTTTCACAATAGGTTAAAATGCACGTAAAGATAAATTGGTTAATCTAAATTACCCATAGAGAATGAGTGTAAAAGTGAATAGCTCCCCAGCAACCAGCAACAGGATAATGGAAATGGAGCTGTGGAGAAAAAAATGGAGAATATCCCAGTGAAGAGAGAAATAAGCAGGGGTAAAATACAGATTTTGCTTGTGTTACCATGTTCACATTAGCTCTTTTACGGATACAGCATAAGTCACTTTTTCCAGGTTTTTACGGAAAAGGAGACCACAGTGGAGGGAAAATGATGCATAGCCAGCCCCACATCCAAACACCAGCAGAGAGGGTTAAAAGGCCAGTCTGCTGTTTCCTGCCACTGAGAGCTCCAGCAGCTCTGCGGAGGTAGAGAGAGGGTGGCTGTTCCAACATTTGTTTTGAAAAACGAGACAAAACACTAAACTGAGTCGGACTTTGTCGAGCTCTGCCAGCACTGTTTGCAGTCTGCAGAGTGATTGCCTAATAAATGTTGAAAGATTAGCGCTGCTTATTGCTCAACCCGATGCTTAGGTTAGCTTTTTTGGCGTGAGTCACAGCAGAAACTGAAACAACATAATGTGGCTTGAAGTTTCCACTTTGTGCTGGACGACTGCTCAGGAAACATGTGCAGGGTTAATATAAACTCAGCTATATTGTGCAATGTTTAGTAAATGTAATTTGTGGAATGCTGCAGGCACAACATTTTTCCATTAAATTGTCCCTGTTACAATTCAGATTTTATTTCTACCCATCAACACATTGTTCAAAGCACTTTACGCCTTGTTCAGATCAGACAGTTTTGTGTCAGATTTTTTTTAAAAGTTGAAGTTGAAATGATGGGATGTGACTCAGTCTTGGATCAGCAGTGAGGTGAATTCTACAAAGCTGTAGACAGGCACACTTTTTGACAAATATCAGCAGGATAATTTGGACAAGTTGCCAACAAGCAACCGCCAATGAGAATACAAAAGGTAAAAACAGATTTTTGTTGTATCAACAAAACATGATGTCTAAGAGAATCTATGGACTCCTGGACTCTATATCCATGTAGGTCTTGTTTTTGTTTTGATGATGGCCATTTTTTGCATGTCACATGCCACTGTATCATTTCTGGTGTTATGTTACTTTAGAGACATGTCAGATAAATTTCTAAATACTTAATACTGAACAAGGCATGTTTCAGCAGACTATTACTCTTCTGAAGTTCTTACAAGTAAGTAACAACCCCCATGAACAACCCCTTTTTGAGAAATGATTTTAAGGCCTTATATTCAAGTGAGGTTTGGACTATTTTCTGTAAATATATATATATAATTTTGTAGATTTACATTTAGTCATTTAGCAGACGCTTTTATCCAAAGCGATTTACATTAAGCTTCCACTGGAGGCAAGGTGGATAAAGGGTCTTGCCCAAGGACACTACAACAGTATGTGCTGTGGGGAGAGCAGGAATCAAACCGCCAACCTTCTGGTTATTAGACGACCGCTCTACCACTGAGCCACTGCACCATAACATACATGTGTGGGTTTTTTTTTGCAAGCTTGCTGTGACCAGATTTTCACTGCATTGTTTTTCCCGGGACTTGTATTCCTAGCCTGCATGGTGACATGGAGCATTATAAGCATTCCAAAGAAAGACCCATTAATTAGCTTTTTTAATTACACTCTTGGCTCATCTCTGTGTTTACTGCAAAGTCTTGCAGTAACTTAAAAAGGGAAATCAGATATACTGAAAGAATTTGTAAAGAGTGCACTGTGACGACCGCTCTAACACTGAGCCACTGCGCCCCTGTGTAGAATAAAATACTTTTTTTGAGTTGGTTCTTTCTTGCATTGATTGGTTATTGGAATGTGCCAATCTGCGTCATCCCTAGCCTAATTAGCCTGCATGGTGGAAAGGTGGCAGCTGTCTATGAAAGCTACAAAGGTTTGCAAAAAGACATATGATCTTTGACTGTACTTCTTGGAGGGCCAGTTTGCCTACCACTGTACTACCTTTTTACTTTTTATGAACAAGATTAGCTGTGTGCACATTTTGGCAACATAAACCGCAGTACATTAGAAAGATGGCATAAACAAGATAGTAATGGCAACCGACTATCTGCATGTCTGTGCTGACAATGAGTGGATAGAGAACATTAGCGAGTGACTGAAAATTCAGCTGTACTATACATTCAACTCTCAGAATGCTCAAAGCAATTTTATGTTGGACTTATAATGAAAGGATTGTTTACGTAAGTAAACATGGATTAATGTCTAAAAGTGAACCTGTAACCCTTCAAGGTCACTCGTTCAGGTGATTGGCTGGGGTCGGCCCTGTCAGTAGAAAGAGGGTGAGTGTGTGTACGCAATTCATTCATATACTGTGTGGTTAATTTGGTCTAATGCTCCTGACCTGAGGATTGTACTCACATTGACTACAATCAATGGGTTCAATGAAACTAAATAAAACGCTTTATCACATTACATGAGGGCACTAGAGTTACAGAACCCTATCAAAGACTAAAGCGCACAATCTACACTGATGTAAAAATACATGTCAATAAGTAAAACATCACATTACAGTTAAAGTAGTATGACGGATCACATACTGTACGTATGAAACAGATCCAGCACTTCCAAATGTAAAAGTAGCTCCACTTAATTCTTGGGTCCTTCCTGATGTTTCCATGATTAAACCCTCCCAGTGAGTGAGCAGTTCCTCCCAGAGCTCTACCTGGAACTCCTCCTCCCTCGACTCCATGATGTCTTTTTCACTTTTCCCTGCACTCTCACCGCCCCCTTATGAACCTCGCTCTAAAATCCTCGAAAACATAAACATCCTGGGAGGCTGTGCTGCTACAGGAGGAGTGGTACAGGCCGGACGGATTAGCGGGACCCAGGCGCCTTGGTCCCCGTGGTGAGCAGGGTAAACAGCAGATCTGACGATAGAGGAATGGAACGGTGCCGGCTGCCTCTCATCTCTTGACACGGCCAGATGGCTGCCATACTTTCTCAATTATACACTGTCAGCGGCCGGCTGCACTGTGGTTACTTTCACACTGCAGGGAAAAGAAGGGGGAAACTTCGGAGATCCAGTTTTATGAACATTTAGGGCACAAAAGTAGAATCTAGTGTGAGCTGGTCTTGGTCCTGAAGATGATCATGATCACTGTTTTCAACTCAGTAAAAGTCAGTTTTATTTATCTACTTTTAATATTGTATTTGCCATTATTGTTGGGCTTTGGATAACAAATGTTAGTTCGAGGTCACACAGAGTAATTCTTACTGGTCTTTTATCACTTAGGTATATTTAATAGTGCTGTCCTTGAAGTACTGTTGAGACCTAGCATTAAGTACATTTACATTTATTCATTTAGCTGATGCTTTTATCTAATCTTTCTAATGAGGCAAGGTGGATTAAGTATCTTGCCCAAGGACACAATGACAGTATGAACTGTAGGGAGAACCGCCTACCTTCCGGTTGAAGGACAACCACTCTACCACTGAGCCACTACATCCCACCCACACAGTAGTTACCGCAAATCATTTGTGGACTTCTACTTCAGAGAAATTAACCTGAAAACAAAACACAGCAAACAGAGCAGCTACATTGATTCATTTCAATATAAAACAACATCCAATTTAATCACACGTATTTTAAATTGACATATGCTGATGGGATTCTAAAATCTAAAAAAAACAATTAAAATGAAAACTGATTCCATAGTAGTTCATAATTCAGATGAATAAAATCGGATTTGATTGCAGTGTGATTGTGGCCTGTCTTCCTGTGACCTGCACTAATCAAACCCTGGACACGTGGTGATTGTTCACTTTGCTTAGACATAAAGAGGCATAAACACACAGAACGATGTTGAGCTTCAGAGACCACCAAAGTAAACATGTCTTTTTGTGGTAGTGCTGTGGAAAAAATACATCATCGTGTGTGTGTTTAAAGAAAGAGTTTATTTATGCTATTTCAGTGTTTAATTTGAGGCTATACGTGGGATAAGTTTATGAAAGTTTTTAGTGCACAAGTGAAAATATTTATCAGAGGTCTCAAAGGTGGACTTGTTGATGACCAAAGCTGAAATCAACAAAGAAGCCACAAAGGTCACAAAGGAGTTCTCCACTGGATCACTGACTGCACAGGAGAAAATAAAGGAGAAGCAGCACATTTCCAGCTTCACATCATTTACATTCACATTTACACATCTGGATTTACAAAACATCATTTGCATCACTGTTCTTTTCTGAATGCTGATCAGTTTTTACAGCTCGTAGTTCATGTACACATCTCTTTGTGTAAGCTCATATGTTTTATATTGGTATTTCAAAAGCTTCAAAACTTATACAACCCACATGCCATAAAATGGGAATGGACACATTTTGCAGTTGTGTCCTGTCAGCAGTTTTACACACTATAGGGAAACTGTCTGTGGGCCCAGAAGAGTTCTTTATTGTGGTTGTGTGAATACTGGGGAATTGGCAACAAGTCTCCCATTTTTTCTCCACATACACCAGAGAGCTGTGTGCCACATTTTCACTTTCTACAAAACAAAAAGCAATCATAGGTTAAAAACACTGCCTCTATAGCAGTGGGGTCCCCATTTTTTTGTAGTGTTTCCATAAGATAAACCACTACAGAGAATAAAACCCTGGTGCATTGTGTATAATTTTGTAGTATCCAGTCAAATCAATGGAACACAACAATTTGACTCAGTCAAAACTATTTTTATTTTTCAGAAACTGGGTTCTAAGGCAACTGGCATAATGGGTATTTCATTTTAGGGCTGGGGCACAGAGTGACGAGGCTGCACATGTTTGTTTCTAAATGTGTAAAACGATCTTAATCATCTGAGCCATTTTTATGAGATTTGTTCCTACTGT
Organism: Neodontobutis hainanensis; assembly: GCA_024349245.1. Lineage (NCBI taxonomy): Eukaryota > Metazoa > Chordata > Actinopteri > Gobiiformes > Odontobutidae > Neodontobutis > Neodontobutis hainanensis. Next base: position 391,048 of record JALDNG010000112.1, read on the forward strand.
AGGTGCTCACAAGCTGTACCAATTGCCAACAAATGGCTACTCACTACACCTACATAGCCATTACACTTTGAACAATCCATTAAGACTTGAGCATCTGTGGTTAGCAAAGTCAGCCAAGTCCCAACGGCATAAAGTTACTCCCATATTTACTCTAGATATACTATTATACCAGTGAGCCACGCTATAACCTGTTCATGTCAACGGGAAGATATTTAACATTCCTACTTACTTCTGGGATCTGTACTTTGCTGAATTAAGATGAATAAACAATGCAGCTTTGGGGTTAACCCAGTGACATTTTCTTTTAGGGTAGTTCTCCATGGCGTCTTTAAATAGAATGGCTAACAGGAAATTCAACACTTCTGGTTGTTTGTCTTGGTCGAGATGGTTATTCAGATTCTGATTGTTAGGTTTTATCTACCTAGGTTAAGAACACACATCCAAATCTTACTAGAAAGACAATATATGTTGGAGAAAGGACTAAAAGACAAAAGGGGTTATGATGGATTAAAGCTGAAACCATGTTCAGCAGTCTTACATGTACAGTATAATGCATTAGTATTCTGTTTCGTAGTCTAAAACATCATTACACTTGGAGTAAGCTCTTTTGTCGCATAAAATACAAGTTCGCTCACAGATTTCAACATTAAGTGCAGCGTCTTTAATGTCATTATCAACTCTCATGTGCCTAACTGCATATCTTTCATGATGAGTCATCCCGGGACAATGCTTGTCAGAAGATCTAGTGTGATGAGTCCAGATGATCCGTCAGATTATAGGAATTACGCACAAAGCCTTTCTGTTCCCATTGCAGCCGACACTTTTCTTCTTGTGCCACCAAAGAAGTGTTCTCATCGCCCCGACATCAAGTTTTAACTGTTAGAGTTTGAAGCGGCACCAAAGACGGGGATTTTAATTAGATTTGAGGCACATATAAACCATCCATCATCTTAGACACTAACATTAATAAGTTTCATATTTTCACTTCGCTCTTAGAAACTGGGTTGAGTCCCTGTTTAAAATTTTACATTATTCATAAAAAGCTGTTCAAATAATCAGTGGTGGGTTTTACTGTACAGAAATCAATATTTAATTACGGAACAATGTTTTAAGAGGAAAAGGAACGTTTTGTCATCCTCAACTGACGACAACATGGCTGTCAGTGTTGGCTTTTCTCCGCCACAATCCTAGGATGTTCTCCCTTCCTCCTTTGAATTGGTATTTATAGAACAAAAGAGCTGGAAATGATGACAGAATGAAACCAAGATGAAACAGACTGATCTACAATGTTTGCAAAATAAGTGTTGACAACACCTGAGAAACCCAGAGCGATATCCATACCATTTCAATGATGCTGTTATAAATATGAGTAATTATAGAAATGAGCTTTTGTCATTCAGAATATAAAAACATTAAAGGTGCAGTGTGTAAATTTTGTAGTATACAGTTTAACCAAATAGGACCAAATCAGACAACACTAGTCAAAACTCCAGCCACAAGGGGTCACAAGCCAGTATCCTCTGTGCTGGTCCCAAGCCCGAATAAATGGAGAAGGTTGTGTCAGAAATTACATTTGGCATAAAGCCCATGACAAATGTCATTACTGACATTAAATATACGATCTATATTATGACAAAACATTTAGATCTTTTGATTCTTTATGTGTAAACTTTGGCATCCCAAAACATTACATTTGCTACTTTTAGATTTGAGCATTTGCCTCAAAGTACTATTCATTGTAATCACAATCAACTCCAGAAAAAACCTTCAGATGTGATTTAAAAACTCAATCTGCTTAAAAAAGGTTTATGTTCTTCAATTTACAGAATATTGCAGAACATATGCCCCAGCTCAAGGACTAATACCAAAGCAGCATGGGAAAAAGATATTGGCAAGCCACTTTCCGATGAAGTTTGAAACAAATTCTATATCACCCATTAATTCATCATCCTTTTGTGCTAAAATTTATTTAATTCAGTTAAAAATGTTTCATAGGTTGCACAACCGAAATGATAAATTGGTAAAAAATGTCTGTTTCCTTGGGGCATATGTTCTGGTCTTGCCGATGTTTATACATTTTTTTGTTATCAATATTTACATGTCTCTCCTGTTTGTGACAAAGAACTGAGAGCCAATCCCCTCACTGCAATTGTTGGAACTGCCAGAAGAGGGTATTTCACAACCACAAAAAAATGCCGCTGCCTTTGCCACCCTATTGGCAAGTGTAACCAGTTCATTTATTACTTTATTATAATTACACAAAATTGTCGTTTTACTTATCATTGTGTTGCATATACCTGGTGTTTTGAATTGCTGTGCTGTCCTGGTCCTCCAGCAGCTCCTTCTGCATTTAGTTTTTTCTTCGTGTGTTATCTTCAGTGCATTGTTATAAATCCCAGTGTCACGACTTCCTCTTCCCTTTTGAAAATCCCGTGTTGGGAAGAATTGTGGCACATGTTGATTGTGTTATTTTCATGTTGACCAGATTAAAGAGTCTTCGAACGATCATCTGTGTCCAGTGATTCCCGAATGCACCATAGACAATTAAAATCTACACAATGCAGAGTTGCACCGTTCACACAAGACGCTGTATTTTACATCACTGGAAAGCTAAAGACCCACTCTGTCAGTCAACGGCTGGATGGGAATGGGTTTTTTGGTAAAAAGGGGGGTAATGCCATGGTTTTAAGTAAAGTGGTAATGTCATGATCTATGTAAAATGGTAATAAAGAAAAGTAATCAAAATATGCAAACCACAAGATGATTTACTGTGGCAAACCCAGAAGGGAGAAGACGGAAGGAATTGTTTTCTTCAAGGTTTGTTCATAGACAACAACATGTCCCTGCGAGGCCACCATAGATGTTCACAGAAGTGGATGGTATGGATCTGTAAAACATCACAAGGCAAATAATCTTGTGTGTGGTAAACTCTTAATCTTAGCTCCAAACTAATTTCTTGAAATAAAGTAGTACATGAAAGTAATGTATGGCAAAAAAAAATAATTAAAAGCCAATATTTAGTTGATTAAATGGTTGACCCAGCTTTTCTGATTAGCAACTAATAGAGAATGTAATTAAAGTTTTTTGGTTTTCTATCCCTTTATCCAATCAAAATACTGGGCAAATGGGCTGTGTTCTGAACTATAGTGTAGCAGGTAAATGCGAGCTCTGTTAGACTCTAATGCCTATAGTGATGTTTGTTGTCAGTTGAAGACTTAATTGCTCTCCATTACAACAGTAGTTAACAATGAAATACAATGATCACTGCTGGAACTGAGTTAAAAGGTAGTCAGCATGACTCGGCTTTCTTAGTAATGAGTTCCAGATTTGACAGTTTAACAGAGAGAAACTCAGTCCAAAAGTAGACCTAAGATGTAGAATCTTACAGTTCTCGTTCATGGTGCTCCTAATTACACTGCTACTGTCTTGCTCTGGGATATTGCTAAAAAAGATGCTCTTGTGTTCAATTATTATTGCATTTGATTTTTTTTTAATTAATCAAGTAAGTTTCTCAAACTTGAATAGATGATATCTATCCAGTTTTTTAACAATGATGGCTGAAGGGGGGCTTTTTATTTTCATTCTCTGGTGACACCATTATAGAATACGTTTATTGGACATACAAACCTATGGAAATGAAAGGGACTATAATACCTCTGGTTTGTAGTTTACTCAATATGTCCATTAGTCTAACGCAGAATCCAATTCTGGTGATTTTGCACTGAGAGTGATGGTAGAAGTCGAGCTGGAACGGATGGGAGAGTAGAGACTGCTACAGAAACAGAGCCATTAAAAAGTGTGATGCAGTGTTTTGCTTTTATTTGAGATATATTTTTTTAGTGAACCTAGAGCCATTATACTACGAAGAACACGTTTATTTTCCTTTGAAGTGCTGTGAGAGACTGGTAGTATAGCTTTTTTTATATAAATTTATATATATATACAGTTTTGCTCATTATTGTGCTCAGAATTTGTGCTGTTCTTGGCCATTTTTTAGAGAATATAAAAGATAACAGAAAAAAACTTTTTTTTACTCAGAGTTAGTGGTTTTTGATCATTTGATCATGATTTGAACCTTCACTTTATGCTGCTGTAGCCAATGACAGGTCAACTTGGCCTTGTGCTTTGGATTGTTGTCATGTTGGAACGTCCCAGTATGTCCCATGTGCAGCTTCCGGGCTGATGAGTGTAACTTTTCCTCCAGTATGTTTTGATACTGCATTCATCTTTTCCTGTGCCTTTATAGCTCCCACATCCCCAAAACATCAGAGATCCACCTCCATGTTTCACAGGAGGAATGGTGTATCTTTCATCATAGGCCTTGTTAACTCCTCTCCAAATCCCTTTGTTTCAGAAGTTTTGAGGCATGTCTCTGTGCTCTTTGGTGTAAGTGCAATGCTTTGTAGCATTTACGTAGTAATGACTTTCTTTTGGCAACTCGACCATGCAGCCCAGTTTTCTTCAAGTGCCTCCTTATTGTTCATCCTGAAAGAGCCACACCACCTTTTTCTATCTTGTATTTCAGCTGAAGTTATTTGTGGGGTTTTCTTTGCATCCCAAACAATTTGTTGGTCTACCTGACATTGATTTGGTTTCAACACAATCCCTCATTTTGAACACTGCTGATTGGCATTCTCAATTCCTTGGATATGTTTTTATATCCCTTTCCAGTTTTATACAGTTCAATAGCCTTTTCCCACAGATCCTTTGACAATTCTTTTGCTTTTCCCATGACTCAAAATACACAAACATCTGCACATCACTGGATGAGAGATGCAAGAGCCCAGAAACTCACTGACCTTTTATACAGACACAGTAATTACAAGCAAACAGATCACAGTTGAGGATGGTGATGATTTAGAAAGCTGCACCTACTTTAAACAGTTTGGGGACTCCCTGTTTAATGTCACAAGTTAGGCTCCATGTAGATTGTCAAATGCAAGGTTTATAGTTAACAAAGCAAGAGATGAAAGGTGCTGACTTGATCTAAAACTGGAAGCAGCTGTTGCAGATACACACTAGCCTTCTTATGGAAAAACAACATTTTAATTTTGTAATAAATACATTTGTTGGGCTCAACACTTTGAAGGCAGACCTTACGGATAAAAGCAAAGACAGAACCAAAGTAGCAGGGTACAAGTCACTTATTGGGAACATTTTTGACTGTGGGAACTAACCTGCAGATTCCTGACCCGTACCATACCACTCCAGTTGGCTCAAGGTTTTAGTGTCCCATCTTTACCCGGTCTGCCAGTACCTGCTTAGCCTCAGCCTCTTCTGTTTAGCTCCAGATAAGAGGCAGTCATCAAGTCTCTTGATTAACACAGCCCTCTGGAAACGACAAAGATCTGCTTTATTTTACAAGTTCGATTTGCTGTTTATTGCTGGTTTCATTCTGAAACACTTTTAGGATCATTATACTGGAAAAAAAAACAAAGGAGACACAGACCTCAGTAAAACATTTCTTCTATTATTTCTTATGTATGGAAGTGAGTAGACAATGGGGAGCAATCGGGTTATAAAAAGCGCTGATAGAAGCAGCAGACCCCATTGGGCTCCTTTTTATAAAGGGTCTTTTCAATATACAGCTATGTATCCGGTGAGATCAATTCTGAGCACTTGAAATGTCTCAGTATCAAAGTCTATCCACCTTCACAGGAGACATGGCTCCCTTGTGTCTCAGCTCAAATGAAAATACACTTGTGCAGCTCTGCCATTCTCTCCTCCATTCGGGACATATCTGTACAAGTGCATTCAATTATTCACTTATTTAAAATTATGTTTTTCATTTACCAAGTAATTGTACCATATCATACTGCTTTGGTAACCTCTTGGCTTATTTTGTTCTATGGAAGGTGGAGATAATACAGCAGTCTGGTAATTGGACAATAGAGCAGCCTTACTTGCAGGAAAATGGGAAGTAAATGGATGTTTACATTAATAAAAGCATCTATTGTTCTTGTAATGCAAGGTTGCATTCCAAGATAGAAAACCTAAAAGGTGTACTTTAAAAGGGTTAATAAAAAAATGCTTCAAACATTTAGAAGCAACATCAGTTTTTGTTTTAGAAAGTACATAACAATTCTATATAAAAGATTTATTTATAAAGATTATATTTGGTCCTTTTGTCTTTATTTGGAAGAATAGTAGACAACGGGCAAATGACCCCGGAATTGAACCTGGGTTTCAAGTCTGGAGCCACCAAGGTATCCAATTTAATTGATTTTTTAAGTAAAAACCGCCTACCCTACCATTGCTTTTGTTTCTTGATTTTCTATAAGGTGTGTCACTGAATGCATTAGACATCTGTACACTACTACAATTTGAGCACAGTTATGCACAATTTATTTTTATGTTTCATGTAGTATCATGTCTGAGCAGTCAGCACCAATTGTTTTATCTCAGCATGGACACAGAAAATAATAAGAAGAATGTAGACAGCGGGAATTTTGTGACAATAAGCCCATCAGAAAAAATAACATAATAGACCTAGATTTGAGTCATTTTTGCCTCAACACTGTTTGTTATAAGATATATCAACACAACAACAAAGAGACATAAAAAAGGTTGTGAATGTGTGGAAGTGAATCTCAGCACAAAGCCCTTCTCTACTTTTGGAAATATAGCATAAAACAGCTGGCATGATGCCATAATGTTCTGTAAACAAGGCTGCACAAATAAACCTAATACTTGTGTTTTTACCTAAACGTTCTACAAAAACGCCTCTAACTGCATAAACCTAAGTGAAAAACAGGATATGGCCAAACAGAACAGGTTTTACTTAGCGAGGCATCACAAATTAGCCAATTTTATGGAAGAGTGCTTAAAGCCAAAAAGCCCCAGAGGGAGAAGTGAGTTAGAGAAAACTTTAGATGGAAAAACAGCACGGTCATATCTGCGGCTACAACAGTTGCTATTTGTGTCTATTTGTGTTTGTGTGAACCTGCCAGGATTGTGTGCAGTGTAAAATGATGATGCAGTGTCTTTGGCTCACAACAGGCTCATGTCGTCCCCATAAACACTACGGGATATGAGCTCATTGAGGAAGAGGACACCCTCTGGAGGCACTCCAAGACTTTAATGACTTGCTCATTGTTTGCGCAGCTACAATGCATCATGTCCTGAAGTCTAGGGCAACACTTAAAGGAGGATGACCCGCAGCTCATCACAAAGTGGAACAACTATAAAGAACAGATGCTAGGTGTAACTATAAAGATGTTACTCCTAATAGTGTATGTACAGATGTATCATGACCCTGGGATGATACTACCACTGCTGCCCTGTTGCCAATTTAACCAGTGGCCATGCATGGTTAAAATGCTATGTCCCAGAAAGGACTTTCTCCATACACTGCAAGCTAAAAAGACCGGGCACTAAACAGAACAATATACATCCATAAAGGTTTGCAATCATAGACTGTCTTCCCAAAAAAGAGACAAGCCTCAAAACATCTGGAACAAAGTCATTTAGAGTGAGCAAAATTTTAACTTTTTGGCCACAACCATAAACGTTACATTTGGAGAGGAGTCAACCAGGCCTATGATAAAAGGTGCACCAGTCCTACTGTGAAACATGGAGGTTGGTCACTAATGTTTTGGGGATGTGTGAGCTACAAAGGCACAGGAAACTTTGTCAAAAGTGATGGAAAGGTGAATGTTATGAGAAAATACTACTACACACGGTATTAAGAACTGGGTTATGTAAACTTTTGGTCAGGGTCATTTGGGTAGTTTCGTTGTCATTTTTATTTAAAAAAGTTTAAACACAATTCTTTGAAAATGAATGTCTTTACCCACCCACTAACTATGAGTGATAAAAAAAAAATTGTGTTATCATTCATAGTCTCTAAAAAAAATAGCCAAAAAAAAAACATTAATAAAATTTCACAAATTCTACCTGTATATTCAAACTTCTGAGCACAACTTTTTTAGAATGTCTGAACATATATACAAAAACAAACAGCTTAAACTTAGACATGTTGCTGTGTTGTCTACAAGGCTTCCTCTGGGCAGACCAGTTATGAGGGAGTGCTTCTTTCACTTAGGTCCTGAGCAGCACTAAAGCCTATGTTGTTTTATAATATGCTGCTATGGCGGTCGTAGCCTTTGAACCACGCCAGGGTCTGACCTGAGCAGATGTTTTCGTAGAGCTGCTCAGCCCAGTGGAGCCGTAATGGACGAAGCTGAGATAAAAGTCTTGGCACGCTCCAGTGTTTGGCACAGACTCAGGCTTTCTCCATGGAAACTTATCTCCACTGAAGTGTCCAAGATAATGGGAATAACATATGTTTGGGTGGAAGCTTTCTTCGCTAATGTGAATCTCACAGGTCAGGTTGAGGTTGTGTGCGATGAAGTTGCAGTGATTAATAATATATTTCAAAGGGAAGGGAGATAGCAACAAGAAATCCCTTTATTGAATATACGTTTTGTTTTCACTGCAACGTGACAGAATTATTTTAATTGCATCCAAGGGAATATGGAAGACCATTTAATTAACAAGAAAACCCAGCAAATTCACCATTCAACAATCGAGAGAAAAAGTTTTAATGGTCAAAAAAATCTCTGACAGTCCTAGGCTCAAGGAAGGCAGCCATTAAATTAGGAAGAAAGTATCTTGTAACATCTACAAACAAATAAAAGAAGTTCAGTAAAAAAAAATCAATCTTAGGTCAGCAATGTTACGTACAATACTTAAATGATGACATTGCCACCAAGGCTTGAATTGTTTTTTTTTACCTTGAGCCACAGTGAAGTGGGCTGACATTGCATTTAACAGACAGTGGTTACTTCAAGTCGAGAAATAATGAAAAGCAATAGGTCCAGACAAGGTCAAACAGCTGCTGTGAAGAGAGTTGTTCTTGTGAAAAGTTTGACGACTTGAGCCGACAGACCGCCGGCTCCTCGGCACATCGACTGCCGCGGCTGACATTATCTGTAGCATTTCCTTCACGGCAGGCCTAATGGCTGAATGTCACAATCACTTTCCAGGGGAGAGATCTGGCTGACATTCACAGTGACTTTAACTGGCTGTGAACTTTAGGAAACAAGGAGCGCCCACTTTGTTGACGCTGTTCAGGCTTTAACCAGGAAACTGCCGTGTGACTGGGACAGGTGCTTCTGTGCTCGTACTCTTTCAAATTTAACATATTGACAGAAATAAAATTGCAATTGTCATCAGGTAATTTTCCTGGAAGAACATTTTTTTTACAGAATGTTATTTATTTTATTTTATTTTTTACAACAATGGTGGTTTATAGGCTATTTCTTTATAATAATGAAAAAACACAGGTTATTACCTTTGAAAGTCTTGAGACAGGGTCTAATAGGTTTCATTTTGGAAATAAAACGATGGTATCTTTTGGCCAAATGTATCAAGCAAGCAATATATCTGCTTTCATTGTCACAGAAGGTCATCATCTACTCTATTATTCAGACACACACTTAGGTCTCTCCATGAAGAACATCAGACAGAGGAGCATATCAGCTGAATAAAGTGTGATCCTATATAAAGGGGCTTTACAGAAATTTTACCGTGCAACTTACTAGGATTTTTCAGTGATTGAAGTTAAGCTGCCGTTAGATATAGACTTTTTTTCTAAAGAAGAATGTTCCTGCTCACTTCACGTCATTGTTTCATAGTTGATGCTGCGTACAGCAGGCTTTATTATATCAGCTCAACTATGGAGTCAGACATTTATTGTACAATATGGAGCATTTAATGTGAAACTTTAAACTTCAATAATGGGTTAGGGTTAGGCTACAGCTTAGATCCTGAAAGGTGGGAAAAAAAACGGTTTCAGTTCAGTTTATTGTTATTGTCTGTTTGACCCTTAAATGTTCCAAAACCAATGTTTATTATTAAGTATTTATTTTTTGCTTGACCATTAGCTATAAAAAAACAACATTCTTGACCGTATTCTAAAGATGTTTCCACTAAGCTTCTCTCATGGACGCCCTTAATAGGTCCTCGTGTAAGGGCTCCCCCATACACCAATATACAGTGATATACCTCTGTCCACTAGAGGGCAGGCTCCAAAAGCGGAAATATAAGGAGACTTTACAAGTGTAAAAATCAGGTTTACAGCCTGGTACAAAAGATGGCTCCGGTCTCTAGAGCTGAGTTTTTACTAAGTGACAACTCTAATTTTTAATTATTATATTTGTAAAGTGCACGTGGCAGAGCGGTTAGCACTCCTGCCTTACAGTAAGAGGGTCGTGAGTTCAAAACCCGGCTGACTCAACCATTCTCGGCCGACTCCGTTCTTTCTCTGAGGAGTCTGCATGTCCTCCACGTGTTACTGTGGGTTCTCTCCGGGTACTCCGGCTTCCTCCCACCGTCCAAAGACATGCATGTATAGGTTAATCGGCAACTCTAAAGTGTCCCTAGTGAGTGAGAGTGAATGGTTGTCTGTCAATGTTTGTCTCTACATGTCAGCCCTGCGACGAACTGGCCACTGTCCAGGGTGTACCCCGCCTCAGGCCCAAAGCTGCTGGGATAGGCTCCAGTCATCCGCGACCCCTAATGGGACAAAGCGGTAGAAAATGAATGAATGAATGAATGGTCCATTTGTTGTTAAACTGATCCACCTTTCTATTTTAACTGGTTCTGTGCCCAGCTCTTTTAAACAAGCGGTCGTCAGCCCCATTCTGAAGAAGCCCAATTTGGATTCTTTTGAACACTACAGGCCGATCTCTAAATTGCCTTTTTTATCTAAAATCCTGGAGAGAGTGGTGGTGGAGCAGCTGACTGCGTTTCTTAATGAAAATAATTTTATAGATAAATTTCAGTCAGTCTTCCGAAAATGTCATTCAACTGAGACTTCCCTGCTGAGGATATCAAGTGACATTATGATGGCGGCTGACTCTGGGCAGTACTCAGTCTTGATCTTACTGGATTTATCGTCTGCTATTGATACTCTGGACCATAATGTATTGTTAAAGTGTCTGTTCTCTGGAACAGTTCTAGGATGGTTTTCCTCTTACCTGAGTGACGGATCATTTTGTGTCTTTAATTACAGTATTGTGTCTAAAATGAGCCCCTCTGTCATATGGAGTTCCTCAGGGCTCGGTTCTAGGTCCTATTTTGTTTTTATTGAACATACGCCCTCTTGGTGAAATAATTCACAGTTAATGTGTCTTATCACTTTTATGCTGATGACATTCAGTTGTACTCTTCTTTTAAAGACTCTGAGTTTCTTAAACTTACTTATTTGTTGGACTGCTTGTCCTGCATAAAGAACTGGTTATACAATAACTACCTACAGCTGAATACAAAAAAAGACTGAAACTTTAATATTCAAACAATCAAACAACCCCTTGGTTCCCTGGGTTCTTCCGTCCAGTCGAGCTTCAGAAACCTTGGTGTTCTGTTTGACCAATCTATGTCTCTGGACAGTCATTCTAGACAGTTGGTCAAAAACAGTTTTAATCATTTGAGAAACATTTCTAAACTGAGAGTGTTATTGTCTAAAGCTGACTTGGACTATTCCTGCTTTTATTTCTTCTCGTCTTGATTATTGAATTTTCCTTTTACTTGTTTGAATAAAGTTTGCTACAAATGGTGCAAAATGCTGCAGCCAGGCTTTTAACTGGAACCAACAGAAGGGCTCACATTTCACCGGTTTTATCTTCACTTCTTTGGCTTCCAGTCAAATTCAGAATTGATTTTAAAATTTTAGTCTCGACTTTTAGAGCTCTACATGGACAGGTCCCCCAGTACATCACTGACCTGCTGACCCCTTACTCCTCCTCCCGCGCTCTTCGGTCTTCTGGTCAAAACCTTCTAATGGTTCTCAAAACCTGTTTTAAAACTCGGGGAGACCGGTCCTCACAAGCAGTCGCCCCCAGACTCTGGAACGCCCTGCCCCTGTCACTGCGAGTGGACGTTTCTGTTGATTCTTTTAAAAAGCAGCTGAAGACACTTTTATTTAAACAAGCTTTTAGTTGATTGGACTTTTATGTTTTTACTTTTTTGTGGTTTAATTTTTTATTTATCATAGTTTTATTGTTCTTTTATTATAATAGTTGTCACGTAGTAAAATCTTAGCTCTAGAGACCGGAGCAATCTTTTGTACCAGGCTGTAAACATGTTTTTTACACCTGTAAAGTCACCATTGGGTTTCTCCTTATATTTGAGCTTTTGGAGCCTGTCCTCCGGTGGACGGAGGTACTTACTCGAGGACCTTTTAAGAGGTTCCAGGCCATGGTTCCATGAGAGGCTTGATTGCGACATTGGGAGACTAGACTGTGCAGAGCAAACGAATATTTGGCTGAGCACTGCCACCTGCTGGCGACACAGGACACTGCATAGACCAAGATATGCTGTAGCCTATTATATTTAGTAGGTTTCTAATAATAAAAAAAAAAAAAAAAGCCTAGATGAGAGGCTTAATTTATTTTTCTTTGGCTCCTCAATCTACTTTCAATTCAAAAAATCCCTTGGAAAAATGATCTGAAAACAAAGACTTTAAATAAAAATTACTTTTATTTTTAAAATAAATGCATTTTTTACAGTCCGACAACAGGGCCAGCAGGGCATGTGCTGCCGCTCCCGGCACTGGAGGCAGCAAAAACGACACCAGAGAAAAAAAAAAGCAGATTTCTTTTTCTTAGGTCGTAGCTCAGTTCATTTTTGTGTCATTGTCTCAAACTCCAGGGTCTCCTTCATTTGGACGAGTGGCACACTTCAGCTGTGATCAAACTAGGCAAGTACATGAGGTGATTTAAAAAGCTGCCTCATTAATTACATTTGCAGCAGAATGCTTGTCATCTATGATGGTGGATGAGAGAAAATGGCTCATCTCAACGAGACTAAAGGAAAAGCAAGATATCAAAATTAAAATAAGAGGTGTGTTTTAGGGAAGGACATATACTTATCAAGCCTTCTCAACCTGGAGTCTGAGACTAGTGTTATCTTCATATATATATTCATATCTTCATCTGAAAACTCATAAGACCACAACAGAAGCAGGCACAATCTGAAAACTACTGGTTGGCTGATGGTTACCCCTCTCTTTTCTAAAACAACAAAAAATACAAACCTTCCAAAACCAGGAAAAAAAAACTGTACAATTCTATAAAACTTGTGTTTTTACATTAGTTACAAAAAATAATACTTCATTTACTGCTCCTTCATTTTGAGGACAAGACAAAAAAAGAAAAAAAACATTTGCATATGCATTTTTCAAATGATGACCTCTGCTGGTGTGTAATGATACAATGATACAAACATAATTCAATAATACTATATGGTGTGAGCAACAGAAGAGCAGTAAAGTAATAGCAGAGTTACGGCAGGATCCCTGTAGTGAACGTGAAACCAAGCTCAGAACTGTCAGGGTTCTCATGAGGTTTCAACATGACTACAGAATATTAGTGTGACAACAATACAAGAAACAGGAACTTAATATCATATGTCATATGTCACATGGTTAGAAACACTGGAAGTGACCTTCACCAGAGTCATAAAAAGAGAAGATGTTGCATTCACTGTTGCTGTTGGGATGTGTCTACATAACGGCCACATTGGGGAGGCCAACAGAGGGAGGTAGAATTTTTACAGATTAGAAGATATAATAATTGTCATTTTTCCATGGCCAAACACCAACGTCCATGGAACACAATGGCAGTCTATCTGACTGCTATTGCAATTTTATATACACACACACACACACACACACGTGTATATATATGCCACAATTTCCAACAATTGAATGATATTTCACTTCTTAATCTTGACTTCCAATATGGCAGCTATGTAGACACAGTTAAATAAATAGGCCTTACATTTGTTTATTGATGGAAATCTATCATCTATACTATTAAAAACTAAGAAGCAATTGTTATGCATTACAGTGGGTATTAACATGTTTAAACAAATTCTCAACAGCTGCACTTTAAATAGTTGAAGGTGTCTGTGAAGTCTACAAGAACAAAAAAATAGCGGTCATAAGTGACCATGGCCCTGTACTATGAAGCTAGTTGAATGTACACTGAATATGTCTCTCCTACCCAGTTAGACAAATCGAACAATACAATAAGTGGTTTCACGAAGCGTGTTATCAACTCATTGAGTTAACCCTGGGTTTCTCTGTGGAGGTGGGAGCGCATTCATGTGAACAGGAAGAGGCAGCACTAAACGACCAATGACAGCGACTTGAGAAAGAGAGCGTTAACATGAGGGATACACAAAGTAGGCTACACTAAACTCCTGCCAAACAAACAGAACTAGAGAATTAATGAACAGCATATATGCACCAAGAGCTACAGACTAACGACAACAAAAGTGTGGAGTCTACGTTTTAAATGCTGCATTAAAATAAATATTAGAGTCAATTAATCTCAACATAACTCACTATAAAAGCCCTTGTGAGCACAATGTCATTCAAGTGTTTAAACCTATAAGTTACCATATGACCTGACTTTACAATGTCACTAGATCGCTGTACATTTGTGCCACCTACTTCAATAGGAAGTGATACCAAAAACCCAGGGTTAACCCTGAATTCACCTTGCTAACCTCCTAATCCAGAGCCCATGTCACGGGGAGAGAATGTATAGGACACTCATGCGCCAGTGTACTGAAGTCTATAGTGTTTCCACATGCTCAAACACAAAACGGAACTTACAATTGCATTAGAGACAACACAAGCAAAAGTCACGTTAACAGCTTATTCAAACAGGACTGTGTACAAGTGCTTACTTCTTTGACTGAGAGGATGGATACGTAGTGCTGCTGTGGTGTTGATTATCAGGTTGAGGGCACAAGATTTTGTCAGGCGTATCCCTGAACCTCTCAGAAATTATAGTATTGGTCACCCTCTTCAACACCTTTTTAAAAAAACTTGTCAACTTTGATGCTGCTTGTTCAGTTCTTAAAAAATAATTTTAAAACTTTCTGATTTTTTTTTTTCCTCTGACAGCAGTGAATCTTTCTCCTGACGCTTTGATGCTGACTGCGTTTGTACAGTTCAAGAGGACATGACAGTGAAACGCAGGTTATGTCCACACTAATACATTTTCATTCTTAAACAGTACTGTAGAATAAGAACAATAAAAACATCTCAGCCCACAGCAGTGTTTTAGAAACAATGCCATTATATCTTAAAATGTGTTAGTCGCCTTTTCCTATTTCCTGTGTTTTCCTGTTTCTGACCATCCACACTAGAATAGAGACAACTAAAATGGACAAGGTTTTACTGTATTAAGAATGCATTAGTATGGACATGGCAAGAGAGAAGAGTCTTTGGATTAAACAGTGATAGTGTCATGGACGTAACATATTGGGTTCAGAAGTCCAGGAGAAGCGGACTTCAGCTGGACTGCTTCCTTTAAAAAAGTGTTTCAACATTATGACACAGTCGGCATTAAGACAAGACAAAAACAAAACAAAAAAAAAAACATTGTACAATAAAATAGTGTCAGGCATGGCATAGTGGTGCTGAGCTGAGCCTTTTCAGCTCAACACATTAAAAAATATTCTGTATTATTTGAATAAAATAACCACATGGTTGGGTAGCCCCCGGGAGCTGGAGCTGTTTACACCCAGCCGCTGGTCAGCTTATAGAACATCTCCTCGTCTAGAGACTCGTTCTGGTCCTTGGCGCGTGTGGACAGGAAAATGTAACCCCCAATGAACTCGTGCACCACCTTACAGTCCACCTCTGCGCAGATGAAGGACAGGCTGGGCTCGTCAGCAAACTCCACCGTCACCTGACAGACACAAAGGCAATAAGCATTGAGATGGAAAGATTTTTGTCAAAAGTACTATGGCGGATGACGTCTTTTCCAAACTGGGATTGTGCTGACAACTACCTACTGCTAGAATTTAAAAGCCTTCTATTCGAATGGACATTTACAAAATACAGAAATACCATTTAAGTTTTTAAGAGTCAAACTTCTGAAGACAAACATCAGTGACCATTAATGGGCAGTTACCATCTTGATTTCCCAGTTGACATTCCACTGTTTCATGTTGCTAAAGCGCCAGGTTTTGATGGCATCTCCACTGTGAGCATCCATCCGGATCAATCTGTTGTAAGTAATTCCAATAAGCTCTTCCTTCTTCCCGCCCTGGAACCTGGAGACAACAGCCAATGAAGATTGAAAATGTGAAAATTAATGACCAAACAGAGAACCAAAAATGACCAAAAAGGAAACCAAGAGTAGCAAAAATAAAAGAACTAACTTGGCCAGGAAGTGGGTGATTCCAAATTCGGGCAGGGATTGCCAGGCCTGAATGAAGCGCATTTTAGCTTCAATCAGACTCATCTGAGCCACATTCTGGTGAGCCTCCAAGATCCGGGCTGAAATCTGGCAAACGCACACAAATAATACAAAACATGTCAGTGCAGCACAACAATCATGTGATCACATCCCAAAACCAGGAAACAGGTGTATCCCTCCACCACACCGGACACCGTTTTTTCAAACCCACACCAAATGCATCAACACACTGCTGAGGCTGTTTCCATGACACCAGACAGTCCACAAGGAACCAGAGTGGGACTAACACAGCATCATTTACAGTTTAATGACACTACACTAGTGTTAATGAACCAGGCATAAAGTAGTGAGTATATCTAATAGGTTACAACACTAGGATGATTTCTAGGAAAGAATTATGCTGCAGTGCTGTCTCAAGCTGTTACAAATGCTGTCTGTCATTAGTCACATTTAATAATCCCTCCTGATACTAATTCCTTTAGATTTTAATCAGTCAATGTCAGGAGGAAAGGTTAAGCTTCCTTTTATTAATTATAAGGAATGCTCAAATACTTCTTTTTCCAGAGAAAGTGCAAAGTGCAATCCATATCGGGACAATCCTATTATTTTCAAAGAAATAAGCCCTTTGCTGTGGTGGATTACTAAACTATAGTAGTCTTTGTCATGAGAAAGTGTAAAAGGAACATATACTTCATTTATTCAGAAACTACAAGTACCTATTTGACTTTGACTAACTATAGCGACTAAGTAACATGGTAGTAATGGTAAGGTGAGGAAACTGAAACAAACAGTCATGCACAATGCTATGATCTGAGAGAACCCCAGGGGACACACAGCTGAACTTACCAAGTCCCTGATAAAGCCTGGCTGAAGTGGGAGAGGCGGAGAGGGGCACAGAGCAGTGAAGGGGGGGAAAAAAGAAAAGAGTAGACACAGAAACAAGCAAAATCAGATCAATGCTGGTGGAAGAATGAAAAAAAAAAAAACAGGAGCAATACAAAAGCAGGAAGTAATGTTAACAACAGCATCATTATCAGTGATGAAATAGCCTACATTTGGGAGGGAAACATTTATTAAAAAAAAGAGCCGGTGATGTGTGTTCTATCCACAAGATGGTGCCACGTGGTAAGAATTCCACAGTTGAAGCCAGAGATGTGGAAGTGCCACATGTTCACCCTCCAGGACTAAAGAAAATCTGCCCAGTCTTTTACCGGTCACATTTCCTGTGCGTATACTCGCTAAAAAAAAACTCAACAAGAAAGTCTCCCTGGACTATTCTGGAACAGGAAGTCCAGTTTGAGGGGCTGGGGAGGGGTCACAGCTGACTAAAGGCAAACTGTTGAAGCCTTTCCCACAGTGTTTCTTTTACCGCGCAGCATTCCCGAGTACGGTTCATTTCCTGGGGTCCCACACCCACTACATGAGTACGACATGTGTGTGAATGTGCATATAGTATATACACGCTGCTGGGATGGGGCATTTGATGTTGGCCTGGGGATGCCCCCTGTTGGCCTGGGTGTGGAGAAGAGACTGGAGCGGATCCAGAAAACACTACACACCCAGCTTCAACCAGAAACACTATGTCACAGTTTGTTCCCAATGAGTTTCCTGTAAATTCTGCTCAGTCATGAGAAAGATAGCCAACATGGCTGACCTGACAGAAAAGAAAAGCTGTTATTTATTGAATTATTTATGTTACGCATTACTTGAATATTTTTCCAGGGCATAATGGCACTGAAATGTAAGATTTGACTTTGAATATGAAAGACAGGAAGTTGAAAAGAGTGAGATGAAATATGTTGTGTTTACACTCTCTATTAAAGGGTTTTTAATTTGTTTCAAGTAACCCATTTTAGTTCCAAACATGTTTTGTTCAGCTTCAAACTAAACAACTGCATGCACATATAATTTTTTTTTTTTTTTTTTTTTTTTTTTAATTGTAATTAGTTTTAGTCAGCCACATATTAGCTTGTGTTGTAGTAGCCAAGCCACAGTCATGACCAACATCAGATTGTATTAAGAGACTTTTTGGGAAGAGCAGCAATTTAAGAGTTAATTTCATAAAACTTAATCAATCTATATCAAAATCATGACGGGGTCCGTTTTTAGTGAAGGAGAGTTAAGGGGAGGTTAAAAATCCTGACACCTTCATATCTATGTAAGAGTCTAAAAGTGGTCTTGGAACCGGTCTCAGTTCCATGTCATGATTTCTGTCAGGTATTCCCACTGTCATGACCTCCTGATGGCAAAGGCAGAAAAGCTTTCCGTTTCTGGCTATGTGGAGATGTTAGAGGGCATCATGAGTGACTGAGGGCCCTCGTCTGTGTGGTAATGACTGGGTTTTTCAACAGGACAACGCTGCAGTTCACAATGCCCGCCTGACAAAGGACTTCTCCCAGGAGTATAACGACACTCTTTTGGACCCTCCTGCATGTTCCCCTGATTTAAATTCAAATGATAAAATTTTGGGGATGGATGGCAAAAATCGACATCAGGAAACACTTGCCTGCCTAAATGAAATTTGGGTGATAAACAAGAATGTATTTTGGTAAATATTGTGCATTTCTCAGCTGCCTTCTCCGACCTCAACCAAAGTCACCTCTACAATGACACACAGTCATACACCAGTCCTACAGACATTGGGTTAAGTGTCTTGCCCGAGGACACAAAAACAGTATGAACTGGGGAGAGCAGGAATCAAACAGTCAACCTTCCGGTTATAGGACAACTGCTCAACCACTGAGCCACTTGTATTTCTGTTTTCTTGAGCTAAGGTCTTAATATTTTGATCAGCTCATGTTGTTTTAAATAAATTATTTTGTCTCTTGCAATTTTTCAACTGGTTTTAAGATTTTGATCAGGTGTATCATACTAATCATAAACTTTAAGGCAATAATTCAGTGCTACTCATCATGACAGAAATGACAAACAACTTTAAAACCAAAAGAGTCTCAATCTAAAACCCTGTGAAAAAAACTAAAGAAGTAAGGGCATGGAAACAAGTGACATTTTTTCCCCCTGAAATGCCTTATTAGGTGTACACCAGTTACCACCTCTTTCACACAACAGTTAACTGCAGCAGACATTCGGATGTGGTCAGTGCACACTGTTAATGTTTAGTCTAAATATGGCCTACTCCTTTCTCGGTCACTGATGTAGTTTGAGTGAAAATCAAGACTATTTCAGTCAGTTCGAGTCATCAGTGACTTTAGCACTGCCTTAGCAACATTCCACAGCTCTACTACAACTTAAATAAAAACCAGACTGAGTGAGTAAGCTTTGGAAATGCCACCCTTCCCTGTCACCCCCACACAACCCCCCACCCGTGGCAGAGTGTACTCAGCTGTCCCAGTGTACACACACACACACACACACACACACACACACACACACACACACACACACACACACACACACACACACACACACGGCCTGTTACTTCCAGGCCAATCTGCTGGCCACAAAGCGCTATCTAACTAACGCTTACTGGACAGTTCATTTATGAGGCCATTAAATATCACACCAGCTTATCAACCAGTCTGTGGCTTCTTGTTGATGGAGGAGAGTCAAAACTTTGCCATAACAGATCCAAGTATAGTCTTTGGCTCATTTCTTAAGTGACGTAGGACAGGGTGATTTCCAAATTAGAGCAACGTAATGGAACTTTTCAGACTAAAGGATACAAATGCTGCCAACTTACGGCATCTCTGTTAGAGTTTCATACATATCCTATAAATATCCTAGTATTCTAGTCATGTATATTGGCACTGATGTCATTTGTTCTGGGTAAATATGTGTTCTCTCAAAATGGTAGCATGTCCCGAAACTCTGTCTTTAAAAATGTGGTCTGCTGCGTTTTGCCGTTTTGTGTTAAAATTGACAGATACAAAATGAAAAATAGACCCCTTTTTTGGCCATTTGTACAGCACCAGCGTTCACTGTGGTTGCAGTCTAATGTACCAGTCTACTGTACTTCTGACAAGGGCTTTGGAACGGCTGCTGTCCTGGTTTCCCCTCGGACACAAGGGCGGTGTCAGGAGAAATATAAGTGAAAGTGAGGGGGAGGATAGGGAGGCTACATTCCAACACAGCACACCCCTGATTCCAGGAGGCGCTCATTTGGGACGTGCCACAAGACGCTCCATCCAGCTCTGCACACACCCCTAAAAACATACACTGTAGAAAACATAGTGTAAGCTCTTAAAAACATGACCAACCTGTGCAGAATGGCAAGAGCAAATCATAATTGAAGCCCCAGAGTTTACAAAAAATGGAGAGCTTCTAATGTAGAGAAACACTGTCAGAGCAGAGAGGAGGAATTTTAGAAGGCTTAGAAGTGTCATAACCTGCAAGAACAAATGGTGGGGGGGGGTCATGCATGTGCAGAAAATACAGCCACAACTATCTGCCCTATGGACCCTTTTACCGTTTAAAACAACAACAAGCTGTGTGAGCGGATTAGCAAATGAGAATTACAAATTCTGTATAAACAAGGTCATTTTGGATATGAACATATCTGACCGGTTTATTTATTGATTTTGTTCATTTATATGCCCCATGTATTTCTGAGATCCTCTGTGAATTGCCTTTCAATCTAAAAGAGCAATATATTTTTAATGATGCCATTCAAAGTTTGGTCAGTAATTGATATCTTACCTGCTTGTTCTTGTACTTCTTCAGGTAACGTGGTGACACCAGGCACTCGGGGTTGATGTCGGTGGTGATCGGCTCGATGAACTGAGGGTCGGGGTTCATGTGCTGCATTTTAAGAAAAGACAGGATGTTCTGCACCTCCAGGTTATACGAGCTGTCGGCCATGGTCTTCCCTTTGGAGGCCAGGCGACACGCAGCCATCCAGTGGGCATATTGTTTCTCCTGCACAAAGTTAAACACAATTAAACCAGTAACTTGAATACAAACGATCTATCAAGTCTTTTTAACAAAGTGGGAAGAGAGTTTGGCCTCACCATGTCACATCGAAGCCAAATCTCATTCATGCCATCAGCCACAGGGATTAGCAACTTGATGTTGAATTTCTGACCAGAGATGTTCACATCTGGTGTTACCTCACAACCTACGCACAGGAGTGGAACAGGTCAAAGGAGGAGCATTCTTCTCCCGTCTGCACGCACTCACACTCACAGGTGCAGTGAAAGAATGATATTAAAACACATATGCATGGAAAAAGAATAACGTGTACCTCTAAGATTCATTTGATGAGCAGGCGTTCCATGTGACTCCTCTTTACTCTTGTAACAGGAAATGGTGATGTCCTTGAACGTGCACCAGTACTGCTTATAGCCTTTCAGGGTCAGCTTCTTGGGTCTGGGAATCACAGGACACAAACAAGTATACTTACAGGATGTCAGGAAAAAATGTATTTGTCAGGAGTTTGAGGAAGAAATGCAGCTGGTCCTTCATTAGCGATCAAGAAGAGAAGTGTGAACTCAGAAGAAAGTGTCTTGAGTGCACGTCAGCGAGGTGAGCAGGAAAAGAGCCAGAGCTGAATGTGAAAAACATGCATCTCATTCAAGACAAGCCCTTAGGGGCTACAGGACATCAGCAATGGCTTATATCCAAAACGTATTATGGCTCAAAGTTGCTTGGTCCAACTGTAATTAGTCTCCATAGCTGAAAAACTGAAAGCTCAGCTTACAAATGGTCTTCTGGCAAACAACCCAGCACAATTATAATGATACAAAACAGACAACAGGTCAGAGAATGTACTTCCTGTTCCTTCCAAGCAGACTATTTGTTAGTGTTTTGATAAAACTCAAAAGAGGAAATGTGCCTACAACAACAGGTTTCCACAAATGAAGACTTACTTAAAGACCTTGACATAGTCGGCTAGTTCCGGAATAGATGTGATGTCACCCTAAAGGAAAGACAAAATAAAGACAGTCTGAACAAAACAAAATGCTACATCCTAAATGACCATTATGGTTGTTGTGGTTGTTGTGGAACTCCTCTAAACCTCAGTGTAAGGTTCATACCAGTGCGTTGGATGTCTTCCCTCCCTCCAGTGTTATTTCCAGATCTGAGAGGGCCGCATCTACCTCATCTACCTCTTTCTCGCTGTTGTTCATGTGGTTGTCTGAAGACATGATGGACAGCTTGTTGATGTGGTACTGCAATGACAAACACGATGGTTACACACGCAATAGACGATTGAAAAAGAACTTATTTATTCATCTTGCATCCATCTGGATCTTTAAACATCTTAAAAACGACCACTTGAGATAACAACTCACTTGAGATAAATAAAAAAAGGGGGACAAGCTTTGTCAACAGATTTCTAATTACAAAAAGGTTTTCTGCTCATTGTGCTATATCAAGACCCTAAACATTGTCTTATAAAAGAGAATTTGACTGTGATAATTGCCATATAATTGCAGAAACACTTGTTGGTATTTTCTTTAGGTTTATAATGAATAAAAAAGCACCTTGGTTAAGCGGTTCTCGGTGATGATTCAAACTGAGCGCTAACAGGCTATAAATGTGTTTTTACTGGGCAAGCATGAGAGACTGGGCAAGTAGGAAGGTAACAAAGCAGAGGCCGATTCATCAGGACGGGCTCATTACTGAAAACCTGGAACATTCTTCCTGCTTGTGTGAGTCAGACACTAAATACAACTTGTTGACAAATGGTATTTATAATGTCAACCCTTCACCCACCCCCAGCAATATATGAATGAGCAGCTGTCGAGAAGCTTAGAGATATGAAGGCATACACTCAGATAGAGATATACAGGGTTGTGAGGCAGCTACGGTTACAGAATGTGAGACAAAGGGCTCTCCAGAACACTGGCCTAATGCTGCATACCGCTTTTATTGCTTGTTACTGGAGTTGCATGTGTCACAGATAGAGGTGGGTGGTAACGAGTCACACACCGTTACAGTAACTTTGATAGAAATTGTGCTTTTTGTGAAAAACATCACCAAAAACAGGGTTAACAAGCATACTTCTGACGTAGTTAACCATAAACAAGATTATAGTAGTAAAATAATAGTATAATACTTAAAACTTAATAAATAAAAATTGTATCTGTAACTGAATCCTTTTCTTTTGAAGTGACAGTACCTAAAGTCTACTTGCCACTGGCCATCAACTTGGACAGTGCAAAGTTTATGTTTGATGCCTTTGTAGATGATGGCTCATCTGTGTGTCAAGGTGGACTCACTGTCCAGGTGATGGTGTGCTAAACCCTGACAGTGCTAAAGTCTTATAGAGCCAAATATCTACAGTGATGAACTCACTTCCTGTGTAAAGCTCAAAGCTGTAGTGAAACTTTAGCCACAGACTTTGAGCTCACACGTGTTAACAGACAGGTAGCAACAGCGTAGCCACACGCTCGGATTAGCATCACTCTGAAAGGAACGTAATAGTAACCACTTTGGTGTAATTCTACACAGACAGAAGGATGGCATCACACCCAGAGTGTCCCCAGGCTTTTACAGAAATCCACACAGGTCTGTGAGGGGTCTCTGATTGGGATGGGTGGTCTGAGCTGAGGCACGGGGTCCTGTGGCTGGAGATGCTCTATAATTACCCCAGCGGTGAGGACAGTGTGGCGTCCTCAGGTCTTGGCACCCAAAGTTTATGAGGTTAAAAAATAGCAGGGTCACCACCCCCTGTGTACAGCGCAAGGGTCCCATCTCAATGCTCAATCACAAAAAAGGTAAAGTTCTGCATAAAAAGGCATAAAGAAAAGGCATAAAGACTGATGACACTGCAATGTTGTGGAACACTGTGAGATGATTTATCAACATGAACATGATACAGAACCACATGATACAGAACTATTACTGTCACTTCAGTGTGGTCAATGATTAGTGAGCAATTAAACCAATTTAGAGAAAGTAAAAATAATTTCACTCTGTTTCAACGGAGAGCAGAACAGATAATGTTCCTAATTTTCCAATTTATAACACATAAACTAAATTCAGTTTGCATGCCCCAGCAGAAACAGGCAACCTTGTGGCTCAGCTCTGGGCTAAAGGCCCATCTAATTCATTAGTGTGCAGATGAGAAGGGCAATGTGCCTACTGGGCAAGGAAACAATGACTGAAGCTCACACTCCAAACTCTGACAAAGCAATTCTAAACCAGTAAAACAAAGAGTCACACACCACACTTCATACCTGCAAAGCAGCAAACATCATCATCTCCTCCTCTGTGCATTCAATTTCTTCCAGGAGAATAGCCCACTTGGCCTGTTCGTACAGCTGGTTCACTCGAATGGCATCATACTATGGAATTTAAAGCAGTAAAAGCAGGTCATACGTAAGAACAAACAGGACATTCGAAAAACACAAACCACTAAACTTTTATTTGGACACACCTTGGGGTTGAGGTCAAAGAAGCTGTGGTATTTAAACCTCAACAACAGAACATCATTCTCCTTTACATCCTGTTCCATCAGTGATCGGGACGAATCCAGCCACCTGTAGACAAAAATCAGATGGATGCTCAGTATTCACTTCCTACAAGGACCAAAACACAATGTTTGTCCCCACTCTAATCAGAGCCCCCACAGAACCAGAGTTCATCTCACCCTTGGTTGATTTTGGCTTTGTCCAACAAGGACTGAGGCTTGTAGAGTTTGACCAGGATATCTGGAGAGGCGATCGGCTGGCTGACAGCAAGGATGCTGGGATTTCCTTCAGAGAGTGGACTGTCACCAAACCAGGCTGAGGTGGGTGACAGAGGGCTGCCATCCCGGGAGTCATAGGTGGGGGTCATAGTCTTACTATACAAGCCTGGACTGGAGTAGATGCTCCCTGAAACCACAAAGCCAGTGTTTGCTGTTTTACAGAAAGTGAAGATTTTTGCAAGAAGCATTGATCAAATTTACTGTATGTATAGTTTACTAAAAAAAATACATAAATTGACATTATTATGTTTTTAAACATGGTCAATTTAAACACTCATTCTGGAAAAAGTAGTATCAGGACATCCCTAACAAAGACAACCTGAACAGACACATTTGCATGTATGTTTGCGGGTAAGGTTCTACAACACCAAATGACCAGCAGAGCATGCAGATGATACACAGGGTTGCTTATTTAGTCACAGTCAAAAACCTGCAGGAATTCACTACTCACAGCAAACAAGTGGCAAAACATTCTCCCCCAGAGAGGAGAGAGGACACATGCAGAAATACAATGGAAGCTATTTATTTCAGGACTGACATGAAACTATTTGGTGCATCAATGTATTTTTTTTTTAAGTTTAAAAAGGTCTTCATTTTGCCAAACTAATATATGCAAAAAAAAGCTTAGCATTTCCTGCTTGTTGCTCTTGTTTATTTTTGTTCACATACCATGCATCCCTCTCTCCCTCTTGGGCAGAGAAGCAACACTGTTCGAGCTGCTAAATCACTTCAGAATCCAGGAAGTGGGCCCTGTGTACGGAAGCTGGGGTCATGAGAAATGGGTGCCGGCAACGGCCACCCAAAGCATGTGGGGGAGCGGGTTATTTAGTAGATGTTGAGTGTTGTTTTTTTTAAGCTGGGGTCAAGTGTTCAGAAAGAGTACTTCCTTTTCTTATTGGAGCCGTAAAGAATCAATATCCAGATGAACCATGTATAAGGTAAAGGCTATTTAAAATTTTACCATCATTCAATCCATTCTCTCCCAAATACAGGCAAAGACAAACAGTGGATGGGAATTCCAAAGTGCCTGGACTCCCTAATTCGCCTACACAGGGGGATTCTTATGGGGCTTAAATTGACTGGACCACCATGAGCTGCAAAGACTAAATATAAACCAGTCAATAAATGAAAGTGTCTCATGTGGATGCTACATTTGTGTGGGCTGTACATCAAGACCTGGAGACAAAAAAAGTTCTGAAATAAGTGTGCACAACTGAAGTTAAATATGGGGTTTACAATGACAAACAAAAATATGAAGGTGTTTTTTTCTCTAAAAGGCTTTCAGCTATATTGAAACTGACAGCGCTATAATCAATTAGTTTTTGAATGGCCCACTCTGGCACTAATTTTGGAAATGGGTATTACTCAGTACTCAGCACTTTTGGCTTAACTCACAGCTTCAAAGTTTTGTTTCCAAAGCTTTTTTCTGTAAACCAATTTAGAACAATGTATTTCAGCTAAAACTCAACATGAGAATGACTAATGCTAAATGAAACTTGAAATAATCCAACTAAGTTAGCAGAAATATTTAAACAAAAAGGCCTTACCGACCAGATTCTGCATTAAAAAGATGGTTTTGGCAAATGGTAACAGTGCTGTCCGTGAGTGGGCAAAGTAGCTTATATTGGTGAGTGGCTTAATATTCAGCTTTTTAAGCCACACCAGGGAAAAACTACAAGCTACAAGTCACTAGATTGGTCAAGAAAACCAATAGACTAAGAATAAGATGTTTCTTTAGAAACCTGTGCTTCCTCATTAAAGATTGTTAAACCGATCTGCTTAACAAGATAAGCATTCTCATCTCTAAAGCCTTAAAACCATTAGACATAACACAAATACACATTAGGTCCAGTAACACCTGCACAGAGGCTTGGGGGGCTATGCCAAAACATCAAGGCTATAGTTTTTTTTTAGGATTCATGCTCCATTTGCTAAAAGTAAACAACACTGCAGCCAACATATTTGGTAGAACTTGACTCCACTGTAGAATATTGACTCTAGTGTAGAAAAAGTTAAAGCAAAAGCATTTGGCAATTCCAAAACTTTTTTAATTCTTAGATCAACTATTTAGAGAGCTGAGCTTATATCTCTAGAGGAAGGAGGAAGGAGAAAGGAATGCCCTTTCTCTTTGAGGTGGAGGTGGACTGCACTCAGGTCCATCAGGATTGTCTCATCTGTGCTGGTGCATCCTCTTGTGAAGCTGTTTTTTTGTTTCTCCGACATAACTGTCACTGCATTCTTCACTGAACCCCTCACAGACCTGTGTCCTGTAAAAGCCTGGTGACACTCTGGGTGTGATGCCATCCTTCTGCTGGAAGTACTGATGACTTCCAGCTTGTGCTGCAGAGGGTGGTGGGAATCTCAGAATTCATGAAATTAGAGACAAAACATCTTCACCTTGAAAACTGAGTTTAGATGCTTTTGTTTTAGCCTCGTCTTCAAAATGACCTGAATTACTGAGAACATTCACAGACACTCAAGTGAATTATTTAGTGTTTCACTCAAGACAAGTGCGCATATGGGAAATGTTGATGGTTTGGTTGCCACACTGGGAGAATATATTTAATTGGTTGTAAATGTAATGTTGGTTGTAAAAGGGTCTATGAAAAAAAATAATCGGGCTAAAAAGTAAGAAGAACATTCCAAGGAGTAACAGAAGCACACACTTTAAATATTTGCAAAGCCAATATTATAAATAAAGCAGGTGCACTGCCATCTACAAGTAACTTATAACGCCTAGTAGATGGCTACTTTAATTTTTTTTTCCACACTTCGAATGTTCTCAAGCACAACAACATAAAAGAGACATCAAACAAAAATGCTTTAATGTGAGCAATGAAAAGCAGAACTCCATGTGACCACCCAGATCAGCTGACTGCCCTCAGAAGTGCAGTCAGGTGACAAGGCTGGTAAACCTAATGGTAACGCATGTCATGTGACTGTGGGGAGAAAAAAAGGGAGGAAGCAGTGCAGAACAGTCAACGACAGGGGAAGGAAGCTTACCTTTGACAGGTCCGATGTATATTATCTCAGAGGCTAGGATGAGAAGAGAACGTGAAAAATGGAAAAACAGCACAGGAGTAGAAAAGATAAGAAGCTAAAGAAACAAGTGAAAAGATAAGAGATAGATGGAAACTTAGAAAGACAAAAAGGAGAAGAGGGATAAAGTAGTGAAATACAAGTACGGGAAGATCTTTGCCATTTCCAAGGTTGCTGCCAAACGCTAACCTCAGAGTGACTCAGTTTAGCCTCCCTCTGCATTGGGAGATCACCCATGCCCTGGTTAGTGAGCTTCTGTTGTTTCCATCCACCCAACACATGATGACTGAGCAACATCTCAGTCAATGTGACCCAGCCCTGCATGCACCAACTGCCTCAGATTTAAAATATCAAGGGCGCGCACACACACTACTCCTATGATGAATCAGGCTTAACTATTCAAGTCATGAGTTCCGGGTAGGTTTTGTTTAACCCATCCTTTTTTCCCTCCAAAAAACACCTAAACTCAGAGTAATAAGTTGCAGAGTGAACAGGAGACAGTCTAGTTATTGTGATTGTATTGTTGCCTTTGTGCATGGCCTTGTGATTCCTATCAGCAGACCTGGGTTACAAGGCCAACTCTTCCCCACCAGGGACAGAATCATGCCTTACAACTTGGCCATGACTGTAGCATGTGATCTGATACAGAGGCAGGAAGTGAGGGAGTGTCCGTGCAAAGGCAGAGACGCACACTGGTGACAGTAAACAGATTGTGCATTCCTTTGAGCATCCTGCATCATCTAATAGTGTCACAACAGTCTCCCCAGTGGGAACAAAAATTTGCACTAAACAAGAACACCCTTACAGAGAGATGCAATGGAGGTGGGTGTAGTCTGACAGTTCTGGCAGCTCAGTAATGTCACCAAGGAAAGGTCCACAATATTTATTTTAAAAGGAATAGTTCTGTATTTTGTAATTGTGGTTCAATTCGATACTTTTGGAGCCAAGTGATTCTTTACAGTAGACAGTTGTTAGCACTTCCAGTTTGGCGAAGGAGATAAGAGGCTAAACCGAGTAAGTCAAGCCATTAACTAACAGTAAAAATACTTTTAGACTGAACCTCTTCAGGGTTTATTTAATGTGTGGTCCATAAAGGCAGATTTTCAAAATTTTGCTTTATATGAGAAAAAAAAAGAATCAAGCAAAAACTGCTATCAATTCAAATGCATATTACAGGTGTTTACATGCATCAGACCTATGTCCAGATGTCTTTGTTGATGTCCTGGATGACTGACAACCTCCACAGACATGATGCATGAAAACACCTGTAATACACACTGGTATTTATAACAGTTTGGTTGTTACTCGTTATTAAACTGTTTTAATGGCCTATTGGCAAACAAGAAAACCCTGTTTAAAAATTACTCGACAATCCCTTTCAAACAGAGGACCATAAATCTTAACCTTTATTTTTAACAAGGTTGTGAATGTTGAATAATTTGGAATCAATAACAGTAAAAATGTTGCATTGTTTCTGCCAGCAATGAATCCATTGTGTTCGTCATTGTTCTCAGATTTTGTCTGTTCGCACTATAGCAAAATATTTTTGAAAGTCAAAATTTTTGCATTTTAACTGTCAAAGTTGTGTCAAATAAGTCCAGCACTCTGCTGCCCAGGGAATAGGTAAATTGGGATGGAGCCTGTGATTATGCATTAGACAAAGCATGTATAATTCATGAGGCCTCCTGAGGATTTTTTTTTGTATTAAACAAACCAATATGTCGTCAAATGTTTGAAACAAAATTATTATGGGCTGTATTATTTATTTTTATCTGATGACTTGTAATGCTCAAGATGAAAATTCCTCACATTTCAGACCTATACAGTGAGTGCTATTTATGCACTGTCAACTAAATTAAGGATGCTAGTGGACAGACATGAACCCAGCAGACAATGCGTTCCATTCATACTGTCTTCTAGAGTTTGCAGTTTTAGCTAATGCCAAATCTGTGACAGCAGAGCAGCTCATTATGCTCTTCTCCTCTGGGCTCACATTGCTATAACTCTCCTGACGCTGACAGGATTAAGGGAGGAGGGCTAGTATAACTGCAACCATGTTGCATGGTTTGGGTCTTAAAATGGCAGCGTGACCAACTATGTGTGGAATCTCAAGCATTCTTCGTCCTCTCTGCCAAGGAGCAGGGAGCAGAGTCTGTAGATTACATGCTAGCCTCTAAATCTCACACATTCATATTTGGTCAGTGGGAGCAGGCTGCAGGAACCTGTTGTTATCATAGTGGCTTTGAGACCACAATGAAGACCTGACACAAAAAAAGAACTGAGGAACCTGCTATTCAACCTGCTACTTGAGGGCAAAGAAATTGTTATTTTGCACAAAAGGGATACAGAAATAAAGCTCCATATTTCACAATCACAACATAAAAAGTTTTGCACTTTGCAGGACCTTTTAACATTCTGTCATTTAAAGCAGTCCTTTTTTTTTAATTTTGATTGTATGCCGCTGGCGGATAAAAGTCAGTCTTTAGTGGGACAGTTACAGTAGATGTTTGATGTGTAATAGTGCCATGACATTTTTTAAGAAATGGCTCAACTTTAAGATAACTAGAAGCTCAACTAGAATGTGAAAACTTTTTGGCATTGGATGAGTTTATACAAAAATGTAATTAGCTTCAGCTATATCTCTTTTAAGCAGTGTATATTTACCAAGAGGTTCCACAGGGGTCTGCAATAGGGTCCTTTTCTTAGTTCTCAAATATTAACTAAATCAAATCTGGTAATATACTGTATAATGTATAATATATATATATATATATATATATATATATATATATATATATATATATATATATATATATATATATATATATATATTTTAAAAGGTATACAACGTTTTGTAATATGTACCTTTTTACAAGTTTGTGAATTGTTTTTATGTGACAGGCTACCAGCATCATGCCTTTCGGACCTACACCTAAAATGCAAGCTGAATGATCTGGTATAAGTGTACAGCTTTAATACTAGGTTTAAATGTGCCAAATGTGTCTTGAATATGTCTAGTGACAGATCTAAGGATACATTTAAAGAAGGTGGGCTGCGCAAAATATTCTTTTGGATCTCTGTGAAAGTGTGAATGGGTATGCCTTTAGAGTCTGAACTAAAGACACATAATTTTTTCCAATGTTTTGGTCACCTCTGTGAGATGATATTATCTGAGAGACCCATCAATCCATCTATCCATCCATCTATCTATGTAAAGACCTGCCTTTGTCAAAGCTCTGGTTGATCCAGTTCCAGTTACTACCACTGCACTCACCTGATCCAGGGGTTAACAGTGGACCCTCAAGCTCCAAGTCATCTTCCTCGGTCTCTTCCAACTTTTTCTTCTTTTTCTTCGGATCACGCGGCTTACGCAGTAGAGACAGCTCCTCTGGGTGGCGGATATCTGGGGAGAGAGGCCAGACGGTAAAAAGGTGCCTCAAATCTATAATGTAATCTTGACTGTGAAGTTCAGTATTGTATTAAAGACAGACAAGCAAAACAACCGAGAAGCATGGCAAGACTTGCTGACAGATGTGCGAACAAGGGGTGGAAAACTCTCAAGCACTTTTTAAAGGGCCCCAACAAATCTCGCTCCAACTGTAATCCCCAACTGAGATGGGGCAGACAATTAGACCTTCTCTAACTAACCCTCA
Source organism: Neodontobutis hainanensis (assembly GCA_024349245.1). NCBI lineage: Eukaryota > Metazoa > Chordata > Actinopteri > Gobiiformes > Odontobutidae > Neodontobutis > Neodontobutis hainanensis. Next base: position 422,616 of record JALDNG010000112.1, read on the forward strand.
ATCCCAGGACTTTTACTTAGAATATGATAGTAACTTTGAGAAATTTACTCCAGTTAGATGGTAGCATGGGGAAATATGCCGATTATAATTTCAATGTGCTGTTATTGATCATTGACCTTAAAAAAAACAAATAGGTTGTTGTTTTATTCATTGTTCAGGTGAATAAGAAAGACATCAAGTCTGAAAGGACAGCTGGACTAACCCATGGTACCACTAACAGCCAGATGTGGGAGGTAACTAGATACTGAATAGATGTTTTGCAAATATAGTTCACCGAGGTCTGGCTATAAAAACAAAGGTAAGACCACAAAATTGAATTTCATGGGGAATGTGTTTTTAGATTTGTTTAAGCAGAGACAGACTGAACACTGTAGGTCAGAGCTGTCCCAAACAGGGGTGCTATTTAGTAATATGTACAGTCAAGCCCCAAATTATTCATATTCCTGGCAAATTTTGAGTTAAAGTTATTTTTATTCAATAAGCAAGTTTTTCTTGATTGGAAATGACACATGCGTCTTCCAGAAGTCAAAAAGGCAATGTACAAAAAGTAATTGTGGAGGAAAAAAATATTTCTCAGCTTGTCCAAAATATTCTTACCCTTCTCAATAATCAAAAGAAAATCCTTTATTGGCTATTACAGCAATCAAATGCTTCCTATAATTGCTGCCCAGCTTTTTGCATGTCTCCACTGGGATTTCTGCCCATTCATCTTTAATGATAACCTCCAGCTCTTTCAGGCTGGAGGGTCGCCTTGCCATCACCATGATCTTTAGTTCTCTTCAAAGATTCTCATTTGAATTTAAGTCACAACTCTGGCTGTGCTACAGCAAAAGATTAATGTATTTGTCTGCCAACTATTTCTTCCCCACTTTTGCTGTGTGTTTTTGGTCGTTGTCGTGCTTAAGTGTCCACTGGTGCCCAAGGCCAAGTTTCTCTGCAGACTGCTTGATGTTGTTGTTGAAAATCTTGATGTATTGTTCTTTTTTCATTGTGCCATTTACTGTGAATGGCCCATTGGCTGAAAAAACACCCCCAAAACATTAGATTCCCACCACCACGTTTGACAGTGGGGATGGTGTTCTTAGGGTTGAAGGCTTCTCCTTTTTTATGCCAAATGAAGGATACATCCTTGTTGCCAAACAATTCAAGTTTTGTTTCATCTGAATATAAAACAAAATAACAGAAGTCTTTGTCTTTGCCTGGATGAGCATTTGGAAAGGCCAAGTGGGCTTTTATGTGCCTTATCTGGAGAAGCGGCGTCCTTCTTGGTCTGCGTCCGTGAAACCCTGCAGTGTGCAGTGTCTGTTGGACTGTCTTCCTTGAGTTGTTGTCACCAGCAGAGTTCAGATTCACCAGGATGGTCTTGGTGGTGATCCTTGGAATCTTTTTCACTTCTCACTATCCTCCTGGCCAGCACAGGTGTTACTTTTGGCTTCCGACCACATCCTTTAAGATTTTCTACAGTGTGGAACGGCTTGTATATTTTAATAATACATTGCAATGTAGCCACTGGAACTTGACAACATTTAGATATGACCTTATAGCCCTTTCCTGACTTGAGCAGCCACAAAGCGCAGCTGCAGGTCTTCACTGAGCTCCTTTGTCTTAGCCATGACTGTCCACAAACAGAGAGCTGCTGTTTTTTACCTGTTGTTGATTTAAACAGCTTTTCCCAGTGAATCAGGGTAATTATAATGCTTTAGAACAGCTTGGACTGTTTGGAATGGTATAGAGCCTTGGATTTGCCCATAGACTGAGACAGTTTGCAAAAGGGTATGAATAATTTTGGACACGCCACTTTCTGTTCAAATGTAAATAAAAGATGAGAAATATTTATTTCCACAACGATGCCTCTTGTACATTGTCTTATCATCTTATGGAAGACACCTGTGTCATTTCCAATTAAGAAGAAACTTGCTAGTTGAATAAAAGTAACTTTAACTCAAAATTTGACTATACAAGGACTAATATTGTAATAACATTATTGTGGGTCAATAACATTGACCCACAAAAGAACCCGTATAAACCACAATATAGCAGTGCATTTCTGAATAAGGTGTGGATAATTTTATTCAGAGAAAGAGCAGCTCTCTTTTCTCTCCCCTCACTCCCCCTCGGGTTTGGAGGCCTGAGAACCATCACTCAGCACGAATAATGCTTTAAGATGGACTTTAGATAATTTCTATGTAGGGGGCAAGACAGCTAGAATGTGTCAGGACTAGAATAGATGAAACTGTTCCCCAAGCACATCTGGAGAGCCAGCTGGATTCACTTTTCCATATGAATTAAATATTGCAATGATATCTGAGGGTTAGTTTTATTATTCTGAACCTTCATCTGCACAAAAAAACATCTTTTATAATTGTCCTGAGAGGTGAAGGATTGGGCGTGTGCCATGGACTGACTGAAGGGGTTGTGGAGGCTCTCTGGGGGGGAGAAAGCACCTTGGTGAGAAGGCTTGTTTGGTTTGTGTAACTAAAGCAAAAGCATTCCAGAAGTTTTAAGAACTACCAGATGGGAGCTGGCCCTGGCTCGCGGCCTCCCTCCTCCTCTATTTGCTCTGCTGCGGCGCTGGAACTCAATCCCTGTGCCCTTATACAGCCATGTGAGCTGCAGGCGTGCTGCCGAGCTCGAGCCCCACTGAGCCGCGCACTGGGGCCAACACACACAGGGTCGTCTATATTGGCCTTTGTGTACTCTGCTTTGACAGTGTTTCTCTTCGGCGGATCACAAGACGCATGTGGCATTTAACCATCACGTCACTAATTGTAAATTCTTATGACACCATCGTAAAGAGGAGAATCTTTTGGTATGTTATTAAAAGCCATTTCTTTAGCACTAATAGATTATATATATATATATATATATATATATAAAACTGTTTCCATAAGTCATATGGACAGCTCTATGCTGTCCATATTATAATCTAGTAACTGTCGGCGGTATACAAATGGGAACTCCTAAATATAACCTTAACACTTTATCATAAACAATAAAATTCTTTGTTTTTCTAATCTGGAAGAGTGCTAATTTACAACCCTACTATCAGTCACTACGTTTATATAGAGTAGTAAGGGGGTCTCAAAGCTGGATTAGGTTGGTTAACCGGAGTACTGTCAGCTAAGCTGTGCACATAGCAATAGCCTCGCAATGAATTGCATTACTGGGTGCGTTTGCTCGACGAAAGGATATATGAATTCTAAATTTGATGCATTTAAAGTTACAGATTATAGTTGTAGATGTTTCTCCAGTACCATGTAGCCGTCTAAAGTAAGAGGTCTCCAAGGACTGAGCTGTCCATTGATAAATATGCAACATGGCACAACCACAACAAACAAAATCACATAAGAAAACCATAAAGAGAGCTTTTCAGAAAAAAAAATACACGGCCTCTTTCCAAGTTCAAGTGTTTAAAAATATGATTTTAATGGAAAGCTCCAATAAAAACAACATTCTTGTGGTTAGAGTCAAGAGGAGGGAAGGTCAAATACAGTGTTGATTTCCAGTTGTAGAAATGACAACCTACATAAAGGAAACCTTACTCCAGGTCAACAAAGCAAAACTAAAAAAAAAGACAGACACAACCACAATAAATTTACAATTAATAAAAAAAAATAATAATAAAAAAGTACCTTTTATTTTTGTTTTGTTTTTTACTATTAATTCTGAATTTGTTGTGGTTGTTGCTTAGGTTTTGCTTTGTTGTTTTGATAGATGCATATATATATTTTTTTTTATCTCAATGGTAAAAGGGGAAGGCAAAATAACTCGCGATTTCCGCCGACTCCCTTTCAGTCAATACGTTTTGTTTAAAATGAAAGTATGGATTTTTGTTATGCATTTGTTTTTGACTGGAAGAAAAAAAAAAACAGGAGAGGGGCTATCCCAGAGCAGGCAAACACCCAACCACACAAGAATGAAAACACAGTCATTACTTAATTTCATGATAAAATATACTGGACTCTTCATGAGCAGTTGCGCTATCACATATTTTCTTGATGAGAAGTGTCTCATTAAATAATCAAGAGATATAGAAATGCTATGTTAAGCTGGTGATAAAGTTCAACTGTTAGAAGACACAGGTAAAGATTTGGATTTAGAAGCAGAATGAGTTAATATGAGGATATAAGGATTTACTTGTGTTGGAGCAGCACAGGCTGAAAGGTGTTAAAGGTGATTCTATTATTTTTCCTGAGAAGCTGGCCAAGGCACACTCCCGTGTGTTGTGACAATAATGGAAGGAGCACAGCCAGTCCAATCAGCCTGACCACATGTTGAAGGGCTGTTAGTCTAACATGAAGCAACAGCTGAACAGGACAGAAAATAATTTTAAATTTGCATTCATACTTAATCAGGACTGTTCTGAATTATGTGATTCCATACTCTTCTGACAGAACAGGTCAGGACAGTGCGACATTCAATTCAACTTCATTAATCCCCACAGGGAAATTTAGTTTAGGACTCTTCAGATAATTTATTTGAGGAGTCTTATGCACCTCACTGAACTCAGACTGCACTGGCTGCTCTGTTTTTTTTTTTTTTTTTTTTTAAAGCAAGGTGCAGGGGATGGTTCATGTTGTTCAGTATAGTATCTGTCTTGTTGTCTGAGATGCTTTAAGAGGCATTTTGGTTGTCAAAAGAGTATGGAGCAGTCCAAATAAGCATGCCATAACACTGGCAATTTCTTAGTTTTGGTTCTAATAATGTTATTAAAAGTCTGGGCTAACATTTCCGTGTGTTGAAAAGACGACAGTCAGTCCTCACTCAGATTAAAATTAGGAGATAAAAATAGCACTGATGTTTAACCTCCTGCTGGTGTAAAAAAAATAAATAAATAAAAAATACTCCAAGAAAAGATATAATGCTAAATATTATCAAAGTTAACAAGAAAGAGTCCACTTTAAACAGCTTTTGCACTGTCAATTAAAGATATTCGCTCAAACACCAGTATAATTTGCGTAAAATGTGCATAAAAGGTCAGAAAGCTCAAAATAACTGCTACTAGTAATAATTTTTAATAATTGTGACTTCAATACTAACGTTATATCGGTAATGTTTTTACTGCTGTGGTGCAATGCTGGTCTTTTCCCAGACACATTCAAAGGGTATTTACCGAAACACGCAGACCTTAAGTGAAGAAACCTGACTCTTATTAGCCCCAAGTGGCAGTTTGCTGAGAAAAGCAGTCTCATTTCACACCACCTCTGGCCCCAGGTCCACAGTCATGTGTTAGTCAGGGACAATAAAAGTGCCGAATATCAAAAGGATGTGAATTTAGGCCAGTTTGCTGAAAACCAGTGAGAGATTTTAGAAGCTATGCATAATGATACATCAGTGTCTTGGAACTTGCTTACAGAAAATTCTCAGAACTACTGTCAGAGTTCAATAAAATTGGAAAAACCCTGCTTTCCTATTGGTAAATCAGTGAAGAACAGGACGTGATGGCTGCCAAATGGAAGCAGGGGTCAAGAGTGAATCTAAGTGATTTCATGTTGTACAGTAAGTACCGTGATGCTCCGTCCAGTCAGGCCAGATGGACCTCGTCTCTGATGGAATGTGAGACTGTCCACAGCTGCTTTGGACATGGGAGTAGAACAGAGGGCGGAATTGTTCTGGACTTTTTTACTCTACTGTCTGTGATTTTATGCATTTCCTCGTGTCTCCCAGGTATTTTACATAAGACATGCAACATTTAATTGTAATGCTTTTGACCAACTATTGGAGCATTAAAAAAAGAAAAGATGGGGGACAGTTTAAGGCCCATCTGCAGAAAATGCTTAAATATACCCTTATTTTGTGAATAATGTACAGACTGAATGTAGTATTTGAGCTGATATAGTTCTTTTACAATAACAACTTGCATGTCAAATAGTTTCAACAAACACTAAACACGCTAAATGGCTGAAAGGGGGTTCTTGCGATTGTTAAAAATATTTTAATAGAATATTATTTTCTGAATAATAGTTATTTATTACAGTTATGTCCTGTTGCAAATTTAAAAAAACAGCCTGAATTGAATGTGGAAACTAATGAGACTCTTGGCACTCAGAAAATGACATCAAAATGTGCAGACCAAAGTTATGTCCTATTTTGAAGCAACTACTATGTGCTAGTGTCTAGCCTTTTGAGCAATTCCTCAGCTTTGGTTCTAATAGTGTAATTTAAATTGTGTGTTGAAAAGACGACAGACAATTCTCACTCAGACAAAAATGAGGACAAAAATAAAAATAAATGGCACTGATTTTGAACCTTTGTGTAAGAAAAATCACACAGAAAAGAAGAAAATTGCTAAATGCAAAGTTAGTAAGATAGCAGACCAAAAAGCTCTTGCAATAGTAAATAGTAATTGCATAATACGTTGAAATCTGATGCAGCTCTAATGCTTAAGTTCTAATGCTAGTGTCTAGCCTTTTGTTTGCAAATGTATGCATGTGTTATGTACAAAAGGTTACCTACCTTACAAACTTACTTGATTAAATAATGAAACCTAAAAGGTCTTAATCCTGAACTGATACAAAGTAAAAATGCTGTGGTCGCACTAAAAAAAAAAGGTCAGATGATTTTAAAGAAAAAAACTACTGCCGTACATAAATTGTCTTTCATCCCAGAACCCTGCCCCTCTCTATGTGTTGGCAGTGAAAGACAGCTGGACAGGCTGGGACACTTCCTGCCCCCTTTATTTAAACAGCAAAAAATCCTATTATGGAGAAAACACATAAAAGCTTAAATGCTTACAAGTCAGAGCCACTTCCCTTCTATAACCACCATTAGTTACTGTCAACAATCTGATCTTATATGTTATGCTTTCTACATGCAAAGACAGAAGCATGTCACATAGTTTGGTTGTAGCACATTGGCACACATGGAGTCAGCCAAATGCACTTGGTCCTTAATTTTTTGCTGCAGAGATTTAATACCAACAGCTTCCTAATAAGACTAATTGAATAGATTTACCCTATACTAGTCCAGTCACAAAGACAGGTGTGTTATGACCCTGTGTGATGGAGAGGTTTATAGGTGAGCTCCTCCCAACCTGTAACCTATGGAGACAGTGACATAACACTGACAGGGAGGAAGGTCAAGAAAAGTCAGCGTATGTGGCTCAGGGGTCATCAAGGTCCACAGTCTGTGACCTCTGACCCATCTCTCACTGGACAGTATGGAGCCAGAAAGATCAATAGTGTCACTGCTCTTACTGAAGGACATGGTATTACTAGGAAAGGTGTCTGGCTTGTTCATGTGGACACTAACTCTGGTGTTTGGCTACATTTGAAACCTGCTCCAGATTGATAAGCCATGTTTACCAAATACACTGTGAGACAGACGGAGCCTGGCTCCAAGGACATGACCCAAGCTTATGTTTAATATACACTAGCATTTGGACAGACAAAATGAGGGGAGAGAAAGTCACAGTGCTCCACAACCTTTTAAAAAAGCACTGTCTTATAATAAGGCTGAAAATAAGTAGAGCACTTATAAATGACTGGTCAGATGCTAAAATGGGATAATCTTTATTCTAACCTTTGAAAAAACGAGTTTGTCTTTCCACTCTCCTGTCAAACAATAAGCTACACAGTTGTATTAAGTAAGATTGTTAGTTGATCCTATGGTTGTATAATAAAGACCTGGATAGGGTACTGCCCCCTCTCCTTGACGTCAATTCCAACATTAGCCAAAAATCCAATGAGGATTTTCCCCATTGACCACAAGGTAAACACAAACACTGGTATTTGTCTGAAAGCCTTATCACAGAGCATTGGCTAAAAAATAACTTTTATTGTTTGGTGGCGTCACCGCTCTATCCTGTCTTGGAGCCTATTTGTCAGAACTGGTCACGCGGAACATGACAGGTAAAACTGAAAACCGCCTGCATGAGGGCTGTAGTGCACTTGCTCTATGGCCCAATCTTTTACTGTTGTTATTTGGCATTGACTCCAAACCAGACGTGTCTAACTGAACAGAACAACAAAAGAACTAGAAATCTCCACAAGTAACACCTGGGCTTGCTTTTACAGCTCTGGCAAAAATTAAGAGACCACTGTTGGAGAGCATGCCAAGGCGCATGAAAGTTGTGATTCAAAATCAGGGTTATTCCACTAAATATTGATTTCTGAACTCTTCTTAAGTAAAAAACATTAGTATTGTGTTGTTTAAAAATAAATATGAACTTATTTTCTTTCCATTATTCCTGACAAGTCTGACAACACTGCATCCTTTTTGTTATTTTGACGAGTTGTTGCATTCGGCAAATAAATGCACTAAATTACAATATTTTTATTGTTTATGGGAAAAATGTTGACAGTAGTTTATAGAATAAAACAAAATGTTCTTTTACCCAAACACATACTTATAAAAAGTAAAACCAGAGAAACTGATCATTTTGTCAGTGGTTTCTTAATTTTTTCCAGAGCTGTATATTCCACTTACTGAAGGTTTTGCAGATGTCAGACACAGCCTTGAAGACACGGTCAGAGAAGTTGACTTTGACCTTCATGTGCTTCATGTTGGGGAGCTGCAGGCGCAGGAGCTTGTGCTGTGGTGTGAAGAGCAGCCTGGCGTCGGCCTGGATGCCGTACTTGTCCAGTGTCCAGTGCGTTTTCAACAGCCACGTCTTCTTCTTCTCCCACCACAGAGCGTGATCCGACCAGTCCTTCTTCACATCTGCAAAGAATAAAAATAGCTTGAAGAATATTGATATACTGTGTGTCCACCTGCAGTTCATCAGAGTTTTGACAGGACATTCATCAGGTAGAAAAGCCAGCACATCGCTAAAGAATAAAAATGCACATCTCCTGGTAGTAGAAAGTGTTTTTTTTTACTGCTCACTCATCCTGAAACTATCGGCGGCTGGATAATTTCATGTCCTCATCTTCATTTAATGCTATATAAACAAGGATGACTTCACTATGCTCTAGCTGCAATCATTTTAACAGATTCTTTGATGTTGTTGCAATGTAAATCATCAAGTCTTTAATCTCCATGGGATTGCTGCACATTAAATTGCTTTGTCTTGATGTTACTGTCTAATGCATTGAGAAGTGATGACCTATAATATAAAACTGTAAACAGTTAGCATTAATGTGTTAATGACCGCAATACTTATACAAACGTGGGGCGGTAACTGATCTTTTAATGCAAATCACAAAACGGTTGCACAAAAAAGTTTACTTGCAGGAAAGATAACTAAAAAAGAAAGCTAATGTTAAACCTGGCTGAACTGTAGCATTAAAGTCTAATAAACCAGTATACTTTACTATGTGATCATTGAGTCATTTGTGAATAACAACGTCAACACTCCAACTTTGAGTTGAAAACATAGAAGAGTAGATTTCCTTTAAAATATTTTATGTGTAATGCTCAAAAAAAAAAAAAAAAACATTGCCAGTGGCAGACTTTCACAACCATTACATATTTTCACCAGCGTAAAAATGTATACTGGGCTTTGTGTTTCGTTCTCACTTGTTTACCAAGTGCCAGCTCTGGAGGATGCTCAGAGTGTGTAGTTCCACCTAGTACTTTGGCAAAACCCTATTTATGTTAGGACTACACAATATATGGCGAATTTAACATTATTGCAATATTATTGATCACAAGCTTAAAATGTTGCTAAATGTGTTTGGAATGCATTTATGATGCACACACAACTTTCTTTAGAAACGCCCAAGACAAGCGTTCCCAATCCTGTTGTATGGATCCAATGATATTATGTAATGATTAAAGCCTATAACATACAAACCAAGTTCTGTGCTCTGCTCACTGTACTGACATGTGCTTGCTAAATGTGTCCCTTCAGGACAGAGGTCAAATGGGGGGTGAAAGGGGACCAGGGCAGGTTTAAACGGGAGTGGTGCAGTCAAAGTGAGAGGGAGGAGATGAGTGCGTGAAAGACACGGTTGCTTGTATGACACCAAGGGGGTATCGTGTTCATATGGCCTCTTTGTTCCAGAGCCCTTCCAAAGCAGACCGAAGCCACTCAAAACCTAACATAGCTCCTAGGCCTTGGCTCCAGAGGGACAAGGACAATGGGCACAGAACAAAAAAAAATCTCATGGTGTATGTGTCCCACGTCAGGGAAAGGTGCAATCCTTTGGGATTCGTGTAAACTGAATGCAGCTGTCAGCATATCACCTTGCCCTGGTTTCAATAGAAGCACAGTAGTTCAGGGCTGAATGTGTGTTTGAATAGCCTGGCCAGGCAGACTGTGTTCTCATATTATTACATACAGAAAAATCTGTCTGGAATAGCAGGATTTGAACAGGATTTCAAGGCGTGACCATGGGCAGAACTAACGTTTGCTGAGTAAAACAATCGAAAAAAAACACGGATGTGACGTAAGGTAAGCAACCATCCAATTCCAGGTGTCAACAAACCACAGTGTATACCAGCATGGCTATCGGGACAGAAGTTGCTACGGTTTTAAAGACATGTCCAGGTCAAGAACAGAAGCAAGCACAGGATCAAACAATCTGTCATCTTGACTGTTCTTGTGCTCAATATGCCAAAACAAAAGCAAAGGATTTTGTTATGCATTGGCCACTTGTGTAGACAAAGATGGCATAATAGCTCCAAGAAAATGCAATCTTATGAAGGAGGCCAAAGAGGTGTTTTCAATTTGTTGCAGCACCTGCTTTGCTGTCCTGTACACCACTAAGATGGCATTCTCAGTGAAAACAGGGACACAACAGCCACATCCCAGACAGCTATTGACTGCTGGCTCCATACAGGAATAGATTCAAATAGCAAGTTAAAAGGAAGTACGTAATAAAAGCACATAAAAGCACAAAAACCTTTAAAAGCAAAACAAGACCTCTTTTGTCCAGGCCACGAGTGTGCTTCTCCTAAATTTATCCACACACTGCAGTAGACAACCAGACACCCATCATCCTTCAGAATGTTCTCTCAGTAAGTAATGTCACTGGTGCGGTATTAGTCTGAGGTTCAGAGCAGAGCAGAGTCTAATTTCCTCCACCCACGCAGCCCATCATCACATCTGCAGCTCTGCTCGTACTCCATCATGTCTCTGCTCTGTCAGTTAATGAGTCAGAGGCCAGAAACACACGCAGAAGAGGTAACGGCAACTGGTGAATGTGGCGTTATAAAAAATACGGCTGACGTCATTCCACAGTCTAGAAACCCACAAGACATTTATATTCTACTCCATATCCCAGGCAGCTATAGCTTGTCGGCAAAATGCATGTACAGACATTATAACTAATGAAGCAGGCTTGAGGAGGGATGATGTCATCATCATACAAACTCTACAATCCTGAACGAACCTGGTAGCACTCCCGAGGGTTATCCTCTGGTGACCTCATCCATCTGTCAATCAAACGCTACCATGGTACCCGAAACCTGAAGTAACGTTTTTGTGTGCCGACCTTCACCTCACACAGGGCCTCCATATTTGTGAATGGGATTAGCCTCTGAGCGGGAAACAACACTGCTGTGATGGAAGGAAAAGCAGAATGAGTTGAGGAAAGGCTTACACCGGTGATTAGCAGGAAGACAAGAGTGGCCACCAAAATAAATGCAAATGCCATTGTGAGGGGAGGACTTGTTTGTCAAGCTGTTGGCTCTCAGTGTGTTTAGGGGGTAAACACTCGAGTGAAAACATTCCAAGTTTTTTTTCCCCGAGGGGCTGTGTGACTCCAGCAGCATGGGGTCTAAGCTGTCAACGGACCGCTCTGATGCTTCAGCTGTGCCTAATGTGGCTTTGTTGCTACCATTAAGAGAAACAGCTCCTTAGCACTGCCCATTAGAGGCTGAACTAATCACAAGGAGTGAGGAGGGGAAAATTGAAAATAGGACCAAATGTATTTTCATACCAGTGCTCACAGTTTTTCCTCTTATAACCTGTAATTTTTTCCCACCGCATAGCAATAGGGACAGTTTGGATTAGCGTTTGGCACTGGGGTGTTTACCACAGACCAAGTCCTATAGAGAGGTCCTGTATCCTTGCCTCAGTCTGTGAGCGTAAATGCCTTATTATTGATATGGACAGAATATTCCTGCCCCATATCATTAGTAAATTTTCCATAGCAATGTGATGTCATTCAAAGCCAAAAAACGTAAAGTGTAGAGCCACAAAAATGGCACATTAATGCCCATGATTTCTGTCAGATTGTTTCCGGTCTGTGTCTCGGATGAAACAGTGGACTGAATTTGGTCAAAGTAGCTCTAGAAATCAGGATTATCAAGACTTTTTTTAAAATTTGGATTATGGTGGCGGTATGTAGTATGTTGCATTGTGTATTGATACTTAAAAATACAAGCTTAAAACTATTAGGAACACCTTTTGTTATGTCGACCCTTTTGTTTCATCATGTGTCAAATAGAAGAAAAGATGGGGCCAATCTATGGCAGATGCACAGTTGGGGTCATTCCAAAGAAGAAACAAAAAAGAAGAGAAATCATATTAAGGATGTGACATAGTGTCTATATACAGACTGCTCTGTGAGAGGCCTAGATTGTGCTCTGCTCTTGCATGTCCCACCCACTGCCAAAATTTGACTGGACGCTGCCTTTAGCCTTGATTACACATTGACTTTGTGTGTTGCGACTGGACGTACGCGCCTCACCCAGACGTTCTCTGGGTTCTTTCAGCAACAAGGTGGAAACTCAATCCACTAAAAAGGGAAGAGGGAGGGCGAATGGCTAAAAATACAGCTGGCCAAGGCTGACGTAATGCGGCAGCACAGAGACCGGGGCCTAAGTAATTGGGTGCATTAAATGTAGAGCCACAGACCCTCGGTAAGAGCGATGTGTGTAAAAGGGGCATGTGTGGGGGGGCATGTTTTATGACCTCTGCAGGACATGAAAGATGATACACAGATTGTGTGCGTGTGCTGGTTTGGAGATTTGTAGCACCGACGTGTTCTTACCCATCCATTAACGACATTAGCTCTGCTTGTTTATGTGCAAAATTTATCCACTAAGTCTAGCAAAAAAACTGTTTTACATTCGCCGCCCTCAGACCACAGCTGACAACCAGAACCACATCTTTTCTTTTGCAACAGAACATTCAAATGAAACCACAAAACTACTGTTGATGTAATACAGGCCATGATTATTATTTTCCTTTATGAAATAAGGGATACAATACAGTCCCAGAAGGTAACAAAGCATTCAACGATTGGGCATAAAAGGTCAAGTTGTGTGTGTTTCTGCTTTATATTGAGGTAAAATTTTAATATCAGGGTTAAAAACAAGGGTGACAATAATAGTTGATGATTTATGGTCATATTGGCAACCCCTACCATCAATACAAAAGTGTAAAATTAACTGGAGTCATATGGTGATATCACACCTCATGCATTTAAACAGGCTGGAGGCAATATGGATCTTATTCCCATCTCCATTTTACTTTTATAATAAATATTGATTGTTACGGTAAAGAAAATGAACAGGCCTTTTCATTTAGGATCATTTGGAAACCTTACTCTTCTTCACGGTGTGACTATCAGTGGTGTAAACCAAAGACTGCTCTGCTTATGGGGGCTGTGGCTGAGGGAGAGGGGTGGGATGAAGAGGAGAGTAGGATGGCGAGCTGCGATAAATGTACAAAATGTTATTTTTTTCAGCAATTTCTAAGTAAAAATACTGACTATAGTGGTGGACAAGTCTAATATGGTGGTTTATAGGTAAGGAGTAAAATAGAAGTTGCCATTTGGTTATGGAAATGGAATTTAAGTGCTTATAATGCAGAGAAAATCAGTGAACATTTTGTCTACCACAGATGTGACACTGTTGCAAAAAAAAAAAAAAGCTTGTCCTTGCACTTCTCTGTGAGTCATTATTATGCTCAATGCCAAGTCCAGTCTCATCTGCAGCCTCACTGATGAAAACGATTTCAAAAGCACAGCGCTCGAGTGCTATTACGTTTGCTAAAGTGATCACCTCGTTATGACTGTGACACACAAGGCTTTTTTACTCTTGGGCCCGTCAGCTGATAAAAGCTCTGTGGTCCTTTAAATGCGGGTCATGGGGGGGGTTGTGGTGCAAGGCAACAACTGTTTTTATACACAACAGAGACACAGATGAGCTGGTTTATCACTCTTGTTGAACACATGCTTGTGTTTAAAATATACACTCCAGGTTTAACAAAGGCATAGCTCAGTGTTGAAGATCAACGAAACAGAAGGCAACTCTAGCCTCTTTGAATCATATTTAAATGAACTAGACCGTAAAGAAAAGATTAAAATAAAATACTCAAGGTTGATAACAGTAAAGTGATGACATATTTTGTTCAGTAGATAAGACAAGAAGCAGACACGTTTCGAAGTTAGTGATAAATTAATCCTCAAACACGCAATGCACACAACAAAGTTCCACTTAGACTAGTAGACGTTTCATCTGCTGCTTGACACTAATCATGTCTAGGGAGAAAATAAAGCAAATAAATGTCATCTTAAGTGCGTACATTTGATTCACTGGCTCTGTATCAGATGATATAATGTTGGTGGTGTAGATCTACAATTTGAATTAGATTGCCAATGGTGGTAGAAAAGAAAATACCTACTCCAAAACATAGTCCAATGGCTTTCCTCAAATACCTATAGGTTCCTGGCACTGAGCTGGGTCCCTCAGGTACCCTGCAGTAAACATCATTAAAACTCCACTGATCTGAACTTTCTAGACGTCTTTAAATTCAAGCTCCTGCCAATAGTCACTACAGGCCACTTACAACACATTAAATATGCAGGACATGGAGTATCTGGACACAGACTAATGCCAGGCTGCAGTTTTTTCACCTGAAAGAGAGGAAGAAGGTCCGATAGCACAGTTTGAGGAAGATATTTGCTCATTTCAACAAAGATGAAATTTACACAAGCTTATCTAATGGGTTAATAGTTGTGACCATTCAGGTAGACATCAGTGGTCGTTTGGTCCTTTTTGAAACTGTTTATTTTATATACTAGTTTGACCCAAAAAAAACAACTATTCATTCTGCAAAGCTTTGGTCCAGCTATCATGAGCTTGTGTTCTACATCTAAAAAGGACTTAAGCAACTTTGAAACTAATTTCCCAAATTATCCTGAGCTCTTGAAGTGGTTATAAGTACTGGGAACCTGATGCAACCAGACCCAGTCTGTCAGAACCGAATGGCTTTTTAATTATTAACACCTTTTTGTATCCAGCACAAGTAAATTAACAAAAAGGTTGTTTTGCGTATTTGTCACAAACATTCATTTCTTATTTACCTTTCTAATGATTTAAGCAGTTCAGCTTTCGATTAAGTGCGTTGAGTAGCCTTTTACAGAACTCTGGTACATCATTGCAAGTCATGGCTGTCCTATTCATTTACATGGAACTTGGACAGCTTCACTTAGTTGATGGGTGAAAATAAAACAAGAAACAACTGCTAGTGCTGTATAGCACAAGCCAGAAATCTCCAAGGATATGAGGACAGGTAGGAGGGGCTTCAGAGCAGACTTCTTTTTTGAGAAGCTTTTTTTTTTCCTTTGACGTGTGCTAGGCTAGGCTACAGAGGATGTTCTGTGCACTGTTCATTGCAGTTATGTGCAGAGGATGAGGCATCAGGACTGGTGAGGATAGCAGACATAAAAAAAATGTTCCTGGTGCCATGCAAAAAACACAATTTCATTCTTTAGAATAAAAATGAGCAATAAATAATCTCGATAAGTCACAGACGCATTGCCCTAACTGAGAAACTTGACTAGAACTCAAACATAAAAAACTAAGTGGCATTGGTACTGTCTTAATGAAACTCTATTATTTTCCATGGCTGAGTACATTTCCATTTTATTAGTGAGTGCAGCTGTGATGCATCCGAGCAGCAATGAGCCATTAGAGGAAGTCTCCTTTGAGACACACACTTTGTAATCATTTGTGTCATAATGCAAACAGAGAAACAGTGGTGCGCCCCTCGGCCCGGGCCCACACAGCTTTACACAATTAGGTTTTCAGGGACACAGTGAAATAATGACATTACTGACAATCTCTGGAACTCAGATCAATGCAGCAGATCATGGACAATATTCATGTGCGCCTTCTCTCCATCCATCTCTGAATCTTTCCAGATGCCCCCCTCAGGCCTAGGATGTGGTTCTCTGAGGACAACAGGAAGCTTCTCCTTTATACTGACCTCAGAAAACTGGAGATAATCACAAAGCTGCGTTATTCTAATATACTAATATTCTACTTATTCTATTCTCAAAATAATATCAGTATAATGTGACTAACCAGGTTTTTTGCATATTTTTATTGCTAAGTGGCAAACAAGTAACCAGTAGGTGCAATAGATTCTCTGAAAACAAACAAGACCCAGCATTCAAAATATGTAGGTGTAAAAAAAAAAAAATAGCAGTGAGGCATTCACTCACTGAGGTCATCAATTTTGTGAAAGAACAGGTGTGAATCAGGTGGCCACTATTTAAGGATGAAGCCACCAGCACTTGTTGAACATGCATTTGAAAACCTGAGTAAAATGGGTCATTCAATACATTGTTCAGAAGAACAATGTACTTTGATTAAAAAGTTGGTTGGAGAGGGGAAAACCTATAAAGAGGTGTAAAAAAAATTATAGGCCGTTCAGCTAAAATGATCTCCAATGCCTTAAAATAGAGAGCTAAACCAGAGAAGAAGTGGAAGAAAACGGAAGTCCAGGATGATCAAAGACAGCCTGGAGTTACCTGTAGGTACTGTGACAGTTAAAAGGCGTCTAATGGCCTAAAGAGAAATGGAGGAACATTTTGTGGACTGATGAGATTAAAATTGTTATTTTTGGGTCTAAGGGCCACCAACAGTTTGTGAGACGACCATTGATTGTTTATATAGTGGATATGATCCGCCCATTGGTCCCCTATTTACTGATATTGTCATTACGATTCGGCAATAAAATGATCGTTACATCCGGGATTTTCGGCTTTTACACCATAGTAAAACTTTTTTAGATAGCGTAAACCGACGTAATAATCCAAAATTTACCCCGACCAAAATAAAACCAGGAGGTAAAAAAAGGGAGCGAAAAGTAAAAAAAACTGCAAAAGGAGAAAAGACGGTGTCATATGAATGAACCCAGGGTTAAACCTTAACAAAACCTGCAGATCAGTTTTCTTCACTCATTCACAGGTGTGTGCTCAACAACAGTGCCGTGCTCCAACATTTCCCAATACTGGCTTCCACTACAGTAAGAAAAGAGGGACAAAAAAAAAAAGAAAAAAAAATTGTGTGCGCATGTTTAAGATTCCAAACATATTTCAATCTTTCAAACAGCCACTATATTCGTATTTTGCAATGTTTCTTAATTTTTGCTTTAGATTCACATGAGGGTATGGATACAAACACTGGCCTATTTTTCCGGTTTAATTTGGAAGAGCAGGCTTAATGGAGAGTAATTATACATGTTGAAATGCATGTCAGAGCGCAATCAGTGGGGCATCTTGCTGCTGAAACAGGAAAGCGTTGGCCTGGGCAGGACTCTACTCAGGCTAACTACTTCCTGTTGGGACAGATTAGATTTAAGGATAAAGCCCACCAGAGCGCTGAATGTCAGAATGAGTGCAGGGGTCTCAGCTCCACTTTGCAGAAAGTAAAAACAAAGTTGAGAAAATTCAACATTGAGTAACGCCAAGAAAATCCTGCTATTTGAATAGGGGTTTTTCATTTAGCGTCATCGAGGATGATCTAATGAAACTCTTAGTTACAGATACAGAGTACAGATGCAAAAATATTGTGAGCAGAGATTCATACTGAATAAAAACGCATTAGTTTGGTCATATAATCCTAATTCTGTCCTGAACACAGAGTAAGGGGAAGGCAGGAAGGGGACAAAGTCAGGACAGAGAAGGCACATATAAAGTCCAGAGGAAGTGGTGCATCCTGTCTTAAAGTAAGAGTCCGTTTCCTAATGAAGCATGCATTCCATTGTGGGACAGGCCATGTCCCGGTGGACACTCACTTCCACAGGCCAGTACTCAACAGTCCTGGTACAGTATTAGACAAGACTAAACATACTGAAGGACTTTTGCTCATTTATTTACCCATAAGCTAGGTTTGATTGTGCACTGGCAACATAACCTTTTGTATCAGGAACATCCCATCCCACTGGTATAATTTCTCGGATTCCTAGTACAGTGGCTCTAAAAGTGGGGGTGGGGACCCCCCGGGATGTCGCAAGATGATTTTTAAAAGTCATTAAAATTATTTAAAAAATGAATAAATATAATAAAGCCCTGCGACTAACTGGCCACTATCCAGGGTGTACCCCGCTTTCAGGCCCAAAGCTGCTGGGATAGGCTCCAGTCACCCGCGACCCCTAACGGGACAAAGCGGTAGAAAATGAATGAATGAATTAATAAATATAATAACTAGCATATCATAGTCATAACTGTAGTTTATTTCAAAAATAAACCATGTGAACAAAAATATTACACCGGTATTTGAAATGTTTGAGGTGAGACAACAGCGTCACTCACATCAATTTACAGACCCATAGTGAAAGGTTCTTTTCTGCTGTTTCAGGTGTAGGTAGTATAAACACTGACATAGTATGTTTATGTTTTTGTCCTGCTCCTACTGTGTTCACACAAAAATCATGACTAAAATCATATGGTTGGTTGTTTGTGTTCTTTGTGTTAATACATACACCTTGTGAGCGCAACATTTTTATGTTTCCTCAATCTCAAAAGACAGTAGGGGGTTGCAGAGCTCTCACACAGTTATTTTGTGGGTTGTGGTCTGAAAAGTTTTGGAATTGTTATTTTTTTTCTTTATTTAATATTAGATATTATGTAAAGAATGTGCCGATGTTAGCTACGCAGGCTAATCCTCAATTCTAGTAAACCAAGAAATTGACTAACTTTTATCGTATTTCTACATCTATGGATGTTTAGTCTATAATAAATAATAATAACAACACAACAAATAGGCAAGCCAATGTCTCCTAGCAAACAATGTGAAATCAAAACTAAGAAGCACATGGCTAATTTGCATAAATACAAATGTGTCCTTTTATATGCTTTTATGCTATAGGTGATAAGTTTTGCTGACACGGCACCTTTTAGGATGGAGGTGAGGAGTAAGAATATTCCGTAACAAAAAATGGACTCTCACAAACATTTGGACAGCCCACGTACATACAGAATATATGTGCAGGGGCGACAGTAGCTCAGTGTGTCCTTGGGCAAGACACTTAACCAGTGGTGTTCCAGCTGTCACACTGGTGAATGGAACCTGAATATAAAGTGCTTTGAGTGCCTAATACAGTAGGTGGAAAAGCGCTATATAAAAAAACATTATAAATATAATATTCTGGGTAATGTCTGAAACCTTCACAGATATTCTGGGTATGTTTCAGGTTTTTTTTTTGCTGTTTTTATGTTGCAGTAACAAGAAACATGAGAGCAATCAACTTCAAATGATTGTTCACTGATGATTTCCACAGAATTAGTTGTGAAATGTAGGTCATCACATATCGGAAACACACTTTTGGACAGTCTTTCTCAGTGGAAAAAACTACATGAAGAGCACAAAACACTGTTTGTTTAAGAGCTATTTCTGGAACACACTGTACATGGAAGAATGTTACAAACCATGATATACAATATAATTGTGGATTCCCTTTATAGGCTGTTACTTTTGCCCAAAAATTTGTATTCAGTGAACTGATTGTCATCGTGTGGGGTGAAACGTGAGTCAGGCCGAGGGAAGCCTGACAAGAGAGAGGCAGGCCGCAGCGAAGTATCCAGCAGATGACGACAGGCACCAGAGAGCAACATGCCAAACCCTGGAAGTCATTTCCTGCTCCATCGAAGACTTTTATGGAATTTTAGCAGCAGGGCTAACGTCACAGCAGGACGGAGAGACAGAAAGGGAATTCAAGCCGGGTCTCTCCTTGTTTCACACACTCTCCATACGAGTAGCTTTGCTTGAATGTGGATTTTGGCTTCTCTACCCACCTCTGATTCTTACCAGTTAAGTTTAGCATATATTCTCTTTTAGTGACAGAAATTAAAGTAAAGGAGGCAATGATGGAGCGCTGGATGGATAAAAGGATCACATAATTGGGGGTCTCAGAGGGGGTTCAATCAGCTGCCTTAAAACACGTCTCTGCTGGAGTAGTATATGCTGCTGGGATCAATAGCTAAGTGACTTCCTGGCTTGGCCCTTTTTAATCCATTATCGAAGGCCATAGAGGGTGCAGCAATGGGGCGGCCCACAGGAAGCGATGAATGATGGGGGAAGATCACACCCACCGACCCATAGCAGCGCTCACGTGTTCAAACATGCACTACTTCTGATGAGAAGATAGGGAAGTCAGACCGTACAGATAGAGGGATATGCTTTTTAATGTTCCATTTGATTGGAATTTGACATACGTAGCCACAAAAACTAAAACAGGATAAGAATAAGCACAGACAAACGTGGCCCTCATCTATGGTTGGCCTGGATGAAAGAAAGTAAAAGTCATGTCTGATGAACTGAGAACACCTGGGCTATTGAGGAAAGACGTAGCAGAATAGATGTGGGGAAGTATTTTTTCCACTTTTTGTAACAGAAACTTTACAGGAAGAGATGTTACAGTTAACTCGACTCTGGGTGAATGCACCATAGCCCCAGTTTTGAATGGACTCTAGATGACTGCACTACTTTCACACCGTTTACATTTTAGGCTTTACTGTAACAAAGACGTGATGGACAAATTTGTAATAAACAGGCAGCAAATTTACAGCCAGTGTGGTTAGGATCTTTACTAAACAGACCTTATGCTAAATGCTCACTTGTATCCTCTTAATAAACACAAATTTAACCAAATACACTGCATCTAATGTGCACAGCTGTCTGCTCCACGCAAACACAAGCCGTGCATTACTGGTGTCTGCTGTGCTTTATGAGCGAGTAGTGTTTCTGTTTTGTCTAAATCGTGTAGTGATGCACCAGAGGATACTCATCAGAGGATTATCTCAAAGAAAGTGAAGTCTTACATTGAATGTCTATAGCACTACTCATTGTAATATAGAATACTGGTATTTCACATTGAATTTTTTTTAAATAATTGTAATAATGTAATTCCACACAATAACGCCACATGCACTAACTAAACTAAAAACTGCCACCTGAGGTACTAAATTACCTAAAATGACCTGCTGCCAGAAATTTGGATAGAGACGTCACTCCAGCAGGACGTCCTTCAGTGTGGCCCAAAGCTTTGTCTGTGAGCTGTTCTATTCTCACAGCCCTGCTCATACTGCATGTGTACTTGCACATGTCATGTACAAGATCTATGTATAACCACAGCAGCACCGATATCAGCATGTCCCACTGCTGGTATGTAACGCAACTGGAGGTCGGGACTGTAAACCAGTCCCGAAAAGACCATAAAAACCACAAGCACTGAGGCAGTACATTTGACATTTTCTCCTATTTCCATGTATTTTTGGTATGGAAAAACTAGTCCTGCAATTGAACGTCTTGAAAAAGCTCTAATACAGAACTTTACTTTAGTAGTATAAAATTCATCATGCGGTGAGCCAAAAAGTTGCAGTTGTAGTTAATTGCAAAATAACTTTGCATGCAAGCTCCTAAAATCAATTTATACAGCTTTAAAATCGTATAGTGTAACTTGTGACTTATTAGAAACATCTCTGGTAATGTTGCTGTGTCCTGCAGTGTTGTTAGCCATGCGGAACACATCTGTTGTTAATGATTGCAATGGGAAGAAACCTGTTGATGAAGAAATGTGAATTAAATACAGAGATCTCATCCTTTTTTTTTTTGTGTTATGTGCATACGTCCCACCAACAGGACAGCAAAACGGCAAGCATTTCAGTGTGTGATGTAAGAAATACCTGCTACAAGCATTTTGATAATAAGACAGAAGCAAACTATGCCAAAAGCACAGTTGTGTTGTAGATGTTTTTGTTCTAATACCCACTACGCACATTTCCAACAATAGAGCGGATGCCACAACAAAACCAAAAACTTCCTCAGTCAGATGTAAAAGTTTTCTTTTTCTTTGAGCTAAACACCATCCTTTTGAAAACCAGAGGCCAAACCACAGCAGAATCTTCACATTTTGAACAAATACAGACATACAGTACATGTAGTCACTAGTCTACATTATTCAAAATCTAAAGTGATGAGTAAATATGTGGCCTTCAAACGTAGTCTTGAGTTCCACAAAACTAACCGGCCTGATGCATGAGACCATTCTGCAGAAGTTGTGCCTTTCATAATTATGAGCGATTCCCATTCCATCTTTGGACTGTCTGTTGATTGTCAAAGCAGACATTGTATTGCAGACTGCAGCAGTGACCCCAGATTGGATGGAAGTTATGGGTGGATGAAGAATGCTCTGGTTACTATTGATTAATATGGAATTATTAGACTACCACTGTTCATTCAAACGTTTATTAAATTTTATTCAATTATTAGATGCTTTTATCCAAAGCGACTTACATTGAGCTTCTAATTATCAGTGTTACACCCACTGGAGGCAAGGAGGGTTAAGTGTCTTGCCCAAGCACACAACGACAGTATCGAAGGACAACCGGCCGCTCTACCACTGAGGCACTGCGCCCCACATAATATTCAACAAGACCTTTATGAAGATGCAGGACAAGAACCCACACTGGAGCTGGAGTGAATGGACCAACGAACTACGTGGCACCAACACTGCACACACTTGACGCTGTTCCGAAGCAGACGACCACAGAGAACAAAGACCTCAATTATGTCTCAAACAGGAGAGCTAAAAACCAGAGCATGGGCAGCGGCGTGGCTGGGGGAGAAAACCTTGGAGCGCTGGAGGAATGTTGAGCATTCGGCAACCATCAACACGCAACACAGTGGCGCTCCAGAATCGCACTGCCACCAACACTGACCTTTGTGCAGCCTCCGTCGAAACAAACCGCTGTTCAAGTGTCCGAACAGAGGACTCTTATGTGCGACTGCAGTCAAATACGTCAAGTGTAAAAGTGCACTCAGAGAGCAGAAAAGAGGGCCATGCTTCCTTTATACTCAAATACTATTCTCATTATACATAGATCAGAAAAATCTACTTTAAACTCTTTTTCACTTTTCAACGTAGACAGACTCATTAATTTAGAATGAAAACTATCCCAAAACAAACACCATTTGAATTAACATTTTTATTCAAATTAACTTTTACTATGCCAAACATGTTTTCTTGATTTTGTGCAGTCCATAGTCTCATAGCCCATACTTTAACACAACTCGACTTTCCCCATTTAAGCTAGCTTGTGATGTCATAGTGTGAACATCCTGTGACAAAACAACAATTGACAATTAAAATGTATCAGTGTACACCAACAAATTGTCACACATCTTCACATTGCTTTCAGAGATATATTTAGTGCTGGGGCAAAAACAAGGAGTCTAGGCAGAGCACTGCAGGTCAGAGGTCAGAGGAAATGCTTTTCATTAGCATCAGGCAAACCAGACCACTTGAGGATGAATGCATTTGCAGAGTCATGCCAAACTGCAGTTCAAATAAGGCTCTTAACACCACACAACAACAACACAACAACCACTCAGGAGAGCTTCAGAAGTCATCCAGGTCACCATTGTTCTAGTAAACCTCAGCATATTCTCAAACCATACCTAGTTTCTCCACCAGTTTGAGCATAACTCCTCCGATGTGGATCTCCCCAGTGACCCTCAGTGACACATCTCTGTGCAGGTCGGTCACGTGCATCTTTAGCTCCCACGTCCCATCGGCGTAACAGCCGTCGTGCATCCGGATCCCGTCCAGCGCCATCCTGTCAAACACAACACAGTGAGGTGAGGACAGGTCTGGTTACATTTATCCTATGTCACACTGCTTTGTTTTGGAGCATGCATAATTAAAAATATTATGGAATAATTTTTAGGTCATCCATAGTCAGGACAGTTTTATAGCAATGGAGAAGGACTCCTGGGCATTATTAAAGCACATGGGGGATGGTCCATGTTGTTTGATAAGCATCCATTATACTACCCAAGCATCTCTCCACAACATCATCATTTACTGATTGTTGAGCCTGTCCGTTTTTCTAAACCGTCTACTATTAGTTTTTCCAGCTTAATTAAAAATACAAGCAAGATAAAAATGTGGAGTTGTGTTCTTCATTCAATGCATTATTATGATCCACATTATTAATAATAGTTACAAATAATAATATAAGAAAGAAAATAGATGTGTCTCAGAGAGCAAACCATACTAGTGTCAAACTCAAATTAACAAAAAGGGCCACGTCATTGGGAATGAGTCATAATTAAGGGTAATAGGTAGTAAATAATCAGCTTGTACCAAATTAAATATGTTGAAAGCATTACTATGTAACTTTACATCACAAAAAATACAGTCATAATAAATAACCCATTTTCATATACATAGTTCACCCAACTCCCCAGACATTACACTAAGTCAACTTTGAGTGGCATATGATACAATCTCATGAGAACATGTATCTCTCCAGAACCACAAGTCACATCAACTCAACTTTTGAAATCAAATACGTTTCTCCATAGGCTATTTACTGACACCTAACATTGCCATATCTGTTCGTAGTAGTATAGTTGCACACAGAGTCCTTTGGTAGCTGAATATCCTAAAACGTTAGAAAGTATTGCTTTAACCTTGGACATTAAAATACAGCTGCTTTGAGTTAGACACGCTTATGCCTCTACCTGGACAACCTACACTTTAATCCTACCAGAACATGTACACTATCAATTATAAATAAGCAATCCATACTTTAAAATGGCTAATCACAGAAATATATGGCGTTTTTGCACGCCATGTTGAGCACTGGCTGTAAAAAAAAAAAAAACTTATTTTCTCTGCTATCTGTCATGCTTTGATGTGAAGTGGTCCAGCTGGGGGAATATCCTGGCGATCAAAACTGCCTCGAATCAATAAATCAGAACCAAACAATGGTGGCTAGGTCCAACACTGACCTCTGGCAGCTCCCCCTGTCCCGTATGGAGCGGTTCACCTGTTTAAAATAACGGGAAAGGCACTCTTACAAATAGCACTGGGCTACATTATGGGAGAAGAACAACCCATTGAACTCCCCGCTGTATGAACTATACTGCACTTTCACTCGTCAAACAAAGCACAGTCTCCGTTTAAGGGCAAACAAAACTGCTAAGATTTGCTTGAAAAGTTGTTTGAAGGAGGCATGTACTGATTTTTAGCAGGGGGCAGTACAACAAGTTACTAGCAAACTACCCCGTTGTCATCATATTTCATACCGAACAAGAAGACTTTAAAGCGACTCACCTTCACAAAGACCTAAAACAGTAAAACAGTCGACTACACCGAACGGAACAGGTCACCCTCGCTTAAATCATGTATGAGGGTCGGTAAAATAAAGTGGATAAAAACAGAAGAAAACCTCCCGAAGAAGCCGCTGGAGTGAAGTATCCCAAACAGTTTTCCCTGTGAGCCTCGGCTAATGGAGTCCGGTCGCTCTACGTCCTCCCTCCGTCTTTTCCAGCGCGTGACGTCACAGCCCCAAGCCCACTTTTCCTTTCAGACCTTCACTGGGACCGGCCAGGATTCAGACCGGGATTAGGACTGGGATTTCTACTTGAGCTACCCTGAATCCTGCTGGTCGTCACTCACACGTATCTACAGGAGCTGTGGGTTTTAACACTGTTTTTAATTTGTTTACAAAATGCAACAAAGAGGCCATGGACAATGGGGTCTATTGCTAAGCTATTCAAGTTAGCATACATAAGTATTTAGTGCATTGTTTTTTATTTTCTTTAATTCCTTTTTCCTAAGGTTTGTTAGCCTACTGCAGCAATGGAGGGACACTCTATGAACAAATAGTGAAAATAGGTTAGATATAAGTTCACTTTAGAAATAAAATCAATTTATCTATAACATTTACATAGAAGCCTTGTTGAAAGATTGTGTGTTCAAAGAAGAAACATAAATGTTCTTCTCCTCCGGTAGGGCTCAGTTTGTCCACTCAGGGAAGTTGGGAAATACTTTTATTTGTTCTATGGAGCTTTAAAATATTTTTTTTCCATGAAAGACTAAGCCTATTCTCAAGTATTATAATCTAGTGCTGTTTCCTTTTGCTGAACTATATGCTGCAAATATTTACACAGTGCACCTTTAATTTCACTAGAAAACCCTTATTCATTTATATTAGGTTATACATTAGTTTGACTGGTCCCCAGTTGAAACATAAACATTACAATAACAGATCTGTGGCTAGATGATCAAACTAAGTAGGCTACATATGTATTATTAGCGTGTGTGTGTGTGTTATCCTGTAGCCTATGAACAAAAATATCAAATCTATCCTTTTTAGGCAATGGTGCAGAGCCTTGAAAAAAAACCCGCACTCTTCAGATCATACTCACTTTTTGCAGCTCTGGTGATTTTACCATTTGGTGATGTGTCTGATTGACCACAAATTGTTTAAACTAGAATTTAAAGCACTACATGTTTACTGTGGGCATAGGATATGTGTGCTTTCTTTTTTGGTAAAAAAAAATGCATGTTTGTCTTTACCATATTTTATCATAAATGTCCGAAATGATGTAGAATAACCATAATCCATAGAAGTCGTAATGGACCAATTTGAGTCAGCACAAATTGACATCTACTAAAATCATAGGTACATTGGCTGCAGATTGTTGCTCATATGTTCACTGCTACATAAATATCTCTTGAGAATTTTATCACACATGGTGCAGCACAGACAAAAAGAAGCTACTGTCTCCTTTCCTTCCAAAAGCAGCACCATACTTAACACAACCACTCCAAATGGCTGTCAGAGGAGACCCATGAATCATCACCGTTTCTGGCTCAGGATCCTGATAAAGTTGCTCAGGTTCAAGCCTCTTGCGAAAGAATCTGGGCCGTCAGCCTCTGGGTCTGCATCAAAACGATTTATAAGGTCTTTGTAGCTCCTTCACTGACCCCCTCGTCAGTGTCTGGCAGCCGACCTATTGCCTTTTATAGGCTGTGTTTTAATTGTAGAGTAAACATTTGAGTCAGGGCGATCCAGAACAGGAGATACTGAGCTGCCTGGCTGCTGCAGTGGAATAGGAGGGACAAGAAGGATAGTCACGTTCACTATATTTGGATCATTGCTTGTGTGACATTATACATAGCAATATAAAGGCTCAAGGCTGGATTTTAGTTCATTTTGGGGAAAAAAAGTAAAAATTTATACATTTGCAAGAGGCTTAACAACTGTCAAATACGTAGTTTATTAGCCATAAAGAGGAAATCTCTGGACAACAGATGCTGAATAGGAGCATTGTTCTGTTATTGTCGATAGATACTGACCTCTAGTGGGTGAATGCAGAACAGCAGAAACTTACGTGATGCATTATTTATGGTCGTTACCTCTGTCCTAACTGGTCCCATCTGTGAATCCTGCCTGCGCACATGTTGCTTATGTGCACGAAGGGTCAAGTACCTTATTCTAGCTACGTCTGCTACAGCTTCCAACAGATGTGGCTGTTCAAAACTCTAGGTTTTGAGTAGGTTTGATAAGAACCTTGCAGGTTGTGAATCTGTCAAGTAGTACTAGTTGCACCCACCTCCGAATTTAAACAATAGATTTGAGTAGTCTTTGTTTCCAAAAGAGATGCTTTATTAAAAGGAAATAAATACAGTGCTTTGGATTAGATTCCATTACAGGCATGAGTTATTGCACAGCTCTAGGAAAAAAACACTTCTCCAGAGTAACAGTGGTACAAAGTCAACTTCCATTCAATACCATACAATGAATATGAATGGTTTAGAGTCTGATTACACATGGCTGCAGGCCCCTTATTACCCCAAACATTTGCTGTGACAGCACTTGATGCAGTTTGAGACATGGCTAGTAAATCTACAAACTAGGACTGTAGACATTTCCCTGATGCGTGTGGTGCCAAGATACATAACATGTCATTCAAAATGCTGTGCATTAAATGCTAATGTTGAAAAAAAATAATTCCAGTTCAGGTGCAAGAATTTTAGAAAGCATGACATTTTAAGGCCTGTGCTTTAATCAACAGTTGCCTAAAAAGGTAATTGTGCAAAGACATTTTCATACAACACTCCACAAAAAATCCTGAAGACTAAAGGAATTATGTTTGCATGATTGTGGTGATCTACAGCACAAATCTGTTCCACACTTTTAACTATAAGCGAAGCAAAGGCAAAAGTGGGGCTCAAGATGTAACAGTCATTTTCACTGCTTTGTAACATGCACTCTTCTCAGATGAATAAATATGTGTGCCCTTCGACCTTTCTCCCAGTGCTTCCTTATTGTGTTTCGTATTCTGTGTCATTGAGTGTGAACTTTATTGTGCCATATGTGTTTCACTCACTGAAAACCAATTTCCTATCGGACAAACAAATTACCCACCTATCTATATCTCCACATCTGTCCATCTGTAAAGGCAGTCTGGTTTCAGTCATTAGGCCTTTGCACAGAACATTAAAACACATTAAATAAACATATACCCATCCAGCCCTTGTTGGAAACATTTTGAGAACTATAGAAATAAAAATAAGTTTGACACCGACATTGAGACTGTCACATATAGATGCTATCCACATTTCAGTAAATAATCAAAATAACACAATGTGTTTAATTCAATCTTCTAAGAATTTCTTTATGTTAAATCTTGGCACAATAGAAAATGTTTTCCTGGTTTTATTTTAAATGCCATGCAAGCAATTAAGCTTTTTTACTCAATGGGTAATTTTGTCTATTTGTCTATAAATCCTACCCCAACATTACTGGAGAGGTGTTAACAAGCCTAAAGCAAAATCTACAACTGTTTAGTCAGACATTATTTTAAAATAAATAGAGTGATTTGCCATTCTAAAACATAGACCATGGAATTATGTGATGCGAGAATATAAACAGAAAAGAAAAGAAAAGGGAAAGGCAGGAATGTGCAGCAATGCAATAAATAATCAAGAATTTGCTTCTTCAGAGATCACAATAAAGACAATCTGTTTTTTGGCCACAGATGTCAATCCCATTCCTTAAGATGAGATCCAGGCAAGAGTTTGAATATTGCTAAGAAAATATTGTCTTTAGTTTTATTTAACAAAAATACATCTACATAGTTGAATAAGACATTAGTCTCAGTTGCAAACCTCTCGTCCGGTGACTTTTATCTAAAGTGTATAAACTATGTTTTTTTTTTTTTTAGAAATTAGACTGTTGACTCTTCAGACTAAATGACGCTGTAAACTAGTACATGTCACACAGAGACATCAGATGGCATTGAGCTGTGCGTTGTTAGCCGGAGACGCCATCTTGTTTGGTTGGATAAACATATAAGAAAACTAGACTATTGTAAATCTTTTAGTCCACTGGTATTTGTATTAGTGCATATCTATTTCATAAGATGCAGTCAGTGAAAGAAGAGCTAAACTGCATGTCGTACACAGTAATTGTGTAGTTATTAAAGGGATAATGCCCTACAATCTGTCAATAAGTAAACTAAATATTTCAATTATATAATTTGGCTAATAATAAAAAGGCATTGCATGTGTTTGTTAGCGTCGGTTTTTTGGAAGTAGTAGCAGTTAAAACTATTTAGTCAGAGATCAAACTGATCAAACGGATTGATTGAGTAAAGAACATTTCTTTGTTTAAAATTCATTAGACATTGATTTCACATGTCGAATGAAATGGACCTCAAAAATTGCTGGTCCAAAATGCCACTGTTACTGTGAGCAACTGTGTAAAAAAGTGCACAAAAAAAAAAAGACAAAAAAAGCACGTCTGGGAATGAAAATGCGTCATTAATCAGTAAAAGAGTACAGAAAAATAATGTTTATCTGAGAATGAACACAAGTTTTGCACCACTTCTGAGCGATGAAGCACACAAACTAATGTGTTTCAACCACGCATTAGTCTGGTTCAAGGCCGTCTTCCACTTGCTGTGAAAGGCTTTTCCTCGGCTTGTATATAAAAGTCAAGAGAAACAGGGCGATATCAGGTGAGCACCAGTATCCTGTGTGTGAGGTGACTGCTGACCAGTAGCGGCTCTCCACCAGGCCTTCCCGCAGTTCAAAATCGATGCGTCGCTCCAGCTCCACTGAAAAAAAAAAACAAAAACAAAAAAACAAAACACATGGTTAGCAGAAGTTGAGTACAAGTCAAAACTGGGACTACACATTGTCTCGGGCAGTGTGAATGTGTTGTTATACGGAAAAAAATAAACATCAACTAACGTGATGTATCGGTGGTGGGAGAAGTGGGCCGGGCCATGGAGGAGAGGCCATACGCTGATTGGCTCTCGATACGCTTCTGCTCCTCTTCCTCAACCGGAGGCCCTCCTTCGGCTCCCAGGGACACAGAAGGCTGGCTGTTGGAGCGGGAGAAGCGGGAAAATAGGATTCCTCCAATGCCTTTACCAATACTTGCCGCTCCTGCAATGACAAAATACAGCCATCAGATACTGATTCGTTTTATTCTTTTTTAATTTATGGTAGTACATTGCAAAAAGGTCAGCTTACCCAGTATACTGGCTTTGCCAAGACTGGTGATGGATTCTCCGTAGTGTCTTCGGGGAAGGACAGGGGAAGTGCTGGGGCTGGGAATGCTGTCAGTGTCAGACGTGGGCTCTTTGACTGGGGTTAGGAAAGTAGGTCGGATCTCATCATACGGCGTGGGATTAGTGGCACTACACCTGAGTGGCACAGAAGCACAGCAAATAAAAAAATTAAAAATACATTTAAAAATACAAAAAAAGACTAATTAAAGAGTTAAAAATTTAATAAATCACATGGGCGTTTTTAGGGTGCAGTTTCTCACCAGTGAATTTGAACAGGAGATATATTGCTGTAATGCTTGAGGATGAGAGGCTCCAGTCTGTAAGCCTGAAAAGAGCAAAGTTAGGTACATTTAGAGGCACATGAGGAAAGCAAGCAGACAAAAGAGCATTTGTAACAACACAATTTTTTTCCCCATAACAGTGTAGTCCAATCTACTTCAGTCCAGAACAATGCAGTTTCATTGGTTAAAGATACTAAATCTTAAATTAAAACCATTAGATTTGCCTATGTATAGTTAATCTTGGTGAGAACTGCAGAGTGAAAAATAGTTTTGTGCTTGATGCTTTTTGTGGACAGTGTATGAGACTGACCACAGGGTCTGTGGGGTGGAAGACGTTGAAGAGCCGGCTGCAGATGGATGTGGGGAGAATGTGGTCCTGGTGGCAGCTGGACCCAGGACGGATCCCTCTCAGAGCCAAGAAGACCGCCAGAGGAGAACCCATGCAGAAGAAGTTTTCAATCTGGAAAACAGAAAGTATCAGATCAAGTATAAGGCTCATAAACAGATGGGATTGTGAATACATAGAGGGACAGTGGAAGATGAGTATGTGGGTGTGCTAATAGAAAATATGCAGTTGTATTATGTAGGTCCTAAGGTAAATACATTTCACATGAGTCATAAATCCTGAATAACCCTCAAATGGGATTCTGAATATTTTTAGGTTTTCTTCTTCTCCTCCCTGTTGTTTAATTACACTGTGCAGAGGGTGGTCCATTTTGTTTCCAATGGCATCTGTGCTACTTCAGCACCTCACCCAGTTTTTTTTTCTTTTGAAGCTTGGCCTTTCTGCAAGTTTTCTTCAATCCCTTTTATAAAAAGACTTTAGAACAGACTGCTTCATAGAAAGTTTTTGAAAAGGTACAGTGTACTGTCTCCAATCAAAAAAGGTTTTAAGGAAACTGTGTGGACCCTGCCCTTTCCTGTGAATCCCATCGGTATTAATGTCTGACATCAGTCCAAATGGAAATATGACACCATCTAAATTTTATGTTCCTAAAGGGACAGAGTGTAAGCATCTTGCCTTAAACTTGAGGGCTGGTCGTGCTGAGGGTCTGCTGGCCTCCAGAGTTTGCAGCTGGTTTTCCAACTCTCTTAACCTGGTAGAAACAAAGACCAACCATCTGTTAACCTCCTTTAGATAGTTTGTCTATTTTAGGAATGCACTGAAAATACTATCAAGAGAGATACTGATTCAGGTGCTTTGTGTTTGGCTGTGTTTTATGCTAAACACAAGATTTGCTGCTGTCTCTTCATAAACAAGCCCTGTATTATTAAGTTGTGGGTAAGTAAGTAAGTAAGTAAATTTTATTTATATAGCACCTTTCACAGATATAAATCACAAAGTGCTTTACAAAGTGCAATAAAAAACAATAAAACTTAGAGAAAAAAAAAAAAAAATTAAAACCACAGAATATTGAAACATAAAAAGCCCAATCAACTAAAAGCTTGTTTAAATAAAAGTGTCTTCAGCTGCTTTTTAAAAGAATCAACAGAAATATCCACTCGCAGTGACAGGGGCAGGGCGTTCCAGAGTCTGGGGGCGACTGTTTGGAAAGACCGGTCACCCCGGGTTTTCAAACGTGTTTTGGGGACCATTAAAAGGTTTTGACCTGAAGACCGAAGAGTGCGTGAGGAGGGTCTTTAGTGACTTTGAAGAAGCAAAGAGACAAGATGCTGATGAACAAAGAAATACAGTTAATGGTTGCCACTTCCACACATTTACATTTTTTTTTTTTACATTTACATTTAGCTGACGCTTTTATCCAAAGCGACTTACATTGTTCTACAGTAATTACCAGTGTTACAGCCACTGGAGGCAAGGTGGGTTAAGTGTCTTGCCCAAGGACACAACAACAGTATGAACTGTGGGGAGAGCGGGAATCAAACCACCTACCTTCCGGTTGAAAGACGACTGCTATACTCACTGAGCTACTGCCACACTAAAGTCATGTATAGTTGGATAATGTATCTGTACTTAACTGGCTATGTGCCTCAGGTTCTTATTTCCAAGCTTGGATAATTGTGTCATTGTCTCGTTGTGACTAAGCAGACATTACCTATTCCTTGTGATTCTCAGTTGTTCTAATAGATGCCTCTCCTCGTATGACATCCAGCGCAGGTCCAGCTCCTCCTCCACAGCGCGGTGCTCTTGTAGACAGAAGCGCACGGGGTCCCAGCCCGTCATGATGTCATAAGTGATGACGCAGCCGAGTGAGTGCGACACGATGGACACCTTGCCTCCTCTCTCCTCGAAGTCAGGGTTCCGGGAACAGAAGAGTGTGTACAATCTGTTCAGCTCCTGTGTTAGGCCTTTGGTGATCTGGAACC
The DNA here is from genome assembly GCA_024349245.1 of Neodontobutis hainanensis. NCBI lineage: Eukaryota > Metazoa > Chordata > Actinopteri > Gobiiformes > Odontobutidae > Neodontobutis > Neodontobutis hainanensis. The sequence goes on from JALDNG010000112.1 coordinate 455,726, forward strand.
GACATGTCAAATGTTTAGGTGGACAATTCAGCGATAACAACATACGGTAGAGCGATCTGATGCGAGACGCACCTCGTCTCTGTACAGGGGACTGTTGTAGTACATAATGTCCATGGCACTGCTGTTGAGGAGGTCTCTTAATCCTCTCACTTTGTCTGGTGTGATGGTCTCCACAGTATCTACAGAACAAACATCGCACATTTAATGAAATCACCAAGGCTACTTTACAAAAAGACAGCCTAGTCCTACATAGCTGCACTTTATTTCTAAATAGACCCTATTTTCAGCAAAATAAGATAATGTTTCAGCCAGTTTAACCAGAGAAACAGAATAATCAGACTGGCATAAGGCCTTTAGAGACATCTTATTGTAATATAGAAAATAATACAAACAGCAGAAACATCAAATGCACTGTTTGAGACACGTGTTTTTAAACCAGACTGATGCACTGACTTTCCTTTCCTGCGTTTGGTCCAAAAGTCCAAACTATTGCCTAATGTGCTTTCACACTTTAAAAAAAAAAAAAAAAAAAAACACACACACACACACACACACACACACACACACACACACACACACACACACACACACACACACACACACACACACAAGACCTTGGTTAAATTTGGACCAAGACCACCAATAAAAATAAATTCTGGTATATTAGAATATTGATTAATTCTTTTTATTTTCTTTAAAACAAATAGCTGCTTAGGCCGAACATTTAACTAAAACAGAAATTGTCGTATGGGGCAAGAACAATTCTAACATAACATCACAATGTTCCTTTAATATCTAGCTTTAAAAAAATAAGTACTAAATGATGTACAAAAACATAAATAAAATAATCAGGCAAAGTCTATATGAATTAGGACATGCCCCTCAGTCGCTCTGTCCTTCTTAAATACAACCATAATGTAATTTGTGATGCTACTATATTCCAATTCAACCTTTTTAATAATCAAGTCGTTGGGTATATTAGTAACGTCCTCTCACAGAGCAGAAAAAATGGCAGCGGCATGCCGTGCACAGTACTCAGTAATACCAGAGGAAATTTAAATGAAGTGATTAAACAATATGCATTTGTTAATCCATAAGGCTTTTCCCTGCTGTTTCACTGAAGTAAGAAAACTTATTCAATGCATAAGGGCAGGGCCAGGTGACACGCTCAAAACGGAAACCCTGCTGTTAACAATGGTATATATCGGCAAACTTTTGGCTGATTATTCTCTATTGGGCTATATCGGCCAGTCGATAAATTGGTCGGGTCCTACTTGTTTGTTTGTTTATTCTTTTTTTGTCAGGGACCATGAACATATACATTAATCTTACAAGAAAAGATATGCTTTGTACCAGATTTAGCTACATCTGCAGTCGGCAGGCAGGTGAGCACAACAATAAAACATTTCAAAGTACAAAATTAACATTAATTTATCCTTAAAATACTTACTATAATTGTTACTATTATTACCAAGCTGTTTCCAAAAAGATTGAAATATAAAAAAATAAAAATGTATTAATTAAAATACTTACACAAATAGTTAACGGTGAATAATGTTCTAAACCAGGTAGACACAGTGTTAGTTCGACAGATTTTGAGAATTTTTTTTTTTAGTTTTCTGTAAAAAAGATGCAGATCTACAGGCAACTTCAGACTGTCTGGGAGCTGTTGCCATTGTTTGATGGTTGAAAGGCAGAGCATATTTTAGGGATTATGCAGTTTTGTGAGCTGTGGACCAAGATGTTCGGGTCATCTGCTGTTAACAAAGTTGAATAAATTTCTTCAATGGAGCTAGAGCAATATTATTAACAATTATGAAAATGGCTTGTAGATCTGAATAGAGAATTAGATTGTCAAAACTCAGCATTTTGTATTTGCTGAGAATGCAGTGATGGCATTGAAGTGTTTATGGTCAAGTACATTTAATGCCTGATTATACAAAGATGTGAGTGGTCTGAGTCTAGTCTCGTTGGCCTGAAACCAGCAGGAGATACAGTAAGCGATGTAAGGAACAATCACAGCATTAAGATACATCATATCATTCCAGCGTAAGATTGTTTCTAATGTATCTAACCAATGTTTTGTTTGGTGCCGGAGCAAAGAGCAGCAGTTTGATCAACCATTTGCTTTGGACCAAATGAGAAAGTCCAGACCAACGGTGTGTAAAAATCCCCCGCCCTCAACATTAGACTCTCAGTACAGACCTCCATCCAAAGTGAGTTTGGAACGCCACTCCACAGGCAGAAACTCCACGTGCTCGTCATTGTGCTCTGGAAAGTGCTTCTCCTCCATCTTCCTCACCCCTTCCCTCAACCTAAACAAATTACAGACATTCAGGTTATTCAGACTTAATGCCAGGAAAAAAAAGGACAGCTCCTCTACACACTGATGTAGCAGCTCCAACCATGCAGCAAACACACACAATAGCACTGCTGCAATTTTCAATGTAAATAAGAAGCATTAGGCCACAGAGTACACACTAAACACACAAAGGGAGTGGGGTAAATGGAGGCTGAGAAGGGCTTTTAGGTCGATGCTCCATGACAGAAGAGCCTAATGCAAGTTTGCTCAGAGCATCTAAAGGCCTGAGACAGGAAATACAAAGCACTCAGAGTCAATTGCAGTATTCAGGTTTACTCTAGGAAACTGATTAGGGACTACATTAAATGACAAGAATGTCAAAAAATAGTTTTCAGGCTATAGATCAGGATTTATGTTGTTTAAAAGCCAAACACAGGGATTGGACCATATTGTTGGTCCAGTATAGCATCCATTTTGTTGTGTGTGTTACTACTTCAATTTGAGTCTCCAAACTAATGCCATACCATCTATCGTATGTATGAGTGGGGATTTTAAATCAAAGGTCTTCCAAAAGTCAGACTTAAACAGGCTGAACATCACCGGTTGATCTTCTCACTTGGCAGAGGCAGTCATGACTGTGTCTTTAATCTGCAGAGAGCTGCAAGCGAGGCTTATAGTGCGCCACCGCTCTACTTGGGTTGACTTTAATGCTGAGCTGGTGACGTCTAATCTTTGTGTACTGGCCTGGTGCTACCTTTGTCCCAGAGACCCACGCACGGCTCCAGCAGCACCTCTCTCACTACTGTGTGTGATGATGCAGCACTTCCTACATTCATATTCTAAATACAAAGAAGGAAATGTATTGGTTTTGGCACACTGTTGCTGTATATATCAATGTAGGTCATGGACAACACATTAGAAAAGCCTGTGCCATGTGCTAGTGGTGTCAAATAGTAACACATCTCTGTCTTTGCAGGCAGCCCATAAAACTAATCTAGCAGAAATCCTCACTCACATCGCTGTGTTTTTGATAATGCGCCCCTGATCCATTTTCTGTCCAATCCCATGCACCACAAAGACGATGTGTGTCGTCAGAGGGGGTCTGTCCTCTGGAGAGGCCTCCTCAACAAAACCTCTGTGGAGCCGGGTCCCACTGCTGGAGGCTGAAACAAAAAAAATATATTTATATATATATATATATATATATATATATATATATATATATATATATATATATATATATATATATATATATAGGTATATAGGTAAGTACTATTGCCATTAGTGTAAAGCTTTGGTGTAAGAATCTAGTATATAAGTTCAAAAAGGCCAGTAGGTAGGATAAGGAGTCCTACTGTCCATTGTATCTACAGGACCTGGAGATCTTTTTTTAGACTCAAGAGTGTGGTGTAGTCATGTACCACGTGCTAAGGTGATGTGAGCCAATGGTATTTGCCCCTGTCGGGACAGCACTAAGGAGATTTAGGCTGACTGAACGTTTGTGTGTCAGGAGATTAAGATAACCACTACAAGTTTCTTTCTCCTCTAATCTAGAAACCGGAGATGAAAATGTACATTTATTCAAACTAATCAAATATGTGCGTATACAGTGTGCATTCACAATGGGGCTGCAAAATATAAAAAAACAAGAAAACGTGCCATAGGCGATAACAATAATAATGCCTGCAATAACAAAATGAGACAAACCTTTGGAAAAGCCCAGTTTTTGAGTGACAGTGCGTGCAATTTTGGAGGTGGTGGCGTCACTATAGAGGTAGACTTCTTCAACGCTGTGCCAGTCCACGTGGGTCCGACTCAGCTTCAGACTGTGGACGACTGTAGTGGGGAAAAAGTAGAGATGCAATAAATACCGGGAAGCAAAGACTGGTGGAAAATGAATGGATTGTCGTCTTAAAAAGCAAAGTAAATCTAATCAAACAGCTCAATCAAATGCAGTATACGGCATTGATCTGCAGGAGCTAAAAAGCACACACACCCACAACACAAGAAAAACACGTTTCCAACACCAGTATATCGGCTCTTCCTTGTCCGTCCTGCCTCTGTGGAGACTTTCGGAGCAGTGACTAGGGCAAGCAAGAGCAGAGCTATGGTTCAAAAAAGCAGCGTCTGCTAAAAGAAGCTGTGAAATAAAGAGAAGCTGTTGTTTCTTTCACTGCAGTATAGAGGTTCAGCTAGATAGAGCTCCAGAGTTTGGCATTGGTCCAGTGCTCAGTCAGGGTTCTCTGTACTGCCCCAAACCAGTCAGGGTACAAAACCACAAATTGGCGCAAATGCAGTGTTTTAAATGCTGCTCACATGAACAAATTATTGCAATATTATGTTTAAGTAAATAAAGACTCAAAACGTTTTAAGTAAAACTAGTAGACAAAAGCTGTGTAAATTTCAAATGCGCATTAAGACATAGCAATGCAGAAAGGTTGTACAAGGACACTTCAGTGAAGTAGTGAAGGGAGGGAGAAAAGAGAACTGATCCCATCTTTGTGGTGAGAGAAGCTGGCATCAAACCAAGAAAGGCTCACAGGTTTGAAGGATAAGTTCTGAAACACTGCCTGGGATTGTGCAAAATTTGAAATGTGATATGGCAACCTTGTGGCTTAGATGTGTTCACAGCAGGGAAAAGGACTCTGAAGACTCTAAAGTAATACTAGTAGATACTAAAATGAATAAGCAGCCTTAAATTTTATATATATATTCTCCTCAGGACAATTAAATCAAAATGTAATAAATGTTTTTTTTTTGTTTCCAGTATGCTTTTAATAATATGAAAAGACATCTGGGTCTTTCCGTGTAAATATATTTTAAATATATTACTGCAAAACCTGAGGCGTGAGATAATTTTTATAATGTTTAATAAGTAATAAATCAAAAATATGAATTTCTTTTAGAAAAAGGGCTGGTTGCTTTATATGAATTAAAGTTATCACAGTTTGAAGTATTTTTAGTTTAGGACTGAAACAATTCATCAAATATAGTAATTTGATTAGAAATATGCTTGCTTATTTTTATTTTGCCTCAATGATGCCACCAACTTTTACACCTGAAAATGGAGATAACAGCCATGCTTGTTGGACAAGACGCTAAACAAGCAGGTCTTATGTTTGGTTCATGAAGAAGTTCAGCAGAGACCTGTGACTGTATAAAATATGGACGTCTTCCGCCCATTGCTCCCCTATTCACCAATATTGTTCTTACCACAGGGCAATAAAAGGGTGTTTTCAGATAGCATAAACTGATGTATTAATCAAAAATTCACCCCCCACAGAGTTGTTATGTAGTTTAAACTTAGCTCTAGAGACTGAAACATGTTTTTTACACTTAAAGTTCCCATTAGGTTTTCTTTATATTTCCGCTTTTGGAGCCTGTCTTCTGGTGGACGGAGGTATATTTCTGTATATTGCTATATGGTGGTGCCCTTACTCGAGGACTTTTTAAGGGGTTCCATGAGAAAGTCTTGGCAGAGACTGGAGAGCTACAATGGCTCATCTGTGAATGTTATAATAAGTCCTCAATATGTTAATTTAAAATATTACTGGCAAAAATTTTCACACTAAATTCAATTTTTGAAGTTAATTTGACATCCTTCTGCAGATCCAGTTGGAAATGTCAATTAAAAATGGAGGTTGCTGCAGGTGACCCTTCTGAAGAGAGAGATGGACCATTGTGCTCAGGCACGTGCAGACATAGACATCAAAGGGGGCTTGAGCACCTGCCCTTTTTATTCCTGGAGAGAAAGTGCCCTTTTTTCTGGGGTGCTTTTTATTTTATTTTATTTTTTTTTTAAATAATATATATTCCAGTTTGCGCACACCTTCCCTGTCAGACAAATATATTTATTGAAGAATAGTATATCTAATAATCAGGTCAGGAGTTCTGAAGCGCTCATTGACCATTCCCCCCTTCCCCACTTGCGCGCAGCGGCGCACATCGGCACACATCAGATACACAGACACACACCTGCAGGCAGCAGCAGCCCCTCCCAGCAGTGTTTTTTTGTCTTGTGCTGAGGTGAGTGGAGCTGGTGATGAACAAAAGATTAAAATACCAGTACCTCGAATAATGCTCGAATTTACTGCTGATTAGCCAGTAAAAACCTAGCAAAACCTGTGTTTTGTTAGCATGCATGCCTCATGAGCTACTAGACTAGAGCTGTGTAAGGGATAATCGCTATACATTATCCTCCTGCTTATTACATGGCTACCTACCAAATAAATAAATAATTTGACACAAAATATTAAAAGGGAGTTTATTGATTTAAACCCGATTGTATTGCTTCCGCTAAAGAAAATAGTACGCTCCGTCTCTACGGTTAGAATCCTGTAAGTCCATAGCAACGCTCTGTTTTTCATGGCAACGATCTGTTATACTCCGCACATTCTACATTGGAGATCAACCAAGCCATGTAATAAAATAAGTTAATAAAATAAGAACGTCCCCAGTTAGTTAATGACTTACATCAAGAGTCTTTTTTACTGAAATTTAGAAATCTAAATTGATGAATCTAGAAGAAATCTACAGATGCAAACAGATAGAGGATAGGCTACACTCTAAAAAATGTAGTAAAACTGCATCTGTACATTAATAAATAAAACTTTAAAAATAAATAAATAAAGTGCCCTTTATTTCACTTGAGCCCCTGCCCCTCAAAATGTCTGTGCACGTCCCTGATTGTGCTTAATTTATCTCTGCTCTTTGGGCAGGAATAAGACACGAGAAGAGGAGGAGAGTGAAGGAATTGAGTGAGCATATTAAGAGAAATGAGATCCACCCCTAGTGTCAAGTCTGAAGAGCCCAGTTGTGAGTATTTACAGTATAGTTTCCGCAGTGGGTTGATGACCAGAACGCCACGCAGCTGGAGCTGAAGCCTCGTACTCTCTGCAGCTGTTTGAACTTTCCTTTAAACTGTTTGGTTAAGGTTTGAAAAATGTTCCAATGACTTTCGTTTCAATATTAGCGTAAGAATCACTGTCTCCGTGAAGGACTTGGCTCATTTGTTTGTTAGCTTTGTGTTAGCTCCTTCAAGCTAAGTGAGCATCACCACCGCTCTTCTCACCCCGCTATAACCTTTACTTTATTTAAAATGTGCATTTAAAGTGCATGAAGCATAGTGCTCCCGTCTCACATGAAGGAGGTCTTCTCTCCAGGTACTCCGGCTGTCTCCCACCGCCCAAACTCATCCATGCATAGGTCAACTGGCAACTCTAAAGTGTCCCTAGAGAATGTATGTGATAGACAGTGACCAACAACCATTCACTATGTCTAAATGTCAGCCCTGCGAGTAACTGGCGATGAACGATGAAACCGCTCCGGTGTCCGCTTAATTGCTGGCCATGTTAACTAGTGGCACTACTGTGGCTTCTTTGTTGATAACCAGCTGCGTGATGTCACCTTTTTTCGCTTCACGTCCTGCGTTTCTCTGATTGGGTAACGTTCTTTTTCTAAACCCCGCCCTTAAAAGATCGAATTTGTTTATTTTAAATGAAGAATTATTTATTTTGTAGGAAAGTTTTTAGTCAGGACCAAAAAAGTCCACAATGTAAGGTATTTGTGTGTTTTCTAGAGTTAAAATCAGAAAGTACAGTGTGGAAAAATAATAAAAGGAACTCTGCAATAATGCTATGGTTCTATGGAGTCATCATCTACACTTTGCATGTCAAAATAATTAGGCCATTTTTACATTGACTGTGCTAAAGATGGTATTCAAAGTGACACCAACATTACAGTATGCAACACAGAAATATCACATTTGCGGTTATGCAGGGAGGTCAAGCACCCATCTTCTTTGCCAAGGACTAAACCAGGCATAGTCCCAAAAACCTCACCTCATTTTGTATAAAGGCCAGTACGGCCACAATGGGGGCAGTGATGGACATGTAAGAGGTCAACTCTAGGGAATTAGTAAAGGACAACAAAGGTTTTTCTGTTCGGCTCATGGACAGTACTCGCCTCACAACAAGCAGAGAGGTCTGTTTACAGCTCTTACACTGAGAACTCTGACAGTAGTTCATTAAAGTGACAATCATAGAGCCAGGGGGACAGAGAGCAGCAACCGAGCAATGAGGGAAAGTAAGATGGGCTAAAGATGGGGAAGAGGGTAAAGAAAGGTGGCTTAAGAAGATCATGTTAATTTGAGGAGGCCTTCATAAATCATTGGGTTATATTACGAAATGCAAACCTTTCCTCCAAATAAAGCAACAGCAGCAGCCCCACATTTTGGTAAAAAGATCTAGCAACTAGGCTCGGTTCTGGCTGCAATGGAGGATAAACCTGTGGCCAAATGCAGAACAACAAGAGCCACTGCAAACAGAGCCTAGGTCTAGAACTACTTACTAGCTTCTTAGATTTAAACCACAAAAGAAAGGGAAAATCAAGTTCCACACATCTAGGATCTACAGGAAAGAAGGTACAAACCAGAGACTAATGAAATTTAAAATGTAATATTACCTTGGCAGCGTTTGCGCTTGTGACCTGCGGTTCTAGCACTCGTCTGATATCCACTCCATTTGAACAGAAACGGTAGGTAAAACGGGGGCAAGTGGGAGAGAACTGACAACCAACAGACAGTGAGTAATGGTAGTGACCCCCCGGTGCCAGTCTTGACAAGCAACCGCTGTCATTGCTTTTACTAAAAGGGTCGTTCTTTCAAGTAGTGCTGCTGTCAGGCTGCAGGTGGGGCTCACGGAAAAAGAGAACACCTAGAGCTTAGGCAGCACTTCTTGGCACATGGGCAGGAATGTCTGAGGTAGCATTAGCAGCAATTCACAGTCCTTACTTCAGACTAAACACATTTACACAGAAAGTACAACCTACAGCACTGCTTACAACATTAAAATATATATATATATATAATTCACAGAATATCTATTTATTGTCTTTTGTGTGACCCTAATACTCATTGACAGAAGGACTGATGAGCTTCAAATAGACCAAATTGATGGCACTATAAAAGTTATAAGGTCTGGATTTAATGGCCGGCATTATGTGGAGTGTAAAAGGCCCTCGCAGCATTTGTTACACAAATCAGCAGTCCGCATCGTGTCTGTCATTCATTGAGCTCCCACACAGACACTGGCAAACATCAGCAGAGACCATGCGGAAGAGCGTGCTCAATAATGTTCTGCAGAGTATTGCATCATTGATGGATTTAATGATAGAAATTGATGTGGCTCTAGTTTCACTAATCTCTGTTTTAGCTTGTGTTTATGGTGTATGTTTGGTCATCTGAAGGCTTTTTTCAGAACAGCTGCCGAGTCTCATAATAATTGTGCAGCAGTGCATTACAGGTGTCAACAAATATGGTGTTGACTGCTTTATAAAGCGGTGTTAATACTAGCTGTGTGATAACCTTGAGACCTATGGACCTGTGAAGTAACTTTACAATGATATTTACGCAAGGAAATAAAGTTGAGAAATTTAAATAAAAGAAAAATGTTATGGCCCGTTGTACTTACTATCATTCAACATTTAAAAAGTTCCTTATGTAGCTACTCCAGTGATGCTCATGGTTATGTTGTGCCTGCAGTAGGTTCTGTTTATATCTATAGTCTCCTCTCCTTCACCAACCTTAAGTGTTTCTGAGTAAAGTCAGCTAATGGAGACAGATAAACGACAGGGAGGGTGAGGCAGAGATAGCAGCGAGATGCATGAAGTGCTTTGAACATTTATCAATAGCTAAGGACTTCACAGAAACCGCTCCTATTGTTTAACTGATAAATCTTAATAGTGTAAAAACAGCATTAATTAAACTAGTGCATTATAATCTAAGACATTTTATTATTAGGCATGGTATATATAAGAGCTATAAGCTGTTCATTAGAGGTACAAATAATCTGTCTAATGTACCTTTATTTTAATTTTTACACTGTATAACTTCTACAATGCTTGCAAATAAGAAACAGTACCAAATGCCTTTAAATAAATTTTATGTTTTCTCATTTCTGCTTAGCTTTTGAAGCACAGTCTAAACATTTAAGCAGCACCTTCAACAGTTGCTATCTTTTACGCACCGTTCTCTATTTATCTGTCTCGTTCACACGCCCACACATTAATCACCAGTGAAGGACTGGAGCTCTGGCTGCCTTAAGGAGTCCTCGGAATAAAAGGACTTCTTTCACAGCCAGGCCTTAAGAAACTAGGCCAGAAGCTGCACCTGCTTTAAAACTTACACAAGAGATGCACAGACCCATCTTTAAATAAATCTCTTTTACTGCGAATTAATACTAGCAAGTTACCAGGTGTTTTTGTGTGTAGATGACTAAATGACTACCCTTCTTCTATGCACTCACAATCTTTGCGGTCGACAGTGCTGACCACCAGATCTGTCTCAAAGGTGTCCTGCATCTGCTGCCCTCGAAAATGACTCAGGTGCATCTGTTCGATGAGGTCACTCTCGTCCTCCTCCAGCGGAAGCCACGAGCCATCGATAAACCACTGTCCTCGCATCACTGGGATGTGGTCTTGTTCTGGAAAAACAACAGAAGACCTTAAATTAAAGCCCCTGTTAAAATGGGAACTTTTTTTCCCAATCACTACTCGTCACACTGAGTGACTTGAATCAGCTACAACCAGCAGTCAGATTCATGTCACACTGTAGGCTGTGGTGTAAACTGGATTGGAGTTTGAAAAGACAAAACAAGAGAGGAATGAAGGCTGGTCAAGCTTGTTCTTCTAAAAGGGCTCTAACCTAATGTTGCCTTGTTTACGTAACCACAGTTGAGTTTTAAACAAAATGCACACTCAGAATAATCTTGTGCAGGACACAACAGGACAAACTCAGTCTTGAATACTGAAAAGGCATTCGCCAAGTCTGTGGACCCGTTTTATCTGTCAAGTCAAGTTACAACCAGAACATAATCTTAAAAAAGCCCAGCCAAAAATATTTTTTCAGAACAGTAAACATTATTTTTAGGACATTTGGACATATTTAATTTTACATACTACTATACAATAAAGCTGAGTTTATATTGACCACAGTTGGATTAAAAATGCTATTAAATATTATGGTTTGTGTTATGCATGTTTTTGTATATATGTATAAAACCTAGGGAGAGTAAGAGTAATTTGCTAAATTTTTATCATTACAATATTAAACACATATTGCATGTTTTCCTTGTGTCATGCAGCTCGACTGTGGCAATATTTGTGCATAGTACATACCCTTTGCTGCAACAGTAATAAAACTATTTCCACTAAATTACACTCTGCTCAGTCCCAAAAGAAGATGTCTCTGATGCTCAAATATAGGAGGCCACTTTTGATTACAGCCCAGACTGAAATTATTTTAAGCCATTTCTTGGTAATGAAAATGAGCCAAACAGTTAGACCAAAAAAATATGTAGATAGCATTTTTTTTTTACTTAGACCAGATGAGAACACATTATGCAGGTCACTCTCCGACTGTAACAAGCCCATTGGGGCTAGAACTAAGGATAGGCAAGAGCAGAATACTTAAACAGGCTTGTCTTTCAGTAGTTGCTTTTAAGTCATTTGATAAGATGTCTCTCATCTGCTCACACCAGATAAGTCTGTACACTTGATAAGTTCCAGGTGTCCTTTGTACATTCATGGATTTTAACCTATTTATAATCTAATCTTCCATAACACACTGCATTTGTTCTAACTCCACACCTTAAATTATGCTTTGTAACTACATTAAAATGCAGTACTTGGCTAACAACAAAGCACTGTATAACAAAGCACAACTGAACTGTACTGGATAAAATTTTGATTTTCTTAAATGACTAAACTGTTAATGAATCAACTGTATTTCTGAAAGTTGGATTTTTATTGAACACTGTTGGATGTAAAGTGCTATTTGATTTTATGGTTTGTTTTATGTATTGTTTATATACTCTTTTTACATGAGTCTGCAAAAAAAAAGGACAGAGTGGAATCCAGTGGAAACCTATTCCATTCACAAACATTTAAAATAATGAGTGCTTCTCTGCATGTCACTTGGTATTAACCTCAAAACCAACTATTTACACATGAACCCTTTCATGGAAATCTAGTGACTGAATCCATTGGTCCCTGGCCTTTCCTGGAAAGATGCATTAATTAGTTAGCAAAGAGCAGCTAAGCACTGTTGAATGGCCACTGTGCTGTTCAGGTCTGGCCTGAGTGAGGGCTGAGGCATAAAGTGCTAAAGGAGATGTTTATAAACCTATGAGAGACATCAAAGAGATCAGTCTAAGGGTCACATGCAGTGGAGGTAAATATAGGATAATGCAATGAAGGCTGGTGATAAGATATAGAGATACTACACTATAGACTTTACCATTTTGATTGTAGTACACTCACTGTCTAAATAAATGCAGCAAGTCACAAACTTGGTAAATAAAAAGTCAGTGATTTGATGTTAGTTACATGAGTGTCCTAATACAGCGGGTGTTTGGTAAATAGTATGAGTGCACATTTAGGCAGAGGTTCTGCATCACCAATACTCACGTTTCCAGTAAACTGGATAGCATTCCCTCACACTGATGTCCACCTCGTACAGTCCTCCACGCACACACACGGGCTCTACGGGCACGAGGATGCTGTCCAGGTCCCTCTGGTCAGTGGACAGGCTGAAATCCAGTGACCCCCGGGGCGAATTCACGCTGTCCGTTTTAGTGTCAGGTGATCCCGCTCCGTTGAGCCCTCTGCTCTCTACGCCGTTCCTAGTGCATTGCTCGTCATCGCTGTCCCCCCGGGAGTTCACTGCCCTGGGGTTTAACTCGCAATATTTCCGAAACATAAACTCAATGTTAAGCGAGTCATGTCCGAGGAAAGGTTTCCATGTTTTCTTGTCTTCTTTGTAAAACCAACGCACCTCCTCGGGGCCGAGCTCCGCGACCACATCTTTAAAGCGGTGTCTGGAGCTGTTGGACCGGGACCTCTTCCTCCTCTCGAACAGCGGACCAGCGCCATTCCCCTCGTTGTCGCTGGACTCCTGAGATCCGCTCTGGAGGTACCCAGACGGGGAGCCTAAGTCTAGCAGCAGCCGCTCCGGGCTGGACCCCAAAACCCGTAGGTGGTCGTCCAGTCCCGCCTGGACGGAGGACATACTCGTCTGCACCGTTCCGTCCATTGGACTCATCCCGGAACAATACGGAAATACATGTCCCCCCAGAGCCCAGTCCTGGTTGTTGTTTGTGCTGTTTAAGTTCACGAGAGAACCTTTACTGTCGCTGTCCAGCGAGGAGCTTAATGTGGGAGTTTGGGTTGTGATATTAAACCTGCTCATAACTATTTGAGCAGAGTGAACTCACTACCTCATAGTGTTTCAGTGCACCTTCAACAACTAACCGCGGCCATACATGATAAACTATCCACGCAAAACAATAACACTCCAACAGTCTTCTCCCTCTTCTCCACTGTGTTCTGGTACCGCTACATCAGCCTTTAGCTTGCTAGCTAGTTAGCCAATGTTAGCAGTAGCTAACCAAAGAAGCCGGCTGGGGGCTAGCTCATTAGCAGCTCTGCGGCGCTACAACCGGAAAAACTGTTCACCTTTATACTCCTTTAACACAAATAGTAAAATAAAAGGTAGACTTTTCCTGTCAACAGTCGCAATAGTCCACTCCGATGAGGAAAATGAAGCCACCATACTTTACATATTCCGCCTCAATGGAATTTCAGATTTGTTCGTTGTCCAAACAAATCTCGCTTGGAAACAGTACTGTAGTATGTGCGTGTAAGTGGTTGACAGCTGACGCAGAGATCACAGGATTCTGTCGTGAACGCGCACGTAGAAAGTACGCGAATGTGACGTAAGGCAAGTAGCGTCACTTCAATAAATGCGCTCTCTGCCCACTAGATGGAGACACACACCAATTCATTCCTCTGGAAGAGTTTTGGAACATGCAGTGATCTCCAGCTGCTCTGGAGGTCAGCAGAGACAGCTCATTAAGACGCGCTTCTGTGTCACCCACTCTAGGGTAACACTAAGTTGGCAATTTTAACTAGAATATTAACACCTTTTCCATAGTTCCATAGCTAATGTGCTTTACAATAAAATGCTTTACTATGATGTGCATTGTGTAGGTTGGTTTGTTCAGCTTGTGTGTTTGTGTTTGCATTATGTGTTTTTTTGTAGGAGCCTGTATGTGTGTCCCGGTGCAGGTGATGCTGGCCCTGGTGGTCTGTGAGGGAGAGGAGTGGGGTCATAGAGACAGACAGCTGCATTTGGAATAAACACGCATTACCCCGCTGTGTTCTAATTTACTGCAAAGTGGGAATTAAACTTTAAACTCCACCCTAAATCTGGCTACATTTGAACCCTTGTTGGTTTAAAAGGTGTCAAAAAAACATTAGATGCATGTTTTCTGCACATTGTGTAACATAAAGTTACAATAGGTAAACAAGCACTATAAAACCAAAACCTGTATTTTTTTTTTTTTTTTTTTTGTGAAGGCAATGTTAATGAGCCAAATGTTCTTTATTAGATGCTTTCCAGATGATAGTCATAAAAGATGGCTCAGATATTGCGTGGGACTGTGTGTTGTCTCTGCAACCAGAATGATTACTTCCTTATATTAGCAATAAAATCCTGCCAAAAATATTTTATTCCAAGCAGGTCTACACTAGAAGACAACATGTGTGTCAAGAAACAATTACTCCTAGGTCATATTCCGTATGGTTGTCCCCTCTCTGCCTCGCAGCCTGGTGTTTTGCAACCGCTCAGCCCGCCACCTGGACGAGTGGATGACAAACAAACTGCACATTATCCTTCCAGTAACTGACCAAATAGATATTTATAACCAGCTGGTCCCCCCCCCCACCCCACACACACACACACACACACACACACACACACACTCACACACCCATTAGGGCCTCTCTCCTGAGCCTGGGCTGTGAGAACTGCCTTTAAAGACCAGTTGTGTCACTCATGGCTTTGTTCTTAAACAAAGAGAGAGCTGCCCCTCATCTGCCCATAATTGGACCGACTCTTGGAATGTGCTTGATGTCCCCGCATTAGCCATTGCTGTTTCAAAAGAAAAAGACCAAAAAATGAGGATAGGTCCATCCTACTCTTGCTTCTACTAATTTAAATTTCACTCCTACTTAGCAAAGTATATTTTGTCAAAACTGGAGGTCGCGCCATCAAAAAAAGAAAAGGGATTTGTGGGAAAAGTATCAGCCTGCCATCCAAGGGTCTGTTTGGTCTTGCCGAGGAGCAGCACCTCCCTAAGGTGGGACGGCTGGATGCAGTACAAGGCAAAGCGGCGGTGCATGTCACTAGCAGTTACTCAGGTGATGTTGACCATGGGCAGATGCTCAAGAGCAGATTGGGAGTGTTTACAGCATTGTTAATAAAGGGAAGCAATTTAAAGAGTTCAAATTTCACTTTTGAGGAAAGGGGGGAACATGTTTAAACAGTAGTTGGCAGGCTATCAAAATCCTCACCCCTTAATTGTTTTCATTAATGGCATTTACTCTTAACTTTATATTCTGGGAATGGGTTGGAGTTACATTGGAGACATGCACATCTGGAGAGGCTCTAAGCATTGGTTTGTACTTTTACACAGTATACGTCATATGAGCCAAGGGTCAGACGTTTGAGGGCATTTAAACTCAAGCCACAGATTGATGTAGCTGTTGCTGTGGTGTTAGTTGTACTCTCACAGTGTTTCCATGTAACCGCTCCAGAAAAACAATATTCACCATAAGGATAAAGGATTCTGAACAAAAAAAAAAACACAACCTTTTAGTAAGTAAAAAACTGCTGAGTGAAATATATTTTTGTTTGTTAGCAAAGAACAACAGCAGAAAATTAATTCTCATATACTGTAAATAACAAAATAAATGTATATTTGCAGAATACTTGAATGAACCTAAAGCAGACTGCAGCCAGGGCCCAGCAGCAGCGGCTCCACATCCCCTCCCGGTCTGGGTCTGGGCTCTAACAACTTCCTTTAGGGACCCATTGCCATTCAGACTTTTCATTGAAATTCACTGTCTGATAGAGCCTGGCTTTGGCTGTGATGAACCATGTGTAACTGTAATTGATTTTTATAGGTCACATGATCATCACAGACACTCTCCAAGTGACATGACAGAATGCTACGATCATGTGTAGAGTCCATTAATAAAAGTTAAAGTGAAATAGTCAATGAATTACACTTAATGTTGTGTGATAAATATTACATGTAAATGCATTGGATTGATAAAAAGTGCATCAGAAACTGTAAGTTGTGTCTGTGCTAAGAAATGATATGAGATGGTAGTCATGGACAAACCCAAACCAAGTCCTTCACACACCTTTCCTGCTGCCCACCTCTTAGAAAAAGCCAGACTATCTTTCAATATGCATAAACCAGTCTCTTTGTTACATAATAATACAATTTCCAGTTTTTTACTATATCTGCAGACAGGACAAAGAGTTGACATGTTGACACGCATAAGCAATGCATAGAACATGAAAGAGATCAGACAGCAAGCAGATGATTTAAATTGTGTGATTGATGTTAAAAACATTTGGCATCATAAGACAGCCCTGCAAGGATCAGTCACTTTCACCTCCAGGTAAAAGTAAACTGGCGGGTAAAACGGACAGCTGTGGAGTGGAGAGTGCCAAGAGGATTAATGAGGTGTGACTCTCTAAATTTTATTGTTGTCTTGCTTCTCCTATGGACTGCTTTTCAGTTTTTGTCAAGGCTACAGCTGAGTGATTAATCGATTTAAATCAAGTTTTTAAGTTTAAACAATGTAAAAAATAGCCATCTAATGATATTGAATTTAACAGAAAAACTCTAACGTTGTGCTATACACAGTGTTGTAGCTAATGCAGCAGCTCAAATAATAGTCCATATCGAGCAGAGAAAGGAGTTGTATTATCTCTCTGCCTTGGTTCTGCAAAGTAGCAGTAAATTGATCAACAGGAGCAGTAAAGTATCTTTGTTAATTTATGCAAATTAGACATCTTTGTTAAGAATACTTTGTGTGGCTTATAAATTATTCTGAACTTGGTTTATGGTAACACAATTGTCTAAAACTAATAGGCATCCAGCGTAAATTGCTTAATTCAGGGTAAAACAGGATAAAGAAATTATGTCTGAAAAATTAAGAAATTGGGATTTTAGATTTTAGCCATTTTGCTCAGCCCTATTCTAGGTGTCTCCGATCTGACGAATTCCATGTGAATGCAGTAAACAATATACAATCATAATGTTCCCAAAAACACCTCCAACCAGACATCCTTCACGGCGTGTTTTATGAAGCTGTTGCAGGAGAAGTGTCAGGTGCAATGATGCAGTGTAAGAGATTGTGCTGGAGGTGAACTTTCTCTTGTGGATTTGCCTGCCGTTTACAAGGTGAGTGTTCCGCCCTCAGGACCTCTGTGGCCTTAAACAGAAACTTACATGTGTTGATCCTCCTCAGTGTTTTCAGACGATGTTTCACACTGTCAGGGTTGACATATCTGAATGTTAAAGTGTTCCCAGGAAAGAGGCAGAACATATAGATGGTTTTGGAATGTTTTTTCAGAATGGCCTGGGGACCCTGTTGTGCTCCAAACTTGAGGGTGCATGCTGTGGTTACCAGGCCAAACAATATTGTGCCAAAGTCTTGTGTGTGTCGGTTCATTAACTGTTACAACATTTAATTCAGCACCTTTGTCCGTTTTGCCTGTTGTCTTGATGGGTGTCTTTATACTTTTGGTTTGTCTTTTTCATTCATTCATTCATTCATTCATTCATTTATTCATTCATTTATTCATTCATTTTAACAAAAATAACTACATAACCATCTAGTGCAGTTCACTAAATTAAGTCAATTTTCAACTGTAGCACAAATAACAAAAATTTATGGGGCCTTTCTTAATAGACACACAAGATGGCGCTATCAGTGGAGGACAGGGCTCAGTCAGATTGGACATGGCGCTAACTTTTTGACAGAATTAAAACAGCAGCAGCATGAGCCTTTTTAGTTTTTTTTTACATTTTATCTTGGTTTTTAGGCATGGGGCATAGCCCTTTGGTAATGCTAAATCAATAACAAAAAAAAATAAATTACAGACCCTCATGGTGCCAATGGACTCTGGACTAAGGAATTTTCTTGACTGCTTTGGAGCGAATTTAAGGCAACTAAATTTAAAAATTGTTATTTAAAAATTTTCTCACATCACCATCCTTTTGTTAGCCTCAGTTTGATGAATGATCATTGTTGTTGCTGTATGTTTTTTTTTTTTTGGTATTCCCACTGTTTTCGGGCAATAATTTGCTAGCATAGATAGACATGCCATGAAAATGTGGCTGACATTAAAAATTATACATTTTCTATGATGCATAGGGACCCTTAATATTGTTTTATTTATTATATATTTTTTTAGAAAAGACTGTAAAATTCCATGCAGTCACAAGCTGTGTGTATATTGCAGGACATAGCCTTGTAAAAAAGCCAGCACACATGTTAAATAAGTCTCTAAGATGAGGTGGAGTGGCCTATGCTGAAGAGGAAAAAGCAAGCATTGTGTTTGGTCCATGTTCTAGTTGTCAGAAATATCCTTTCCCTTCTTTTAGTCTGCATACCCCTCAATCCCTTCTTTGCTTCCCTCGGAGTGCAGCTGAGACATGGAACCACAAGTCCCCTCGGAGCCCCGGTCCTCCATCACAGTCCTTAATGGATGTCAGATGTGTGTGAGAGGAAGCCGTAGCGTGAGTGTGTTTCATGTTTGTTCTCAGCGTGATGAGCAGGGAAGCAGCTGGAGATGAGCAGACCCTCTCCGGCGCTCCTTTACTTTTAATTCTTGCTTCTGTCCTTCCGAGTAACGCTCTTCTGCTTTTCACTGTGTAATATATTGGCATTAATAAAGGCAAACACAGGGTTCCTACTCTTTTGCAGGGGATCTTTTTTCCCAAGGTTTTTCCAGGAAACTATCAGTGATGATCTACTTGCTATGACAACGCTAAAAAAGATGGAGCAAAGCAAGGCAAAAAAACTGAACACCGAAACCTCATTGGACAACATGGAAACAAAAGACACCAAAATTAATATTCTCAATGCATTATCAACAATGCAAACAAGAAACAAAGCAACAGTTTAGAGTCTACAGCCTGCCTCTTCATTTAGTTCTATGAGGGCTTAATGTTGGATTATTTGTTTCAGCTGTTGTGTCTTTCTTTAAAGAGGGACACATGCAGTTACGGTGAACACTTAGATTGAATTAAATGCTAATTCAGCTAAAATTGTGAGGTCACTTATGAGACCTACACAAAGCAAAGCAAGTCTGTGTATTCCTATGGACAAATCTTTTGCTAAAGTGAAAAAATAATTCCTGTACAGTTCACAGGTAAAAAACATATTAAGACTTATTTAGGTTATGCTTCATCCAACTGTGGTTTTGATTTACTGTATTTTTAATTTAAACCCTCATGCAAAAGCTACCTAGCGGCTTGAATCATCCCAAACTTATCAAAATGAGATGTAAAGAGCACAGACTGAAAATTCTACATATTATAACACTTTTCTGGGACATTTTACTGTCACTAATTTTGCAAAACATTCATTTAACTGAAAAACTATAATCCTATAATAGTTTCCAGGGGAAGTTGAATGCCACCTCTATAGTTTTTCTCACTGTAAATCTCTGTCAGTTCAGCGGCTGGATGGTTGTGCTCTGTGTTAATGTTTCCTGACTTGATTACAAAGGAGTTCAAGGCCAACTGCTCTGTTATTGCTTACAGCCATGGTACCTAATATTACGCTGCAGTGGAGCACTTCAATCGCACACCCTGTTATACAATATCAATTTAGACCTCGCAAGGAATTTGTTATTCAGCATGGCACAAATGGTCCTTTACTGTGAGTGGCATCTGATTTAGAGTTACAAGATTAGGAACACCTGCAATATACTGTGGGATGTTGTTAATTTTGCCAGAACAATGCAGCTTGCATCCCAGTTACTTTTCCACTGAGAATGATCAAAACTCATGCACTCTTGTATATTGAGCCAGTTGATATAGCCATAATGAAATGATAAATTGTTGATATCTGAGTAAACACAATAGAGGGACTATCTTCTTCTAACTACTATACTTGCTTATCAGTCTTAATAAATCAATTAAAGCAGTGTAACTTTTAGTGGGTAGAGGGCACAGATCCCTCTACAGAGTCTCTGGGTTGTTACAACAAGACCATTTTACAGATGTTTGTTTTAAAAAAAAAAGACTAACCAAGCCAGCAATTTTGGAAGAAAAAAAACATGTCTTCAGCAAAATTTGGATAATTTTAGCATATTTTGTACAAAACAATGTATATACATCATTTGTGAAGGTTCTCAGTCATCCAGGACATCTTGAAAAAAAGGTTTAAGTAAAAGCATCTGGACTCAGTTTTCAAGGTGAAGACGTTTTGTCTTTAATTCCAAGAGACTTTATCAATTCTGAAATCAACTTGTAAGAGAGCTGAGCTTATATCTCTAGAGGGAGGAGTTTGCCCTGAAACCAAACCTGATGGACCAGGCTGATCTGGTCTCACAGTCATTGGCCACAAAAGGGAATAATTTCAATCATCATCAGGGAGTTGTAATGGCTCAGGTGAGTCGTTTGTGACACATTGTTCTATTCAGGTGGTAAGTTTGTTGTTCTAGGGTGAGGCTCTTTTGTTTTAGGTTTCAGAACACTGTTGTAAATACTAGGCAACATGAATCTGAGGCCACCTCCTCAGGTCAACAAAGGCTTTTCCATTTTCACAAAAATGGCTTCCTTCACTTCTCTCAAACCATCTGGCCTCTGTTCTGAAACCTAACACAAAAGAACCTCACCCTAGAACAACAAACACAGCACCCAAATAGAACAGTGACACTATTTGTTAGAAATATTTAATAACAAACAACTATAGAAGTTTTGTGCTCAAACAGATATCTTGAATTTGTTCATATTTGATATGGACACCATCCTTCCTTTCTTTAACTCTTTCTAATACATTTTCAAAATTCATACTTTCATACATAATTTCATGTACTATATGAGAAGAAAAGGTTAAAGCAAAAGCATCTGGACTCAGTTTTCAAGGTGAAGAACTTTTCTTCTCTAATTTGAAGAGACTTTATTAATTCTGATTATCACTTACTTTCTGATAATGATATTCACATTAAAACAATACAAGTGTTCTAATATATTTTTTATTAAGTATTTCAACAAAACAAATCTACTTCACATATTCTCTACATCTAATAACACTTTGCTCATTATACGCCCCCTGCTGGCAAGGGATGGAGTAACCGAGTAGAAATGAGTTGAAACATTTCTATATCAAGAAAAAAAGAATGTGGGAAGGTTCTGAAATGCATGTCCTATATAAAAAATCTGATGACACAAGTGCATGTGGCTGACAGGGGAACGTTGAGCTTGTCAGATGGTGTTCTCAGTCCTGTGCAGCATGTGGCGGAGGGTCTCATTATATCTCTTTCATGTCGGGCCTTTAAGTCCATCTCTTCAGCGCCTGTTCTGTTTGTTTAGAGAGCCGGGGCCCTTTTAAGCTACGTTTGGTCTAATGAGTCCATTATCTGCCAATGATCCACAAAGAGGCCCTCCTCTGCCCCACTCCCCCTGCCACTTTGTGCTATAGCCCACTTGTGTCCCATCTCTCCCATTCCCTCCAATTAGACAACTTGTCCACATTTGGTTAGCCCTATTCAATATTTCTCCACCCATCCACATTTAGTTTACATGACACATGTTTCTTTTGCAGTTCAACTATTCTAAAACCTCATTCAACTGTGGTGAAAAGAGATAAAAGGTATTTCCCCAATTTGTTTATAGCTATTTTAAGCCCAATATTTACAAGCAAGGGCAACACCAACAACATCAACTACAGTGTTGTGTTTGTAATTCAGTAAAAAAAAATTTTTTTGAATAAGTATGTTAGCAAATGCTTTTTGTTTTGTCAGATAACCTATATCTGGCTCAGTGATAGAGTGGTTGTCCTTCAACCAGAAGGTAAGCAGTTTGATTCCCACTCTCCCCACAGTTTATACTGTCGTTGTGTCCTTGGGCAAGACACTTAACCTACCTTGCCTCCAGTGACACAGCCCTGGTGTATGAATTCGGTGATTAATGCTCTGGTGTATAGTGTGAGAATGTTGCTAAAATCTGGCATGTTTACATTTGTGTGGTTGTGTCTCATGTATGTTCATTAACATGCACTGTCCCAATCAAATAAATTAATAATACTATCTAACCAAATTTACTTATTTATTGTAAGCCCACAAACTTAAGACTTTTCACCCAGACCTTTCAAAAATCCATCCGAATAGGACTAGTTGTGGACTGTCAACAAACCTACCTGAACTGTCTTATAGTTACCTGTGTTTTCTTTTTTTCTTATTTCGTACATTACAGCAATAAATTCTGATCTTTAGCCTGCTTACAAATATTGGGTCTATGGCACAACAACCCCAAAAAGACCAGCTCTAATGTTGTTTTTGGAATCACAGCTAAATTATGTAAATGAAAGATGATGTGTTCCAGGTGCATAGTATTTGCCAAAAAAATACCAAATAGTCATGTGGCTTTGTACATATATCACAGCATTTCCATCACATTTTGTTACTCAGAGTGTTTTATTTACATTTCTCAGGAAAATTGTTGTCGTGTGAACAGCTCCCCTCTGTGTTGGGCCCACTCCTAAACTTGTCTCACATTGTGCTGAGCTCCATCCCCAGGGACCTCTGGATAAAACGAACACCCCCAGCATCTCCTTTGAGCCTCTGCTTTTTATGTTGTTGTTGGGGAAGCTGGGTCTGGTTTTAACTAGCTCACACCTGCGGACGTCCCAGCTGACACCGCAAGTTAACAGTAGCAGCGGAGGGCGTCTTCGGGAGAGGGCTGTGGAAGATTTGTGAGAAACCTGTCGGGAGCGTGATACCTTCAGGATGTGGAGGTTCTCTTTGGGGAAACATATTATGTGTAAGAAGCGTTTGGTGTGGTCTGCATTCGTCTGTACGTTTGCAGAGGCCCATATGTTCTTGTACCAATTTAGGCCACTATAGCCTACTCTTAGTATACCGTCCTTTAAAAGACGCAAAGTGTCCCAGTGACTCATCCTCTTTTTTAGCGCTCAGTCAATTCTTGGTTTACTAGTCACCTGTCTTTTGGATTTTTTTGTTTTTTCTTTTCTTCTGTGATTTATTATTGGCTGAAAATCTTGTGTAAACATAGAAGTAAAATGGTACAACATAGACAGAGGGCAGTTGGTTTACAAATAAATTCAGCTCCACATTATTCAAAGGAGTCTTATTTATGTATGTATTAAATTCTTCATAAAAAGTTTGCATATTTCATACAGTGTATCTTCACAGGACTTCCTTTTTTACCATATGTGGTTTCATATGTGTCATATTTGTCTATGTGTAGTAGTGTAGTGTAATTGGTATGCCCTCTGTCAAGTGAGCTACCAGTGTGCCTTTGTGCCAGTAAAGCCTCTGTGTTTACAGGGACATGTTCTAGTTTTAAATGTACAGTGTGCAGTGTGAGTGATTTGGTCTCTATTAATAAAGGCCAGGAAGGTCACTGTGGGTGACCCCAACCCCCCTTCACAGACACACACACACGCAGTAGATAAAATCTCACAGGTAGCTCACTCTTCAGCCTTGTAGCACTGTTAACGCCAAAGACTTAATGACGCTGATCTGCTAATAGCATTGAAAATGAAAGGAATGCTGTCCTCACGGCCACAGGCACAGCAGGATTAACTCTCACACAGAAGGAGTAAGGTGAGGGAGGAAAGACAAAGAAGTATGAATGTGCTGGTCGCAGGATCTTAATTCGCTTTAATGAAGGGGCTGAGGCCTGAGAAGCTTTAGCTCACACACCTCCGCAGACACGTACACACCACACACACTCACGGAGGTCCTATTGATCTGTTGGAACAAAACCTATTATGAGCAATTATGTTTTTGGCCCGCCATGGCAAATCCATTTCAGTAGCAGCTAATACACAGAGAAAAGAAAGTCAGGTAAGCCAGAGCGTGGTGTTTCCTGTTCACTTTGTGTGAGATCACAAGTTTGTTTCCGTCTGGCTTTAATACCCTTTTATCTCGTCACTTTGAACTAGCTTCTTATTATAAAGGGAGAAAAAAAAACACAGGAATGGAAAGATTATTTTTAACACTTTATTGACCCCCAACTTGATTTGAGAATAAAATATGAAAACTTAGATCCATTTACTTTCTTATTGAAGTAAAGTGGATATGGAAGCCCTTCCACAGAACCTGACCTCCAGCGCCGTCCACAATTTGACCTGGATAAGCAGAACTTTTATCAAAAAAGGGGCGAGTATTAAGCAGTGTTTCTTTGTTTCTCTAATTGGTTGTATGATTTTCAAACTGCATTTAATAATGGTTTAATCTGCGTGAATTTGTTACGCTCCCTGCAAATCCAACCAGAGGGACCAGACTAACTCTTTGTTTGGAGTAGCTTGGTGTGGCACTGATATTAAATGTCAAACTCAGCACCAGTTCTTATTGCCTTCTGTGTAAATGATTGATTATTGATACTCCACTTAAAAATTATACATTAATCGAGACCTTGCAGTAAAGCTAAAAAAATCACAAGAGAAGCCCTGTCTCTGCATTCCCCAGTACCTTCACTCCCCTCCTTTAACCAGAACAAGCAGAACCCATCACTGCACCGACGCAGGAGAAGAAGCCCATTACTGTGTTCATCTTCTCAACATTTGACAGGTGGAAGTAGAACTTTGGGGTTTATGTTTTAATTATAAAGAATTCCAGATGTGGAGGGAGGCTCATAAATTAGAAGCAGAACTACTCAAATGTCTTTTTTCAAAGGGACCAACCAGGTCAGCATCTGCTTCTCATTGCAGTCAATGTTATTAAGGGCCCTGACTACAGAAAGGCCTGAGTTCCCTGTCTGGCCCCACAATAATTGACACTATTAAATCTGCCTAAACAGATTTAGAGCGTTCAGAAAAGTTACATTTGTCTTGTCCAATGACTCTAATCATCTATTTCAGATCGAAGAGAACTGAAGAGGAAGAGAGTGCTGCAAAAGCAGAAAGGGGACAATGGAGGCAATACACAGAGCAAGACAAAAATGCACAAATACAAACGATGGAAGGCAGTGTGTCGGAATGCCGGGGAGGGGGGTGAGATCTGAACTGTGTTAGATTGCGCTGCTCAGGCTGGTGCAGTGGGAGCTCAGTGTGCATGGTTTTACAAAAGCAGCAGTCATGAAAGACCATCTGCTCGGCTCCTCTGGTTAGCTTTAAAGCCACATTAATGCACTACAGCCTCCTCCTGTCATCCACCAGGGCTCATTCTGGACAGTGTTTGGGAGTGTATTTAACAACAGAGACAGGGATAAGTGTCAAGCCATGGGCAGAGTGTTAAGCAGGTCATAATCAACAGTTTAATCATGACTCATGACCAAAGCCAGGACTAGTAACAAATTATGTTCCAATAGGAGATTATCAAATTATTGACGTTATGGATCTAGACTTCTGAGATCATAGGTCTGAGACATTACCTTGCAGAGCAGCTGGGTTCTCGCAACAATTGTGAGTTCTCAAACTCACTGAATTCCATCTTTTCCTGCTCAGGGCAATGTAATTATACTCAATCCACTACAGGTTCGGACAAATTGTAGCAGTAATGGCAGTTATGGAAGCGACTGTCTTACCATTACTATTTGCTTTAATTGGATAAAATGACTTGGTGATAGGCCGGTCCTGGGAAATGGTTCAGCCAATCACCTAACAGGTATTCATCCAAAGTACGTGCCCTTTGCATATGCTTTCTGTGGAAGCCCTCCCACATGGTTCTGTACAACAGACCAATCGGTTATCCCAGACAGAGCGTGAAAAAGTGGGATCTCGTTGTATAGTTGGAAAAGATAAAACAGTATTTTCTTGTGAAAACACACACACACACGCACACACACACAATTCCAGTGTTTTTGGAAGAGCCTGCTCAAAGGGTTTTCACTTTTTCGAACCAGAAGCAGAAGGGAAGTGCTGCTGGCGATGGGCGGCAGGAAATGTGTTTGTATTGGCCAGCGGGTGAAAGAGGAGGTGCGAGATGCGTTCTAGGGGTTCAGAAGAGTGCACTCGGGCTAGTGCGAGGGTGCAGTGTTTTTTAACAGTACAAAGAGGGAAAGGAAAAGAAACAAGGCCCTCAAACAAAAGTGGAGGCCAGTCTGCAGGAGTAAAGTGGGGCAGGAACTCTCAGGGGTGTGATTGAAAGGGTGAGAAGTTAATTTGGCAGCTTTTCCTCCACGCTTTGCTAATGTTTCCTCTCAGGACTAAACACCCTCAGCACCCCCCTCTCCATCGAACTAAACCCCGGACCATGCTACCCCTGCTCAGCCAACTTCCACCACATCCAAAGACACAAGCTTCACTCAACCTGCCTGCACCACGCTACACTTCCTTAATGCAACACTATGTTCAGATTCTAACCTTAAGTCAATAAACAACAACCACTCTTTAATCAACGCAGCACATGGCACAGCAGTAATTATCACATCTTCTCCAGCTCCTGCAAACTGTGGCTAACACCTGGTTTAACAGATGCTAAATTTGATATTGTAATATCCATCAAAATAAGTGCAAAAAATCTTATGTTGATTAAATGAAAAAGTTTCTCAGCTCAAGCTATCATATACTAGCCTGGCTCCGCCCTCCTACGTACTTCCGCTCAATTTCATTTCGCTTTAGTACTTAGTCTGGGATCGCTGTATATTCTTAGGTTTCCAGAAATCAATTTTTTGTAGGACCAATCAGCGAACAGAGGGAGTGACTTGTTGTTTCCGGTCGGTTTCGGCGCATGACATATGTCACGACCACACGTTAGCGATTGGCTATGGCAGATCCTAAGTGACTCTGGGCAGATCCAATAGTTTTAAACTTCAACAGAGTTCCCGCATACAAGGAAGTAAACGCTTGTCAATGGAGCGAGGCCAGACTCTCTGTACAAATGAAATGTACGAGAGTCTGGTAGAACCAGGCTAATCATATACAGTATAAGATTTTCTCCAATTTGATGTGAGGCATTCAGCCCTAGCCTCATGTCACTATTACAGATGAAAATCTGCTACCAGTCAAAATTTGGTAGCCAGTGGCACTGCCTAAGGGAAGACAAACCAAGCACTTGCTTAGGGCTGAGGCAAGAGGGGGTCCCAAAGATGTAGCTATGTATATATTTTCATTTTATTTTACATGGCTACCAATTTGTACCAATTTCTTGCTGTTTGTTTGTATAATTTTTATTGTGCATGGCTTCATAACAAAGAGGTGAATGTGTGTTGTGGGACACCTAAGTTCCCTGTGCTGAGAGTCCCTAAAGTCTCTGAAATGTTTACGTACACAGCAAAACCAGACTACTGCCCAAAACTCCACAAGCATGGGAAGTAAACGTTTGTCTACCAAGGCTGGCTAAGCTATGAGGAATTGAGGTTTGTCATTTAAAAATGTTTATGCCATAAAGCCAAGTCAAAAGGCCAACTTCAGGTAATAATACAAAAGTAACAATGACAGTGTGTTGTGAGTATTGGTCCAGTACTGACAAACATTGCATTATTCCCATCTCTTTACCCATTCTAGTGTGCTCTGGTGACACTGTAAAGAGGAACAGGCAGTGTGCTTGGTCCAGCTTCAGTCCAACTATGCTGTAGACATGCTGTGGTTGACTAGAAATGACATTATCTATTATTAGCTCCACTAAGACATTTAAATTACAGCAATTTACAGCGAGTTTTAGTCTGAAAAATGCAATGATTTCTCTAGTGTCTTGTAAATACACAGTTAATGAAATTTGTCAGTGACCTGTGTATGTTACTATCATACCCCTCTGCTCTAAAACATTGCATGCAAAACCCTGTGTGTATTGTGCAACATCAAACACAGTGGCCTTTAGATGGCGTATATCCTGACAACTACACAGTGCTGCTTTAAACAGCCAAATGTCCTGTTTCCATTCCCCCCTCTATCCCTCTTAACCCCCCAACTCTCTTGTGAAACGCACCCTCCATCGCCGCAGTGCACGCTGACCCGAGACGAAACCTTTTCTCCCCAGGAAACATCCTGCTCCGAAACACTTTGGCTCAAGTGTGTTTTCTCCTGGGACCTGGATGGAAGGTTAGGGGTGGGAGGGGTAGGGGGGTCTGTTAGTGGTGTCTGAGGTGATGGCGGTGCAGTACTTGAGCTAAATGGAGAGCATGTTGGTGTATCTTCACGGCCTGTCAATCAGAAGGCGGCTGATGTGTGCGGGGGCTCTGCTACAGCTCACAGAGGACGAGGGGTCACTTGGGGCAGCACTGGAGGTGGTGCTGGCAGTAATGGGGTCGCTGGGTAAAACTGTGTGTGTGTGTGTGTGTGTGTGTATGAACATGTGTATATATTCTGAGGGGGAGAACCACATGGTGTCCTTGCACTGCTCACTCACCACATGTGAGAAACCCCCCCACACCACCTCCATCACCATCAGGCTCACAGCTGGTGCAGAGAGGGGCTGATGGGGTCAGTGCTTCTCATCAAATGCATATTACAGTTTAGCTGCATTTTGAGCTTTGAGTTTTCAGGCTCTAAAAATTAAAACTTTTGAAAACAGCCACTAGATGTGTTTCTGCTTAGGTTTCTGTTCAACGGTGCACCTAAAATGTGTAGGTCAAATAGTAATAAACTTTTGCCCCCATTTTTTATGAGCTGAACTATAAAAACATAGACGTTTTCTACGTGCACAAAAGGCCTATTTCTCTCAAATATTGTTCACAAATCTGTCTAAGTCTGTGTTAGTGAGCACCTCCTTTGCTGAGATAATCCATCCACCTCACAAGTGTGGCATATCAAGAGGCTGTTTAGAGAGCATAATTATTGCACAGGTGTGCCGTAGGCTGGCCAAAAAATGGACACCCAAGGGGGGGTCCAAAAACCAGTCAGTATCTGGTGTGACCACCATTTGCCTCACGCATTGCAACACATCCCCTTCGCATAGAGTTGGTCAGGTTGTTGATTGTGGTCTGTGGAATGTTGGTTAACTCCAACGACGAACTGCAGTCAGGTACAGTACAACGAGCATGCAGATGAGCTTC
Source organism: Neodontobutis hainanensis (assembly GCA_024349245.1). NCBI lineage: Eukaryota > Metazoa > Chordata > Actinopteri > Gobiiformes > Odontobutidae > Neodontobutis > Neodontobutis hainanensis. The sequence goes on from JALDNG010000112.1 coordinate 485,078, forward strand.
CCTGAGATGGTTTGTGCAGAAACTCTTTGGTTATGCAAACCGATTGTTGCAGCAGCTGTACAGGTGGCTGGTCTCAGAGGATCTTGGAGGAGAAGAGGCTGGATGTGAAAGTCCTGGACTGGTGTATTTACACGTGGTCTGCGGGTTGTGAGGCCGCCAAATTTCCTGAAACGTCTTTGGAGACAGCTTATGGTAGAGAAATTAACATCTAATTCACGGGCAACAGCTCTGGTGGACATTCCTGCAGTCAGCAGGCCAATTGCACGATCCCTCAAAACCTGCAACATCTGTGGCATTGTGCTGTGTAATAAAACTGCACATTTTAGAGTGGCCTTTTATTGTGGTCAGCCTAAGACACGTCTGTGCAATAATCATGCTCTCTAATTAGCTTCTTGCTATGCCAGACCTGTGAGGTGGATGGATTATCTCAGCAAAGAAGTGCTGACTAACACAGATTTGGACAAATTTGTGAACAATATTTGAGAGAAATAGGCCTTTTCTGTACTTAGAAAAAGTCTTAGATCTTTGAGTTCAATTCATGAAAAATGGGGGCAAATACAAAAGTGTTGTATTATTTTTGTTCAGGTTATTTACAACACACATTTGAAGAAAATTAAAATGGGCAGACATTACATTTCTGCACATATTGCCGAAATGGGTTTTCGGCAATATGGCTCAAAACAACACACCTCAAGCACACAGGGTGGAGCTTTACTACTGGCTTCAAAGCACTGACATCACTTTACAGCAGACTATGTTATACTGCATGTAGCACAGCACTAATAGAATATAGTTTTTGGCTGAGGTTAGTCTCCTTAACATATAGCCATGATGTCAGACATGCACCTATAGACTAACCTGCAGCTGCACACTTGGACGACATGATCTCACACTTGCACATACATATGTACGTGTAACTTCCCAGCATGTTTCTGCCCAGAAGTACCACTGGGGTTATTGATGCGTGAACTTTTGTTACTTCTGGACATTCCTAGACAATGTCCACAGAGGGGACTGTAATGCTGTATGCTGTAATTAGATGTCACACGCTATACCGGAATATGAAACTCTAATTGGGTAACACTTTCTGCTTATGTGTTGAAACTGTTTATAGATTTCTGTTAATTATATTTCACTTGTGGTAAAGGTTTAGGTTCCCTCATCACAAAAAAACACAACTCAATTGTTTCTTCACAAAACCAGGACCAAAAATATGGTTCAACCAGGACAAAGCACTAAACTGGTACTAAACCAGGATTAAAGTAAGATTATGAGAGAGAATATTTAGATTAAACCAACAACTAATTCTAGGACTAAACCAAAGACTAGATCTGGGACTGTGCCAGGACTGTAATAGGAACAAACCAGGTCATGACTAAGCCAGCACCAAAAGTGTCACCAAACCAACAATACACCCAGGATTAAACCAGGACTGACAAAAAAACGTGTATTATGATTAACCATTTTTAGTATAAGATGCATTTGTATTTTGGCATTGTGTGAATGACCCCTAAATCTGTAGTGCCCTGTTGGTGAACAGCCATAGAAAGTGTAATTTTTTTTCTGCTCACAAACATGGTGACTGGTTGATTTTGACCCCAAGGATTAAAAAGGCCATGTGTCATTTTTACCATTCAGTTGCCAAGCTGGAATATAAAGTACTCGCTTAATTCAGAAGAATTAGTGTAGGAAACCGTACATTATGGCCATTCATAATCGATGCATAGCGGCCCACACGGTAACACACTGCAGGTTGTGGTGTGAGACAGACCAGGTCGACTGGTGACAGTGTGCAGCCCCTCTCTGCCTCATTTATCTACGATGGCAGTGGATAGAATGCAATTTCCTGCAAGGGGGAGTCCGGGGGGACAGAGCAGTTAGGGGGCCGGGGGATGCAAACAACATCAAAGGCCCCTGAAAGCTATCAGGAACTTGAGTACTGCCAGCGCTGCGTGCCAACTCACCAGCCCTCGCTCTCCCCGTGGTGCAGTGTTTGTGGACCACATACTATACTTTTTTATTACAAGTTATAGTAAAGTTTGTTAGTATATGTCATCCAAATGTGGAACATGTAAATTAATAAATAAGAGTTTGGCCAACTCTACTCGTATAAGTGGTAACTGTGGATCCTATTGCCAAGCAAATCCACCAGGCCTACAATTTGTCAAATCAAAATTCCACTGACAAAACTCCAGTAGCAGGCTTTAGATAAGTAAACAAACAAAGAGATGCTAATCAACACATGTCTATCAATACACAGTCATGACTCTGTTCAGAGTACTGGTGCTTGAATTATGTTTGGAAGCAAGTGGAAGGAAGGGAACAAATAAAATTTTAAAACTATATCAAATGCAACCAGCAGATGACATGTGTGTGCTGTCATCAATATCCAGCTGCTCTATTTATACAAGACTTAAGCCTACACCAGGTTATTAACTGCTTATTGAATGCTTAGAACTATGTTATTGTGGACTACAGAATGACAAATAACACCAGGGAAATGGTTTTAGGAGCTGTGCTTTCTCACACCGCTCTGATGTAAACATTTGCATGCAAAGACCTGTATGTATTGAGTGACATCCAACCCAATGGCCTTTAGATGACGCATATCCTGACAACTACACAGTGCTTCTTTAAACAGCCACATGTGCTTTTTCCTCTCCTCCTCTACCTGAATTAAACCATCTCCTCATACATCAATATAATGCCCCATATTTACAAAACACAATATAATACTAAAATGTATTATAAAAGGTGTTGCATCACAGTCACTTATTGCTGTACCAAGAAATTAACACAATTCAACAATTCTCTGTTCACTACAGAAACATCTGTGCCATATCTGTGTCATAGCGTTACATTTTAGCCAGGACTGTCCGTTTTTTAAAGCATATCTGCATAAAGACTAAAATGCAGAGCACTTTGTCTGTGTTATACATATTTGCCATGGATGTGTCAATATTAACCAATTGGTAAAGATTAACAGTGTTCACATGTAACTCAGTACTGATTGATCCATTTACTTGCTTAAGCATCCTTTCTGGAGCTTTTACCGTTTCAGTCATTAACCAAAACAAAGTCACAATTTACTAACAAGCTGTTCACGTTTAGGAAAGCGCATGTTTGTTACATGTTAATATAATAAAAAAAGTTAATTAATGCAATCATTTGACGTTTTTTTTGTGTGTTTACAGGTGGTATATTGATTTTCGCCAGCATTTTTCATTAAAGAATTTACGTTAACTTGCTGTCTTTTGATTTATGTACATAGAATTAGTATCTCAGTTCTGAGGTCTAAAAATCTGGTCACCCTACACACAACATACATCATATGGAGCATCAATATTGAGCCAATAAAATGACAAAATAGAAAAGAAATTAAATAAAACTGAGACTCACCAAAACTTTTATTTGAGCAGTCTATCCTCCTTTCTTTCCTGAGGAAGAGTTCAATTACACTGTTACACAGTTGAGCTGACCATCCAATCAAAAGACTTAAAAATGCTGGCGTTATTTTACGCATGCTAGCTGGCCATGAGCACTTGGCATCTACTCTACTCTAAATCTTATTTGTTAAAGTACGTTTCATTACAATTTTTTTTAAGCTACAGGCACCCACACTGTTGATTCTGAAGGCCTCAAGCAGATTTCATTCACCCTGTCAACACAGCTCCAGCATAAACATAAAGTGCTGGAAGCAGCACAACCAAGAGAAAAGCTAGGAAATGAAGATAACAGATGAATGGTAATAATTGAATACAAAATAATGGAAAGAAATATATAACGTACATTGATTCTAATATTGTTTGGGCCGGTAGAGTAGACCGTGCTGGCCCCCACAGCCCCCCACTGAAGAAATTCCCTTTTACCAAAATTATGTTGTATTTTCTATAAATACGAAGATGTATTTGCTCCAGTCACCATATTTTTACTTTTACGGGTGTTTACTGTTGCCATTTGAAAGTATTTTACTGAGCATCTGGCCGGGGAATTAAACCCAGGACCTTCTTGCTGTAATATTTTTTTTCTTTTTTTCACAGTGCTCTAGGTTTGTGTGTAAGATAAAAATACCAGTCCATTTGGAGGCTTGGACACCTGGAGCTGGAGCACAGAGCAGCCATTAGCCCTGTTGTCGTATGCAGAGAAGGTCACAGTTTATCAGGCCTGCCACCCGGCCTTTTCCAACACAAACACCCACTGCCACTCCTGTCTTTCACCCCCTCTGCCTCCCCAGCCGGGCCTTCTGACTGAGGCGGGTGCTATCAGGAGAAGTGAGTGCACGGCCCGGAGCAGGGAGGGCTGGATTTGGACCATTTGGCGATGTGAGTGCGCTAATGAAAGTTCCAAATGAGAAGCAGCTTTGGTCCGTGTGCTGCAGCTGGATGCTTGTGTGTGAGCGTGCATGTGTTTGGATCCAGTGTTGTAGCTATAGGTGCATTAGATGTAATCACTGTCATTAGAAGAGGTTAGGTTTATGTTTTGAGTGGATCACAACCTGGTGCTGTTTTGCCATTCAGAAGATGATGAAAAATTGTCATGTGTCAGTAATGTATTTGACTTGCTTTGAGAGTTGCCGGAGCTGAAAAGTGTGACCGTGAGATGTCTTTAATGAAATGAGTTAGAGGTATTGACCGTTTATGGCATCATAATCATTTGTAAATTGTTGTTAAATAAGTAATTCTGATGTAAAATTACTTTGGCTTCACATTAGCTTACAGAGGATTTATGATAGCTTCCCACTTAAGACACACAGATTTTATATCTTTCAGCTTTTCCTCCTAGTAATATACAGTACATTTTTTGTGCAAAGAATGCATCAATTATTGGCCATTGTTTTCTTGGGAAATTGCCTGGTTCACTTGCCCCATTTTATTGCTTCTGGAACTACTGTTATACACCCTAACTGTATAAATGAGACTGTACAATACTATTTTATACATGCAAACTATGTACACCACTGCTATTTTTTTTCTAAATGCACAAAATACATGTTGCTAATACCAGCAGCTGGCAGCTGGTCAAACAGCCAACAACACTGACCTCTGTACATTTGAGATGTTGGCAGCCATAGGACTTAAAGTAGGCCTCAAACAAACAAAATATTCTTAACATACAATGGTCAGCTGCATGAAATATGGTCTAATAGAGCTATCTAAAGCCTGTCACCAACAGGACGGCTGCCATTGGCTTCGGAATGCTTTTGTCTAGTCTGTACATTACTGTGTGGGAGGTTATTTAAGTGACCTCTATTTGTTCCTTCCGCTTTCACTCAGCCTCTACATTTGAGCTTTTCAACAGTGGACCACCTTACTCTGTCTTTCAGTAGCAGCGCTTGGAGGAACAGTTGTCCTGGTGGGCTGATGGTCTGGAGCTGGGGGTCTGGTTGGAGATAGAGGCGTTAGACACCGGGTGGATATCTTATCATGGCCATCAGAAATGCCTTGTCGGCAACCATTCATTGGGCTTGTGGAAAATAAACCAAACTGCGTCTCTGAACCCCTGCCCCTCTCTCTCGACTAAGTAGACAGATAACAGAAGACTGAGGGGGTCCCCTGTCCCCTCTCCACAGCTGTCTATCACTCTGCTCCACCGTCTCTTTCTGTGTGGAGCTGGTTTTATTGCAGAGGAAACAGAAAACAGAAAGGCTCAGTGTGGGAAGCCACTTGTTATCTGAGAGTCTTGGGAATCCAGGCCTGGACTGTGGCTTCACTCAGCGCTCTAATGAAAGCAGGACAATTTGGCCTATTTCGTTCCCAACATAGTAAGACCTCCCATCCCTGCCCCGGTGCAGGTATCCCTCAGCCCCCAGAAGCCTTCCATCATGGGCTTCCTCCTCCAGCTGCCTCACACCTTGACCTCTTGTACTGGGCAGAAATGAGCCAGTAATCCTGCAAATTGCTTTTGTTTGCCAAATCCTTTTGAAATGCACACCTGTTGCTCAAAAGTGGGGCAAGGTGCTAACTTGATTTATTGCCTTCTGCAACCAGCTGGTCACATATTCACTGACTTTCTGCTGCGTAATGGACCATGTGTTTACTTGAACTTGAGGAGTCTGGTTATTCTCTTTTCCCGTTATGTCTTTTTTATGAAAGTACACCATAGCTTTGTTTATATGATTCAGCTGGATATAACTTTATATGTCATGATTCTTTTTGCTATAGAGAAATTGCTGGCATATCAAATTATAGTCTAGCTATGGCAATAATTCAAAATATTCTTGTGTCATGTAGCGAATGGAATAAACAATTCTACCCATTCTTCTTTTGTTTCAGTTGGGCGCAGGTTTAGCTTAGCTGTAGGTTCTGCCTTTGTAATGTTCAGTTGGGCCTTGCACATGTGTTATTATCACTTTGCTACTCCTTCTGCTGATTTACACACCTCAGGGTTGTGACTTGGGGGCTCATCTTGGATATGAACCTGTAACCACTCAAAAATTCACAACTAAAATGAAAAGCACTAAAATGAAGAGTACTTTAATTAATGAAATACCAACTCCATACATCACAGACAATGTTTTTGAAAACAAGAACATCAACTTTATATACAGCAACCATATACAGTATGTTTATAAACTTGCAAAGGAGTGAATATAAAACAATCAATAGGGTCCAAAAGAAAGATCTAGCCAGAAATTGGTCATCTAGGAACCAACAAGTGACACTTTTTGATTGACATTTACACTAATGGATGAAAAATTGATAGAAAGTACTTGTGCTTTGTACAGGGTGTAGAAAACTGTAGCTGTTTGCTTAGCTTTTTCAGCAATACTGATTTGCACTTAGAGTGTATCCAATGTGTTTAACTTAAAGGTATGCTAAGAGTCACTGGACTGGGTTTTGTTGTGGAGACACACACAGCTGTGCAAACAGTGTGCAGTAATCAGTAACCAGGGCAAATGTTATCTGCGCATGAGGATTTGAAGGACCAATGTTTACTGATGACCATTTAAATGACCATGAGCATTCCAAATTTGACAAAAGACCATGACAAAATTGGATCAGAAAGATACTAATGAATGCCGTGTATTGTTAATGATAAGTATTTGACTAAGCCAAAAACACCATGCATTGTGCAATGTGTTTGTGAGGCCCTCCACAGGTCTGTCAAAGTCTGAACCAAAGAAAATCCTCTCTATTCAGCTGTTCATTAAGGCTTGAAGATTTAAGTTTCCACAACTGAACAAAGCAGCAGAGATCCACTAAGTTCACCTTTGTCTGCCACATAGCTGAGGTTTAGCGTCCCCAGGTGAGCTGCTCTCTGCTCGGATTCCCTCTGAGCTGGATTCTCCCAGAAGAGCAGGAGCAGGGAGGCAGCCCAGCCTGTGAATGGTGTTTAGTAAGGTAAGAACTGGCCGCCAGGCATCCAGAGACAGGGCTCAGTTCTCTTTGTGGTGGATCCCTGACAGGTTGGGACGATGCACAGCCCACCCCTCCTACCCACTTTCACCTGTGATATTGTCCCAGGTTGAGGGGCGGAGGGTTTGTGGAAGAGCCACTGAGATGTCCCCATAGGGCACGGCTTCTGTGTAGCTCGATATCCCAGCGGGCTTTCCTGGCCTCCAGAGAGAGGTTAACTGAAGCCAGCGCTGTCTGACGGACAAAGGCCGCAGGTCACCAGCCAGCGCTTTGATCCGCTCCTGCCCTCTTCAGACCAGAGTCAGACCTTTTTGTTTCACCTTGCCTTTCTATCCCCAGGGCTAACCCCTTTTTTACTCTCAATCTGCCTCTAACAATAGAGTCACTTACAAAGCACTGAGCATGTATGGTCTGCCAGTCACCAGAGGGGAGAGGTTTCAAAGGGAAGGAAGCGGGGCTCAGTGTCTCCCAGGTCCCCAGTGAGGAGACAGATACTGACTCTTTCAGTCTTCAGCACAGGGTCACAGCCCAACAGCTGCACCACCACTTTAGAGGCCTTATCAACAAGGCACAGCTAGAGTCTTCATTTGTAGGGTAAACAGTGAAAAAAGGAGAAAGTTAGTCAATGAACTCTGTCTTAAGATGTTACTGTGGGGGCGTCTAGTTCGGACAGTTAACCAAACTGATCTGTTAGAGTTAAGTTAGAAGTGTGATTACAGGTACAAGGCAAACTCTCTATTACAACTTATACAATATTTACAACTTTGTTTACTTTCCCTAGCTAAACATAAATGTGTGTTTCCCTAATGTGTTATTAGCTAGATTGAAGTGGTCTAACAAGGATTGCTACCCACACCTTAAGCATACATTAATAGGCTACATACATAATAATCTGATATATTCAACAGTGTTCTTATGGATATGGAGGTACACTTGGATACTTTTACACAGGTTGGTGATTACTGGGTGATTTGACTTAGCATTTGGTGAAGGAACTTTTGTAAACTCACGGTCCAATAGTTAAAAACAGACAGTAAAAATATATTTAAAAAAATACATTTGTTTCTCCACAACTTCGACTAATAATTTTATTGCACTAAACTTGAAATTTTTCAGACTCAACATAACCACATTTAAAGAATTATTTGATCGACAGATAAATTTATACATAAGATTCCACAACACAGATTGTGAGGGGTTAATTCGTGCAGTCATAAACATTTCACTTGCACTGGTCCATCTAAAGCCACTTTCACACATTCAGTCTGGCCAAAATTGGAGTTATTTCAACCATGCTGAATGCAGATTAAGTGCACAAAACGGCTGTGTTGCTAATAGTCATACATCTCATGAATAGTTTGGTAACTGTCCCGAGAAGCGGGGAGAGGGAAGAGTGGGGAATGACGCTTAATTAGATTGAAGGAGCTAACACAAGGCTAACAAACAAATGAAGCTAATCCTTTTGCAGTGACAGGGATTGTTGCTCTAATATTGAAACAACTATTATTTTAAATTTTATGTGAGGACATTAACCAAACAGTTTAATGTGATGTCCAAACAGTTGCAGAGGGTACTAGGTTTAAGCTCCAGACGCACGGCAGCTCACATCAGAGACTACACTGTAAATGTTCTCACAACAGAGCACCACAGACTAGGGTCTCTGAAGTGGGGTTTTGCAAGGATACAATCAGCATACGGTGGGGATTTCAATGTGAAAGTGGCTAATGTCTCTTCAATCACACTCACAGGCCATCATTATGCCACCTGCAATCTTTGTGCAGTTTATTGACGTTGGTCTATAAATGCGCAGTGTACATGGGATACTTAATTTCTTTGGTGCATGATCCAAAAATTGTTATAAAAGTTCTGTCACAAAGTTGACACCATGTCCAATCAAACTGAGGGCATTTATTGCGTCCCCTAAGAAAAACTCACTGTGTCACAATGTCACTGTGTTCATTAAGTGGGCCAAGAGCTAACTGAATGAGCACAATTGTTTTCTGTTTAATTTGTACCAAAAGAGGCAGACTTGCGCTGTATGCTCTCAGTACGTTTACATGTAGTGTCTGCTCCAACTATGCTCATAGTTCAATTAAGACCTCTCAGGCTCTTACAAGCAGTGTTGTGCAAGTTACTTCCAAATTGTAATACATTATAGATTACTTATTACTGTTATTTAAATGTAATACTTTACCTTACAACATTACTGTCTCAGAATTGTAATGCATTACATTACTCCTGTATTACTTTTGAGTTACTTTCACCAAAATAACTACAAGGTAGAACCTAAAATTCTAAAATGACAAAATGTAATACCGAGCATTTTACATCCAGTAGAAGGCAATTTGATGTTCCATAATGACTGTGGGCTATCAGGCTACTAACAATAAAGCATATAATTGGCAAAGTGAAGGCTCAAGACAAGAAAGGATGACAGACAAAATCAGAAATGATTAAAGTCTGTTTAAAGTATGGTAGAGGTAAAATTATTATCTGGCAATATCCCAATAGCTTGGGTCTATTAATATTAGACACAACATAAGTAAACTCTAATGCCATGACAAGATGTACATTTGATTTTCTTTATTCTCTTTGAATTCAAGAGGTTCACAACACAAAACTGTCATGCACAAAGTGCACATGATAAACATAGCTTAGGCTGTGCTTTCTCAAGTATAAAGTGCAAATGGACCAACCATAAAGAGTGGATCAACTAAAAAAGAAAAATCCATGTGATTTTTTTTGTTTATTAGTTGTCCAATCAGTTTTTCCCATCCCGAAAGGCTAGGTGCATGTGCTGTGTGGGGGCCAGGAGCAAGGGCCACAGAGGATGGAATGTATAGGCTGCACTGGGGGCCTCTGTGGTGCTAATGGATTAACAGGGCAGCTTGGCATGCTAATGGAGATTGTCTGTGATGTAATGAGCTTCTAATTAGGTCACCTCTGAGCTTGACCCTCTTGTAATGAGGGGGGTTTTGAAGGCAGGGGAGGGGCCTGGGCTGTGATAGCACCCTGACCTGCAGGTGTGAACCGGCCCAGGCTGTAAACAGGCTTGGACATTCCTCGCATTCTCAACACAGCATCCCTCCTGAAAACTCCCCTCCTCCTGCCTGCCAATAACCTTCTCCACTGCTATGGCTGGATACACACACACACACACACACACACACAGAAACAATTGGAGCCACATTTCACGCTCAGAGGTGCACCCTGCTTTGACTGAAAGCAAAAAAAGTAGCGGCTATTCTTTGATTGTCTAACACAATCTTTCTTGATGATATCCTTTTCACTCACCATTATGCAGTGACCAGGACTGGGTAGCTAAAGGGTCCACAGGAGGGGAACTGCCTAATTAAACCTGTAAGATTCTAATCTTCAAACTTGTCGGATCGGATCCATCCTTGAAGCGTCTCACTCGCTGTCACTTCCTGTTTCTACGTCTTGGCACAAAGTGCCGCACTGATACCACCCCAAAGACTTTCTCTCATAAAACAAAAAACTCCTTTTATTTCTTTACTAGACGTGACACTGAGCAAGAAGAGAGCTACAGAGCACAATCTGCAATCACTTGAAGTGCCATGAGAAAAGATTTCAGGGCGACTGCCAGCTCATTTATTGTATGCTTTATGGCCATTGCAGGGTAGTGTTGCATGATTAGTTCATCTGCGTTTTACAATGCGGTCTTGAACGTGGTATTTATTTTTGACCCATTCTCTATTTGTTTAATGAAGTTGAATTAGACCAACTATGTTTCACTGCTGAGCATTTGGTTTCACTTAAAGTTATGGAAGTGTTTGCCTCTGAATGTGTTTGTGTTGGATACAGACCAATCAAAAATGCCCAGCACAGAAGCCCCACAGCTTAAGCTCTCACTAAAAAGGATCAGTAAGAGCTATAATATTTCAGAGCCTTTTTGCTTAAGGGCTCTTGTTGTCAGTTTTCGAACACAGGAAATACATATTTACAAATACACAGTACATGGACATCACATGTTTATGTTTAGAGTGACTTACAGAAGGCTGGGAGGGTTGTTGCATGTAGCAATTGTCGTTCTCAGACAGACAGATAGGATCACAATATGTTATCAGTCAAGGAGGACGGGGACCAGAGCATGGAGCTCGGGGGCCAATGACAAATGTCCAATAGGAGTCTCTGGCTCTGTTTGTACTATACTTATCAGATTAAGGACAGCCTCTGGTGTGGAGGCCGGTTAAACCTCCAAAAAACAAAAACAAAGTTTAATTGCATCGCTTGTTGGTTTATAAATGGTCATTTTGGACCTAAAAAGCTCATTCATATCACTTTATCAAATCAGAAGTAATGCAGGTCAGGTGTACATTCCACAATACAAAACTAAAAACTAGTTATCTCAATGTTTATTGGTAAGATATGAGCAACCTGTCCATGGGATTTATCTGTATTTTGAATCCAAAAGGTGTCTGCTCTGGCTTCCTTAAGCAGGACTCTGAGGCAGGGAGGTACACACACAGGAACTCCAAGTGGACCTTTTCTTTATCAGTCCCCCGTTGGCCTTCTTCTTTTAGTGGCCTAGACTCATTAAGCCATCTATAAATGGTGTGCTCCTAATGAGGAGGCTTTATAGGGCTTTCCCATAGCCCCTGGGGAAGAATCAGACAAGTGTAGGAAGTCGTCTGTCTTGACAGTCTGGCCCTCTCTTAGTGGTGGTCCAGCCAGGCCTGACCCTAAACCAAAACATGCTCTCCTCTCTTTATCTTTGTACATTTGCTGGTGTTTTCAGTCACTCTTTGATTGCCATTGTCCCTGCTATTGCCTTTCCATGGAGTTTATTAAATGATAAACGTTACTTGGTGCCCATGCCGCTAGTGGCTCATTTAATTGCCTCCTTCCTCCCTCGTGGCCTAGCCGGCTGCTGCTCTTTTTATGAGGCCCAGGACCTGGACCCACCGACTGCTGCTCACCCCTTCAAGGGTCTTCCTTCCCTCTGTCTCCTCAGGCACCCACACTTATGTTGTCTCCATTCTCCATTGTCTACTGTTGGGGCAGGATCTCTGTGGGGTCTGGGATGGATCAAGGACAGATGCTTTTGGAAGCTTTGAATGGAAATGAGTCTATCATCTATGTTCACCCCAAACATCATTCTTACTGCAAACTTACAGTGGACCATTGAGAGTCAGGAATTAGCAATGGCTTAATGTGGATTCCATTGACTCATACAACGAACAAACTCATTTTCTCCATAGTATCTTTCCTTTTACAAAGATCTTGTGACTAATAAAACATTAATTGTCACTTTAACCAGATTTACCAGACACTCATGCAATGGCCCCTTCTAAGATAGTTCCCAGTTCTAAGAATACAACAGTTTTCAATATAATCCAGAGCTGTTTGGTAGAGTCTTCACTTTTCAACATGCAAAAAGACACTGCCTATAGGCACTGTTTCCAGCAAGAGCCTGTGTTCATTAGAGTTTTGCAGATTTTGGAAAGTTAAAAGTAGCTCTTTCATCACTATAAAAAGACTTGATGTGTGTCTTGTAGTATTTTTTTCTTTTGAAACAGTAACTCACAGTAGTTCCAACATCTAACAATACCTTACCTCAGCCATTCCCCACATTTTGATTTCAACATTGTGCTCTGTTTTACAGTGTTTAGAATATATTTATCATAGAAATTATCATGTCTGATATTTAAATAACCTGAAACTGCCAGAACTGCTAAAAAAAAAACATGTCTGTTCCACAGAATCATCTGAGAAGCCTCTTGTTGAAAGTATTTGCTAAATGGCAGGAACTTTAAATGAAAACCTGGTTGGTGATTGTTTTTACAACCGCAGTTATCCAATCAGAGCAGTTTCTTTTTGTATATGTTTGTAGTGTTAAAACGGTCGCTACATCTTCAAACCTAAAACACATCCAGACCTGTCAGTGCTGCCACATCACTGATCACACACACATATAAGACCAAATACTTTGCTTGGAGAAGTTCAAGATGGATTTTCATGGGTTTGTAAAGCTGCACCGTAAAGTTAAACATCCAACCCTAAGTAAAGAAAAAAATAGGCACACATTTTACAAACTTGTAAATATAAATTATATTTCTTTAATCAAATTAGCCTAAAAATACAGTATATAGCCGAGCAAAAGTCAAAACCATGATGAAAGAAATCAATATGTGTAATGCACTGAGGGCTTGCTATTGTATATTGTTGCATCCAGAGTTACAACCTGCAGGTACCTTTTAGAGTAAGACAAGACATAAGAAAGACAGGGATATCCCACTAAAAAAAAATTGTACCAAAAAAAGGCTAATGTAATTTTTTAAAATCCTTTGTGAACTTCTGCCATGCTAGTATTAGCATCACTAGCTAGCTGTTTAATATTGTAACTTTTGCTCTACGAAATTAACATGGTGTTTTTTTTTTCTTCTACCCGTTTCTACTGTTAGTGTTATAGAATAAGGTGATTATGATTTATGACAGCGTAGTGTGCTTGCTGGGATTACCTAATGACTCTGGTGTTCACAGACACCAGTGTTTACCCAGTTGTTTAAGTAGATAATGAAGATTCATTTAATGTGTTGCCTTTGGTGATTAAAAGCGTATTCATCAGTGTTGTGTCAGGCAGTGCTCAGAGGTGGGTGAAAGCCAATCCCCGAACAGATGTTTACCATAGAGGTCAGGGAGCACGCTGTGTTTACATCAGTGACTTTAGGACGTACATGTTTAGAATTGGAAATGCTGCTGTAGGCAAAGACTTTAATCAAATTACTCCACTTCATTCTAACAGAGCTCTTAAGGACTTTCTTTTTGTCTCACAAGATTCAAAACAACTGTGGCCGAGCATCATCAAGTGTATGTCACTTCCTGCCTTAGGCTGAGTGTGGCCTCTCCACTTCCTTCCTTATTCATTCCAGAGGGGGGCTCCATCTGCACTAGCACAAGGCCTTGGGGGCACTCTCCAAAAAACATGCACTTAGTGATTTGGAATAAGATATGTAAATATGCAATAGCCTTTTCTGAGAGGGGAGCTTCTCAGCAGCTGCTTTTTGTAACTGTGTCGAAAGTCATGCCTTTTAATTCTTGGCAAGTTATACAAAGAGAAACTGAGAGAGGAGAAGGGAGAGGCGAGGCTTATGGGAAATGGAATGATAGCTCAGACCAAAACAAATTGTTTCTGGTTTCACTTGGGTCCGACCCTATTATCAGGCTCAGTGTCAGATCAGACGACTGCTGTAGCAGAGACAGTCCAGATGGACACAGAGAAAATAATGGACAATTTGGAGACAGTTTGCACATGTGGAGATGCAACACTGTTTTAAATTATGAAGCTTCAATAGAGGCCTGCATTCTATTTTCCACATTGGCAGGCAAAAGGCTATCTAAAAATCATAGTGTACATTTAAATTACATTTAAATTACATTTAAATTCATTGACCTCCTAGTAACAAGGGTTATGTTACCATTAAGATTTGTAATTTTGTATTTAAGAATTATTATGTTACATAAGAGCTAACCTCTAATGCTAAAACACAAGTGATGTGGTAAGTCTCACTTTGCTGAAAACTAAATGTCAGTCATTAACGAGTGTCTTAAGGCCACGGTTGGATTTGTATGCCAATACTATAACAAAAAGGTTGTAATCTGACATCTGGAGTTCAAGATAATTGCTTATATCTACTACCTCAATAGCAGATAGAAAAGTTCTGTGACAAAAAAAATCTGGCAATTTTTCTCTTGCATTTGCATCTAAGCTTGCGCAATGCAAGCTTTCCTTTGTCTCTATCAGTTGCTGGTTACATCCTGCCTTCAACCTGATTTTCTTGCATTAAATGGAACAAAGTGACTGCTATGCAAACTATTTCACAGCAATTGAGCTATGTGTCACAAAACTTAATAAATATTGACTAACCAGTTCATTAAAAAAAAACAATTGATGACATAGCTAATTACATAACCCATTTCTAGTTCTTTACCGTGTAGCTCAACTGTAGCAGAAAACTGGTAAAGATTTAAAGGCCGGAGGTAGGCCACTGTATTCAAAGTTACATTTTCTTTGGTTTGTTTAGATGCATGCACAAATGTACTCTTTGACTTTCAGTCATTGCTCATTACATAGTAACTTTTTTAGGAGAAAATGTATAGGCTATTTAAAGCAGTATACTTTAAATAATTCTTACACAGTTCTTCAAAATATAATAGATCCTTTCTTGACTTTCTATCAAAGCCTTTTGGTAAAAATGGTCTGGAGTTTTTTATTTCACTCAACCGTTAGTATGTCTACAGTAAAAGCTTTGTGGTGGCCGGCAGGATTTTTCTTGGCCACAGCAGTAATACGTATATATATATATATATTGAAGGATCTGGAAGATTAAAGTAGCTTTTATTAATGACACTTGTGGCTCTCTAGCTGTGTGTGTGTGTGCTGAGGCCGGTAGGTTGAAGGTCAGGTCTAAGGCCACGGTTCTCGGTGGGGGGTGGAAGCTGTTAAGTCGGAGCTGCGGACATGAGGGAAAAGTGAAATCCACTCTGAGATCCTAATGATGTTTTCTTTCGGAGTGAAAAACCTAAACATGTCCGACACTCGGTAACATGAGCCCATGTGGGGTCTCCGGCTGGTCACTGCAGGAAAGGCTTATGTTTCAATTAGAAGCTTAAAATAATGACATCCAGTATTTTGGTCTTCTTAGTCAGATTTATGTATCCCCTAAATAAACTAAGGTATACCGTTTACAAAATATACCTTTTTTGTGATCTCGCGGCAGCCAAACTTTAGGATTTGCATTACAGTGGATTCAGCTGTAAGAAAATAAAATGAAGAATGAATCTGCGGTCCACCTTCACCTTAAAGAGAAAGGGCATTACTTTGAGGGCAGCCAATGAGGCCTCATTCTGCCTATTACAAACACTGTCTGTCAAGGTTCTCAGTCATTCAGGTCATCTTGAAGAAAAGGTTAAAGCAAAAGCATCTGGACTTAGTTTTATTTCATCTCCAAGAGACTTTTTCAATTTTGAGATCAACTGGTAAGAAAGCTATGCTTATATCTCTAGAGGGCGAAGTTTTACCTGAAACTAAACCCTGAAGACCAGATCCCCTCTCAGAAACAGAGTAATGTGTGTTATGCTGTTCAGTGAAGAGTGTAGTGATAATTATATTGGAAAAACAAAACATCTTCACAAGAGGATGTAACAGCACAAAAGAGAATCTTGGTGGACCTGAGTCTGCAGTTCACCTCCACCTCAAAGCGAAAGGACATTCCTTTGAGGACAGCAATGTCCAAATTTTGTCTAGAGAGGCTAGATTGTTTGAGAGGTGTAAAGGAAGCCATTTTTGAACAGAGGAGTTGGTCTCAGATTCATGTTGCCTAGTATTTACAACAGTGTTTTGAAACCTTAACCAAAACAGTTGCACTCTAGAAGGACAACAACACCTGATTTGAACAATGACACTAATGACTCACCTGAGCCTTAACAACTCTCCCATCCGGCGTCACACTGCCCTTTCAAGGTAACGACCATAAGAGCAGAACAGCCTGGTCCAATCAGAGTTAGTTTCAGGCCAAACCCCTCCCTTTAGAAGTAAAGCTTTATCCGTTGATCTCAGAATTGACCAAGTCTCTTGGAGTTAAGAGAAAACTAAGCAGATACAGCTTGTGTGATAATGAGTTAAACATGTTTTTTTTTTTTTTTTTACCTGCTGAAAGGCACTAAAAGAGATTAGACTTGCTCTCTTCCACTGGTTAGCTCTATAAACAGGACATAAATTTCTTATTAGAATCAACATAACATACATACAGTACATACAAACTGTACATACATACATACTGTACATACATACATACTGCACATACATACTGCACATACAAACTGCACATACATACTGCACATACATACATATATACATACATACTGTACATACATACATACAGTACATACAGTACATACATACATACAGTACATACAGTACATACATACATACATACTGTACATACATACATACAGTACATACAGTACATACATACTGTACATACACACATACTGCACATACATACTGCACATACATACATACATACATACATACATACTGTACATACAGTACATACAAACTGTACATACATACATACAGTACATACAGTACATACATACATACATACTGTACATACATACATACATACATACTGTACATACAGTATATACAGTACATACATACTGTACATACACACATACTGCACATACATACTGCACATACATACATACATACATACATACATACTGTACATACAGTACATACATACATACATACATACATACTGCACATACATACATACATACATACATACATACATACATAAAGTACATACATACTGTACATACATACATACATACATACATACATACTGTACATACATACTGTACATACATACATACATACATACATACTGTACATACATACATACATACATACATAAATACATACTGTACATACATACATACTGTACATACTGTACATACATACATAGATAAGATGAAAACATACATTTTTTTTGCTGTGAAAAATCTGTAAAATCTGCAATAAAAGTGTATGTTCTTCTTTGTAAAGAACAGCTACGCCTTTATGGAATTATATCTGCTTAGTGCCCTGTTCTGGTTGAGCAAACTATTGATAAAGTAATAAATTTGTGCATAAATTATGCGCAATGTGAATGCCTGTAGTTGTGTACACAATCATGCCATGCCTAGACCCAGCTCTTTAAGAAGTACCTATTCGCGGGAAGTGTGTCGTGCCTGAGTATGATTGGGAGCACTCACATTTTTCACAATAAACTTCACACTCTGTCCTTCTTTCTCTGATTTTCCTTATAGTTTACACATACGACAACATGTGATAGTGTTACAGAGAAAATACAGCAAATCTTAAGGACCACTGACTAAAGGTGAGAAGATTTATACCCTTACTAAATCTGGAGCATTACATCATTAGGATGTACAATAGTAAAGTGTGTATCTTGCAAAAGTCTGTATAATAATATCCAAGTATTGAGAAAAACATATGTGTATTTTATTTATTCTGGAAAAAAGTTTACCTGGAATAGTGTGATATACTGTATAACCTACACACTAGTCCTTACCCAACAAAGCATGTACTGTATGTGAATATAATAAACAAAAGTGAATGACATCAGAGGTCACACCCAGAATAATGGTATGTATGACTACTGCCTTGGTTTACAGTAATGGCTGAGGCACAATAGATCAACATTTACAGCATTTTCATTGGCTTCTGAACCCCTATTGTCATAATTAGGTGATACTTGGCAAGAAATGGAACCACATGAGATTTTTCAGCCGTTCCTCCCCTCCTGTGTTTGACTACTGAAGTTGCATCATTACCGTCCTGTCTTGGCTGCAGCTCCTCAGTCCTCTAGTGACACCTCGGCCTGACTCACAGCGATACCTGGCGCTGTTATTAAGG
Organism: Neodontobutis hainanensis; assembly: GCA_024349245.1. Lineage (NCBI taxonomy): Eukaryota > Metazoa > Chordata > Actinopteri > Gobiiformes > Odontobutidae > Neodontobutis > Neodontobutis hainanensis. Next base: position 503,882 of record JALDNG010000112.1, read on the forward strand.
CTACCAAGCGCAGCGCTGGAGTGAGGCCCTTACTTTGTTGTTGACAGGATAGTGGTGATTAACGTGCCTTCTCCTGACCCCAGCTGCAGCCTGCTCCCAAAGCCCTCCCTCCCGGTCCCCGCTGCTCCCGATGCCTCAACCTATCTGCCCCTGGAGACTGCCTCTGCCTCACCCAGCTCCCACTTGCACATGTTGCCCTGTTTGTGAGCCTGTAATGATGTGAGAATGGCGGACAGCTTTGTTTAGGTTGCTTAATTATCGGCTAATCGCTTCCTATAACTTTATAGTGTTTCCACTGTTTTATGGGCAACAGCCGCAGCCGGGCCGTTTGTCTATTGTATGGAATTTGCCTAAATGCTATGATGTCACCCTTCCCCACCCCCATCTCACTGGGCTTGGGGCACTAGGAAGGAAAATTAGAGGGGAACTTTCACATAAAAGATGAAGGCTTGGCTGCTTTCAAACTGAGTCAGGTGATGCGAAAGAAAACAGGTATTCAAAGAGGCTTTAAGTTTTGCTTAGGGACAGTAGATGAATTACATAGTTAACCTAGAAACTATGCGTCAACCATAGAAACTAAAATTACACAATCAGCCAATAAAGCCAATTAAATTATGAAATGATATAGAGAAAAGTTCAGCCTTAGTGTAAAGCATGCTAATGATGCTAACGGTCTTCCTGCTAATAAAATTCCTGTATTACGTCTCCTAAAGTGCCAGCATGAGCAATGGGATGTGGTCCCATCGTCATTCTGAAAGTAGCAGAGATCTTTTTTCTGAATTTTATACAGTTGTGCTCATAAGTTTATAGAATTTGTGACTTATTTTTTTATTTCAGAGAATATAAATTATAGCACAAAAACTTTCTTCACTCATAGTTTGTTGTAAAGCTATATGTTTATGTTTCTGTATTCTGAGTCATGGGAAAGCAAAAAAAAAGTCAAAAGATCTGTGGGAAAAGGTAATTGAACAGTATAAAACAGAAATTGGATATAAAAAGATGTTCAAGGAATTGCTGATTGCCAATCAGCAGTGTTCCAAATGAGGGATTCTTTTGAAACTAAACCAAGGTCATGTAGACCAACAAACATTTCAGCCACAACTACCATAAAAATGGTTTGGTATGGGATAAAAAGAAAAACCCACAAATAACTTCAGCTGAAATACAGAACTCTCTGAAAAAAAGTTGTGTGGCTGTATCAAGATGCACAAAAAGGAGGCACTTGAAGAAAAATGGGCTTCATGAATGAGATGGCAAGATGAATGCAGCATGTTATCAGAAAATACTAGAGGAAAATTTGCGCTCATCAGCTGCACATGGGACGTACTTGGATGATGATCCAAAGCACAAGCCAAGTTGATCTGTCATTGGCTAGATCAGCATAAAATAAAGGTCCTTGTCTGGCCATCTCAGTCTCCTGACCTCAATATCATTGAGCCTCTCAAACGTGCAGTTCATGCAAGACAGCCATTTGGGTAGTTTCTGTTGTCATTATGATTTAAAAAGAGTAAACACAATTATTTGACAATAAAATGGCTTCACCCATTCAATAACTATAAGGGAAAAAAGAGTTTTGTGTTATCATTCATTTTCTCTGCCAAGATATGTAAAACTTTTTTGCACAACTGTACATGTGTGTAAAGCCTGCATTCTCAAGTTGTGGGCTGGGACCTTTCCAAATTTGCAGTTAGTATTATTTTTATTTTATTCTGAGAATTGCAGAAATGGCTGATGCCACTGTAACAATTAACTTAAAAGTGACATGTCGGGCTAAAGTTGTTGACAATATTGTAAAAATAAAATATGTTTAATGTGTTACTTAAAGCTACCCTGTGTAACTTCAGCTGGACAGAAACCTCTTATATTACTTTTCTGCCAGAGATCCTGAGAGATTAGTGAGTTACACAGCATACCACACAACACATATAATCAAATAGGTCAAAACACTGGCCACTAGAAGCAGAGTCATAGTTGTACAAAATACACTAAAGTAACCCTACAGTTTCAGAAGACATGTTCTTTCTTTTAAACTGGCTGTCTTAAAACATTACTACTTGTAAATGGAGACTGCTGTCCATGAGTTGGAAAGGGATCTGTGCCCTCTGCTGGTTTAAAGTTCCAGAGGGTGGCTTTAAATATGATATTAAAAAAGGTTTTAAAATATATTTCATGTCATTTTTAAATAAATTGTTTTAAAAACTATTTCTGGAAACATAACTTGTTTTTTTGTAATAATTGGATCTCAACAAAATGATCAGTGAAAAAATTGGGTCCCAAGAGGCGACCAGTTAGGAATCACTGTTGTTAAGAGCGTGTCTGGTGTGTACACATACACATGTCAAGGCTGGTTGTGTTTTTTACAACCAATTTGGGTAACAATTGTGACAAAAGGCTAATAGAGACTGGAAATCGGTGGTGATGGTGAGATAAACTCCTGCTGATGCATTAACTGGAGCATACAATGGGCTAGTTTTGCATGCTGTCTGCTCCAGTTGTCCAATATATAAATATGAATTTAAATGTTAACTGCACTGTGTAGGACCATAGATGTTGTGTTCTGCTAAAAAAAAAGTTTCAGTTTTTATGTTTAGTTATGAAAATTTGCTTCTTCCAGGCTGAAAATGTCAGGTAAACAGAAGCTCAAAATGCAACAGACGTTTGCCGTTTTTAGTGGGAAGCAATTGCTCTGAAAACAGCACCTTAAGGTAAAGTTATGTGTGAGTATGTGCCTAGTAGTGCACGAGGAATGCTAGCTGTTTATTGTTGTTACCGGCCAGTACATGCTGCGTAGACACTGCAGTGAGGGCTAAGTGTGGTTACGCTTTGTTAGTTGTTGAAACTTAGTTAGACTGCAAAGATATCACTGCGGAAGAGGACTGTTGCCTGCTTTATGTTCTACTACAGTGCAACATATTTTACTTCCTTCTCATGTTTTTATTTTATTGTTCTTTTTTTGTCTAATGTGTGAGCTACATCCATAATTAAGGACACTGGCCTGTACTTCTACACAACCACATGAAGAGAGACTGGCAAACTATAGCTCACTGACACACTTCAATATAATCACTCTGTTCTTAGAAGAAGCTTTGAAAGTACCTCTTTGAAGCTAGCCAACAACTAGCTGTCAATCACATTGTAGAGTCACCACCAGCGTTTACACGTGTAACCTGTTATTTAAGTCAAAATCTACTTTAAATGACAAGTATTTTCATTAGGCTGTAAAAGAAAGCTCCTTGCAATCATAACTACCACATGAGGGTTCATTGTCAACAACTTATCCCTCGGTCCATTATTCGTCTATACTTCTCTTCATCAGTAGCTGCAAATTGATTTTTAATTGCCAAAGGATCCTGGAAGCCATTTGCTTTTCCAACGGAAACTGTAATCAATTTCTTTTCATTGTGGCCTGTTGGAATGGAAGTTGACCACAGAGTGTGCTAGTTAGTTAACCGCATTAAAGTAGCTGTGTGAGGAGACGTTGGATTAAAGAAGAGGCCTAAGAGGAGCTCCCTGTTGAGTCCCTGAAACCACCCACTGTTTCTCGTGTGGTCGGACTGCTGTGGGCGGGGACATGCATGCAAGGTGTGTGTTTCGATGTGCAAAGGCAGACGTGTCTTGACATTGAGGTCTGTGTGCTCATGCCCAACTGCAATTGCCTAGAATGAAACTTGCTACAACAGCTAACCCACTCAGGCTATCTTACCACCAGCCCCCACTCCCTGGGCTTTAGTTCACGGCACAAAACAAATATTAAGTGCACAGCTTTGGACTATACCTCTGTTGTATCTGCCTGGCTCTTGCTGCTTCTGTTCTTTCACGTACCACATATAATTATAGCTGTCCGAGGGATGATTATATGTTTACTCTGGAAGCTGGCCGACTGCCTGTCCCCAGTCCCGGAGGAGCTGCTCTCAAAGGGGTTCTTCTTGAGCACACTACAGAAGCGGCTTCAAATCGGCACCAACTTACAAGGAAACTTAAAGGAAAATCCTTGTGTAATTGGTCACTATTATATTTATATTGACAGAGCAGACATGCAGAAGTAAAAACAAATACCAGAAGAGCCATCTGGTTACCCTGAATACAGTTCAAAATGTGAGACAGTAAAAATTGCAATATTTTCTACAAATATTGGTTGACATGTTTAAGTTTTTTATTTGGAAAAAGTACGAGAGAAGTATAATAGTATAACAGTTAGTTATGATAATAATATGACAGACAGTTGTAAAGTTAGGTTATGATAGCATACCAGCTTATAAAGTCTCACATGAAGTTCATAGAGAACTGGTGAAATGCTTTATGAGATTGTCTGGTACAATATTGAATGAGCAGCCAGTTTTCAATCTAATCACATTATGCTTTGAAAAACCAAGCACTGGAAGGATGATTTTGAAGTTAGCAGCAGGCAACTAGCTGGCAGTAATATTGGCAGTGAATTCTTTTTGCACAGTTATGCCTATTATCTGTCTTTATTTGAACACTCTTGAAAACTGACACCTGTGATTGACACAGTAGACCACATCTTGCTGCAGTGCAGGCGTGGCAGAGATCAAGACGGTGGTATATTTGCTATCTTGTGCCTTAGTCAGTTTTTTTGTGTTCTTTAAAGCCCATTGCAGGTAAATTTAGGTGCTTTACCACAAACTGAGGCTTATAACTTGAAACATTACTAACAAATGACTAATCCATCCACATTCCTAATTTCTGCCTGGGCCTGGACCAAGTTCTGACAGGTGTGACACCTGTCTGCTCTGTCTGTGTGTAAAAGACCGATGCAGCTTTACCCCCATAACGATGCTCCACAGCTAAAGTGATCATGCAGTGTTGATGTGATTAAAGACAATTAGGACTCGTGCATAAAACAATGAAGACACCTTTACATGACGAGAGTAAAAAAAAAATCCCTGTGTGTTTCTTCTCTTTTTTAGTTTACTACAAAATATAAATAATCTAAAACGCGTCAGTTTAGTATAAAATACTTTACATTTATCTCTTGTGTTGATAGAGAACATGTAGCTCTAGATTTTGTTGTGCGGAAGAGTTGCACATCACAAAATGATCACAAAATGATCACAAATCAAACTTGACAAAAAAAAATCCTATTTCTGGCAAAATAATAATAAAATATATTTTTGTATGGATGTAAATCTGATATATATAAAATTGCCTAAATAAGAAAAAATGGCTAAATAATAAATTAAACAATAAAAAAGAATAGTTATATATAACTAATACAATTTAATGATTATAATAATCAGCGCTGCATTTGAGGAAAGCCCTGTGATTGATTAATAGCAAAATACATACAAAACATTGTCACACATACAATAAAACCTTTGTACCTGCACTGGTTTAAGTACTACATCTTTAAACCACCGTCTGACCCCTGTAAAATAGATTTTGACACACCTTCAGTGGGCTTCCATCTCCATCAGAGACAGGTTATGATCGGAAAGATACAGCTCCTTGTTTGTTTGCTGCTAGCTTTTGAATACATGTGTGTAGCTCTATGTTTAACTAATGTACACAATCGTCTATTAGCATTGCTATCTAGCAACAGCAAACGTTTTTCTATTATGATATGCACTGTCAATGTTAACTATAGTCCGTCAACATCTGCAGAATCACTGGTCCATTGAGAGTTAAGCTATGAGCCACTTTTTGAGGAAAAGTCTGTTTATTGGTTGGCCTAATTTGTTTTCTATTATATACAAAAAAAATACTCATTTTCAGTTTGAGGTGGGTTTTCCAGAAGGTGGAAGATATGGATGCAGATGAAACTACCCTCTGAATGCAATTGACATATAACCAGTCAGAATGCTAAGGGCAGTTCCAACATAGACAGATTAAACTACCCCTGGACTAGTGCAATCTGAAAAACATAGGCTACAAACAATCAGAGAAATAAAGCATTGCATAAAGCCTGCCCTAATTTTAGATGAATGATTATGATTGATTGGGTTGTATTGAGCTCAGTGGAAGAAGTGGTCCAGGATTCCAGACCCACTTTACCTTACTACTAAATAGGTCTGGCTGGCCAGGAAGTCTTTTTATTGGCCCAGGAATATTCTATAGTCTGTGGTAATATACTAATAGCTGGGCTTGTTTTTATTAACGGCAAAGTTGGCAATCTTTATTACTTTTATACAATTATACATACAAATTAATGATGCCCTGAGTTCAGTGGATAGAAACCAACTCTCATCACATCAGCCTTTCCTGTTAAAATGAAAGCACTGAAGGAATTGTACACATTACAACGTCTATGAGAATTATTCATGTATCAAATTACAGTGGCACATCTACATCTAAACAATGTTGGTTGTATTGCTGCTGACACGGCCTAATGAAGTGTTTTTAATGACTTGAGAAAGAATTTGCAGACAACTCCTCTATGTTGCCTAGCAATAACTATCAATCTTACAGCGGCTGCCATACATAAATGTCTCTTTTGGCCAGGCGAAGGTCATCATTCCACACCTAAATACCAGCCCCCTCACTCCACACACAACACTTCACTCACACCATATGCCTTTCTCCATGAACTCCTATGCTTTCATGTTTGAGGCTACAGTAGAATGAAGGTTTGCAGTGAAGCCAGGCCAAAACCTGCTTATGTCATGCTTTGACTTGTTTACAGTTGTGTGGGCAGACACATGTCTGACTTGTAGCTGTAACTCGCTTCATCACCTCAGCTATCTACTTACGTACTCAAGCTTGTTTGACAAAAAATAAAAGCAGAGGATGAGTGCAAAAGAAGCCAAAGCAGGAAGCGCAGTGTGTGCTATAAAATCTGTTCTAACGGTGTGGAAACAATGATAGTTTGTTGCTGGACACTGGGAGAACGGAAGGACAGGCCAGAAGCTGACTTTTCAACATTATTTTTGTTGAGCTGTGAGCATCAACATCATGTTTGCCTGAGGGTGCACAGAGTATATGTTGGCACCAGTAAGGTTAAAAGTTAGATGTGCACAGCTTGTATATTTGTGGATGTTTGGTTGTAAACTGTGCTCGGTTTTCAGTTTCCTAATATCCTGAATTTGGACAAATAAATAAATACAATCTTGTATAAAATAACTTAAGTAGGCCAAGAATGCTCTGGTTTTCTGCCATAATACACCTCACCATAGACAGCATTTTATGAATTATTATTTGGTTAATGAAGCTTTTCAGTTCACCTACTAACAAGCTGCTGCAGTGCACACCATAGGCCTCATTGGTTTATCCCAAAATTAGCTTAAATGTAAAAAAGAAAATACATACACATACAGTTACATACAGTATGTACACACATTCACATAAAAGTCTTTTTATTCTGCACATTTCTGTACGTTATTCGTGCCAGTACAAGTTTCCTGGCTAAAATCCCTCACCAACATCAAAACATGCTGAGCGCCCCCTGGTGTCGGCTGTCAACAATGAACTGGATAAAAAAAAATCTCTGGACATTAATTAAGGTAAACATACAAGATGTAAAGGTCCTACATAGAACCATCTCCACAGCAGACATGCCCAGGCCCACGCATCCAGGCTCGCCTCACTGCTGTCCTGGTAATGGGCGGTATCAGTGGTCCCTGAGCCTGGGACACGCGATAACAGCCAGGAGAGCTGCCCTTTATCTGCTCTGCTGAAAGTCAGCCATTGACACCATGCACTTTAGAGGAAGTAACACTCACTAGCAGCATCCATCTATCCATCCTCTATTCTCGTCAACGACAGTGACAGATACTACCAACGCTTTTTATAATTACATTTATAGGCTAATACTATTGACCCAACAATTGTGAATAAAGACACAAGAACAAGACTGAAGATAAATACCCATCAATAAAAAAGCAAATGGGCAACAGAACTTTTAAATAAACTGATTGGGGGACCTCTAGTGGCAAAAATGTTGCTGCATTAATTCCCCTTTGTCAGTGTGAAATCTTATCTACAGTGTCCACTTAATGATAACAATGACTCAGAGACTCCCATCTGGTTGTTTTGTGCTTCCTTGGTAGTCTGTTTAATTCTTTTGCAATCACATACTTCACCAACGGCAACCTTGACAAAAAAAGTCAATCATAGCCTGCTCCTGCTTTAACTTATGGACAAAAGGACGAAAACTGAAGTTGGTGGGTTTCTCCACTGTAATTTGATTACTGACAAGTGAGGGGAAAAAGGTCTGTCAGCTTAGCGACGATACCCAATAAAAGCCAATCTTATTGTAAACGTTGTAGCACTCAATTGCTGGATGATGGGGCGTCGGACAATGGAACAGCAGGTGTTGCAGGGCATGGCCAGAACCCTACCCACGGCTTTCCACACCAGTAATGACAAGCTAAGTGCCAACAGCAGGTGTCTTCCATTCAACCCTAGGCAGGTTAATAAAGTTCCCCCCTGAAAGTCAATAAACAAGAGCTTGTTCACACACTGGCTAATTGTCCTCTCCCACTCTTGGCCTGCACCGCTCTGGAGAAACAACATTGCTGTGTAGAAAAATAATGGAAAAAAAACTTAAGGGTCTCTGTTTGTGACAGTGATGGGGGGCTTATGACTGGGGAAACTCACTGTATGCGCCCTGTTCACTTCAATTTGACCCCTTTTAATAGTTAACTGTTTCTTGCTTGTTTTAGCTTTAAGATAGCTGCAGCTTATAGTTAAATTAGTAACATTTGATTTTCCCTGCTGACTTTGCATTACTTCTTATATTAATTAAAACTAAACTGCATGTGTTTAATGAAACCGTCTTGAAATCCCGGGCAGATTGCTGTGTTGCAGTACAACTTTCTAAAGTCCATCTCTCAAAATAGGAAAAAATTACTTGGGTCTCGGTCTTTTAGTGACCACAACTGATTTATTATCTAAAACATCTATCATCTAAATTAACCAAGAACATTTCTTTTTCTGGTTAATTTACATAGAAACCTCACCCTTTGCTTATTCACACTCGCAAGAATTTAAACCTGCTGTAAGACTGGACTTGTAGTTGTGTGTTTGTTTTCTATAGCTGCATAGTTTATCATGTATCATGCAAATCTATATCTCCCTAAAAGTTTTGGTCTATGTGTACCCAGTCTATAACCCTGACATCAGACCTGACAATAAGATCCAGACAGTGATCACTTCTAATATGGACATCATTTATACAAGGTGTGAATGCAGTTAAGGTGTCACAAATGCTTCCTGATCTTCAGATGTGCTCATAAGTTTACATACTCTGACCAAATTTGTAATTTTTGGGCCATTTTTCAGAAAATTTTGTTAGTGGTTGGGTGAAGCACTTATTTGTCAAATAATTGTGTTTACTCTTTTAAAGTCATTATGACAACAGAAACTACCCGAATAACTCTAATAAAAAGTTTACATACCCCAGTTCTTAATACCGTCTATGGCCACCTTTAACATCAATGACAGCTTGAAGTCTTTTGTGGTAGTTGTGGGTGAGGCTCTTTATTTTCTCAGATGATAAAGCTGCCCATTCTTTTTGGCAAAAAGCCTCCAGTTCCAGTAAATTCTTGGGTTCTCTTGCATGAACTGCATGTTTGAGATCTTCCCAGAGTGGCTCAAGGATATTGAGGTCAGGAGACTGAGATGGCCAGTCCAGAACCTTTACTTTATGCTGCTGTAGCCAATGACAGGTCGACTTGGCCTTGTGCTTTGGATTGGTGTCACGTCGGAACGTCTAAGTACGTCCCATGCGGCGCTTCTAAGCTGATAAGTGCAAATTTTCCTCTAGTATTCTTGTTAAAATGCTGCATTCATCTTGCTATCAATTTTGACCAAGTTTCCTGTGCCTTTGTAGCTCACACATGTCCATGTTTCACAGGAGGAATGGTGTACCTTTCATCATAGGCCTTGTTAACTCCTCTCAAAATGTAATATTCATGGCTGTGTTTCAAAAGTAAAATTTTGGTCTCATCACTCCAAATGAGTTTTATGGCTTGTCTCTGTGCTGTTTGGCGTATTGTAAGTGGGATGCTTTGGGGCATTTGCGTAGTAATGGCTTTCTCGACCATTCAATTTCAGTTGCCTCCTTATTGTGCAACTTAAAACAGCCACACCATTTTTTAAAGAGTTCTGTATTTCAGCTGAAGTTATTTGTAGGGGTTTTTTTTTGCATCTAGAACAATTTTACTGGCAGTTGTGGCTGAAATTTTTGTTGGTCTACCTGACCTTGTTTTGGTTTTGACAAAATCCCTCATTTTCCACAGAGTATGAACACTGCTGACTGGCATTTTCAATTCCTTGGATATCTTTTTATATCCCTTTCCTGTTTAATACAGTTTAATTACCTTTTCCCACAGATCCCCTGACAATTCTTTTGCGTTTCCCATGACTCAGAATAAAGAAACATCAATGCAGCACTAGATGAAAAATGCAAGGGTCTGTCAGGAGCCCAGAAACTCCTTTTTTTTCCTGAAACTGACCTTTTATACACACACATTAATTACAAACAGATCACAGGTGAGGATGGTTTCCTTTAGTAGCCCTTCAAACCTGTTTGTGACAACTTGTGTGAATTTTATTATGCTAAAATCACCAGGGTATAACTTTTGATCAGGGTCATTTGGGTTTTGTTGACATTATGATTAAAAAGGTAAACACAGTTGTTTGACAATAAATGGCTTCACCCAACTAACATATTCTCTGAAAAATGGCCCAAAAATATCTTTGTGAAAATGTCAGTGAAAATCTGTCCAAGGTTGTATTGAGAACTTCTCTTGGATGACACATGTAAATACCAGGTGTGAACACACATGTATGTAGATAGCAAGAAAACGGATTATAATGCAAGGTTTGAAGGGGGCCCTAAAAAGGCAGAGCTTAGCAGACGTAAACATGTCCTTTCCTATTATTATCTTGGCTATTGTTAGAATCTGGAGAAGTCATGAAGTATTATTAAATTCTGGTTTATTAATTATACAGTATTTGCTGGGGAATATATCAATTGAATGTGGCTCTGAGATTTTAAACACCAGTCTTTAGATACACGTGCAGTCATGCACTGCTGCACACATGACATCAAATAAACTCTTAGTCAATAGCCAGAAGCAGTGTTGGCAAGAATACCCCAAAACATAGTAAGCTACTATTACTGGTTTAGAAAGTAATAATAGCTACTTTGAAGCTACTACCAAACAAAAAAAACTTCAGTCAGAGGATGGCTAGTGTTGGTTCTCACATTGAAACCTTTTTGTATTTTTAGTTTAAGAAAGACATGATGGTAGGTAATATTATGTAGAAGCTGCCACATCTTAAAATAGTTATTGATATCTGTTGTGTAGTGTACATGTTGTTACCATTCTCCTTTAACTATGTCCTTTAGGCTGATGTTCCAGCTTTTTAAAAATTAGGTGAAGTCAGTCATTTTAAACTGACATAGACATATTTTATGTTACTATGCCACCAACTAATCTGTTTGTCCGTTGTTTTAAGTGTTATTTTCTGAAGCTTGATTCACACCAAAAGCAAAGAGCAACAAGAGACTAGAGATTTCCAAAGCACTCTTGTGACATGGAGTGTCACGGAGGGCAGGGACAGAGGGTTGATGTGAGTGACCTAATCATGTTGCCTCTGGTGTGAATTTAGCAAGGACAGTAGTACATTTAGAGGTGCAGGTGAAGGTCGTAAATACAAACGTTCAGTCTCCAACAACCCTAATGGAATAAGCAGCAGAAAATGAATGACTGTAGGAAAGTAGTTTATTTAAACCAGCCTCTATAAAATAAAGAACTTAAAAACTATACTATACTATATACTATACTATAACTATAAAAAGGTAATATGCTAGCATTAGGGTGCAATGACCTTCCAACTTTGAACCCAATAGAGGATGTAACAACACAGGTGAAGATCAAAGATTGCTCAATTGCCAACTGCCTTGCTTGAGGTTATGAAAAAGTAATGGCATACAGATTAGTATAGGGATAAAAATAAATGCAATGTTATTTACCTGGACAACACAAGATTTTCCAAAATGTGTGACCTTTTCTTCCATCTTTCAAGGTTTTTTTCAGCATTTGTTTGAACTACATTCCCTGTTTCCCAGGATGCGTAGGAAGGCTGAATGAGGAAGCTGTGCACTGTGTAGGAACATGAAATGATATGTCATTTACGTTGATAAGATCCAAGGATGTTGAGGCGTAATAGGAACAACATGGCTGGTAATGAGACGGAGGAGTAGACACGGATTAGCAGCATTCCTCTTGATGGGCTTTTATGGAGGGAAAAAAGAATAGTGCTGCCTCGTTTATTTGATTTTCGGAGGTTGCGGTTGGGAAGGAAAAAAAGCTGGATAAATGCATGTTTCATCGGGGCTAAATATTTCCACCCTGTGAAAAAATGCTGGAGAAAACACAAGCCAGATTGTGGACGGGTGGTGGGACCATTGTGGCTATTTGTTTACATGCTGCTCTGTGTGCATGTGAGTGTGCGCCTTTGCAAATAAATACCGAGCCTGACCGCGCTCCGTGGCAGAGCAGGTGCTTCTCCAACCATTGTAGCTGTTTACCAGAGCTATGTCCTTTTCCCTGACGTGAAGTGTTTAGCAAATAAAAGAGTGCGGGCTGAGATGGATGACAGGCTGGATTGTTTAAGCCTGAGGTGAGCACATTCACTGCTGACAGCTTTACTAAAAGGCTTCCATCAAAGTGAAACATTTCCTCATAACGTCTCCCGTCTCTTGCTGGCCAAACACTCCATCTGGACAAAATGTAGCTACTATTCATCTTTCTTAATAGTTTATGTATTAGGGGCTGTTAACAGAACAGAATGTATTTTAAGCTAATAAAGTGCACTGAATAAAGTCAAATTAACACTCCTATCTTTTTTGATCTTGGAAAAGCAGACATTTAAGCTCTATATGACTTTGTTAAAGTTGCCAGTATTTCCATTACTTCCTGTAAAGATAGCCCGAAGTGGACAAACTGAGCACCAGTGAGGGAGAAGTACATTGATGTTTTGTTTTTGAAAACACAATCTTGCATTAACTTTTGGAAATTACATTTTTTAGAAAAAAATTTGTTTCTATAACAAACAAAAGTGAATTTTGTGAAATTAAAGTCAATAGCATGTCCCTTCAGGGCTACCGTAGCTGCTCACAGGTGTCCCAACTCAGAACTATCTTATTTTCTGGCTTTTTAACTTTTTGTTTTAAGCTATTTGACATATAATAGTAACCCATTAAATGGGCTAAACAATACTCATATGGATTTACATAAATTTTAAATTTTGCCTACGGACTCAGAAATAACTGCCTTTGGATGCATTCACAAAGACATACAGTACAACCAGAGAAATGAAGCTCTACATAAAGCATGCCCCATTTTAGAAGAGTCGTTACAAGTTTTTAATTTGAAGGGAGGACACCAGGCTAGGCTAAAGGCATATTTTAGGTTTATATTTCATGAAGCTAACTTATACAACAGCAGATTGGCCCCAGCAGACACATTTCTATTACATATGACAATCCTATAATGACAGTTAAAAGACCATTGAGCTAGAAAATCACCTTAAAGTACAACAGCTTTTGTTTCTGCATTTTCCCACCTGAGCTGCCATGTTGTCGGACAGCTCAGCAAGACACTTAATGTTACCAGACCAGTTAAGGAGACGTACACCCTGAGGCTAAGTAATGTATGAGTGGGTGGCACTGACCAGCCTTAAGTAGACAAAGCTATCATTGCTAATCTTTGATGCTAACAGCTATAGGCTACTGTTTATATCTTGACTTAATGAATATGGCACATTCTTTATGTCAATGTTAGTTCATAATGATTTTGAAAAAGCAACAATGACATAATATGTTTCACTTTTTTGTACACATAATGGACTGGATGATTACTTTGTAAAGTAATGCATACCAAACTGACACTTTGACACGATCACACCCCTAAGTGAATATGTATGATGTAATGGAATGATTCCGGTGTTAGGTTCAGCCAGTCTTTTGTGGTATTCATGAAGCCAGCAGCTCCCGCACATTTTTGAAATAACTAAAATTTATCCCTCTCTTGCCCTTTTTTAATTTTTGTTGATCTACTTACAACTACAAGAAGCACAGCCAGTTTTGTCCCCCTGACCTCCCTCCTGCAGACTCATCTTTCATCTCCTAAAACAGTCCAAAAGTAAGGTGAGAACAAGGCGAAAGCTAATGGTCCAAGCAACGATAAAGTATACTGCCCTTTCACTCATCTGGACTCCATTTTGTTTGCTCAAGATGCTATCTGTTTTAATCCTGTATTGCAATCAAACAATAAAGTGGCAAGACTAAGCCTGTGTTATGTGAATGGTTTTACATAAACAGGAGTTGTAACATGAGAACTAGTCATTTTCCCAGCACTACATCACCAGTACCAAGTCTTTATTTCATAAACAAGATTAAACTGGTTTACGTCATCAGTGGAACATGTTTTTTCCCATGCCCTCGACTGATGTGGGGGAAATGGACTGGAGCAGAGTTGAACTCTGCCAGTATGATCACACGTCCAGGTTTTTCTTTTTCTCATTGCACCAACACTGGGTCTGACCTCATAACAATATACATATACACAAAGGTAGGAACTGTCAAGATCTTTACTCAAAGTAAAGATTTTTTTAACAATAATGCTTACTCAAGAAAATCCTGTCAAAAAGACACTTTTTGTGTTTATACATACAGCAAGTCAGGATATGCAATCATCGAAGTCAGCATTAAATCAGGATAAAACCTGGAAGACTCAAGTGGAAGGGCAACTCATGTAGCTAATGAGTTTCCTCCAATTAATCCAGACAATTAAGTTATGGTGGCGTAACTTTTAGCCAGTAGCGTCACGCAACTTTAAAGACCAAAAATACACATTCTAGTATGGGTTTAATGGTTCTTAGACACATGACTGGTAGAATTGTTTCTATTTCACTGAAAACTCTGATATTATATAATTCAATAATATGATATAATCTATAATTCCATGCCATCGAGACAAGCAGTATATTTCTGAATGCAGAAAAATAGGCCGATATACTGGACCCTAGCAGAGTTTTATTTGAACAAAATGAACTAAAATTACCCTAGAGTTTTGGAAATGTTTTTTTTTTTCTTCTAAACTTCCTAATTTTGAATAGTTTCCTCTCGAAAACAAACAACACAGACAGTCTGTAGAGTAAAAGTTTAAGTAAAAAATTACTTTAAAGTAATCTTTTACATACTGTATTTAATAGGAAGGAAGAAGTTCTATTTCTCCAAAATGTACTCACGTAAAAGTTAAAAGTTACTCTGGAAAGTAATCTAAATTCTTCATCAATTCAAGAATTGGAGTCGGATGCCTCTGGAAAGCACATGGATAGACATACAACAGGATTTCTACTCAGTGGAAGTTGTTATGAAGAAAAGGCCTTGCAGACCCATTTCAGTTTGCCGATCAGGATAGTAAAAAGTTTATACTTACTTTACAAAAACATTAAAATAACACTCTATTCATTTGAAGTCAATGCAACCATGTATTTATACATAAGAAAATTTGAACTAATTGCTAAATGTATTGTCTGCAGTGAAGGCCTTGAACCTCACCTGCAACAGCTGCATGTTTTTTTTTTCCTTTTTAACTATTTCATAGGTTTTTCCTCTGCCTCCCTGCCCTCTCTCTCCTCCTGTCTCCCACTTGTTTTTTCTTTTTTCCTGATTTCCTCCAGTCTGCCCCACAGAGACTGAGCCAGAGCACCTGCAAGTGCTCACTTTGAAAGATGTTGCAGGCCCAAGAATGTGCGCAGTAAACACACGAGAGCTGTATTTATAATAAATCAGCTTTATGGCCCTCTGATGGAGGTGATATCAGTGAAATTTATGCTGGGAGACCTCTCCGTCCTTAGCAAACCAGCTGCGAGATAGCACTGCACTCCCCCCGGCTCCTCGACCCCCTGTCCTAGAGAGCAGTACTGGGTTAGAGCAGACTGGGACAGAGCCTGACACAGTGCTCTCTATGTGGCGGCATGCGGTCTCTGGAACGCTCCAGTCCGGACTGAAATAGAGTGTGGGCAGCCGGGCGGTAGTGGCTAGTTGTGCGTCTGTGTCGCTGCGGTTGTGTGTATTAAATCTAGACAGCCTTGCAAAATAGCATGAGCTCAGGGGAAGAGCTGGGAGGACGCAGATTTAAGGTGGATTGTTCCTCAGTGACAACAGTGGTGTGATGTATTCTTCTTAGTCACTACATTCATTCCGAAAAAATATTGAAAAAACCACAGCAGCATTTTGGAAACAGCTGAAAGGTCAGAGTTTCATCACAAAACACAGATCTAAATCCACATTCAAGCCCAATGTTTCTTTTTCAGCTGCCAGCTAGGATAAGTAGCTCACAGTTGTACAGGTCTGGAGACAAGATGTACTCACTCCTCTACATGTATACTGCACAAACAGGATATTTTGGGAGTTTGTTAAATGAACCAAGCTTTCTTGGTGTTCTATTCATATTTGTGCCAAAATCTCTTGAGACTGCACTGTGGCTCCATTTGCTTCAAAATATACACTAATGTGTGCAGCAAATGGAAACTCTTTTTTTCTGCATTAATTGAAAAATATAGAGTTTGCTTAAAGTAGTTACATACCAGAGACTTAACTGTTTTGTTTAAAGCCCCATGTTGCATAAATGCCCTTTCTCTTTTTCTTTCCACTGCCACCTCAAACAGCCAGATGGTTTAAGAGAGGTGTGAAGGAAGCTATTTTTGTTAAAAAAAAATGTCAAACCCATTCCTCTAGAGATAAAAACTTAGCTCTCTTACCAGTTGAACTCAGAATTGATAAAGTCTCTTAAAATTAGAGACAAAACGCACTGAGTTCAGATGCTTTTGTTTTAACCTTTTTTTTATTTCAGACAGAAGATCTCATGTGTTATCTGTTTATTAGAACTGTGTTGCTGACTTTTTCACTCTTTTTACTTGTTTGCACTCTTGCCTCACAGCATGGAAGTCCTGGGTTCGATTCCAGGGCAGGGCCTATCTGTGGGGAGTTTGCATGTTTTCCCTGTGTCTGTGTAGATTTTTTCTGGGTGCTCTTGTTTCCTCCACCACTAAAGACATGTACACTAGCACCCCCCGTCCCCTCCCGCCTTCTCATGGGGCCAGGTCGTCATTGTAAATGAGAATTGGTTCTCAATTGACCTACCTGTTTGCATAATGCTTTACACATGCTTTGTATGCAGGCATGTTACAGTTAACAGACACTGCCTGTGACACCATCACATAACAGTTTCCAGGTTACAGACCCAGCATCCTGCATTCAACTTGTGAAAAGCAGAGAGCAGCCAGTGGACATCGGAAATCAGCTGCAAAAAAGAACACCTCAAGAACTCATCTAATTTGCATTTTTCATTTATTTGAAAAGACCTAACAACTGAATTTGCCCAAGGGGATTGATAAAGTTGAATTGAATTAAAAGGTGGAGCTATGGTGCATTGATTAGTAAAATGTAATGGGAAAATGCAAGAAAATGTCAAATGTATTCTTTAGTGTTTCACATCAAATAGGTACAACTCTACTAAATTTACTTAATGCACCACAGCAGTCATCCTACAGTCCAGATGGTTCCTGTCACTGCTCACGAGTGGACACAAAACAAATGTAAAAGCAATGATGTCACAGCCCAGCTTGTGTTGGACGGTTTCATCTTACAGAACCCATTCCCGTCATTCCATGATGAAAGGTGACCACCCGCCATTATTTGGTTTTACACAGATGCAAGCAATACTAACAACGGCTGAGGCCCAGTCTTTAGAAGTGTTCTTAAATCCTCTAAAAGGTTGTGGAGTTACACATAATGAAGCCCCAAAATAAGCGGCGTAAACAGTGAATTACAGTGCTTTCCTGTGATGTCATCGGCCACTCGCTCTGCCAAGAAGGGTGCAGCAGCTTCTGTAAATGTTTGGTGTCTTTTTGTCAACAAGTCCTCTTGAGAAGCTTTCATTCAAACAACTTTTCTAATTTAGTATCTCAAGAAAAAAAATAATTCACCAACCTCAACTGCACCGGACTGGCAATATGACAACATACATTTTTATATTTTTTTTACACCTGAATTAAGGAAATATAATAGAATATGTTTAATGTAATTAAATTGACAATTCAGTTAAATGGGATTTTATTTTTTTGTCAGCATTGTGCTCCATTAATGCTCCAAGAGCATATTGTCAGAGGTGATATTGGAGATATTGTGGGCCCTTAAGCAAGGAGTACATCAAGGCCTGAACACACACTGAAATCAGCAAACGTAAGCATGAATCCCTGCACATCAATACTTGTACAGAATGTTACCAACTAAAAACAAGTATCTTTTTTTGACTATTGACTATGTTTGAAAGGGTTTGCACTCCTGCCTAACGAAAAGAAGGATGAGAGTTCAAACAAGTGTTTTGCTCAAAACTGACCAAAATCTAATGTAATGTCTTATATAAGCATGCCAAAACAAGATTTTCATTCAACGGGATACACCTTTATTAAACAATGCAGAAAAAGCATTTGGTGAAATAAAAACTAAGAAGCACATGGCTAATTTGCATAATTACAAATACTATGTCTTAAACACATGATATTCTAGTGCATATCTAGTGCAAACTGTTCACTAAAAATATATATTCTCCTAACCATTTAATGGTTCTTAGACACAAGGTCAATAGAATCATGTTTATCTCACTGACACAGTCCCTTCAGAAACCAGCCAGAAACCTCCAGTATAACTTTCCTGTCCCGGGACGCAGACTCATTGCAAGACATTATGTGAGTCAGACACTAACAACACTCAAATAGTGGGTGCAGTAATACAGTATACACTAGACCCAAGCAGAGTAATATTTGTACAAACACTATTAGATATACAATAGTCCACCCCCCACTCCACGGAGCAGGACTGCTCTGCAGAAGAGATTTGTAATCTCAGTGGGACTTTCCTGATTAAATAAAGGTTAAATTAAAAAATAAATAAATTTGTAGAAGACAAACTATGTCTGTACAATGGTACCCACAATCTGGATATATGACATCTACTGGCTTAAAAGCTTTTCCGTGTTAATTTCCTGTTGCCTGTCACATTGACACTTCGAGTCGTCTCCATCACTGTCACCTTTGTTAACCCCTCGATAGTACCTGATCTTGTGGGATAATGCCTCAACATCAGCAGTGCCTCTTTTAGGATGAAGTGAGCAGCAAAGGGGCCAAAGAACTAGTCAAGCAAGTATAAACACATTCTTAGTACCAACATCCCATACTGACCTTCTGTCAGAAAACAAAGTTTACTGTGCAAGTTTTAAGTTTTAGAATCGAAAGGAAAACTCTAAAGGCTTACTTGTAGTAGCATCTTTTGCCAATCTAAGCCACTGAGATGCTCTGTGGCCGGGCCATCTGTTGCTTTAACTGATCTCCACAGCACAGCCCTAAAGGGATCACTTACAGTAGAACTTAATGATTCTGACTCCCTTTGGGATCACCAAGCCTTTATTTATCTATTTATTTATTTAGTCAGTGGAAAGTTTGTGTCACATCAGGCCGCTTCAGATACAGTGGTTACAAGGGAAAACGTGGTCTGCCTTAGTGGGCTCTATTGTCACGTCCTGAAAATAAATCTTCCTGCTTCTTTTGGTTTTTATTTCTAAGTCTAAGGTTTATTTGTACAGACTAGGCCATCTTGTGCACATTAAACTCCTTCAGGAAACCGTTGTTTACCCAGAAGCATGATTTGATGAGGCATTACAGGTAACGTGACTAAACATGGTTTAAAGCTTCCCAGCAGCTTCCTCTGAGTTATGTCCGGTGTCATTACGTCCGACATCTGCACTACTTACTCTACTGCTAATTATTAAGTAAATTAAAACCTCTCAGAGGATGGGCACGCCGAAAATGTAGTTTGTCATTAACAGACAAAATTTGGTGCACTCATGCCTTAAAGCTGCATCACCCCAGATTTTCTTCTGTCTCGGTCAGCACCCCTCACCCAGCAACAACAGCAGATCCACCTTTTAAGGATTATATCTTACGTTCTTTTTTAAGGTGTTAACCTTAACAAGTCCAGTATAGTCAGTGGGTAGGTTGGCAGTGATTTGAATTGTCTAATACATTTCTACCACACTCTACCAAATAGAACTGCTCCACAGAACTTAGTCTGTTCCACGATACCATCTGGGAGGGCTCCTGTTGGAAGCATTTGCAGGTACTTTAAATAAATACTTGGTCGGTGATTGGATTTGTCAAACACTGCTCTGATTATCCAATCAGAACAGCTGTTTATGTTTGTAACGGCTACATTTTAAAACCTTAAAGAGACCTGTCAGTGTGGATCCGAATACTTTGCTTGAAGCAGTTCAAGAACAATTTTTGTGAGTTTGTAAACTCAAATATCACGAGAATCTAGTTGCAGCGCAATGTTAATACTGTAGACTTCAGCCGTTAAATTAGAGGAGGCAGAGCGTGTTGAGTGACTTGGCAGGTGGTCTATCACAATTTTTAGTCCCTTTTATGCACATTTTTTCCCCTGTTCTTCATCAAGTAAAAATGGCACAACTAAAAGCTACAGGACTTACTGGGATTATACTTTTGCAAAACAGTTGCTTAACTTTTTGGGTAATTATTATTTTTTTTTTGCATTATTAATTTTTTCCCCATTGTATAAAAAGTGTATGGCATGTACAAAATACATCACACTAGAAGCAAGTCAGAGAGCGCAAGATGCAGCGTAAAAGGGGACAGTGGCTCGCCAATTTGCAGTAACTATTGAAGATAGATGTCATTGTTGGAGAGAGGAATTCCCACCAATATCCCAGAAAGAAGCATGAAAATATATGCTACCAAAGTGGCTGTCCAGAAAGAAATGTCATTAACCGCCAAAACAGTGTGAAACCATTCAACTTACGTGAGCCAAAAAGCTGTAGCATTCTGCTGTGTGTCGTGGGCTAAACAGCTTGCCACCCCTAAAGCTGCAGCTCTCAAATCAGGCCCTAAAAGTAAACATTGCATTACCAGAACAGTCCTTGTTTATCAGAAGTGCAATCACACTCATAGAGCTAAATAGCCTACCATTATAGCAGAAGCCCAGCCAGAAATGACTACGACTGTTCAGGACACAAATCTAGGAAAAGTCTGGACTTGAGCAAAAGGGAAGTCTACAATTCTTTTTTTGTTGTAAAGCAGGTTTTGGATAAACATGTAAAAGTGTCTAGATAAAATATGAACAAATACAGGTTCATAGATTTAAGGACAAGAGGTTTGTTGCTACCAACTGAGTACAAAGATATGTGACCACTCCTAAAATGTGGACCGTTCCAGCAAAGTCAATTACGTGCCACCCCGAAAGCCTGGTGGAAAGGTTCTCTCTTTAATGTGTGTAAAACTCCCTCCTACTTTAATTATGTGGTGCTGGGTGGAACTTGGAGGCCAGTCGCTTCTCGGTGCCCAACGTAAGTGCATTTTCCATGGGCTCGAGCATGCAACATGTCGGTTCCCACAGGGATCGGAAACGGGGGCCTCTCCCAAAAATCCTAGGTTACGGCCTTCCTGGGTCTTTTCAGTGGCGAGGTGACCTAATTGCCTGACCACCACCTGAGCCCTGTGCCAAATCCCAAGCTGCAGACGTCCGAATGCATCATTCCCTCAGGAGGGAGTTGCCATGGTCAGAGGAGTTTCACTTTCTTAAATACCTGGTGGAGGGCTGTTAAATAATCCACATAACTAGCAGCAAGTAGTTCATATGCAAGTACTTTTATTGTTGAATTTGATTCCCAGTTTTGATTGCATAGATTGTAATCTCAAATGACTCAATGCACCTTTCACACTGGCCAGGTTCCATGATATTTGGGTTCATACTCTGGTTCTAGTATGAGTGAAACCCACTTCACACTTGACCTAACTCTGCCAGATAGAACTGCTCCACAGTACATTCTGGGAGAGCTCCAGTTGAGTATTTACAAAAGGGCAAGTACTTTCAGTGAATACATTTTATATTTACGTTTATTTATTTTATCAAAAGCAGCTTATATTGTTCTAATGTAATTACCAGTTCTACAGCCACTGGCGGCAAGGTGGGTTAAGTATCTTGCTCAAGGACTTAATGACAATATGAACAGTGGGGAGAGTGGGAATCGAACCACCTACCTTCTGGTTGAAGGAGGACTGCTCTTCCACTGAGCTACCGCCTACTGCCGCCCACAATTACCTGGTGGGTAATTGGATTTATCAACCACAGTTCTATCCAATCAGAGCAGCGCCATGTTGTTTATGTTTGTAACAGTTTATCGGTCACTACATCCTGTCATCACTTTTGTTGCTTTGATCAAAGTATTGTTTTGTCCAAAAATGCAATTCCTGAATTATCCTAATCACATTAAATCAATCTTTGCTTTTGTCTATGTATATGTTAGAATGTAGACATAAAGCTCTATAAAACAAAAGTGGAAAGAGGCTTTTTAGACAAATGAGCACTGTTGGGAAGGAAGTCTGTTCACTTTTGGAACAAAAATATACTTTATATACATACATACTACATACTTTATAACAAAGCTTATGAAGCAACAGCTATGTAGTTAGGCTAGAGAAAACAACAAGACACTATGGTTTTAGCTTTCCGATCTAAGCGACTTTTTGTTTTTTAAATTAGGTTCTAAAAACACAGATTTATGGTTGAAGATACATAAATCCGTGTTCTAACAAATACATTCCCTGTAATTCACCCTGTATTTATTAATATTTTGAGACATCTGACAAGCAGTTGGTTGAGTTAAACAATAATCTCTGTATCTTTACACAAACTTTTACTCTACATCTGTCATATTTAGCATTTTTAATATCTACAGGACAAATTTCTCTCATTCCTGAGAGATGCGTCTGTCAGTTTACAAAGATAGGGTCTGGAATCCCTTCCCTTTACAATAATTTCCACTAAAAGTCCTGTCAGACTAATTATTAATTACAATTCTTTACAAAAAATAAGTCGATTTTGGATGCGTTAGGATAATTACATAATGAAATATAAATAGGAAATTCATAATCACCAAACCTCGAGTTCACCATTGAGAGTTGTGTATTATCATTTGAAGTCTTCTGCTATTGTCCTCTACTTTAGGCCATGCTCCGCCCACACAGGGATGTTAGCATATTCCAACTGTTTGGAATTCCTTCCAGCTGTCTCGGGAGCACACAGAGCATTTTAAAACTTTTTAGGCCCTTTCATGTTTTTTTTTTAAAGTATGTATTTACATTCTTTCAGCAATAACAGGTCTCTGGATTGACTTATGCTGTATTAAACTCTTTGCCCTGTTGATGCTCAGCACTTTTGCTTGTCTCAAAATACACAGACAGCTTTGGGTGATGAGACCACACTGAATAGCCAATAACATATATTGGCTAAGGAGGTTTGAAAAAGAGTGGAAAGACATTAGCTGCACTGAATCTGATGATGTGTCTCACAAGAAAGTGAAGCAGAATAACCCCTGCACAGTTTAAAGTCTCTTGAGCCTCGTTTCTACTTGAGCAGTACGGTACAGGTTGAGTCAGTCAGCGCAATGGAAAAGCAAGCATCTTAGGGGTTACCTGTACAAAACTAAGCCATACTGACCCGACCTGTTCAGTGCCACTTCAGTGGAAACAAGGCTTATGATAACATCAACTAATGCAGAGTGAGCTAATGGGTGATATCTGTGGAAAGATACTATTCATAGTCTGTTTTTAGTAAACAGTGCATTGTTCGGCCCCATTTGGATCTTAAGTATTTAATAATCTAAATCCAAGTGGAAAATCTGAACCTCTGGCAGCAGAATATAGCACCTGTCATTCTCCATCACAGAGCAGTGCCACTGGAGAGTTTATTTGGCTGCCTCTTAGCTGTTCTCCTGGGACTGCGGTGTCTGCAACGTCCATTCTCCACAGATTAAAGGAGTAGCTTCAAGTGCCAATCCAAGCAGTGATAAAGAGCCTTTTAATCCATTGAGAAAGTTTCCTGGTGTAACCCCTAGGGTCCGTGCAGCAGGCGTTGGTCCACTCAGGCTGCATCTGGACAGTGTTGAGTCAGAGTGTGTCTGGCTGCACCCTGACAGAGGGACAGAGGGCCTAAAAACGGCCCGCCACTCACTTGACCAGCACACCCTGATAACATCAGCCAGAGGCAGGTTCACACTGACAGCAGGAGATGGAACTACATTAAAGGCCTGTCACTCACCGGGCCATAGAGTGACCCAATCACCAGCCGCCTCTGAGTGTCCCTGAAGATCTCCCTAATGGCTCTGATGCGCCGCTGCTGAGTGAGATGAGATGACATCTTGGTGTTTCAAACACAGATCTATTAACTAACATGCACAGGAGGACATGTCACTAAAACTTTGCACAAGATCATTTGATTATTATTAGTATTAGATATAAACATAGAAGGTAATCTTGTTACTTTCAAATGCATTACAAAATTATCTAAAACACTTTTCAACTTGAAAACTGTGGACTATTAATAGAGAAGGTGTTTGCTTATAAACACCTGGGAGAGCATCTGGACAACAAGCTGAAATTTCTCATAAATATGAATTTACATAAGGAAAATTGTGGCCAACCTTTTTTTGTTTTGTCGGCCAGAAAATATTATTCTTTTCTTTTATATTTTCTATACATTTCTATTCCATACAAATAATTAGTCTGGACCCTCTCTCTCAAATTTACTTTTCCGGGACAAAACAAATGGATGCAGATTAAACTACCTCTGAATGCAATTGGAAAGACAGAGCCAATCAGAATTCAAGGGGCAGTACCAACATGCGCAAAATGAACTGCCTCTGTACCAACACAATTTAAACAACATACAACCAATCAGAGAAACAGAGCATTGCACAAATCATTCAATGATTGGTCAGGTCACATTGAGCTCAGTGGAAGTCAGTTCTAATGGGAGGGGTGTAAAACCCACTTTTACTTCTGTAAGAAAGTAAATGGGGCTGGCTGGCCAGCCTAATCTTTTGTCTTGTTTGGTCCAACCTGGTGACCAATAGGCAGAAGATACACTGAGGTGGTGAATTGGTCAAAAAACAATGGACATTTTCTGAGTTTGTTTCCTCCCAGGTATCTTTTCCTGACCTTAACCAGTGTTCAAGCCTAAACATAACCATCAGAATCTTTTCACATTGTAACACTCAGGAGCTTTACTATAAAGCTCCAGAAAAAGGACAGGTACAAATGATGCACATTACACATTTACATCAATAAACATTTGATTCAAAAAAGTATAAAACACATTTAAAATGAATTTTGAATATCGTCAAACTACCCAGAAAACATAGCTCCTAACTTACTACTTCCTGAGTCACATACAGATTTCAGTGTCAGATCATTTTAAAGATGAGCAATAGTCTGGTACTGGGTAATGTTTCATCTTTACATAAACTGTATGGACTTTATGCAGAGAACAGTGAGTGTTTATCTAAACAGTGATGGACTGAAAAAGACTTTGACCTGTCTTTGTTCTGGGAAGATGCTTTTGGTTGTTTTAACACAGCTCCCCCCGGAAAGCCTCGGACCAACTCAACATCCATCCCTCTCCATTTTCCTTCTGTTTACCTTTACTTTCATGAGTTTACATGCCAATTCCATTACAAGGATTAAAATAGTTTGTCCAATCCGTCCTCAAACTCTTCCTCCCTCTGTCCTTTCTCCAGCCTTAACCCCTCACACCACTTACAGGCTTTCAGCTTGCAGGTCCGGGCGAGGGATTACTGCGGCGGGACCATCCTGAGGCCGCTGCGCTAAAGAATGTTCCAATAAGGCGTCCCATTGAAAATGGTGGTTTGATCAATGGCCGCGGCGCGTGTCAGCACTAGCGGACACTTGAGCAGATAAAGGTGTGTTATGACACGGCACTTGGGTCTAGGTGGCCAGGTCAGCACTGAGGGGCGGCTCATTAAGGCCTGCTGGTCACAGGTGAATGGCTTGGAGCAAGAATTAGTCATTCACATACACACACACACACTATGAGCTGAAATCTCCCCTGTCCTGCAAAGATGACCCCTGCCCTAATGACCACAGGCAAGTCAGAAGTTAAAATTTTACTTCACAGTCCTCATAGAGAAATTGAATTATAACATATAAAACATTCTCATGCCCTGTTGTTGGTATCCAATTAGCCAAAATATTGATGTATGTGGACAGAAAGTCAACCAATCAGCTTGTCAGAAATCAAGGGTTTAAGGAGGAAAAAAATCAGATAACATCAGAGGAGATACAGGTTAAAGCTGGTCTAGCTCTGAACAAAACATGTGTTTTACATGTGGGCTGAAGACTTTTAGAACTCTGGTTTTAATCGGACTGACATAATGCTCAAACTACAATCAAAATTTTGAATTCACATTATTAAAAAAATGAGTCAGAGACCTCAAAGCTGTAAACAGACATACTTGTGACTTGATTCTTTAGATGCGTCCCACAGGTTCCCTAATAAGTACAGAGCTGTATTATGACTTTGGTGATCATCTATCAATCCATCTTCTTGCGCTACACAGAAATGTCCAGATTTCCCTCTCCCTAGACACTTCCTCCAGGGGACTATTATAATATATAATATAATAAAGCGTTCTCAGGTCAACCCAAAAGACATAGTCCCTCTATCGTGTCCTGGGGCTACCTCCCGGTGCATGGAATGGACGATCATCTCAGGTAATAGGTGTTTTCTAATAGGCAATGTCACTGCAAATTCTAGTCAATTTACTTAATAGTAATTTAGTTAATAACCAAATCAGGGAGATGATTGGTGTTGAGGTCACATTAGGCAGTAAAATATTAGCCCCTTCTTCATTTTTTTTTGTGTTGTTTGAACTATAAGTTTTAAAAAACAGGAAAATACATTTAAACATGTTTGAAAAATAGATTATTAAAGTAGCCTAAAACACAGAAGTAGTTAAGCCCACCTAGTCCATTGATACCAGTCATCCATGGGTAAGAGTATATTATTAAGACATATTCTGCCTTTATTCAAAATTATGGATCTATGTAATATAAAATATTTTTAGCTAATTTAAGAATTGATCCACTTTGGACATTTCTGCATACAAAAGGCTATGGGCACTCAAGTTCCTACAAAAGTGCCTCAGTGCGGCGGTGGGTCTTTAAGCCCCCATCGTAGATAATCTCCCTCGGAACTGAAGGGGCTCAGAGGAGCTAAGCCTGGTCAACACCTCGGACAACAGCGTATCTCTAAGTGCTCAGGGCAGCTGTGTGAACGCGAATGTAAAGCCACATTTAGAGGCCGTTTACACCACAAACAGAGCTGCTCCAAATATATATATATATATATATATATATATATATATATATATATATATATATATATATATATATATATATTTATATATATATATATATATATATATATATATATATATATATATATATATATGTTGCAGCTTTGGAAATTTGTTTCTGTTTTAAAATGTTATCATTCGTCATATAATCAGCATCCCTTGTCCGTTCAGCTGTTTTCCTCTATTGCTGATACACAACAGGATGATGTCAGTGTTGCTCATCCTTTCTCCTCTACCTTCATTACTCTGTATTCATAACTTTCTTCAAATATATCAACACACACATCTCTTTTAACTGAGATAACATTGGTGTGCTCATGATGCTAAACGTCACCTGAACACACCCTGTTGTCAGATAAACTCAGGTGACATTGTTGGCTTTCCGGTAACTCTATGTGACATTGTGCTGTTAAGAATAGCTCCATTCACAGATAAGCATCGTTTCATGGGGCCCCGAAATGATGAATGAGTTGCAACCTTGAAAAACAAAGTCCAAAATCAAAATAGCATTGTAAAGTTGTTACCTAAAACCATGTTCCATGTGTGGCAACTGTTGCAAAAGTAACTACAACAGTTGTATCAGTTGCATATTGTCAACGTGTCTACAGCATGGTTTCAAAGAAAAACATGGAAGGACTTTTAATTTGAATGCACAAGGTTCCCAAAATAATTTTATGGGTATTCACTGATAACAAGTACAGATACAAAAATTATAATAATTAATGAGAACACACAGATTTCAGAGCCATGTAGATTTTACAGAAATATTACCAGTGATATTTGGAAGGAGAACGATTTGTTCCTCTTTGTAAGTTTTACTATCTTCCTTTACGGCAAAATATATGTAAGCAATGCTACAGATAATAATTTGGTATTTGGCTCACAATGGGGCATAACATGGTGCATTATTTAGTGTCCAATAATGTGGCAGCCCTGACAGGTCTGGGCGTGTTTTAAGTTTAAAGATCTAGTGATCGTTTAACTGTTATGAACATAAACACCATGGAGCTTCTCTGATTAGATAAGCTAAGTTAGGTTAGGTACAACAGTCATATGACATAATCTAAAGACATCAAATGAGTACGAGGATCTGATAAAGTTTCTGGGGAACCATAATTTTATCAACAATCTTATTTCCAAAACACATAAGCAAGAAAGATGCATTATGGTTTTGGTATGGCAACCTCTGATTTGACATAAAAGTGACTAGGTTGACTGGAGTGTTCCTTTTCAAAATATAAATAGAGATTATAAAATGTTGCCACACTGGCACTGACGTAGTACATACAGTTGTGCTCAAAAGTCTACATACCCTGGCCAAATTTGTTATTGTTTGGCCATTTTTCAGAAAAAAAACGTTGTTTTCTCCCACAGTTAGAGGTTGGGTGAAGCCATTTATTGTAAAGGAACTGTGTTTGCTCTTTTTAAATCATAATAACAACAGAAACTACCCAAATGACCCTGGTCAAAAGTTTACATACCCTGGTGATTTTGGTCTGATAACATGCACACAGATTTGAATGGATACTAATGGTAACCGTCCTCACCTGTGATCTGTTTGCATCTCTCAGTCAGTGCTGCACTGGTGTTTCTGTATTCTGAGTCATAGAAAAAGCTAAATAATTGTCAATAAGGATCTGCGGGAAAAGGTTATTGAACTGTACAAAACAGAAAAGGGATTTAAAAACATATCCAAAGAATTGAGAATGACAATCAGCAACCAAATCAAGGTCAGGCAGACCAACAAAAATTTCAGCCACAACTGCCAAGAAAATTGTTCGGGATGCAAAGAAAATCCCACAAATAACTTCAGATGAAATTTTTCTTTCTGAAAAAGGAGGTGGGGCTGTTTCAAGATGCACAATAAAAAAGCACTTGAAACCACTGCATGGTTGAGTTTCCAAAAGAAGCTATTACTACACAAATGCCACAAAGCCATGCACTTACAATACGCCAAACAGCACAGAGACAAGTCTCAAAACGTCTGGAACAAAATCATTTGGAGTGATGAGACTAAAATTTTACTTTTTTTTATAACTTTTCTAACCACTAACTATGAGTGAAAAAAGTTTTTTTGAAAAAATCCAAAGAAATTTAAAATTCTGCCAGGGTGCGTAAACTTATGAACACAACATTATACTCACTAACAGTGAGTCTATGATACTGATATATGATTTGTTATTGAGCTTTCTAGACCTAAGAGAGCTGGACTAGTTTTCTACAGGAGGCTCTCTCCTCACGAGTTAATGAGTTCTGACCATGTTTGATGCTACACAGACAACTAATGCTAACTAATCTTTAATTGACAAAGCATACTTTTTTTTATTTTGTCTGTCCTCATTATCATTCTCCCTTGCTCCATCATAATTTACCTTACAGTTTTACTGATGTAGCATGGCCAGCCATACCCATTCCTTTTTTTTATTCTGGGTCCGAAATCCCTTCTCTATAAAGCCTTTTTCACACTGAACTTTGAGCAATCGCAATCATTTATTGTGCTTTGACTATGGTCTGATTGTTGCTCTACACACGTTAATGCTTTGCGTCCAGAGGACACAGAGTTTATTCTGTGTCCACTGGTACTGCACTTTCTGAAACCCAATTCAAACCCATAGACTGTTCTTTAATTGTTAGTATTGGAAAGGAAAAGGGATTGCTTTAAGAATGGAAATGCTTCTTCCTGCTTGCCGTTCCAGGCCTAAATGTATCTCACAGCCGGGTGGTCACACTCCCATAGATACATTTAGTTGCACTACTGGCTCAAATAATTTAACCAAAGCACTTCAAACTTATCTAAACCCACAGGCTGACCAGAGCCAGTTGTGCATGACAGGAATCTCCCCATCCAAGACACTATACCCAAATGATTTTAGTAATGGTCTTGGAATGAGACCCCAGCTTCATGAGTCACACAGCAGGTATGCACAAGGTAACAACATCAAACCCTCGCCACAGCCACTTCACACACTGTCAGTTATCTGTAGCTTTCCAGGAAACATCTGCTTCAACAGTCGGCTGAGTCACGTTCACACACTCACACACAAGGCTTTTAAAACGTAACCAAAAACTAATAATAACCTGCTACACACATTACAAAATAGATGCCCCAGTGACGCACCAGAGTTAACCTTTTGAATGTTGAAGTGGTGTGTTTTTTACCTTTTTAAATAATATTAAGTGCACTGGTTTTTCTTGTAAGACATAAATGTCCCTTGTAAAACCATTAGATATAATGGAACAAATATTTCACTTAACTGAACTTTACAACTTAATATTGCTCATATTAAAGTTTTCCTCACTTCATTGTATGTGCAAATAATTACAAATAAAAACATCAAACAAGAACACAAATCAATATGAGTCAAAAACACTGGCACAGTACCCTTAGCTGGACAGGAAACACAGTATGGGACAAGAGGGGCAGACCAGATATCACCGCTCTCTGGAAGACGAGCAGTGGAGGCTGCAGAGAGGAAGTTTAGAACACGTTCAATTTGCATTTTCTGAGGCACCTCTCTTTCTTTTCCTTATTGTAATGTTGCTGCATTACTCTCGCTCTTACTGTGGGATTTACATTGAGACTCCTCACTGGCACTTTCACCTGCCCCAGTTTAGAACACCTAATGTGGGCTACCAATAGCTATATACATCACAGTACCACAGCTCACTAAATCTAGGTTTGATAACTAAAGCTCTCTCTAAGACCAGGATGTGTGGCTCAGAAAACTGAATTTTTATTTTTTATTTTTTAAACTCTAAAAGCAGTTCCAAAGGAAATGCATTCAATTTCCAAATATAAATTCATTTTCAATTTACTGCAATTCATTTATAAACCACTGCATTTGGTTTTCCAATTATGCTTTTAAAATTCAGTTTTTCAAAAGCTTTGATTCAACTTCAGATTCAATTTGAGCACTTCAAATTCAAATACAACATATTCAGTTTCAGTTTCTAATGGCACAAATATCAGCCCATATTGGAGGCCTAAACATGTGAATGAGGATTGATTTAATGAGTCTATTATAAAAATTGCATTCTACTTTTATTATAAATTAAATGTTTTTTTATGAAGGGTAGTCATTTAAAAGAGGTTAATATGACAGAAAGTAATATATATTCCATATATATATATATATATATATATATATATATATATATATATATATATATATATTCTATATGTTGGGTCATTAGAGCCCTCCGTTTACAAAGGTTTATAAACACGTTTTTATATGTTTTGTTATAAATATTCCAATAGTGTGGCTTGCTGACATGGTCTCTTCTGCGTAAATCTCAAATATAGAGCCTTGCGTAAAACGTTGTGGCAGCCCATAGCGCTCACAAACACAACACCTTTAATGAAAGTGTCCGTTTGGCTCTAAAGATTGTTCTGACATTTGCATGAATCTAATGCGCCTCTCAGTCCCTGATGCTAATGCGGCCCGTTTACACTTGAATCGTGGCCAACATACGTCTCGGTTTGTTGTTGTTGTTTTTTTTTATGGCAGGTAAAGGTCTGCCTTTAGGGACCCATGGATGTTACCTGCAGTGAGACAACGGCACCGTGTCTGGGTGCCGCGCATTCAGATGCAGATCGGCGCTA
The DNA here is from genome assembly GCA_024349245.1 of Neodontobutis hainanensis. NCBI lineage: Eukaryota > Metazoa > Chordata > Actinopteri > Gobiiformes > Odontobutidae > Neodontobutis > Neodontobutis hainanensis. Next base: position 535,748 of record JALDNG010000112.1, read on the forward strand.
TTGAGGCCTGACCCGCCGCCTGGTATTCAGTCAATCCCCAAGTTTCACATAATGGGACAGAAAATAGTGCGGCGGAGGGGAGGGGGGTTATCCAAGGTGTTTGAGACGCACGAGGAGAGGGAGGGGGTCTGGGAGGGCCGTGGAGGCAGGGAGGGTAAGAATTGGGCGGACACATAAAAACTGCAAGTGGCCATAGATGCTGGATCATTTGTCCCGCTCCGCGCACCGCTCCGCTCGTGTCGACTTCTACAAACTGGACTGAGACTGAAAAAAAGAAGGGAAAGAAGTCTTCGAGTCTTGCCTTCAGAGAGAGCGGTCTGTCCCACAGCCGTGATTCTGGGTCCACATCATAAGGGATTATTGTGAGGCTCAGCTGTATTCGGCGTAACGCCCGGACTCGAGCGCACCTTTCCTTTCACATTCATTGGATTCGAGGACACCTGGACCATTACTGATGGTAAGCTGTCCGCTGCGGACACTAACAGCGTCTGTCATTCCCCCAGAACAGTTACAGCGAAGGTGATGAGGCTGGCTGGAAGGTAGAGTCTGATCGTTTGGGTCTTTGGTCGTGTGCGTCTTGGAGTTGTATAACAATCCAACAAAATGTGTTTGCAAACTTCTGTACAGAGGGCCACAAAGAGTTAAAGAGTTTAGTGTTAGTATAGTGGATTTACTTAGGTCGTGTGGAGCTGTGGCAGGTTTTGTCTCATGGAGCTGAGAGTTGCCAAACCTTATCAAAACTTATCTCTTCTCAGAACAAACATAAATACTGATTGTGTGCCTTTCAGTAAACTTTGACCGAGTTTAACCGTGCGTTTGTCTGCTTAGACACCTGCGCGTGCCCCGCTTCACCCGTCTGCGCGCGGCTGGCTCTGACGCTTTAAACAATTTTCTAATCCCGCATTATTTATGACAATATCTCTTGGTTAATCTTGATTTAGGCAGAACTTGTCTGTGTCGGGAGCGTGATAAACGGGCCGCTTCAAGTCGTGCGTAAAACAATGAAGCTCAACGAAGCTGGAGTGTGTTAGCTTCTTCTAGAAAGCATTTGCAGTCTGATTTTTTTTCTTTTTTTTTAAAGAAGACGTGTAGTTTTAGAGTTATTTTAAACCGGAGCAAAGCAGAGATGAATCTGCGGCCTGCGGCGCATGGCACGGACACCGTTTTTTAGCTCTAACTGTGTTTGTCGGTGGCAATGCAGTTATAGCTGAAGTTTTGTATTGATGTTTAACACATCTGGGTGTTTTTAATTTCTGCCAAAGTGTTTTAAAATGACTGTGGGTAGATCAGTTTTTGTTCGGTTGAAGCTACACCTCTATTATTTATTTTTTACTAAACGTGATGTAAAGTGGGTTTTGGCGCCTGTTTCTCTGTTGGTGACCTGGTTTCTCTTGACCCTAAAAAGAACTAACATTATCTGAGAGAAGTCATGGATCCAATCAGGTCTGGGAGTTGTGTCACTGCAGCAAACAAAGCCATAACCTGCTCCAGTGATCTCACTGACTGTGAATGTTCTCCGGACAGTGCTCTCTGCTCCCTTTGCACTCCAGCCACAGTCTTCAAAATCTGCTTCTTCTCTTACTTGTGTTTTATACTCCCGTGGCCAGCTGTAGACTCTGTGTTCCAGAAAGTGAAGCAGTCGACCGCATGTGTCATAGTCAAAGCCCATGAGCCAAAACCTTTCTCTTTGCACTTTTTATTCCTGTTTACAAATGTTGCCTTGTAATTTATATTTTTTTTAGCTGAACGCTTTCACTCAAATGCAATAGAAACAATGTTTTTACACACAGTAATGTTTACCTACTTTCTTGTTTTGAACTATTAATGGCTTTGTGTGAACAAATACTAAGATAAGTCAATTGTTTGCGCTTGTCCCTCTGTATATCTACACCTTTTCTCTTTAGTAAACAGTGTATAGCAGATATGGTATGGTGGAGCTCATGTGGCCCATTGCTGTCCATGAGTTCCTGAAGCGGTCGGTAATAAAAGCAGGCCAGAGACTTGGCCGCTGTGTTGTAACCTGCTGCCCTCCCTCCCTCCTTCTCTCAGCGCTGTCCTCCTCCTACCATCACTGTCAAATTCCTCAGAAACACATCTGAAAAGGCCTGTGCACAGTCTGATCATATTATCTGTGGTTAGCCAGAGGGAGGCCCGTGGAGCAGCCGAGCCAAGGTCTGCCTGGTCTCTCTGGTCTGGTTTTTAGTCTCTGGTCTGGTCTGAGCCTCTGGGGCTTGGCCTTAATTGTAGCCTGCTCTGCATTTTGCTCCACACTCTGATGTTAGTGGCCTTGACTGAAGGCTTCAAAAACCTTCTTTAGGACTTTGAAAATCTTTTTGCTACACCCGTCCTGGAAAAAAAAGGAGACCATCATATTAAACAGTATGTATATACATATGTAGTGCCTACAAGTTTGGTATGGAGAGGGATAACTCTAATTGTGCATTTCTGTTTCCATACTCCACGTTACGGCAGGATCCTGAACCATCAAGATAAATAAGCTTAGCTCTAACGCCTGTCAGTGTGAACATGTGTTTTTTGTGACAGATTACTGTCCCCTTTGCAGTTGACAGTCCCAGTGCTGCACTCCTCACCGCCTCAGTTTGTCGGCCGTGGCCTGCAGCGTTGTCCCAGTCTGGTTACAGTTACCAGATTTGTGTATGGTCAGTGTTTTTGAGTGCTATGAATCCCTATAATCATGGGAGAGGCCCGCTGCGTACAATGAGCGTTTGTTGTCAGAGATGTGCACACACTCACTCAGACACCCCCCTCCTCCCCCACCCCAGGGGTAATAGAGCTGATCATGTTCGGAGCCCTCCTCTCTCTCTCTTTTGCCACAGTTCTCACGAAACATGCGAGCAGTGGCACTGGAGCGCGCAGGCCAACACGCACATTCGGCGTTTAGCTCACGGCGCACACACTGGTTCTAGTGTGATGACCGAAAACAGAGGGTCAAGCGGAGGTCAGAGTACTAATGCTGTTAGTCAAATGATCCTCGGTTGCATGTACAGTAAGTCCACACAGAGGCCCAGATTATCGCGGAGATAGCAGCCAGACATCAAGAAAAAAACCCGTTACACTTGGTTCATGTTCATTTAGCTCTGTACTGTTGGGTGCCTTCCAACAAAACGGGCTCCAAGTGATGACCACAGAGCTGCGTCACTGGAGCACACAGCCGAAAGGTCCACTCTCAGTCCAGGACGTCGCTTGTTCAAATGAATTAGGGCTATGTTCTGGCTTTCAGAAGGAAACCGTATCTGCCATAGACGCCAATATAATAGAGAAATTGTTGACTGTAGCTGAGGTAGGGCTATCTGGGCCATTTAACACAAAGCTTTGCAGTCAATCAAAGTTACCTCATGCACTGTAGTGCTTAAGTGTAAAAAAACAAAAGAATATCTTGCAGATTTATTTTATATGGTTGTCACTGTGGGATTCTAATGGCATCCAAGTTTGTTAACAGAAGCCGCTGATAAAAGAGTATAGCCCCATGAAGTCTGGCGTTGAGCAAACTGGGGGCATTGTTACTGATGACATTAACAATGTCAAGAAATTAACCTTTTTAATGTTTCTTGATCACTGTGTTTAGATCAGGGGTTTGAACTTGTGTACAAAAATGTTCCCATCAAGAAAAGTACTTAAGTCAACCCTGCCAACAATGTAGATAGAAAATAGCCATTGTATTCCGGCATTATCTGTGTAGAACAGTGGTTATATAGTAAAACACATCATATTTGAAGCCACTGTATTACTATTTAATTGTCAGGAGTAAAATAATAAACAGCTTTCCATCACGAAAGTGGGTTCAGAATTGCACCATTTCTTTAAGGCTAAAGGTTGATGTGGGTTCACCAAAACAAAGCTGCTTCCAGAGATATGGATATGTGGGAGCTACCTTTTTTGTGCTAATTGGATGTCTTTTCTGGTTTGGTTTGTAATGTTTTTTGTCTGAGATAGGTTTGAGGCGTTGGAGGTCTGCAGTCTGTGTTGTGGCACATACCTTCTTACATTCCAGTTACAGTAAATAGCTAGCTGAAGCCATGAGCCAAAATGATAAGGCTTAAAGACACACTCTCACACTACTGCCCCACTGCTCTCTCGGTGAAGAACACTGGTGTCACGCTAACGTTTTTTGTTCCATCTTCTATGTGTTGCAGGAACAGGGTCACTCCGCCGTTCTCCTGCAGCCGGCCACCACCACCTAACATTTCCTGGAAGAACGTGTCCATCGCCTGCTCCCAACAAACATGGACAGTTTTCCCATGCTTTATTTTCTGTCGGTGAGTGAATGCATCGTGGCATTTCAGTTTCGCCCCATGTGATTGTAAGTGTTCCTGAAGGCTTCGTGCAAAGTTGTCGACAGACCAGCCAAAATTTAACATATTAAAAATCAGAAGAGGGATTAGTCTCCATGTTATATGTCAAGAACTCTATTTTATTTTATTTTGAGGGCTCCACATGTTAAGGTTAAATGGTCACATAGCGTTACAAGTAAATGTGACAGTAAAAACTAGATTTTCTTCTGTTGGAAACCTACCTCTGCTCAAAAAATGTAAGGCTTAAGTGCTAAAAGTTCATTGTTTAGTGGTCTTATTGAGTTGACACTTTGGTCTGGATTTGGAGTCTTTACTTGTGTGCTAATAGTGAAGCAGGGGGAGGGGATGGACTTCAGATTCCATTCCAAAATCTGTATCTTCAGTAGTTGTTTCTCCTGAAGGATGTGGCCATAGATAAACAGGTTTATCTGATCAGACTGTTGTGTTGTAAACAACACAAGGTCTTGGATTAGCTGAAGAAAATGATTGTGCTTCTTGATAGTGGCCACTTTAACCACCCTACTGAATGCTATTGGATCCTGGCTAATGTACCAGAACCTGCAGCACTAAAAACTTCTCTTCTCCACTTCCATGTCATGATTACCTTACATTATGATTTATTAATTGTATATAGTCACTTCTGAGCAATTTTTTTAATCTATACACAAAACTATCGAGGTCATCTTTACCCCTATGAGATTACGTTGTTGTAGCTACCTAGCATCGTTGACTACACGTTAGCAACTATTAGCTTAGCACTAAAAACTGTAAAGTGATATACAGTTTGTATACTATGGAGTATGAACATTATATTTACAATCTAAAACTAATGGACTCTGTCCAGTGCTGATGTTGTTGGAACAGGGGTAAATATGACCCCATGGAGGTTCTATGGACTATTGTAATGTTGGCAGTTCTGGTGTTAATAATTTGTTTGGCTTGTCCCTAGAGACATCATGATTCCTGGTAACCGAATGCTGATGGTCATTTTAATATGCCAAGTCCTGCTGGGAGAGAGCAACCATGCTAGTTTGATACCTGAGGAAGGGAAAAAAAAGGTTCCGGGTCTGCAAGCTGGTTTGGACACTCAGAGTCATGAACTGCTGCGGGACTTTGAGGCCACGCTGCTGCACATGTTTGGCCTCAAGAGGCGGCCCCGGCCCAGCCGATCGGCCACTGTGCCCCAGTACCTGGTGGACCTGTACCAGCAGCAGTCGGGGGAGGCTGAGGAGGATGCCGCTTTTGAGTACCCTGAGAGGTCTGCCAGCCGGGCCAACACTGTGAGGGGCTTCCACCATGAAGGTAAGCAGCACACGTGGACGTGAATATTATATTAGCAAGAAACTGACCAAGATTTTCTGTACTAACACCACAGTGGAGTTGTAGACCAAGCGGGGGCTGTCCCACTTTCAAGCTCCTTGTCTTATGTCTGCAAAACAGTAAATCTGTCCTAGTTCAGTCCATCTATGTTCACATTATCACCATTTTAACCAATATCTAAGTTCCACTTTACACATTAGCACATTACTCCGCACAACAAATAAAGCTCCTAGATTTTTCTCTTCAGTTATTTACTCTTGTTTTTTTAAAAGTCCGGCACACTGGCGTTCGACGTACGTGTCATTTTTATGTTTCTGTAGTTTCATTAGCAACATGTGTGGGTATAATGTACATACATTATAAAAAGGCAGGATTTTCAAGGCCTTAGTAAGTTTAGTCAGCTTTCAAAGGACCTTCAGTGGGTTCGCGGAAAATAAAGTACCCCAGTTTGGAACTAAAAAAATATGGTCAACCTGGTCAACACCCCAAAAAATACAAATGTAAAGAAATGTAGTCCATAGAAAGCAATCAGGAAATAATAACAAATTACACCCAATTTTATTTTAATTTGTACTTTTGGTGAAATCAATGGAAGTCTAGAGTCTGTTTCATCTGCTGTTTGAAGCAATAACTTGTCATGACCAGTGTAATCGTCCGTCAATCTTCTTCTAAAAAACATAAACTGCAACAGGAAGTGGCATCATTACAGCTTTTTTTGCAAAATAGGATTATCCTCAGCTTGTTGCACGTACGCAGCCAGCAGTCATCTGGCGTGTGGAAAAGTGCAACAGTGACGTATTCCATTTGCTTGGGGGAGGACTGCTAAACGCATTTCCTACATCCCTTGAAACAGTACTGTAAGGCCGCTCCACCCTTCTTACCATAACTATGGAGTCTGAGGATGTGGTCACCAAACACAGACAAGAGAGGGGCAAGAAAGAATTCTGCTGGACAAGCTCTCCAGAGCCTCGTTCATTCGACTAAAGCCTGTGTTTGGTTAGCAGCTGGAGCAAAGGCATACCTTCATATTACTGAATTACACTCCTACCCCACCCAAGCCATGTGTCTCGGCCTCTTTCTTGTGTCTTGTGTTTATATGGAGGCTCATTTAGAAGGGCCGTCCTCAACGTGCAATTATCTTTAATTCTACTCTGCAGTCTTCTAAATAAAACCCTCCTTCCAACAATGTGGGTGCTCAGGCTGCTCACTGGGGACATGGAAAAACAGTCTCATGCTCGGCCTCAGGAGAACATTTGTAACTATTGTACAGTACATTGATTTATTCATTCATTTACTACCACGTATTGTTTTTGTGAGCTTGAGCTAATCCTAGCTGCCTTGGGTTCAAAGTAGAACCCTGCCAGTTAACTGCAGGGTTAACACATTGAGACATTGACACAATCCCTTCACTCTTATTTCACTATGGTCCATTTAGATTCATCTTTGCATGCATTGTCAGATTTGGTAATTTATGAGTTTTTTTTTAAGACATGTTTAAGACATTAAGGTACATTAAATCCAAAACTTAACCGTGTGGGAGCCCCAAGTTTTTTGTCCCAAGACAAAGTTGTCATTTCACACGGGTTGAAATGTTTCAATAAAAAAGCGGAGAACGTACGAGCAGTTTGTTGTTGTGATGTGTAGATTGTGGAAGCAAATGAGGAAGAGCTGATGTCAGTGAAGTGCTCGGGCTGGAGAACATGCCAGCCCCGAGGGGGAGGAGTGAGAAAGGAGAGATGAGTCAGCCTTAATGGGGCCTGTCACCCAAACTGCTAAAGCAGTAGCGCAGGCAAATACACAGTTAGAGTGAACAGCGGCCGCTTTCACAAAAACAATGGATTGTTCTACATTTTCTATATATGTCTAAATAGCACTGAAAATATTTTGTTATTTGTATATTTGTCCTTAATTTAATCACTCCTTGGTTTGAATAGAAACAGTTAAACAAGCACATACTTTTAAAAAGGTCAATGTCAAAATTCCTTTTACAGTGGAAATCATTCAACTGCAACAGTAAATAACTGTAAAAGCAAAAATTATACCTCACAATTGCCTCTAAATTATAAAAAATATAATTTTTATAGATATAAAATGTTGAAAACCTTTTGGTATGATTAACAGGAAACCTTCGATGATTATTTTTTCTAAAGTGCAGACTTAAGTTGATGCTGTTCCCTAAACTTAGTCTGTGACATTGACAGTGGAATGCAGTACAATTACTACTGTTAGTACTATAGTAATATACTCTTAATTATCATAAAAACAACCAGTAAAAAAGAAAAAGAAAAAAAAAAACCTTTATATCAAATACTAATCATTGTTGTAACATTTATTTAGTAAAAAAGACATCAAAGGAATTAGCAAACAACTGTAGTGTGTGTGTGTGTGTGTGTGTGTGTGTGTGTTTTTGCACCCTTAAAAGTTACTTGCAATAAAATGTATGGTTGCAGTATGTATATATCATAATGCCTCTTATTATATATTTTGTATCTATTTTGTATATTTTGTATCTGTCAAATACCACCTTTTTTCTGTAAATTTGACAGATTTTTGGGTTTAGTGTGTACCGTCAAACTAAACCATGTTTTTTTTTTTTACATTTTTTCCAATTTGTCACATCAACTTTTTGCATAAAAACATTTCAGAATTAGCTTTCAATTAAATACCTCTTTTACACTGACACTAATGCTAACGTTAAACTAGTCTAAGGCACCACGGCCGGGCGGAGGACTAGTGCCTGTGATGCAATGTGCTTCTGCTGCTGTCTACATTTATCCTCCTTCTCCTTCTCTAAACTATGTTAATAACACGCTTTGAAGCTTTTTAAGTAGGAGTGCTTGCTTTCATGTGAGTCCCATTGTGCCACAGTGTGATTCAGTTGACTGATTTATTCAAAACACGGCCGGGCAGCGCACTCCGTAATAGATGGACAGCCATGTCGCTAGGTATATCATTAAAAAAATCATTATTGTTTTTTAAATGTGGTGCGTAACAGATGATATCTGTGTTTTTATTAATTTTACCTCCCTTTTGCGGATCGGGCCACATAAGACGTCCAGTGTGCGCTCATTTCAAATCTTAAGTAAACCTTTGAGAATTGAGCTCCTCTGAATTATCCCACAAGACCCCCCCTTTCCCATGGGCTTCAGATAAATGTGTAGTGCACTGTCTGACTCCCTAATGATTATTCATGATGAAAATGATAAATGTCTTAAATGAACGAACAACGGAGCTAATCAAAAACACAGCAGGTTTTAATAATGAGAACCACCTGGCCAAGATTAGGACCTGGGTGTGAAATAACAGGGGCGGATTGAGCAGGAAAATACTAGACACAACATTCCTTTCCCCAACAATGGTGATCTTGCCAGAAATCTGCAGACTGAGCGCGGAACAGGGAGCCTCCACTGTGTTTATACTGTAGCTGTGGTACGTTAATCACCACCCTCCTTGTAACGCATGTTTCAGCAAAGGGCTCCGGCAAGTCAATAAGAGAAGGGCTGCTAATGCCTATCCAGGTATAAGTAAATACATATGATGGATGTGTGTCGTCTTCTTTGCCACAAAGTCTGTGAAAATTGTTTGTATCCATTAAACACATTTATAATAAGAATATGCAACGTCTAATATAATCTCAAAATGTCCACATATTTCCAAAATCTGTGAATGTGTAAAAAGTTACTGTGATCTGTTCTGATGCCTGTACTCAGTAGAGGTACCATTTTGACTCATACATGTTTCTTTGTGCTTTGCAGAACACATGGAAAGGGTCTTGGGGCTGAACGAGGGAGAAGCTGCACCCTTCCGCTTCCTGTTCAACCTGAGCAGCATCCCCGAAGACGAGCTGCTGTCGTCTGCCGAGCTGAGGCTGTACCGCCACCAGATCCAGGACGCCCTGTCGGAGGAGCCGGGACTTCATAGGATCAATGTGTATGAGGTCCTGAAGCCCCCGCGGCTTGGCCAGCTCATCACTCAGCTGCTGGACACCCGGTTGGTCCACCACAATGCATCCCGTTGGGAGAGCTTTGACGTGAGCCCTGCAGTGCTGCGCTGGACTCGAGAGCGCCGCCCCAACTACGGGCTGGCCGTGGAGGTCCTGCACCTCAACCAGACACCAAAACACCAAGGTAAACATGTCCGCATCAGCCGCTCCCTTCACCAGGAGCCCGGCGAGGACTGGGAGCAGCTGCGGCCCCTTCTGGTCACCTTTGGACACGATGGGAAGGGCCACCCCCTGACACGCCGGGCCAAGCGTAGCCCTAAACAGAAGGGCCGCAAGCGTAACCGCAACTGCCGGCGCCACATACTCTACGTGGACTTTAGCGATGTGGGCTGGAATGACTGGATAGTGGCCCCACCAGGCTACCAGGCCTATTACTGCCACGGGGAGTGTCCGTTCCCCCTGGCCGACCACCTGAACTCCACCAACCATGCCATAGTTCAGACACTAGTCAACTCTGTGAACAACAACATTCCCAAGGCCTGCTGTGTGCCCACTGAGCTCAGCGCCATCTCCATGCTCTACTTGGACGAGCACGACAAGGTGGTCCTAAAAAACTACCAGGAAATGGTGGTGGAGGGCTGCGGCTGCCGCTAATACAGACCTTTACCCGGACTGGGAACACACAACAAACATGGACGCTATACAAACCACCAGGTCTCCATTCCCAAAAACATTCACTCGGACCCTTATTTATAACTTTTATGTTGAGGTGTATTTTTGTGTCACTTTTGTTTGTTTCTTTGACAATATGATCATATATTTTGACAAAATATATATATTTATATCTACATATTAAAAATAAATTGAGTCCTTATTTTAAACATGAAAGCTGTACAACTTTTCATAATGTACATTAGATTGTATACGTTTTTTTATTGAGAAAATAGTAAAAACCATCTAAAAAGTTTATTTACTGGTAATATTTATTGCTTCAGTATTCTCCAAGAGGAGCAACAAACATTAAAGTTCATTCTCTATACACAGTAACAATTACTAGCTGCAGTGTCAAGCAGGAGCTGTCAGAGCACTTGTTTTGAGAAATACCATAGACAGTAAAACAATAGTGGACAAAATAAAGTGTGATGTCACTCGTTGCATAAAGCAGAGAGCCTTGGAAGCTCATCTCGGTGTCGTGTTGAGTTTATGGACCAAAGGTTACCATATTTGTAACCAGATCAGAGTTCAGGAAGTGTTAAAGTATGTGTGCTTGCAAGTTAAGGTGCTGCAAGTTTGTGATGCTAACAGCCACTAAAATAAAACAGTTGGTTTAGTTAGCTACAGACACTTGCTACATCATGTCTGTCTATTTTAAAAGAAACTGATACCATTAACATTACATTATGTATGTGTAGGCCATATGAAAGAGAAATAAGAAGCTTAAACAGTGAGCAGCATGTCTTTATTCAAATCACTGTTAAACCACATTAGGAAGGTTGTCTTGTTCAGACTTTCATCAGTAAGTGCACTGTGGTAAACTCAGATGCACCCAATAAAAGCACAACATTTTCTAGATTTAAAAGTCATATATAAATATATATAGTTATATAAAATGTATAGAATAAAAATATATAAAAAGTGTAAAAGGTTGTGTTGATCACAAGCTGGTCAGACTTCTATTGTGAAGTATCTGCTCATGTCTACAGGTAGAAGAAACCAGGGAACCATCAAAATGGCTTTGAAGCTACATATTTTAATTATTCAGTGTGATGTGTTTATGGTAAAAAGTTACCGGGTGATTTCTGAGCAAGCAGCAGGGAATGGCAGTCTTCATGAATTAAACCCTACTTTAATGCAAGTTAGCCGCTACTAATCTAGTCAATGGCATTACAATGACTTAATTTACATCTAAGGTTCACCTAGGGTTATAAAAAATACTATATATGAATTTGACTGTTGTTGAAAATAACGTTTAATATTAGACTTTTAACTCAAAATGCAGAATAAAAATATGTGTATTTTTAAAGTAGATGAAATGAGTACAAATGGTGTCCTGTATCTCTTCATGCCGGAGCTTGTTTGCTTTGACACGGCTGTTACAGAAACCTTTGGGCCTCATTGTCCTCACATTTCACTTTTATGTCAATTAGTCTGTCCTGAGGTGGTTAGACACTCACTAATTCCTGTGGGTGGGAGCTTGCGCCTGCCTTTGGAGGGTGAGTCTATTGTTCCTGACGTCCCCACATTAGGGGCATGCTGGTGGGCGATGCGTCCTGGCCTGATAGAAGGCGGCTGGTCCTCAGAAGAATCAAAGGTTAGACGCTCTGTCTCCTGCCTTTGTCTCATGTCGGCAGAGCAAAGACGCCTGTCTCCAACCTGTGCCCCATCACACAATGGGCTTCGACTTCACTTATTTACAAGCTGACGGCTGCCCCAAATTATATGGTAATGTTTAGAGAGGGGCACTCTTTTGAACTGCTGGGATGCAGCCTCAACATGGTCTCACACAGAGACCCAGGATAGCACCACAACCGCCCCATTAACCAGGGGCCTTACTTCATTTAGGTAACAACACAGCTTTTAATTATTTTTAATTAATTATTTAATCTTATCAAACTCTAACACACGTTTTTCTGATATTAAAAATTAAGAGTTTCACAATAACCAAAACACACATACATCTTAGCACACTCAATGTAAGTCAGATGTGAAGGCCTATTTTTTGTGCGCATATTTTTTATTTTTCTAATTGCCATTGTCCACACAAACTGATGAAGGGGACATGTCAGAACGAGTTTGTTTAAATATCCAATTAAATCACATGTACATATAAAAAGTCCCTGGATGTTTATGTTGAGGTCAAACTTTTAATACTTTAACCTTTCAGGATTATTCACTCCTTTGTTGAGCTCTGCTGTTATTTATAGTTTGGATTTTCATGTTATGTTGTAATACATCTAATCAGAGTGGCAAAGGAAAAGTCAGACTTGTTGGTCCAAGGAGGGGCAAATGTGTCAGACCCTGGGGCGTCTCGTGGCTGCTGGGCTTCTCTTTGATGCTGCATATCAGCGGCGCTTTGACCAAAAGGGGACAGGCTGTTAAAAAGGGGGAGAAGATAGAAGAATTTCATTTAGAAGTGGCTGAAGGGGCTGTTGGTGGGAGGGGGCTCTTACTTACATGGGAGAGAGGGGGTGGGGGGGTCTGCTGCTTGACGGAGCAATTACAACATTTGGACTGATCCCCCCCTGAAGTGCAGATAGCATCAGTCAGTTATGGTAATGGTGTTTGTTCATTATCCCACTGAGCGGCACAAAGAGCTCTATGTTGATTAAAGGCCTCAGAGCAGAGCAACACATCTCACCATTCACTGTCACACACTTTAACACACACTACGTTTAGCTGCTCGCTGTGGAAGAACACCTCAACACTCACATGCACAGCTTAGTCTGGCTATGCTTTAAGCTCAAGTAGATCATTTGACTTGTCGAAGGTCCTTGTCCGAGTTTACATGCGCTCGGGCTAATGCTGCGTTTGTTCTTGGTATTTAATTGCCCTCTGCCTTTTTTAAAAAAGAGAAGGATCGCAAATAAGCTAATAAGGGGCACTTTACATAATCATCTATACATTTGTAAATAGATAGGTTAACATTCAAACTCTTCAAGACGAAGTGTATGAAGCCAATAAAGTTAGTCAATTTTCCTATTTTACTGTACATGGAGAGTTTAAGAATCACTAAAAGAATGCATAATAATAATAATAATAATAATAATAATAATAATAAAATTACTACTAATAATAATAATTTGATATATATATATATATATATATATATATATATATATATATATATATATATATATATATATTGCGCTTTTTTCCAGATACTCAATACACTCACATTTTTTATTCACTCCACAGTCACACACTGGTGGTGATAAGCTACAGCTGTAGCCAAAGCTGCCCTGTATGTAGCATAAAACACCACAGTCTGGCTAAGTATGCTCTTTAATGCTACCAAGTGAGCATTAAAACCGTTACTACCACATTGCATTTGGTATTATCGCTGACCATAGAAACTATACATGGCACAGCTCATAAAACGTACAACTCTTAAAAACCTGAAGCAGTAAGCTAAGTGAAGACAAAGTGGCTTTTTAGAGTGCACTAACTAGATTTATTCATTTTCAGGATAAGTGTTGGAATGGCTTTGTGTCCATAAACTGTATAAATTATTGTGAATATCCATCTAAAACTGGACAAACTAAAGATCTTTTGTGATTGTCATTTAATCAGATCCTAATAAAGCCCTAACATGTAAAAAACAGACAAAAACCCAGGCTTTCCTATAGCTTTAGAGACCTTTGTCCTGTTGAGTCTTATAACATTTTTAGCATTCTCTGCTTTATTGAGAAGATGTGTGCTTCATGTCCTGATTGTGCAAATTAACATACAATTAACAACTTAAATGTGTTTGTGGGTTTGAGTTGCGCAAGTCTGGTTTAGCAGCATTGTACCACTAGCATTAATGGTCACCATGAGGAACTACGAAAACATAAATGTGTATGTTGAAGCAGAGGTAGGGGTCAATTACAGATTGAGTCTTTAAAAGCAGATTGAGGGCTTTGTCATTCCTTTGTGACGTGCCTTTCAGTCTCCTGTAACAGCTCGTTGTCACGCACTTACAGGTGAGTTATTATGCAGCTGCTCTATTGACACTGCTCCACTAATTGACCGCTAAACTCCTTCAAAAAGCTTTTTATTTGGACGTTCCTCCGTAAAAGCCCAGTGTTTATAGACAGTAAACCTTCTGGAGGAACAAAGGGAGATGAGCTTTCGTTGCTGTGCGCTTGGAGGGCACTCCTGACACGGCCCTCAAAGTGCCTCGCCGTAGGGAATTCAGGTGACTGTACTTCACCCAGAAACCACTTTATAATTTTGGTGTTTCTGTGTCTGTTATACTTGTGTTTAAACTGATGAAATATGAGTGAACAAAAGACTGTTTCCTATTCAAGTTAACCAACAGAGTCAAGTTCAATGGACTCAAGTTTTACTCAAGTATGTTGGCTGCTGTTTTGTTTGCCATTAGCATTTGAAGCAAGAATGCTAAGAAGCTACGTATTTCTACATAGCCCTCAAGAATATGTGTATGGTACTTTACATTTGTATGCATTTGTATAGCCTCTATGTACATTATCTAAACTTGCATTTTGCCTTAATGTAGCTTAATGAGCATGACACTGCATGTGCTAATCTTGACTTTAGCACAAATTCTAAAACAATCTCTGTGGGTCCTCCGTGTCACAGTATTTAGCATTCAGTAAAAGTCCAAAATAACAGTCCCAAGCATCCAGTGACTTGTGGCTTGTAGACTTTAGCTGGTGTATCCTAAATGTTTGTATGAATCGATCCATTTTAGTCACTTGTTAAAGTTTCTACCCACTCACTGACAGCACATTCACACATAGTCAGTCAAATTGCCAAAATGATCTTGCTTAGGTTGAATTTAAAATTTCGGTGACTAATGCTAATGAACTAACTAACAAATAAGTTTCTTAATATTCAATCCATTGTGTTATTTATTGAAAGACCAAAATTTTATAAGTTGCACTACAGGGAGTCACTCAGAGGTTTCCAGCAAACCCCTTCAGATAACTGCTGCTGAAATCTATGTCTAAAGATCTCAGTGAACAGTCATTGCAGTAAAAGCTCTGTGCCCATCGTAACAGTGAACACTACAGTCTTTATGGTCTATGTATTGTCAGTAGTGGATGGTGATGCTGCTCCGGATCCAGGTCTAGGTAGTTGGTGAAAGGTGCTGTCAGTGCTGCTCCAGGTCCTGCCTCTCGTTTCACTCTTTCTCATACATCCAAAACGCACTCATATTCTCTTTGATATTCAGGGTATATCATTTTTACATGAACACAAATACACGTCTGAAACACTAGCCGCCCCAACGGCCATCTGTAGAGGGGTTATCCATGGGACATGTCCTCTTACAACTCTCGTCACTGCAAGGCCATGCACCACATGCCGCGTTCAGTAGCGTTCTAGTCTGTCATCAATGGGACACTGTCACCTTTGGGTCACTGGTTCTCTCTCTCTTACAGACACTCCATATACAGTGTAGTAACAGGATATGATGGTTGTAATTGTCTTCCAGGTTAGCCACAGGTTAGGGACCCATTTTTATTTTTAATTTCAAAAGGTTACTTTATGTGGTGAGTGGAACCTTAATCAAAATACCATCTTGGAGGTTTCTGTTCCAAATGCTGTGCCAAACTGAACCATGTCATAACACTTGGTACAATGCTTGGGTGGAAAGTAACCTAAGACAATCTAATGTATGTGAAAGGGAATATTGATGTAGCCACCAAATATTGTGCAATGTTTGCAATAATATGGTGGTTGGGAGACGCAATGAATCTCTCTAAAATGTTTTGAAAAGTTTACTGAAATAAAACCATGTGCTCTGTCCAGTGTGGGACCCGGCTGGACGCTGTTGTGTGTTGTGTCAGAGGTGTCAAGAGAAAAATAATCCAGTTTTCTCAAAGAACGCTTAATAACAGTAATTGGCAGAGTGAAAGAGTTTCAGATCGGTGCCTTCTGACTACAACAAAGCGGCCAGGGCAGTGGGCTCGGCAGCTGGAGTGTGAGTGGGATGGGGGCTCCAACGTTGTGATTAAACCCCCCCTCACAGAGCTGTCCAGGCTGGGAACAAATAGCAGTGGAAATTTCCACTTGTCATAGAAACAACCTGTAGTCCTAAAATGTGGTGTCAAGTGCCAGTGTGGCTGTGCACAGGAATGCCTCTTTTGTAGATGGGTCTCTGGTGTAATTTCGGGCAGGGCAGGGTGTCCCGGCAGTAGGCCTTTCTTCCTCAGGCCTGTGCAGTTTCATTAGATACGGCTAATGAAAAGATGGCTGCTGACGGCTCGGCCCCCTGATGCTGCCCTGGCCTGTATTTAGAGTCCCGCCTCACATCTCCCACTCAACAGGTGTGCCCCTACACTGTCCTCTCTCACACAGGGCTGCATTTTCACACACTACACTCACGCCACTACACCAAGGTTTCCCATTATAGGGAACATTTGAATCTAAACTTACACACAGCATACTTCATTTTGCGTACATTGTGTCCTTGCTGTTTACACTTTGTAGCTTCTGACCATTTCTGTTTCATCTTCCGGAAAAACGGACCCCTACCAGTGGTTGGGAGACGCAATGAATCCACACAACAACACACAATCAACTATTTTACCACATCAAAATATACTTTTTTTTTAATAAATTAAAATAAAGTAGACTTGTCACTCTGAGCTCAGCATTAGGCCAGAGCAATCCCGCAATTATTTCCGTCTTGTGAATGGACTTTGCAACTCTTTAATTCATTTTCAATTTCAATGTGTAGAATGGGAATGAGCTGAGCATAAAATAATGGTCAGCCATCTTCCCTCTTTATTTTGGTGTAAAACAGAAAAAGAATGGGTGTTTTTATATGTGTATGTGTGAATATGAGTATTCTGTCAGGATTTTGGGAGTTCAAAAATAAATCCAGTCATGATGTAACAGAATTGGTCCATGCTTGAGCACAATCTGATTAATTATAAAAGTGTGTGATGGGAACTATATCTATAGGATGTGCTGTGGACCAATCAAACAATGTCTGTGCAGAAACTGTCCAATCATAGAATACACATGCCATAGCTATCCAGAAAAGATCATAAATCTATATGATGAACAAGTATGAATGAGCTTGTCCCAATTTTTTCTCACTTGAAGGCTTAGAAAAAGCCTCCTGTAAGTAGTTTTATCCACCATTTTGTCATTTAATCCTCCATATTGTTAATTTTGAGCCATTCAGTGTGGTGCAGTGATGTCGTGGCTGCTCATTGTTTTAGCTGGTTTTGGCTCCTGCACCATGTGCTTTTCAGGTGAACAAGTCTGTGAGCAAAGACCTGGTGTTTATCCCGAGCGAGGCCAGCCTTAGATCTTGAGTTTATTTGCCAACAGACTCCTCTGTGTTCAAACCTGGGCCTTTGTGACGCTCTCTCAGAGGCAGGTGGATACTGCCTCAGGCCTGCCAGCTACGGTTTGAAAGCAGCTCTGTGAAACCAGAGATGTAACACGACCCTGAGGCAATTAGGCCCACAATACGGTCGTTCTTTTTGCATTCACCTCTTTTGTGTTGCTAAATACTATTTAAGAGCAAATAAAATGAGGAACTTTGACCGCTTCTGGAAAGGACTGAAGGAAACGAACAGTCTTGTTGCAAACAATTAAGCGTTTTGGGCATGCCATGACAGCTCTGAGCACATACATTTGGGTGTAACGCTAATATATAGCTTTCTTTGTAGTTGCCCTAGCTCGTTATTTTTGTGGGTGTGGAAGAATTACATGATACAAGCATTTAAGGTAAAAATAAATCTGACCTCATCCATTGCATTAAGCTCATCTCCTGAGAATTTTGGATGGTTCTAGAGTTACTTATTTGCAGTAAAGTCAGATCTGAGGATGTGTGACAGTTACAGAGTTGATCGCTAGTAATGCTAACCTCTGGTATGACTATATTCATGGTACAGCAGTCAGTTTTAAGGAGCTTAGGAAGCATGATGATGATCCCACATGTGTGAGATATTCAGAAACAAATCTGAAATGATAAAAGCTTAAGGGAAGTTGCAAGCTGTCAGACAAAAAAACAGTTTAGGAGCAGAAGTATTAAGGACAACAGTGTTTAACACATCAAACTCAGACGGCTGCAGGTGAACAAGTCCATCCTACAAAATAACAAAATCAAAAAAACAGTTAAAAAAAAAACAAAAACAAACTAACAAATTGTAAAAAAAAAAAAAGTTAACAAAATCGAGAACAAAACAACAATTCAGAATACAAATTAACAATATCAAAGACAAAATAACAAAACTGAAAACAAATTATCAAAACCGAAAACGCAACATCAATTCAGACAAACCAGAAAAGGTAGTTTGTCTTGAAATTTTACTCAAAATATACAGGAAGTAGGTACCTAACTTTATTTTATTTTCAATCTAAGATAAATAATGACATTAGCAAGACAATGAAAATCATTCAATGGTTTTTTGAGGAAGTATAGTCACATGCCGTGATTTTGGATATGCCGAGAGCATATCATGGCAAAACAATTTGTCCAAATCTACCGCCGCAGGATACTGTACTTCCTGTATATCTTAAGTGACATATGTCTCATCCAATCATAGTCCTCTCTTGGAACAAAATTTGAAAGACAGACATTAAAAAAGGGCTAACGTATCTCATCTGACTCTACCCATATCTTTCATAATCAGTACAGGCTGCTTGAAGAAGATATGTCGCTAAAAACCAAACAAGCCCTGTCTCATTTGTGACCGCATCCATTAGACTCTTAAATAAGCATTAATATACAACCATAACTAGTTAAGCCTTTTCATACCTATTGAATAAATGTTTTTGTGGACCACCCCATTGTTGTATTCGTGCATATGAATTTGCCTGACCACAAATAAAGTTCCATAACAGAAAAAAAAACAGTTCTTTTAATTAAATTAAATTTGAAAAATTTGTTGTTGTAATAAAACCAGTCTTTCTCTCACAACTCACTGTACAGGGCCGTAATCAAGCAGACCTACAGCTAACTGATTAGATTCCTCAGAACTGTCAATAGATGCAAGACTTATGTTTGCGGGTCTTAGTGGAAGGTGCATGAAGCAGTTGAGACTCAGCTGCCCATCCCCTCCTCCTCTCACTTCCGTAGCCGGGCCTTGGTCTGAATGGAGAGCGTCTACCGGATCTGCCCAGGATGAAATGTCATATCTTTAGACTGATCCTTATCTCTTAATCGCTTCCTTTGTCTCCCATGATTCTCCAGACCCTCCCTGATTTTCCTGCTCGGACGGGGGCCCTTTGATGTGTCGGCCACCGTTGGGGACGCTGGGGGTGGGACCATATTTGTGTGGGTTTAAGTAGCGTCTGGTTCTGGGCGGAGCTAACAAGAAATAGCTATCAGAAAATGGTGCGCTGACTCATAATGTGTGGTCTGACAACTTTATGTAGACCACAGTTGTGAGCAGGCCTTTAGTTGGAGCTTGAAAAGTGTTTGTGTGAGATGACACATCGGCCTCAGAACTTTCTCTGGGGCTCAACAGATGTTTGCATGAGACACATACACAAAACAAACCTTAGCCTTATTGAAGAGTCTATGCACATGTACAGCATAATAAGATGAATCATTTTCAATCTATTAGTTATATTTATTTATTTTCTACCATTTATTCTTGTAATTGGTGGAGGACAATAGCCTTTTGCAGCTGCTTAGGGCACAAGGTTGGATACATTTTTAACAATCACCAGCTAAAGATAGCACTTAGGCCAATAGTTCAGACCTAGTACTAAGACGCCACTTGTTATTGGGTAACATCTTGAAACTGCCCCATAGACACATTTTTCCTTAATTTACAATGTGTTCAGTGTCAGGTTGATACTGGTAATGTTCCTTAACCAAGGTCTGAAGCAAAAAAAAAAATAAAAATAAAATAAAATAATAATAATAATAATAATAATTTGGCTACTGCACTTTGGGGATGCTCTGGTCTCAGGAGAGTGGTCTGCTTTAGTAAAGGTGGGTGCAGCAGTGAGCAGATTAGATGACAGTTCATTCTTACTCGCATTTTTCAACCAGAGACAACATGCTAAATTTGGTAGTCTACGTTTTTTTTACAGGAAAAAAACAAAGCTAGCATTTCTTAGCAACAGATGTTCTTTCTTATACATTTTTGACAAAAACACATCCAGGTTTTTGAAAGTTTGCTTCAAATTACATCTCACAAACACAACTTTTGTTGCAGACATTGTTTTCCTGCACCAGTGGAAACTAGGCTTTAGATATATCTATTCACATTTACCCCTATGAGCACTTTATGGTATTTTGTCTACGTGTGGCAAACAGAAAAAAAGAAAAAAATAGAATGACCATTCATCTAACAGGGACTGTGCCATTACATATTAGGCCTACACATCCCTGGATGTTCATTTATCCTGATTAAATAACTCATGGAGGCATTTAGTCACACAGGACCTAAATGTACAATGCCCATTTGGAGTCCAAAAGTGTTTAAGTCCAATTTTAACATTTGTAAAGCCCTGGAAAAACATCTTCACAGCGTGGTGTAACTGAGCCAACTCTTCGTAAAGTCAGATGTGTTGGCAAGGCTCATTAAGATCCAAATAGTGCTACACTGTATATTTAATTTCGCCTAGTAGGAATTTAAACTGGAGATAAAGAGTCCAAACACTACTGTACTGCAGACCGCAGCTGATTGAGCAGATAGAGGAGGTAGGATTTGAAACTTGCCGTACACAGTTCTCCCTGAACTTGTCCACCCAGGCCCAGCTGCTGAAGGTTGTTTGGCAGCTTAACTTAGAAACCACAAAACTGAGAAATGTAATACAAAAAAAAAAAAGATTCACTTCACTTCAATTTAAAAACTAGCTGTGTTGTTGAGTGAACAGATCAAAATTCAAACTGAGGTTGCCACGCACATTTAGGCTTTGCCTTGCTCAGTGCTTAATGTGTCCAGCTGCAAACAAGACAAAGAAGGTACAACTGAATTTTTACCTGCTTTTGAAACCAAGCGAAACTATAACAAAGAGAAGAAAGAATGCGAGTGCTAACGGTTGTTTAAGCTAGAACAATTATTTACAATATTAAAGGTAATTTTTAGAAAAACTGAGACATATCCTATACTTTTATGCTACATCCCAGAAGAATCCTGACATCTCAACGACATCACTCGCTTTTTAGGTTTCTAAGTTTTACAAATTGGATGATGATGAAAACTTACAATTACAATATTACAATATCATCCTGAAATAGTTTACCTTTTATAAAGCTGTTCTAAAAAGAAAGTTAAAAGCTAAAGTGGAGTTTTGAAGCTTTAACTTCAGACTAGTGTGGCATGGACCCAATCCAAACATTCCAAAATGTATAAATACCTATAGCTGCATTCTAGTTTTTTAAATGTCAAGAAAATGTGTCACAGATCTTCAAAGCGTGAGCATGTTGCAAACTATCTGAAAGAATAAATGAAAAGAAAGGCAGTAGGGGCTTCCTGAACACAATCAAATCTTCTGTAGGCTAAATCGTATGAAGTCAGAGTCGTTATGTCCCCTCAACATCCGGACGCTCATTCTTTGGTCCTAAAGAAATCTGGATGTGAGGCCAGGGCCATGGGGGCACATTGTCTGCACCCTCTGGTGGCAGGATGCTATAGCACACGTGTGCATGTGTTTATCTGAGCACAGAGGAGGAGCATGCTTCCTCAGGTGAGAACACAATGCTGTGTGTTTGTCTAAGAGGCCACCCAGCATCCGACTTATATCTAACAGAGTTAGGAGCGCTGTTCACAATTACAGCCAAAAGCAACAGGGTGATGTTAGTGTAGACTGGACCCACACCGAGCCACCTGGACGTGGACATAAAAAAAGAAAATAGCATTAGTGTCAGAATGGACATGTCAGACACAATTGTAACATATAATTACTGCCACAATACAACCTGCTGCATTTTAGACATGAATGGCTTTAGAATAACACATTGTTGCAGTTGTATCTCTGTGTGTATTTGCCCATTCAAGCTCATGTTTAAACAGAATAACCCTGTGCTTTCCCCAGATTTCGGTCTAAGCTTGGACAAACTGACACTCCCTCCTCTGAGCTGATTGTCAGGAGGCTGTGTGTTGCTCTTGGCATGAACAGACACACTGTGTACTTTTGGCCATAGAAGCCATTTAAAGTAAGATCATTAACATATGGTCCTGTAGTCATTAGCTCTGGGGATGCACAAACTGTGGAAGGGAATATAATAATATATTAATATTATTACCCCTCCGTCTGTGCAAACAGATTTTCCCAACGCATGGTCAGGTGGGAACACGGCTGGATTAAGAACCTTTCATTCATTACATTGACTGAAACCAACTACCAGATCTGTGTGCTGTTGGTGAGTGGGTAGACGATAAGGGTAAGTGGCCTTCAGTATTCAGAGGCCTACAGACAGACAGAGAACATAAACAGCTACACCTGAGCAGCTAATGTACCTGCATAGTGAGGTATCTAATTAAGTAACTGGGTCAATTTATTGCTAAAATGATCAATTCTACAATTATATTCTAATGTATCCTTCAGTTTGTTCCCTTGTTAAAATAAATGGAAAAGTCAGGTAGGCTACTGTAGGTCTGTAGACTATTGCTATGCTACACATAAATATACAGTCATTTTTTTCTCTTTTATTCATATCCGTCTGCTTCAAGGAAGGTGGAGTCCATCCCAGCTGCTCGAGCCTGAAGCAAGGTGTTGTACACTTTTGACATTTATCATAGGATCTTGTAGAAAAAGAATGATGAATTTAGCATTTTACAACCAATTATTCTCCCATTTATTCAAACAACAACATCTAGACTCACTGGTTCAAGATGATGCCAGTGTCTGAGGCCATATAACAGAGTTGATAAGAATGTATTCGACTGGTTTGGATGCTCCATTTGGTTGACGCAAGCCAGATTTAGAGTTTAAGCAGATGTAAGTTTTATATGTCCATGTTTGCACCAGCTTATTCATATTTTTTCAAAGGCTACATTGTAACCTGATGATGACATGAGAGGCTTCCATGTCACAATGAATAGGTGCACGAAGTAAAGAAGCCAGAGTAGACGAGGCCTTTCTTTGTGGAGCTTGCATGTTCTCCCCATGTTCTAAAAAAATTTACCATTATACAATTGATTGTTTTCTACACTGTTTTGGCGCACATTTTGTAACAAAAACTTTATGCAGAGTTGTTAAGTTTCACCTTAACATGTCCGTTAGAAATAAGGAAGAAAAAAAAGGAAAGAAATGCTCCAAACAAACAGAGCTGTTGCCTAGGTAACGGACAAGGCCCCTGCTGACATGGTTAATGTGCCCCTCTGCACAGAGCATGGGAATCAGATTGTGATTTAGGAATGGTCAAAAAACACTGGGAGGCCTTCCAAAGAATAAGGTGGATGTCTGGTTTACAAGAATGTATCCATTTATGTATCCTGTAAAAAATATGAGGAACAGGTAGAAAATAGCATCTTAACGATGACCAGGCTGTTACGGGAATAGATGTTTTGTTGCCCAAGATCCTGCCACATGTTACTCACTCAGTCCTCAAAAATTTTGGCACAGTTTTTTTCCTCCAGATGGAAGAATGATAATATATTCAAGATATGTACATTTAAAAATATGTGACATATTGAAAATTATAAGTATATGATCATTTTAAATATAAATTATCTTTCTGGAGAAGTTGGGTTTGGGTGGTGTGTGGGATCTAAAAAGGATTTAAAGGTCATTTAAAGGTGGGATGTGCAGTCTTTAGGGTATTTGGCAACATCTAGTGGTGAAAGTTCAAACTGCAATTTCCACACCTGTCAATTTTTAGAGCATGTGAACAACTGTCATGCTGTTGTCTCTGAACAAACCCAGGCAAAACAGGTGATTCATAAACCAATATTAAATGTGTGCTTAAAAATGGACGCGAGTGTACTTCTCCTCCAGCAGTGCTCAGTTTGTACATTTTGGGCAGAGTCAGAATAAGTAATAAACAATGAAAAGTCTACTGGGTTCTACTGGAGAGTAGAGATATTTTAATGGACTTTTAATTCTGATGGTAACAAAGTAAGTTTTTTCATTGCAGTATTAGCCAAAGTGGATTTGTCTGGAACAAAGTCATTTGGAGTGATGAGACCAAAACGTAACTTTTTGGTCACAACCATAAACATTACATTTAAAGAGAAGTCAACAAGGCCTATAATGAAAGGTACACTAATCCTCCTGTGAAACATGGAGGTGGATTGCTGATGTTTGAGCGGATGTGTGAGCTACAAAGGCTTGATGGCAAGATGAATGCAGCATCTTATGAGAAACGTACTTGGACGTTACAACATGACAAAGATCCAAAGCACAAGGCCAAGTCGACTTGTTATTGGCTTCAGAAGCATAAAGTGAAAGTCCTGGACTGGCCATCTCAGTCTCCTGACCTCAATATCATTGAGCCACTCTGGGGAGATCTCAAACGTGCAGTTCATGCAAGAAAGCCCAAAGATTTACAGGAACTGGAAACTTTTTGCCAAGAAGAATGGGCAGCTTTACCATCTGAGAAAATAAAGAGTCTCATCCACAACTACCACAAAAGACTTCAAGCTGTCATTGATGTTAAAGGTGTAAATACACAGTTTTGGTCAGGGTCATTTGGGTAGTTTCTGTTGTCATTTGGATTTAAAAAGACTAACCACAATTGTTTGACAATAAATGGCTTCATCCAACCATGAGTGAAAGAAAGGTTATCATTTATATTCTCTAAAGAATAGACCAAAAAAATCTAAAGTTCCGCCAGGTTATGAGCACAACTGTGTATATATATCACAAAGGCTAAAGACGTGGCTAGACTAGACTTTACTAGATATGGAAATAAAACTGCTAATTTTATATTGTTGCAACCTTATCACTTTCAATTTTATTTTCTAGTTTTGTCCAAAGTTAATGGTAGCTAGCTTAATTGTTTGTAAGTTTATTTTAACTGTAACTGTTCAAAGTCCACCAGAAAAACACCTTTACATGAATAGAGTTAACAAGTACAGTAGTCTAGTTAAATGGCCTTGTTGAGCCACACTTGGTCATGCTTGTAAAAGTAATGACAAACATACTTATATAGTTAATAGTCATACAATGTCATATGTTTGTTATTGACTGTAGTCATATACCTGTCATTCATTGGTCCATCTTACATCAGTCATATTATCCACATTAGTTGTATGAATATCCAGGAGGATGTTTACTGAAGGAAATACAGTGACACACATTATACATGTGGACTTTGAGACACACATGACTAAGCCACCAGTTGTGTGTGTTTCCATGTGTTTGTGTGAGCCTTGCAGCCACAGCCGTGCCCGGAAAAAAAGCTTGGAGCACAACCAGTCATTAGGAAGTCAGGCTGTCTGGACTGCATTATGGGCTGGGTACTGTACTTCTAAGCACAGGCTGCATTCAAGTCAGAGCTGAGGACGACACACTGACTGAAAACAAGATTGTACCTGTACAGAATATAGTATATACAGTTTATGATTGTGATAGTGTTTTTTCTTAGTTGGTTTGCATGGTGTACTTCTGAATAGATAGAATATTTCTTTCATTGAGGCATGTTTCCGGAAACCACTGTGGTAAGGGTAGGAGCAGCATTCCAAATAAGTGTACACTTACAACTGTGATCCCCTCAGTTTTTGTTTCAACAGTGCAGTGTGGTTGCTAAAAGGTGGAGTTTGTTGAGTAACAGATAGGCCTACTTAGGCAAAATATCAACTGAAAGGAAAAAACAAACTAATGCAATGTAATAGTTTCTCTATTTTAGTTAATCTTTTTCAAAGAAGGATGCCAAGAAAATATAATGTTAAATGTCCAGATCTTTTGGCTATTATGTGAATACAAAACATTATGTTTCTTGTCTACAATGTATTAAAAGTGGGCATTATTAGTGCCATATAAAAGACTACAATGTAGAAAACTGGTGCTCTCTGAATTTAATGTTAAGAAAACTGGTAACAAAGCAGTATGTGGCTACACCTTCAGCCTCATGCACAGCCACACATAAGCATTGCTCACTGTATTCTATGTTATGCCAACTCAAATTATAAAAGTTTGCTTCAAATACAAATCATTTCTCATATAGAAACACAACTTGTGCTGTTTCCATAAATGATATTCCTATTTTGGACAAATAGTAGTAAAAAGTGTCTTCATGGAAACTGTGCCATCCCGCTCAGTTGAAATGTGACATTTTTTTTAGCAGGTTATATTAATTGCTGTTTTGATAAACAAATTAAACTTGTTTAGTGGCATGTGCGATGTCACCATTGCTTTGTAAACGTCCTTACATTGTTGGACTACAACCCTATCCCACAAATCAACTGTGAAGCCGCTGTTAACATAGAGAAATATTGAATCGGTAAGATGATTTCAGGCTATATTTTTTTAAGTCCTTTTATTAAAAGGCTTTAAAGAAAACCAAAGGATGCACTAATTGAATGAGCACTAAAGGGCAGATGAAAGAACAGCTGGACGGTGAATAAAATGCATTAAGTTGGCTGGGCACCGTAGAAAAACCATGCCTAAGTAAAGTCAGGGCTGTACATCAGGGTTGTACTCCACAGCTGCAGCTCTTAACAGTTAGATACTTCTCATCAAAGCCATGTATACATTTGTTCTGTTTAAATTTCCAGGGACATGATTCACAGCAGACCATAAAAAGTGAGGTGCAATGAATCTTGAGTGAGACAGATTAGCTGACATAAACTCAGCTAAATGTTTCCTGCAGTATCTCTTATGAAAAGTACCCGGTAAGTATGCTTAAACATAAACCATGCCTAATGGCTACACCTGTAACCTTTACAAATAACAGTAATAGAGCACAGACAGAAGAGATGGCACTGTGTGTTTATGCTGTCGGACAGACACCCGGTAATGTAATTGTGAGTCTGTTGTAGTCACAACAGCATCCAAAGAGTGGCTCCTATCATATCAACAGGAGCCATTTAGTGCTAACAGGTTCTGACATCCTACTGTAAGGGGTATTTAGGTAAATACATTTGCAAAGTACAAGTTTTGAATTTAGACCAGACTAAAAGCTCACTCTTTTTGGTCATAAGTTCTGACTGGAATAAATGGAGTATAGAGAAAAAATGCACACAAGACCAAGATCCATTTTTCAACCAAATTGCAAAGTGTTAAGCTCTATCTTCACGTTTATCTTTGAAAACACATGGTACAGAACAGTATTGCATAGTTTGGTACAAGTGACCCCTGATAATTGGACAACAACATCAACTATGAGAATTGGCACATGAGATAAGGCTTGTATGTAAAGATAACTTGAAAATGTAGATACCATTAACAAAAATATCAAATTGACCAAATTATCCTTTGTAATGAAACTAAGTTTGGCTGGAGGTACTGTATTCTGCTCCAAGAAATAGAAAAAGACGAATACTATTTTTGGTTTATTTCTGTTTTATTTTAGTTTATTCCAAACTGAAAAAATGTATGTGCTGCTCTAATTTTCCACATTTAACACTGTTTCAACTGTGCTTTTTATTCAGTAAGTAAAAGCCAAACTGGAACCAGCTGCTGATGCTTAACCAGCTGAGATGCTTAATTTAATTAAATTGATTGAAAAAAAAAAACATTTTGCAATCTGTATTTTTGGCATGCAGCTGTTTATCACAAGAACAAGACAAACCTCAACTGAAAAAAACATTGCAGCATTTTCCCTTTAATTAATTATTTAATTTTTGTCTGTTTTTGCCTTTGTTGCACAACTAACAGAGTGCCGCAATGACTCAACTTCTTCCATACTGCTCTAGTGGAAATGTGTCTAACGCAAAATGCACTCTTGACCTTTTAAATCATTAGTAACTTATTGCAATCAATCCATATATGACTAACAAAGGCCAGTTAATACTAATTCAGTGCCTCATTATCAGATGCAACAGGGCTCCACTATAAAGGCAAAGTTATTAATGTCATATTTTCATATTTCTGACATATCGGACACACGCAGCACTAAATTTAAAGCACTGCAGCTGCTCAGGCAAAGTTCAGGTCACACATATGGCCATCGCTCCAGTTCCTCTGAAGCTCTAAATCTGTCCCTTTGGTCTTTTTACACTGAGAAGTATGTTTCTTTTTGTAGCAGAAATGATGCACCGTGAGTGCAACCAGATTTTGTTTCTTGGTGAGTTTGGTGAGAGACAAGGAAAGTTCAGCTTTTTCGTTTGTGCAGTATGTGGTCTGTCGATTTAATACAACTTTCTATTGCCTTATTGTCTGGACTTTTGTGCCATTTAACAAAGACGCAACCATTTAAGGCGTCATCTGTGGTATCTTGCATTGAACTGGTCTTTGATTTGCTGCAGAAGAGGAATGGATTTAGCTGGCAACAACTGGCCTCCATGTTACTGTGGCAGACACATTGAAACACCTGTTCTGATTTATTATCTTTGGATTGACAGTGGAAACATTCCTGCCAAAAAGAGCCACAAGGCCGCTCTGTTTTCAAAACCTGCACAATATACGTAAATGAATGTACAATAAACTTCGGAGGACCGTATGTTGTAAAAGATGAACACTTGATTTCTGAGAAGTTTAACAAAAGATAAAGTTGAAGTCTCAATCTTGAGAGCAGACTTTCTGGAAATCTTTGTTAATGCCTTTGGTTTCTAAAGGTCCCCTGCTGAGCACAGGTGCACTGGCACACAACAGCACACAGATGGGAGGGGCGCCCCGGCAGCACAAAGACCAATTTGAGTTCAGCTCTCAAGTCATTTTTCTTTTGATTTTGTGTGATGGTTAAAATTATGCAGTAAACACCTAGACACACTTGCAGGTTCACATAGTTGTTCACAACTTGTTATTCACCCCTCACAATACAATGGCAAACACAATTAGAAATTGCTAAGGTGTCATTAGCAGAGACTGCTTTACATTTGAGCAAAAAGAGAGAATACCTCAGATTACCTTTGTGAGTGATTTGACCTGTTGAATACAGCCACACTGGGCCAGCTTCACTCTAAACCCAAATGCATGGACAATAAAGCAAACTGACTGAAAGTGTTCTGGGCCCATGCCAAAGCAGTATTATACACAGTGGAGTTAAAGAGGAGTAAAT
This sequence comes from Neodontobutis hainanensis, assembly GCA_024349245.1. Taxonomy (NCBI): domain Eukaryota; kingdom Metazoa; phylum Chordata; class Actinopteri; order Gobiiformes; family Odontobutidae; genus Neodontobutis; species Neodontobutis hainanensis. The sequence goes on from JALDNG010000112.1 coordinate 565,071, forward strand.
AGATATGCCATCTGGCCGTTGTCTGCCTCTGCTGTCTGTGGGACATATGATGGATTCTATGGAAGATGCCAAAAGGCAAAATGGCCAGGGTCAGCAAGTTTAGGAAATCCCATATGTGGAAGAGAGATCTTTGTTTTATTTGGAGAAGCTTCCTTTGGTGGATTTGTATGCTACATTTAGATAATATAAACTGAATCATAAGTCATACTGAGTTGAACATTACCAAAACACAGATGGATGTAACTATGTTAAAGCTTTTAAAGAGCAGCTGGTATCACTCCGCCCCTCTTTGGTGGTTCTTGTTTTCGTCACAATGACGCATATATATAGGCACTCCTAATTAGAAGGTTGGGGACCTTAGACGTGTGCCAGAGTTAGGTGGGCTCTTCCCTTTCCTGTGTGTCGCATGATGACATCACAGTCAGTGCTCAGGCAGGACATGTGTTCAAGAAGTATAGCCACATCACACACAAACCAGGGTTTGGGGAAAGTGCACCATGCTCCAAGGAAGCAAGGTCTATGCCACTTCAGTCCAGGAATTCCTGTCATGTTGATGTCTGATCAGGGATGCACCGCAGTGCGGTTTAGTCTGCAGCTGGGACAACAAAGTGATGGATGGAGCAGCTCGTGGAAGGGATATGCCCACACACTCACCTCCCTTTGCAGCTACGCCCTAAATCACACACTGCTCTCAAATCCTAGGGCAGTCATTTGGGTAGAGAAATGTGCAAGCTGTGGGGCTCCACAGAGCCACTCTCTAGGGCTGTAGTCATAAAACAAAGGCACTTGTAACATGAAAGAATTCCTGCAATTTACAAGAGGAAGTGGAACATCTGAGAGACTATGTTTGAATTCTCAGTGTGCTCTGTTGGGCCAAGTGTCAGAGCTGGGGTGCTGCCACTGGCTCATGTTCCCCCCGTCCATTACTCCTGCCACTTTCCAGCACAAGCCCCTTATCCCATAACCCTTGTTTTAATGCTAAATGTACTTCCTGTTGGTCATTCCTCTGTGTATCCCAGTGACCACTGAGACCTCAGTAAAGTGTGGGCTGTTGCAGGCCCAGCGTGCTCCGCTCTGAGCCTGTCAAGGTTTCACTTTGAACCTGGCAACTCCAGGGAACATTCCTGCCTTGAAAGGTTTATTTGGTTATCTCTCCCAATGTCCTGAGGTGATATATACTGTTAAGTAAACCTAGCTGATATAAACCAGTTGTAGGCATGCAATAGTAAACAGATTTGAAGCGGTTGCTGCCTGTGTTGGAGGAGTGTGCTGCACACTGTCCGCCTGCACCCTGCCATGTCACAAGCACAAAAACAAAAAGCTCTCAAATGTCTTCAAATCTATATACTGTATTTTGTACAATTGGTTTAGTCATGTAAAACCAATAAAGGATGGACTAGTCAGATTGAATACTTTGTTTTTCTCCACATCTACTTTGTATATTTAGAGATAAAGTTAAGTTAACTCATGAAACAGCTGAGAAAAAAGATAGAAGCACGATGGTATGATTTGTGTCGGTCACTCCAGCGTATTGTAAATACCAGGTGAACTATGTAACAATATTATTGCTTATTATTACTTATTCTTATTATTCTTACTTATTCATACCAATAAGCCATTCACTGTTTTGTGTTAACTTTTTTGCAATTTTATGGTGTGTGCAAAGCAATTTATTGTCACTTTAAAGTCAATATTTCTGAGCTGGAACACAAAAGGAGGACAGGACACAGTAGCTTGAGGGGGACTTCAGTTTTTGTTCTCTTTTCTTCCTTCCCTCCCTGTCCTTCCATCTTTTATTCTTTTGCGGATTTTCCTCCCCTACACCGACCACCTACGTTACGAGCCTTGGGTGGACCCAGACCCATTGCTATCAGCCCAAATGTATTCAAAAGTCCCATAATGACTTCCACTTAGAGCCGGTCCATAAACACTCTCAGATGCACAGAGACACTCATGCTGGTCTTTTCCACAGAGGCTGCAGTCACTTAGCCGGTTTCCTTAATTCCTCTCTTAATAGGAATCTGTTTGTTTGTTTGTGCGTTGGTTCAGTGCTGTTTATTTGGCTGCTCTTTTTATGAGTCTTGGTCTTCAGAGCCACCCTCGTAGCTGGTCTATCCATATGTGTGCGGTAACATATAAAACCTGCAGCCTTTTACTGTAACTAGTTGATTTTCCGGCAGTGGTTAAAACTGTGGTGATACTACCTCACTCAACGTTTGCTTTTCAGAGTTTGTACAGTCCCCAAAGCTCCGGGTCCCACGCCTGTGGATGATGATGTCATCCCATATTTTACAATTATGTTGGGCATTATGGTAAATGCCCTTAAAGTCATGTATGCTGCAGGGGTGGAGCTGACATAAGTCTTAACTCACATGATTACCTCAGTACGCTTGCACTGCAGGGCAACACTGAACACTGGTATTAAGGGATGAAAGGTGGCAGTTTATTCTGTGCTATTTGTTTGTGTCTCACAGATGTCATTTGTAATTTCAAAGACCAATAAAATAGAGAGTAAACAACTAAATTACTAACATATTTGAACACACGGGCTTGTGTTAAAAGTGCAGTTTCTGGTAGCATTTAGTAGTAATATTGGAATTGTACAATTAAACATCTTTTGACAACCTATGGTATGTTGTAGTCTGTGAACAAACTTTGTAGAATTAGGTCAGATGATTGTCTTTAAAAGTTTAGAAACAAACGATGTCCTAAGCATTCATGCAAGATTGTGTGTTCAAAACAAGATGAATACATTTAAATTGTTTCCTTTTTGCTTGTTTGCCGCATGCTCAGGCTTGTTTTCTCCAGGTGCTCCAGTTTCCCCCACCAGCGTTTAGTAACATGGCCATGGATAAATGCGGAGACATTTCTCTACAGGGATAATGATGTGTAACTTCAGTTCTTAAATCTATATTAACCCTAGTGTATAAGGTATAGATATAGGAATAAGATATGAAAAAGGATGTGACCCCTGTGTAAATAAGTTTCAAATAAGGCAAGGAGTTGTTTTTCGTCCCAAGCAGGGGTTATTGTTTGTGACTGTTGATAATTTCAACACTTGGCTTGAAATTAAGTAGTCTGAAAGCATATTCTTGTATACTATAGCATTTTACCAAATGCACATCTAAATAAAAACAACTTGTGGAACAGAAAAAAAATCATTTGGTGTAGATAATGTTGAAAATACACCGCAAATGTAATGTCTGAAACCTGATTGCGATCGCCTCCTGACAGCTGTAGACACTAACTCCAGCCTGATCATGACATATCTGCTCTTTATTGTGGGATGATAACATGAAATATTCACACTCCTTGTTTTTGAGATGAGCTAGCTATCTGCTGCCTGCTCTGACAGGACCTGCAGATAGAATGACATTTTTGCCAGCAGACTGTAAAGGGCATTACGTGACAGCGGAGTATCTCCAGAAGAAGAAGAAGAAACAGTCAGATTGAGATCAGACCTTCAGCTGTTTTCTTCTATCTGCCATCATTGTTGACATTTCAAAGTGTTTTTAAAAATGTCAGAATTGGTTTTCGGAGCCCGCCACCGTGGATTTGAGCTTGAGCTGTGAAAAAACTAATTAGAACCCGTCACATGTGTTTTGAACGTTTAGGATTTCCAAAACCCAACATGAATAGATCCTGATATTCTACATAAATAACATGAGTGTGCTGATGATCACTTACATTCATTCATTAATTTTCTTCAGCTTAGTCCCGTTAGGGGTCGTAGGTGACAGGAGCCTATCCCAGCAGCTTTGGGCCTGTGGCGGGGTTAGATGCAGAGCTGACTTGTGACATGTTCACTTACAAATGTTGATATGACTCAAAGACACAAAGATAAAACACAGAGCTGCTCTTTTTCGTCTTGCTTGTTTAGGATTTTTCCTTCTTGTGTTTACCTGCTGCAGATGTATGCATCTTGTTTTGCAATCAGCTGGGCTTTAATCTGCTGAACACATTGTCCCCCTTCTATCGGTCCACAGGTGACTTATCGCTGCAGCCCTGCATCCTGCCAAGCGTGGGCTTTCACAGCTCAGGGCCACTATCTGGACTGAACTCAGCGGCTCTATCTCCATGTGGGCCAGACAACAGTCAGCTGTGCCAGGATGTGCCGGGGCTTCATGTCTCTCATACGTCACACAGTGCGGATATCAGAGCAGCGAAAGCAACAAGTGCTTTCAGGGGAGAGTGTTGCAAAGGGAAGCAGACCTGGGCTTTCAAGAAACATTATTTAGTTTTTTGTACAGCAAGAATTTTAAGTAACTGCGAAGAGATGCTTTAGTTAATGCCTTGCAAAGATCTGAAGAGATAAAATCAGTGGTAAAGAAGGAAAAACCAAAATAAGGTTGTAAGGTTGTATGTTAAATACTTGCTTCATCTGTTTCAACATTGCCAACCCTTTACTCATCTGTTAACATCATTGAAACATACATTGTAACCTTAAATAAATGGTAATGGATGGATAATCATATTACATAATATTGTTTTATTTTGGCCATTTTTCAGACAAAATGAATAACACAAAAAACTTTGTCACTCATAGTTAATGGTTTGGTGAAGCCATTTATTGTCCATCAACTGTGTTTTGAAATCATAATGACAACAGAAACTACCCAAATGACCCTGATTAAAAGTTACATGATAACGTGCACACAAGTGACACAAACAGGTTTGAATGGCCACTAAAGGTAACCATCTTTATCTGTGATCTGTTTGCTAGTAATCAGTGTGTGTGTTTAAAAGGTCAGTGAGTTTCTGGGCTCCTGACAGACCCTTGCATTTTTCATCCAGTGCTGCACTGATGTTTCTGTTTTCTGAGGGAAAAGCAAAATAATTGTCAAAGGATCTTTGAGAAAAGGTTATTGAACTGTATAAAGCAGAAAAGGGATATAAAAAGATATCCAGGGAATTATGAATGCCAATCAACAGTGTTCAAACTCTAATAAAGAAGTGGAAATTTGTTGAAACTAAACAAAGATTAGGTAGACCAACAAAAATTTCATCCACAACCATTACAACGCAAATGCCAAAAAGCATCCCGCTTATAATACACCAAACAGCACAAAGACCAAAATGAGACCAAAAATTAACCTTTTCTCCAAAACTATAAACATTTCATTTGCACTTTGAGTTACCCAGTGTATGAATTGTGATATATAAATAAAATTGCCTTGTAAAATAAAACTCTCCTTCAGCTTTAGATTTTTGAGCCAGGAATAAGGTTAGTTTTGTTGTCATCTAACTACCAAAGACAAGTTTTCTGAGGGTCACAAAAAGTTCCCATATAGAAGTCAATTAAAACTGTGAGTGAGTGCATTATTGTGTGTGAGTCACTTTGTGGGCCCATTTAGTGTGTGAGTCACCTAAACGGGCCATCGCGTTTCCCGCAACACAAAGGCCCACTGTTTGGACAGAGCAGCTCCTTAATCGACCTGTCTTTGATGTTTGGTTAAAAGTTTTGAGTCTGTGTAGCGTCACTCATCGGGGAAACATGAGCTAGTGACAGTCTTGCTCCAGAACGGTTCAGTGGGGGCTGGGGGAGCGTGTTATCCTAAAGCTTTTATAAGATCCTTAAGCCACAGCTGCAGAATCACAACATTCATTGGAAACTGTGGGCTTTAACTCTAAAGTTAGGAGTCTAAGAGGGCAGTGAGTGGTCACATCACTCTGATGAATCGGAAAATAACACAGCATCATGCTTCTGAACTCTTTCTCAATACCCAGACCAAATAAAATGCTTTTGCACATTTTTAAAAACACTTTACCCATTCTGGCCAGGGATTCTTCCTGTTGACAAAGATGCAACAGGAGAAATCTCATTCAACAAAAAGAAGCCAATACATGTATGTCAGTAGCCACTTTTATGTACCTTTCCAGGATATTCTAGTATAAAACAATTTGCTAACCTTGTGCTGCAGCTGGATTCTTGAGAGATTTGTGAGTTTACAAACACTTGAAAAACAATCTCGAACTGCTCCAAGCAAAGTATTCACGGTCCGAACCCTGGCTTTACCTGCTCGTTGTGTCCAATAAGGTGAAAGGACTGGGTTTGTTTTAGGTTTTTAACATTTACATTTATTCATTTAGCTGGCGCTTTTATCCAAAGACTTACATTGTTCTACAGTAATTACCAGTGTTACAGCCGCTGGAGGCAATGTGGGTGTCTTGCCCAAGGACACAATGACATTATGAACTGTGGAGAGAGTGAGAATCGAACTGCCAACCTTCCGGTTGAGGGTTAGGTGTAGCGGCCGTTTTACTGTTTTAACAACCCCTCCTTCAACCTTCAGCCCTATATATATATATTCAACCAGTGACAGCAAATGTTCCCCTTTATGCTGCATCCTGGGGTTACATAAAAAGCTTTTAGTGTGAGACATGATGTAAACGTCACACGAGCTGTTGATGGGGCTCAAGAAATAAACAAATCAGTAGAAACGCAAAGGGAATTTGGAATTAAAAGCTCTCGGCTTATTTGCATAAATTTAAATACACACTATTCTTATTTTAGTGCTTATTATGCTCCAGCTCATATGTCATTGTTTTCTCGTAGTGTGGGATTGTCCCATTTATGCTTGAGCCAACTTGGTCCATCTCACCTGTGTAATTTCTCTGTCACTACCTCCCACTGCACAATAAAGATGGGACCACCCTTGGTTGTAATTCTTATTTATCATAAAACACTACTAACTGCAACAGGATAGTATATACAGTATAATATTCCTGTATCTGAAAGGTAAATATTTCAAATTCTCCATGTTTCTGGAAAAGTCACATTGATGATTTATATTAGGAGTTGTGGGTTGTAGATTTTAGATGAGAAAACATTTGCTTTACGTGGTTGGAAGGTCCGAAATGGAAAAGCTGAGTTTTGACATGTAGTCATTAAGGGAAAGCGTGGCCTCACTCATGTGTGTGTTCTCTCACTCGCTCACTACTTCTGCCCTTTTATGCACCTCTATCTCTGCGGCGCTGAGACCTCACATTTTGGCTCCATCATCACAGGCTGAGTGGCTGTGGACAGGAAGAACCGGCCCATCTGCTCAAACAGTTTACTGTTGCTGCTGCCTGGGTCCAACAATTCAAATGTGCACTGTGTTATCTAAAGTTTCACCATGTAACAAAAGCTCTAAGAATCTTTTCAATATTTTTCTTGACTTGAAACAGGTAGGATAGCCCCTCTTTCAAAGCCACAGCACCGGGTTGCCACTAACCTATAATAAAACTTGGTACCCTCTTACAACTGCACATATCGTTTAGGGCGACGTATCATTGTGAATAGCTTTTAGAACACAACCTGCATCCAATGAAAGCAATGCAGATAGAACTTTATCACAAACCATAGTGTCTTAGTAGGGCTGTGCTATATTAGAAAAACATGCAGTTTTTTCCCAAATGTTTTGTGAAATTACCCTTTTAAAAGTAACAAAGAAACATGGCAATATCAAGTATGAAAATAAATCTTTGCATTATCTTGTCCATCCACATTTTCCTTCTGTTTTTCTGCTGTAAACAATGCAACCAAATGTAGAACATGTCTGTGATAAACAGCTCCTGCCCTGTGACTCTGCGCCCAGTGGCCTTTACATGAACGTACTGTATCTTAAACGTGAACATACCCTAAACACAAAAAAGCCTTTTCTCATTTATTCAAGTCAAATGCACATGACATAAAAGGCTCAAAAACAGGACACAAAGTTATGACCACCTGTGCAAATGTAACACAAACCCCCGCAGCAAGCTCCCATCGATGGCAACATCTGAGACAAATGCTGCCTCGGACTGTGTCGTATTGTATATTCTTCACTGACTCTAATGCAAGACAAGTGTATGAGAGCGGCTCAGTAACACACTCCTACATCACAATGGACACACACACAACACACAGCACAAGTTCAAAGGAAGCAGAAATTATAGCCTGCATACTAACTGGGGCCTGGCATACTCTCCTTGGTTCTCCATCTGAAATAAATACAGCCACAAATACAAAACAGGCAAATACGAAGGCAACGAAACACACATGGTCTCCACACAGAGCAGATTTTTTTCTTAGGCAGCACCCTATATCCGTGATAAACCGAGGATTTCATAATAGGATACGTATAATTGCAGCACACAAGTCCAATTTACAAATAAGTAGGAGGCGAGATACCAAGCTAAACCCAAGCTGAACCCGAGTATAGTGTGGAAACACTTTTATGTATGATTCGGATTTACCGTTACAGTAGCCATTACACACATACACATACAAAAAGACGAATATAGTACAAAGTGGCACAGGGGTTAAGATGTTCTGATAGAAAAGTAAAAGATGACCTAAAGATTTAAAGTGCAACATTTTAGAAGGATGTCCATTTGGGAAACTAAATGAAACAATAAAAGCAACTACAGCTGTGTGGTATACAGTGAAACAAAATTGAACTCATCAGTCAATAGCTCACTCTGTTTTCAATAGTAGCCTCAAAATAATAGTCTTGGCATTTGTAAATGTTTGGGTCAGTTCACCTTTTTGCATCAGTTATGCTAGCTTGTTTGCAACAGTAAGTTTGTTTTAATTAATTCTAACTTGGTCAAAAAAAGTTATCAACAAAAGCGCAAAGTAAAAACAAGATACTTATGGGAAAATACTGAGTAGCTCTCGTAGCTATTAATCCAAAAATATTATTCTCCAAATAATTTTTTTAACATGAGAACACAAATGAGGCTGGCAGATCTTACACAAAATATGCAAAATATTGTTAAGAGTGTGATACATTAAGACGTTTTTGCCCTCAGTTTGATGAGAGGAGATAAAACACCAGCACTCTGAAGAGCAGATAACAGCCTATGAGGGCCCAATATGTTACAACTCTACAGTATTCCCATCTGCCATCTACAGACCACTCCTATCTCCTCTCGGTTCTTAAAATTTGATGGAGTGATGGTTCCACTTTAGCTTCCCTCAGATAGAAAGCAAATATGGGCATCATATTTCCCTGGGATGGACACAATATATTTTTCCCTGGAGGCAAAATTAAACAAAACCATTCCTGGGATTCTTGGGCTGTGAGTACTATCTGCTGTGGGACCACCGTACAAGAGCACAAGAGGATTTAGCGTTCAACCTGCAGCCTTTTTAAAGGACCAGATCTGAAAGTAACTTTGCACAAATGTTTTTGACGTGTCGAGCTAAAGCCTTAACAACTGGAGGACAGTATGTTTCTGCGAGCCAGAGGTTTATGAAGTACATCTGCTTTCTTTGTTTAGACAGAAATGTTCTCTCTCATCTTTTGCTTCCGCTATAAATCACAGACCACAATGGCACAGCGAATAAAAGTCAGGGACAGTGCAGCTCTGGTGTACGTCGAAAGCAGCTATAATGAAGCTAGTGTTTATGCTCTGGTCCATTTGTTTGTGCGGACGTCTTGTCTTCTGTCCATCTGTCTGTCATCATGCTCTATTTATCATCTCAATGTCTTTATTTTCCAATCAATGCTTGCTTATTTCAATCTGCAGATGGGACATAAACCGAATGTTTTATCGAAGGATTGCGGTGGATACCAGCTGACCACAGCTCTTCTCTTTACCGACTTTGAACAGCGTGCCCACTGCCTGATTGCCATTAAAGCTGTGACCGATTGGGTGAGCCATTACCCTGGTAATTTCTGGCTTCCTCTTTTTCTCCCTCACACACAAACATACCCTCACACGATGCTGTTTTCTGTAGAGTTTTCCCTACCGCTATTGTCAATAACTAAGCGTGTTGGAGGCGCGCACAGGGCCAGCTGGATGAGGCCCACCCTGCAGCCTGATCTTGTTAGTGATGCGGTAAAGAGTGCAGCCACACCTCAGAGGAATGGGACAGAGAGAGAGTGCAGTACTCCGGGCTCGACCCCTGGTCCCTCTCACGACATCCACAGACCTGGGCTAAGACTGCGCGGTTGTTTTGCCTCGGCCATTTTGATCTAAAAATCCCTCTCTAAAGTTAGTAATTCTGCCAAATGTTTGCACAAAGCAATGTACCCTTAATGTCATGCACATTTATGGCAAATCATTGTATTCAAAAGCATACATGTGTGCATTTATCACAAGCTGCACTGGAAAATGCATAACTTTTGTTGTGGTTTTATATATCGTCTAAGGATTTGAATTGAGACTTTGGCAAATACTTATTCTAGCACCCGGCGGGTCATCGTTGTTTTCCTTTCACACTGCTAAAAAAAGGAGCAAAAATTAAACTAAACCTTAAAAACGCCAGCGCAATGATTGCAGCTACATCAGTGAATGTGAGCTTTTCAAAATGACACGCTGGTAATATTTTTATAATTAACGTTCCTAAGGTGGAATTGTTTTTTTCCTTCTGAGTACACATTAGATAGGTTCTCACTGTTTCCGCATCATGGGCCAAATTATTCAGGCCTTTGATGAGCTAAAACAGCCTCTTCCACACGCAACACCAATACAATTGATATGTATTTATGCACTTAATACTAACAATTTATTATCTGAACATGAAGCATATGAACACTGAATTTCGCAATTGTTGTTCTACTTGCTGTATGTGGCCATAAGCCAATATGTCAGGGACATAGCTGTAACTTCATTATAAGTAAACAAACACAGCAGAAACTGATTTTTTGCATTTTGGGCAAAATGTTTTCTTGTGTAAACGGCCTCTCAGTGCAACAGGTCCATACTCTCAGAATACATTCAAGACACATTTTGCACATTCACACTTTGTGTAAAGCTGGCCACATTAGATCCAATCACCTTGTTTTGTATCAGGTCTGAAGGGGGCATATGTAGGAAGATGGCATGTCCAACAAGCTTACAAGATGGTGCAGGTTTTCAAACACTAGGGTAACATTATTTCCAAAGAATTATTTGTATGGCCACAAGAGGGCAATTATTATTGAATTTAACAAAAACTGTAAAAGTGTTTTAACAAAACAACGTTTGCAGGGATTTTTTTTTTTTGGGACAGTTTTTAGGCGCACGTGTAAGTCCAATTTACAGAAATCTGATTTAGATTAGGCTGCACTAATGCATGCAGGCTACAGTGGAACAGAGCAGAGCTACATGTTGTCTGGGCGGGAGGCAAGAGGCAGAAGGGAGGAGGGAGAGGTTGCGGGCGACGTGAGGGAGGTGGGTCGGGGCTGAGCTCACAGCTGGGAGAATGGTGTGCTAACCCTGCCAAAGCCTCAGCACATGACTCCCACCACTTGTCAAAATCACCATGTGTGCAATAATGTGATTACAGTCTGGTTACTATTATGATTTAAAACAACAGCTTGTGCAGAATGGAAGAAACGCAATGCCCCACAGCCCGAGTGGGTTTGTGTGTGTGTACGTGTGGGTGTGTGTGTCAGAGGGCAATGGAGGGGTTTGAAAGGAGGGAATATGGGTAACAGGAGTAGAGAGGGTGTGTGTTGGAACCTCTCTATGCCCTGCAGGAGGACACTGGGTGGGGGTTCCAGGGTGACTGTCTGGGTCTAGTCATGGATTCACAAGTCTGGGGAATGTTTTGTGTCATTCCCCCCTCCCATCCAGTCTTAGCCCCTTACACCATCTTTAACCCCCCCTCCTCCATTCCAGGTTACACAATCACAGCAGTGCACACAAGGGGTTGTGATCACAGGTGCAGCCGAGATTGGCCAGGATAAAGGAACGCTTCCAGCACAAGATGTTTTTCCCTCATTCTCCTCTATTTTTTCTCCAACCAGCTCCTCCCCTCCCTTTACAGTTTTCCTTCTGCTCCACAAGCCTTTCCTTCAAGTACCTTACATGTAATCTAAGTTTTCCACAGGGTGTTTTTCTATTTTTGCTTGAAAGGTGAAGGTTTTAGTCCATCTTGTGGTACGGTCACAGAGTGAACAGTTGTTTCTGGAGCACTTTAAACTTCGGCTACATTTTTATCAAAAACAGGAAAGTAGTTTAGTAGGGGGCAGCAGTCTCCTCCCCAGACACTTCCTCCAGCTCCTCCAGGGGAATACGAGGTGTTCCCGGGCCAGCCAAGAGACATATTTTCTCCAGAGCGACCTAGGTCCCACCGGGAGTAGCCCCGGGGAAGGGGCCTCCACCCTGCGGGACATGATGCCCGGCGCACCTCAGCTCCACTCAGTGTGGAGCTTAGGGTTAGGGCATATTTAAGTCCCTTACGCCTGTTTGTTTGTAATCACCCAGCCTTTGGTCACATGATCCAGTAAACCTTGGCCTTGGGGAGACATGGAGGCATGAGTGCCTTAAGGAAGGTGTGTATAGTGTATGAGCAGGCAGGTCATCATGTTACAAGCTGGAGCTAGTCCACACCATGCCAGCCGGGCATGAAAGCAGCTCTAAGCGTTCCCTCCTGGGCATCTGGAAGTGGGAGAGAGAATGAGTGAGGCCCTGGCCCACAATGCCACCCATCGCGGAGCTCAGCTAATCAAAACAAACGGCAGCGGTCACAGAGAGGGGATTTCCGGTTAGAGTTACTTAATACCTCTCTAGAATCTCAGAGCTTTGGAATTCATAGAACAGACTGGGCAACTACAAACTGTAGTGTAATAACATTTTTTCTTCCCAATTGAGCAGATTAAATATCACCATTAAATATATATAAGAAATCGCCCAAAGCATGAGCATAATTCATTTTATTCTTTGGTTAATTATGACAGATGCTAATTTTCTACAAAGAAGACTTTCCTTTTTCAGACTTCTGTTAAGCTCCAAAAAGCTTAAACAGGCCCTTGGCACAGGTCCCATTGTGACGCTGAGCTGTGGTGTGAAGTGGATCAGGTGCACCATGCTCCAACAGGATGTGTGTAAGTGTGTGACCAGGTGGCGCAGCGTGGCTCATAAGCAGAGCCGTTCAGTAACCCTGGTAGCAGGGCCTTTGTCCGGGGCCTTGCCTTAATTCTTTCACCAAGTCCTTTTTCACAGCAGATGTTGTTAGACAGACAAAACCCAGACTCCTCATAGAAATAGTTTCAAAAACTCCCCGTTGGCTTTTTAGGGAGAGAACCGATTGCGAGGCATGTGTAAGGTCGTGTGTGCTGCAGTGTTTCAGCCAATTGCTTTTCTGGCCTCTTTTGTGTTGAAACATCTGTGCACATTTGTGAAGACTTTACAGTGGAGAGTAGTGAGTACATGTCATGTTTATATGAGGTGCGGCTCATTTTAGTAGCTCTTTACATCTCTGATTTGTGTGCCTGTGTGTTCATCAGTGGTAGATACAGTATAGACCCAACGTCATGAGTAAGATACACCCTAATTTCCACAAATTAAGCCATATTTCATTTATTTGACAATGCAAAGTTAAACGCACTAAATTAGACACTTGTTGATCTTAGCTCATAGACAGCTGTTTGCCATAGACAGTCCGCTCACGGCTGTGGAGTGAAGCAAAGTTAGAAGCAAACCCATTGAAAGGGAACACAAATGTCTCCTTTCCACAAATGTTTCTATCTCACAAATGCCCCATTTCTATGTAATAAGATACAAATATATTTCCAACACTGGTCTCTATGTGCTGCTGCAAAGGGGAGGCCAACAGAGTATGGACCGTCTAAAAACAAGTAATAAAGAAATAACTTCATAGATATTTAGTGTAGTGTTACAAAAAGAAGGCCATGTTTTTTTACCATAACAATGAATAGTTTAAATGCACACTAAAAATCTGATCATTATCTGATTAATGGAGTAATCAGATTATTAATTAATTAATTAATTAATCATGTAAACCACATAATCTGATTCCTTTGTCTGATTATGGCAGTTATCGGATTATGAGAAATCGGATTAATACACGAAGATTTCGCTCCAATACTCTGATATCTTTGTGTATGTATACCCATTAATCTGATTTATTTTGTTGTATTACATCTGCATGTGTAAAAAAATTTGAGAAAACGTAGAAAACTGAAGTGACATGAGCAGAAGACAACAAACAATGGCAGATGCTTGCTGTATGAAGCCCAACAGTCGTGATAGCAGCAGCGTTTAGCCTATTTGGCTTTCCTATATGCGCCAACATTAAGACAGCAGCTAAGACCTTAGGCATTGTCATGTTCAACAAGACAAGTCAAGACTGGTGGTTTTAATCTGATTACTCCCAGTTATCAGAGGGGACGCGCACAGAACACCTCACTGGGAAGGCATCCAGGAGGCATCCGGAACAGATGCCCGAGCCACATTAACTGGCTCCTTTTGATGTGGAGGAGGAGAGGCTCTACTCTGAGCTCCTTTCTAGTGGCCGCCCCCTGTGGGGAAAGCTCATTTCACTTGCCTGTATCCGGGACCTTGTCCTTTCGGTCATGACCCACAGCTCGACCATAGGACCATAGGTGAGAGTAGGAACATAGATAAACTGGTAAATCAAGAGCTTTGCCTTAAAGCTTAGCTCCTTCACCACGACAGAACGGTACATTGACTGCATCACTGCAGAAGCTGCACTGATCCATCTGTCAATATCCCGCTCCATCCTTTCACTTAAGGCAGGCTCTCTCCACCAACCTGGAGAGGACAAACCACCCTTTTCCGCTCATGGCCTCATACTTGGAGGTGCTGATTCTCATCCCAGTCACTTCACATTTGGCTGCAAACCATCCCGGTACCCCTCCAGTACCCTGGCATAGATTTCCTCCAGCCTAGGGTGTTCTAGCGCCACGTGCACGGAAGAACACCCTTATGCTTGATCATGGTGTTTGTTATGGACAAACTGTGACTATCACAGAAGTCCAATAACAGAACACCGCTGGGTTAAGATCAGGGGGGCTGTTCCTCCCAATCACACCCCTCCAGGTGCCACTGTTGTTGTCCATGTGAGCTTTGAAGTCCCCCAGTATAACAACGGAGTCCCCGGTTGGAGCACTTTCCAGCATCCCTCCCAGAGACTCCAAGAAGGCCGGGTACTCTGCACTGCCATTTGGCCCATAGTAAGAAACCTATCCCTGAACCGAAGGCGCAGGATAGCAACCCTCTCGTTCACCGGGGTGAACTCCAACACAAGGCTGGGGAGCTATGAGCAAGCCCACACCAGCCCGCCTCTTCTCACTGCAACTCCAGAGTAGTGGAGAGTCTGGTTCCAGAGCTCAAGCTGTGTGTGAAGGTGAGCTTGACTATCTCTAGTTGGTAGCTCTCATCCTCCCGCACAAGCTTAGGCTCCTTACCCCCCTGCAAGGTGACATTCCACTACCAGATTCCAGAGATCTGGTCGTCGGGGCACCTGCCTTCAACCACTGCCCGATCCATTTCTGTTTTTGGCCCATTTGGACATCTGTGGTGAGTGGTACGTGTAGTCTTGTTATATTTCAAACCGTTTAACAGAGTTCAGTTTTTGTGCACTCCAAAGTATGGCAGCATTTACACTTATTCAAGTTAACATCAAAAATGGCAGTTATATAACCTAATAAACAATCATAGATACATTTTGGGATCTAACCATATCCAGATGTAGTCTATCCATATGACTGAAACAGTTCCACCCCTGACTATTGTTACATTTACCTGACTTACCCTGAGCTTTTTGGCCCGAAGAGTATTTATGCTAAACCTAAACTTCCTCTCTTCTGCACACCCATGCGACCCTTGACCCCAAGCGTTGAGGTGGCAATTACTCTTGCCTGATGGGAGTTGAGGCCTCAGTCTGAGCAGTGATAAACAACCGGCACCTGCAATCCTCACGAGAAGCAGAAAGATCGAGGGATGAAGAGTAAGCGCCTAGAAATTGGCAATGGGAGGCCTCACCTGCTCCTTGGACAAGACATGGAGCAATAAAAAACACAGCTCTACTCCTGCTTCCTCCAGAAATCATCCTGCACTTCCCCTATTGCTCTGATACTCTAAAAACCGCGACTCAAGCATATGTCCACATATGCACCCATTCTTCTGACCCTTTTATTTTACATGTTTGGTTTGTTAATGTGCAGAACCTTAGAGAGAATATTCAAACCACTAAAACCACAGACTGTAGCTTTCACTGACAGATTGACAGCGGCCACTACCATTCTGTGCAAATCAGGAGCTTTTCCAAACATCATTTTCCAGATGTGATGTCATTTGTAGCCAAAAACAGCAAGTGTGATGGCTAATACTGGTGGGAATTTCTTCCACCAAAATTTCTTTGTTGAGCTGACTGTGTCCTTTTTATGATCAGCATGCGAGAATGCAAAAAACGTAGAGCCACTGGCCCCTTTTGCTTCACTTTGGCTTTCCGTAGAACGGTTGACTGGTTTAATGTGTGATGCATTAAATACCAGCCACACAAGCTCTTTACACAAAAGGATAGATTAACACAGAAAAACTGTGTGTAAAACACATAGAAGCGCATGGCTAATTTGCCTAAATCAAATCAACTTATCTATATTGAGCAAATAAACCTACACGTGAGCTGATTTCTCATTAAAATAAAATTAAAAATTAAAAAAAGACTGACGGGTTTGTCTGTAAACACTGATGTGTGATTGGCTGCAGCCAGTGCTTAATTTGTGGGGTAACATTCCCCCACCTCCTAAATTGGGACAGTGATCAATTTGACTGGATCTGGCATCTCTTTTTTTAAAGTTAATATGGCCTGTTTTTAAAAGTGCAAGGAGGAAAAATGGCTGCTGTGGGCACTGCACGAGTGATTTGATGTTAAAAGACAAATGTAATGTGAGACATTAATGAAGCTGACAGACTGAAGCCAAGAAACCCAAACATGGAGATTAGCTGTTTCACACATCTAAACAACAGGGTGTGCTAATGCTAATATGATGCTAATGAGCAAACTCATAAAGCATAATAGTATCCAAATCGAATGCAGTGCTTGACAGAGGCTGGCATTAGTGGTGACAGCTGCGTGTCTTTTTTTCCTAAATACACTCAACGTAAAAATAACACTATTTATACAGTTACTATTTGATTAAAGTCAGTCTTCCTGGCTGTATTTGAGGCTTCTTCTTAACTTTGAGTTCCTTCTTAAGTATTTTTCTATTGAGCACTGGGTACGCCTTCAACGTGATTCTCAATGCCTCCTAAATTATTATTTATTATAATTGTTTATCTGCATACTGTTGGATGTGTAAGTGAGGTTAGCTGTATTGTAAAGAAACTGTAAATTGTAAACAAACAAACAAATTTTCCCATCTGACTTGAAGCAATTGTATGCATTGTGCCCCATATTAACCAGTCACTATGTAGACATCACATGAAAAAAAGTAACAAAATACCATACAGTCCACACAAATTAGAACAAACGTAGCTGTGATCATAATCTTACAACATACCATAATACATACTTGTGGTACTTGTGGAATCTGATTAAAAAAATTAAGTGCACCCAGGTCTATTTCCCAAATGTAAACCCGGATCTAATAAAGTTTCTGTCAACATTATACCAGCTTTGGCCCTTGTGTTCTTAATAGAGACTTGCTACTTGCCAGGTTTGGTCACAGCTGGACCACAAGTCTGAGGACAAGAACAAAAAGATGGAGCGCAACAATGAAAGTACCAGTGCGAAGGAGTGATGATGAGAGTGAGAGGGACAGAGAGCAAGAGGGAAAGGTTGGAGATTGTTTTACAAACAGAATTCCTTTAATTAATCACTCTGTTTGAACAGCTGGCCTGCTCGACACAGGTCGTAACGGGATCCCTACTTGGAAGTGCGGATTACAGCCACAGATTCGGCAGAAAAATATTAGCTGTCAAATGTTGCAGGCGAGAGGTGCCGGAGAAGGCCCCTGCTTCCTGGTACTCAGCGTGTCCCGGACCAGGAGGTTTGCTCAACGTGGCTCCATGGGGAATTGGACTCGGCACAAGGCAGCACAGAGGCCTACGCAGGGGTCGACGCAGAGGCCAGCACCAGTCCCCCCAGGGCGGAGCATGGTGCAGCGGTCGGGATGGGGTTCACATTTGGAGTCAGACTTTGATATGGGACTGGAAACTTCGAGACCCCAGTGTTAGCATTTACATACAGGCTGCACATAAACAATGGAGAGCAGCTGTCAGGAGAGTATGCATGTCCGAGTCTACATGTTTATTATGGATGTCCCAGCAGAGAGAGCGTTGACATCATGCTCAAGAATGTGGCTGGAAACATTTGGCTACCTACTCACAAGAAAAAAAATACATTTGTAGGTGGCTCTATTTGTGGGAAGCTTGTTGGAGTTCAGACCAAAGCTTGGAATGACACTGATCCATAAATACTCATCAGTGAGTTTACACAGTGGGGAGTTTTCTGTGGGTTTCCTGGCTTTTGTATGGCAACAATATTTAGTATAAAGTGATTGTTGTGCAGAGTGTGTGGGGTACTTGTGGATGGTCTATTTACCTCTATTAGTCGACTGCTAATTAAAGTTCTCCATGCAACCCACTGAGGAAAACAAAATCACTGACCCCATTATTAAGCTAGTTATGTCAATCAGTCAATCTAATGGACATGTCAGGTTTGCCAGAAACATTAACCTGTGGCACAGCTTTCTTCTTTTCATTTTTATCAACTTTGCTTCCTCAGAACTTTGGTGGTAAGGCTGAATTGGGCTGTTTTTGTCCACACCTTGGTCTGAATGCAATTTCACAACTTCCTCAAAAGAAGAAAGGGAACAGAATTTGATTAAGAGGCCAATTACCCAACAGCCAAAATTGTAATAAAATAAAATAAAAAATTTCAATCACATGGATACACTCAGCTGTAGTATGTCTGCCAGGCACACTGAAACTGATTGATTTTCTTGACAATGACAATGACCTGACAATGACACATGAGTAATTTGACTACAAACTCACTGTCTTAAACAGAAAATATTCATATTTACTATTCCTGGTCCTGTTTTAATACAAAGTAGACAAAAGCGGTGGAATTCATTAGCAAATGTGTCAACTCCACCATAAACTGGAAACAGTTATACAAGATGTTCACTGTTCACAGAGCGAACATGTGAGCATGTGGTTGTTCATCATAAAAAGCAAGTCTTTTTTGAAAAAGTTACCCAAGTAAGGATTCTTTGTATTTAGCTCCACTTTAAAGTATCAGTTCTATTGTCAAGGTATCCCAAGGAAGGTGGTAATGAACATGATTATCACTGGTGCTTGCACTACTGTATTATCTATGGCATTGTAAACCTACACGCACTCCCTCTGTCTTTCTCTCATTGTGTCTGTGGCAGCTGAGAGGAGTAATGTTGGCTCAGGTGCTTGATAGTCAGAAGGCTGTATTTACATGTAGGAGTGAGAGGGAGGAAACTAATGTTCACCGACCACACACAAATAACAGAGATGTATGGCTCTAATTGTGTAAACAGGCCTGTTTCACTCAGTCCTTCCACTGCGCCTCCACTCTCCTCCTCTTCACGGCCCTGATGTAATTACCAAGACACTTAATTAGTCATCCTGAGACTTTCAGCCTTGACCACTTTACTATACGCTTCACAAGAAAGCTCTTTCTTTTATAAATGTCACTCATGACCACATGTTAGCAGACCGAGGCCACAGCTATGTAGCCCAGCTGTAACAATGGTGTAAAAATGACTTGTTGGAACATCACTGGCCCTTCCTGTGAGAGGCCCAGAAGGCTTCACCACAGAGTTTTTGTGGTGATTTTCGGCCTTCTCCCTATAACCCAGTTGGGAGTGGGCAGCTTGTCCAGTGATCCGTGCTCTGTTCAAAGCTCAGAGAGGAGTTGAGGCAGCGTAGAGGTCGATGATGTATAGCAGGCTGAACCACAGGGGTCAGGGAAAATGGCTCTAGAGCCTCTTTGCCTGTACTTTAATGTGTGTGAACAGTTTACATGACTATATGAAGGATAGCATTACCATCACTTTAGAAGACTTGTGCCAAGACAGTTAACTTTGAAGAAATCACAAATTGTATAGTATTTTAATTATTGTGAAAACTTATGAGTTTATTATTTTTCAGCAAAAGCCTCCTGCTTTTGTTGGTTTGTTGGTCACACTGCATTTGAGCTTGCATTCTTACATTAGGGTTTGATGTTTTTGTGAGTGGCTTGTAATTTACTTTTGGCAGCATAAATAAATTGGGTCAACATTTTTAAATGTTTTTGGTTTAACCATAAGTGGTAAGGAATAGGAGTCTGATTATCAATGCATTTAAGATATACAAGTCTTCCATGTGTGAAGCCGTTACTTTGCTAATCTTTGACCTTTTCTGCGTTTTCTGAGCAAATGGTACTCAACTGGACAGTACTTGCCATAATAATCTGTCAGAAAGCACAGATGTCTGCATTTTGCCTCCTTCTCAGTCTTGTAAGTATTAGTTCCTGTGCAAGTGCATGTTACCAGCTTGTTTGCATGCTGTTGCTCCAACTTTTCAGAAAAGGAGGCCGTCCTGAGTCCACATCTTTGACAGTAGAATGTGCTCATCTCCCAGGTCCTTGGATGTCAATGTAGGCTGTTCTTTTTTATGTGATGGAACTTAGTAACCGTGTATTTGTGTTTATTTCTGTGTCTATGTGAAGGAACTGTCCCTTTCTCCTTTTAAGCATTTGGTTGTGATATATTCAGGGTTCATTCTGTTTCTGGCCTTGTTGACTGACTGCATAGAATCAGGTCAGTGTCTATATACCTTTTTCTAAAACTATTGTAGCATTTTACAAATAAAAGAAAAAACAATATGGACACAATTTTTTACAGTTCTGCTTTTTGGATTTGTTGGTTAAGTACCCCCATGTTCAAAAGCCACTGGTCTGAACCATGGGTTCACTGTGAACACCTGGGATCAGATGTTAGCATTAAACAACACACCTGACACTAGAATAAACCCTACTGTCAATGTTATCATTTTGTTGACATTACTTTTCAGGATCGCTTATAATCCTCATAAAACTGGCCAGCAGTATTCCAGAAGGCACTGTGAGAATACTGATCTTCTTAATGAATACACCCACAGGAAACACAGCAGGACAATAATGCCAGTATGGAGTGACAGTACAGGATAAAAAAAGAGTGAGCAAATAGAAGATGACAAATGAAAAGACAAGGTGTGAGA
Source organism: Neodontobutis hainanensis (assembly GCA_024349245.1). Taxonomy (NCBI): domain Eukaryota; kingdom Metazoa; phylum Chordata; class Actinopteri; order Gobiiformes; family Odontobutidae; genus Neodontobutis; species Neodontobutis hainanensis. Next base: position 586,014 of record JALDNG010000112.1, read on the forward strand.
AAAGGCGCGAGGATGCTGATGAGTGGAGAGGCTGGTCTGGGAGACGGGCGCTCCCACGTCCCTCGGCTCTCTCCCTAGGATGACCTTGCTCCCCCCTGTCTGCGTAGGGAGAAAGGAAACGGACCAAGGATTTACTGTTGGGTCCTGACTTGTACACATTCCTGGTGTTGTTTTTCTCCCCTCGGCCCCTTGGCCATACCAAAGGCCTCTAAAACAACAGGCTGTCAGGTTGTGACAGCTGGCTTCAAACAGCTCCTACAGCAGCCTTACACCAGGTTCCCAGCCTCACCATATAACAGTGTGTGTGTATGTGCACATGGATGTGTGGACAAGTGTTTATTTGGTCTGTACATGTGGCTCAAGAATGTCTTGTGTTTAATTCACGTATGAGTGCTAAACCTCTTTCAGTACTGGCACTAACGTAAGTCCTGAGGGATGGAGCTCCAGTGTCTAGCGCTAATCCTCGGTTGTGAACATGCTCAACCATGACCAATGCATCCTGAATGATCAGATCTGATCACACTTTCAGGATGTCTAGGAAAGTTGTTAATCCTGGCTCACTTTGGAAAGACCATCTACTGCACTGATATAATGTTTTTCAGTGAAAGTGCTGAATTATTTTGTAATTAATAAAATGGCCAATGTTGTGGTGTTAGCAGATATTGGGATAATCACAAAAGTGCTTCTCAAGGAAAAAAAGAAAGTTGTCCTGTATATTTATAAGGTAAAATTCGTCATTTATTATGGTAATTAAACAATAGAAAATAGACTGCATCATAATAGTTTATGCTTCGGCACAGCCAAGTCCTTAGGATATGAAGTAAAGAATACAACAAAATTGTTTACAAAATGGATTGAAATGCAAGGTCTGTTAGCAACAGCTACAGTCGAGTTCCCTGACTCTGCCAGATCTGCTCCAAAGAACATAGTCTGCTCCACAGTACATCTGGGAGGGCTCCTGTTGAAATTATTTGCAATGGGGTGGGTACTTTAAATTAATACCTGGTCGGTGATTGGATTAGCAACCACAGTTTTATCCAATCGGAGCAGCACAATGTGGTTTACATTTGTAACAGTAAAACAGTCACTACATCTTCAAACTTAAAACCCGCCCAGACCTGTCAGTGCTGCCACATTATTGGTCACAAGAGGCCGTGAGTACTCAGCTTGGAGCAGTTCAAGATGGAGTTTGGGAACTTCCAAATCTCACTAGAATCCAGCTGCAGTAGAGGAGTGTGTATTAAAGTGTTCTCTGCTCATCCAGGTGTGTGTGACTCTTTTTGTCTGAGCCTTGTCAACTCTGAGAACACCATTGGGCCATATCACCACATCTCCACTTTGAATCGTCCGAATTGGGTAGTAAAGAAAAAACAAAGCTGTGGGGATTTCTTTACAGACAAGTGGGTGGGACAGGGGCTGCTTAGCACTAATGGGCTAATGGTTTGCCCTTCACAGGTGCTCTTAGTTCATCAGTCCAAAAGAGGTCACAGCTTAAGAGCGGCTCTTCAGAAATTGACAAAGCTTGAAATTCTTCAGTGAAGAAAACAAATGGGGAAGTTGTGTACACACATTAAAGCACTGGGTACCTTTTATCTTTCAAATACATTGTCCCAATGTTGTTTTTATTATTTGCTGATAGTCAATGAAGTTGAAAAGCTCCCTTTTCACAGATTATGTCGATTAAGCCCGGTTTAGGCTCACCTCAAAAATAAACGCTAAAGCAATAATCAAACACAGAATGTACTCCTCAAGTCTGTAATTATTATTTTTTTAATCTATATGTTTCTATGGTTTTGAAATTGTATTTAACATAGCAGGTTAAAAACACCACCAGCAAAGGATCCTATAACCTAAACAGGAAGACAGTGGAATATTTTAGCGTGTTCTGGTATATTAAATCTTTTGTCGCTGTCCAGTGCTGAACCAACACTACCCACAACCTTCATGTCACCTGCTTTTTGGACACTGTAGGCGACAGGTGTGTGCAGTGTGTGTGAGTGTCTGTTTTTCCGGTGTATTAGAGGCGGGGAGTCACGTGGGTGTAAATGAGCGGAGTTTTGAAAAGGCGCACTTACCTTTAGCAGGGGGAGGAGAAAGGATAGGTTGGGTAGCCATAATTTTTGTTGACCACTATGGTTCTGTTTGTTTGGTTTTCTTCATTATTAGTTTATCCATACGTTTGTCTTTACTACCAGTATTTGCTGTGATAGCTAAGTGTACTTTAAATAAATCACCTTAAAGCATTCTGGATCAAGCGTCTCTGTTTACAATACGGATTTCAATAGCGTGTCACGAATCTATCCCATCTTAACCTCTCAGTGTCAATAGGAAGTACACTACAGACACAATGGCTGTTTATACTAGTTCTCACAACTATTATGAATCATTGTTAATGCTGTGTTATTGTAAGCATATAGTTTATAGAACAGGTAAGAATCAGTGTGATCAGTGGGAGCTCAAATCAATAATGCAATGTTTTGCTGTAACAAGAATGATAGGCCCAGTACTCATCTAAATACAGCAAAGGGACACGCTCCATTTTATGTTTGTAATGTGAAAAGTTAATAAACTGGGCTACTTTTCTATGTAATCAATGTAATCAATGAGTCATTAACAAGCCTCTAACAGGAAACCTCTTAAACGGTCCTTGAGTAAGGGCGCCGCCATACGGCAAAATACAGCAATATACCGCCATCCACCAGAGGGTAGGCTCCAAAAGCGGAAATTCAAGGAGAAACCCAATGGCGACTTTACAAGTGTAAAAATCATGTTTACAGCCTGGTACAAAAGATGGCTCCGGTCTTTAGAGCTAAGTTTTTAGTATGTGACAACTCTGTATATTCTATATACTATAGAGTGTATATACTGTGTATTAACATCCATTTTATTCTGCTATTTTATTTTTCATCTTTTAATCCAAATACTGCACATCACACCACCTTCAGATCTAAGAAAACTGTAGGGAATATTTTTTTCTGTATAATACGAACATAAGTTTCCATTAATACTCCATTGCTGTTTAAAGTTGGAAACTATTTATAATTTAATCTGTAGTATTCTATATAGGTAAAAGCTATTAAGTGTAGTGTGACACTTTCCAGTAGACCTTTGAAGTCACCCACAGATCCTCCCCTGCCTTTCCGAGGGCTGTTAGAGTAAGTCAGGAGATATCTTAAGTGTTTTCTTCTCTGATTATACATTACAATGTGTTTAGAGTCCTGAAGTGCACTTAGGTTAACTGTAATGTGGAGTGGAATAACAATCCCTCTGAGGTCATTGTGAACAGTGCTATGGGCTCACTGAAGTCACAAAGGGGGACACCACAGTCACGGCCTGTAAATGTTAGCTTTAGTTTCTTTTACATCAACAGTTTACCCATCTGTAATTGGAACACGGACCTCTTCCCTTCTTTTCTAAACATGTGCATGGCCACTGGTACTTACACGTTTAGGATGGACTTCCACGCCTGGGCATGCACGTACACATCCAGGGGAATGACAGAAACATCTGGAGCAGCTCATCCAATGCACAGGCAAACGCCTCCTGGAGAGTTTTCCATCAGAGTGGCTTCAAACAGTCCACGTCTGACACGGGACACACACACCTCCGGCCTAGAGCTATGGGACACAATGCTTCTCTTTGAAAATCCTTGTGTGGATTGTGCTCATACATTCAGCTTCTCTTGAGTTAGGATGTAGTCTGAATGATAATGTATGAAAAGGCCTCATGTAACCTATTTACTTGAATTTAGCTCCAACAATGTCAATGTGAGAACAAGTGCCACTGAAATCCAAAACAATCACGTGCAACATTTGACATCTCCATAACCATAAGAATAGGATATTTTCTCCTGATGAAATATATTTTTAAAGGAGGGTCCCTTCTGCTTAGCTTTTTTCCCTCTCTTTTCTTCCCTCCATTGGTGCGTTTCTGTCACAAAAGCGGCGTTTTTCATTATCGCCCCCTTCTCACCTGAGACTTCACCTCTGCCTCCCCGCTCGCTTCACTTCCTGACACCCCCACCCTGCTGCACCCGCTCTGCTCCCCTGCCACTGCCCATCCCTTCACACATTCTCTGCCCCCGCCCCCTTGCTCACCTCCTTACCACCTAGTGAGCACATTTCCTTACTCCCTGCTCGCCAACAAAGGAGAAAAAAAAAAGTTTTGACTCATTAGCGGATGACCCTTGGCCCAGGGCCACATTTTAAGAGGCTCTACTTGACTCCTGACATGGCCGTCAGCAATCAAAACATGTGCGTTCAGTGGATCTCGAGCTGGAAATGGGGCGAAAGGCCAGAGTGTATTGATGCTAGGCTGGATGTGTGTGTGACAGCAGGCTGACAGGAGACAGACAGGTTCACTAACTACTGCACAACCTCTGGGCTGGGTCCTGTTTTGGGGCCTGTTGGTTGCTCCCAGTGGAGATGGATCACCCCTGGTTCTCCTACGGCCCATTTACAGGAGCCCCATTATCTTTATTACAACCAGTAGCTCATTTTAAGCTAATTTCTGTGGTAATTTGTCTCACTAACATCCCCTAGACTGCCCGTGTCCTTTTTACACTGACGGGTACAAGACAACATAATCCTATCTAATGTAAGCTTTTATAGAGCTAGGAATTTCCTCTCTTTACGTGATATCCTTTATATTCTGTTGGGCTTTTTTATGAATCACATTTGTTTTAAGCTTTAATAAAGAGCTTGTTTGGCAACTATATTATATGTCACACTAAAGGCATCGGCATAGAACACCAGAATGTTTTATAAAGATACTGATCCATGCCCAAGTATGGCATATTTACCTTGTATGAAGAAGTAGGCTTAGACACGGTACAACTGTGTGAAGTACAAACGTTTGTATGAGACTAGGGTATAAACAATGCATGTTTTTTTTTTTCTGTTTTAACTCTCAAATGTCCAGATGACAACAATATCTAATGTACACATACACCTTGCAGACAGTAAATTATTCTGCCTTGTTCTGTTTATCATGTTGAAATACAACTGGACATTGTGCTTCTAATAAACTAAAGGATGCCTAGTACTGACATATACAGCTAGGTCAGACCTATGACTGTGTGTGAGCCGGTCTGTAATTGGACTTGTTAAAGAATTTTTCAAATTTCTCTTACTAAGTTTTACATTAAATACCAAGACCACATGAATGCAGCTTTAGCCTTAGTGGATTGCTGTTGTTTGATCTCTTTTGAATATGAAGAAAAGGTTTCTCTGGCCAAAATTCGGACTGATCCTCGCACAAACAGAGTAATGTAGTTTATGCAGTTCAGTGAAGAGTGCAGTGACAGTTATGTTGGTAAAACTAAACAACAGCTTCACAAGAGGATGTATCAGCACAGAAGACCCAATCCTGGAAGACCTGAGTCTGCAGTTCACCTCCACCTCAAAAATAAAGGACATTCCTTTGAGGACAGCAATGTCCAAATTTTGTCCAGAAAGGCCAGATAATTTGAGAGGTGAAGGAAGCCATTTTTGTGAAAATGGAAAAGCCTTCGTTGAACAGAGGAGGTGGATTCATGTTGCCTAGTATTTACAACAGTGTTCTTAAACCTAAAACAAAAGTGTGTCACCTTAGAACAACTAACACCTGAATAGAACAATGACACTAACGACCCTGCAACTGAATGGAGCAGTGTTACCAACGACTCTCCTGAGCCTTAACGACTCTCACATTTGGAGTCACACCTCCCTTTAATGACTAACGACTGTGAGAACAGATCACCCTGGTCCATCAGGTTTGGTTTCAGGGAAAACTGCTCCCTTTAGAGATAAAGCTCAGCTCTCTTCCAAGTTGATCTCAGAATTGATAAAGCCTCTTGGAATTAGAGACGAAACATCTTCACCTTGAAAACTGAGTCCAGATGCTTTTACCTAAACCTTTTCTTCAAGATGTTCTGGATGACTGAGAACCTTCACAGACACTCTCTTGAATAAGTAAACTCAGATAAAGTCAGAAATCTAGATACAGAGCTACAGTAAGCTATGAGCATAGTCCAAATAAGCTGGTTATTTTTATAAGTGTTGTAAAACCAAATTAATAAATTACATTTGACTAAAAAAGTATTACCTTTTTTAACAAAACAATTGAGTAAAATTCTGTCTATTATATGTACTGCTTTATATTGCAGTCCTGATACTGTGTCGCAATAATATTCCGTCTACAGTGTCTGCTTGTTGGAAACGGCGGAGGGTCTACTCATAGCGTGTCAGAGTTTTCTATAATGGGGTTTCTAATTGCTCGCAGAAGTTGGATGCGGGGAAGCTGTTTAACATTTGTTCTGTTTGTGTTTGTAATTGATTCAACAGGATGCAAGCAGGCATTAGCACTTTAACTCTTGCCATGTCCTATCCTCTCAAACACCAGACGGATTTTTTTCTAAACCTAATGTTTTGTTGCAATGTGCGAGACCCGGGATCAGAGTCGACCTAAAGGTGTGCACTAATCCCAGGCTCTCTCCAGCCCGGGTTAGGCTTTAATGAGGAAGCTGACAGCATATCGCCCGAGGCAGGCGGCTGCTACTGTAGTAATGGCCCTTCATTGCTGACAGATTCATGCACACGTCGCGTTTGAAGTGGCTCTCTCCAACCTCAACCTAAGCTCCTCTCCTTTTTGAACATTTCCCTCCAAAGAAAAGTGAACATTTCAAAGGACAGCAACTGAGCAATTAAGGTAGTACTTAAGCTGTTTTACTGTGTGGTAATGTGACATACCTCTGGGTGTCTGACACTAATATGCACATGCCTGCTCCTAATGTGGAGGCAAAGTTCGGCTACTGTGGCTGGTATTTTTGCCCACAAAACACAAACTTGTTCATTTCTGAGACTTTTTTTGGTAATGTGCAATAGATGTACAGCAGTCGGCCTAAAATAATTTTGAAGTAGCTTTATTTAAAATCAAACAAAACATATAAGCTGAAGATTCCACAGGTTTAAATGGCACAATTCCCCTTTCTTCTTCCATTTGAGTGTTCTCTCAAACACAGTCCAGGCTTGTAACCTTGTTGTAGAGTGCAGCAGGTAGATTCACAATTATAATTATATATATGCTTCTGAAGCTGCAGAAGAAGATAGTAGTGCCTGACCCTAAGAATGTAACATCACGGAAAAAATATAGATATAACAGTTGAAACACGTAAAAAAATGTGAATTTTGGATGTAGCTGATACAATTGTGTATCCATGGGTTGCAGAAAAATAATAACACTGCATTTTCTTTGGTTTGTGCATGTATTAATAACTATCTTCTTGTCTGCTAAAGTCAACAAACCCAGTCTGTGAGATTTGAGCCTGGAGGTCAGGGTCGAGGTCAGGGCCCTGCAGGGATCAGGGTTGTGTTGGTGGAAGTCTTGTGTGGGACCTGTCTTCACCAGTCCAATTGCCAAGTCCTGTATTTGGACAGGGCTTATTCCCAGCACGCATTGAGTGCTGCTTGTTTAGCACAAAACTCTGTCCTACAGTATCCTCTACAGAGCGGCCCCAGCGACATGTGGCCACCAGACTTCTTCGGGCCCTGTTCCTCCTCCCTCTCGAGCACGTCCCTCCACCTTCTCTCTGCTCCTGCTGTTTCTCACAAAACACTGAGTCCCATGGCATGTGCAAACAAGTTTGACCATCTTTCTGTGTACCTGTAGAATGGCAGGACCCCCCTCTCAGTAAAGCTCATAAGACATCCCCAATGTGCCTCAATGTGGAAGTCCCAACTGGATGAGACAACAAACTTCGAAGCCAGTTTTCTATGACCTTTCAGAGGTATTTTAATGGCTCCATCTCCCCACTATTGGAATATTTGGTCGGGCAGGGTAACTGTGTCTGTGTGTAGTGGAAAACAACTAATCCTGCTTGAATAGGCTACCCTCTAGTGTTTAAAGTCATTATGGCTCATTGAGGGTTTTGAACGTCTGCTACAAACCAACTAGGATTAATCACAGCCCAATTAGTGCCATGTTTTTACACCAACCTGCTGCTGGCACAAGAAAACCACAAAAGAACAACAAAATAACGGCATGATTACTGTTAGTAAGCATGCCATAAAACACATACATGCATTCTTCTAGAGGCAAGACGCTTTAACTTCTTCAATTTACAAGTTGAAAAGGGTGTTTGTCAAGTAATTGAGCACCAAGAACAGCATGTTGCTCATATCTAGATTGGTAAGACTTCTGGAGCCAAAGGTGCACTTTTACATAGCAATCTGTTGAATCTTTAACTATAGAACTGTCTTGCTTTCTCTTTTCAACTTCCTCGCTGTCTCACTTCAAATAAAAAAAATATCTCTTATTAAAACAGCCCTTTTCTGATGGTTTACTTTTACCTTTTACCATTGTTAATACTGGGTCGGAGTTTGTTTCGTGATGTGTAAGGTAATTGTTCTATTAAGATGCACTTGTCAACACTCTATTAAAAATATATTTAAAAATGCAATGGCAAACTGCTTCTCTGCTTTGGCTACAAAACACAATTTTGTTGATGTAGAAGGTCTCTTATTGCAAACCAAGAGTTATATTCATTCAAACTTCAACCAAGATATGAACACATCTGGGCACATTTATCCCAGGCCAGGTTAAAATGGTGGCTCAGATCTGATATCTGAAGATGCATAAAGGCACATTTAGCACATTCAGAATTGGATCCGATCTGATCCCTCTGTTTGGGCTTATATGCTAGGTTTGAAGGGGCTGACACATAACGTGCGCTTTATTTAACTAGTGTGAGCATATCCAGTTGTGCTTAAATGTACCATTTGTTTTCAGTCTTGGCATGGTTTGAACAAGTAAGCATTAATCATTTTACACCTCGAAACCACATCAGTGTCTGAAATATATTAAAGGACCTATAATCTTAGTACTGTCACAAGAAGAATAAAAGTTACACATTTTCTTTCTGTAATTCACAAAAGTCTAATAAAATAAAATGTGTAATTCAATACCTAAGACTTACAATTATAAAACATTAAGAAAACCGAAAGAAGTGTCATGTTGGTGCAGTGTTTGCCTTGGTCATTCTCCCATGGACGCTGGATGGCTGGGTCTCAGCTCTATTTGGGTGCTGACAGCATTATGGTGGTTACAGTAGGTCTCCAGAGACCTATAGTGAGTAAATTATAACCACTGACAGTAAACAGGAGAGGACTGAGCTTTTAGTGGATGGGGATTTCAAATAAAGATGAAGCTAGCTGTGGCTCACTTGAAGTGTAAGTGCAGGACGGCTCCATGAACTAAATTTTCTTCCATCTTACTTCCCTAAAACCAACATGTTGGTACCAGTCCCACACATTTAAACGACTGGCTTTTTGTCATTGACAGCAGACCTTTTGTGGCTCTCTAATTGTGTTTGTATTTGCACTTTGTATTACACTTTCCAAATGCTCTCTGGGTAACTCCTGGTCATTCATGTCAAGTTATTTTATGTTTTTGTAAGTCAAACCTAGTCCTAGCCTAGCCTATAGCCTAGTCCTAAGCATCCACTGACTTGTAGCATGTAGCCTTTAGCTGGTGTAGCCTAGTGATGGGATTTATGGCTCTTTGAGGGGATCCGGATCTTCGCGATCCGTTCCTTTCAAAGAGCCGTTCAAAAGAACGGCTCTTTTGGCTCTTTTTAAATATTTAGTCAGTTTTAAGAAGACAGCTTTGGGGCATCTCAGTTTATCCTGGAAATATTCACTGGGAGGAATGATGAGGTGAGATTTGTAGTCAAATAATTAAAACTCATATCACACACCAATATCTGAGTTTGAATTATTCTGAAATATTGATTATTACCTCATTTGTCATGTGTGGACTATATTCCATAGGGTTGCACAAATCCCTCTGCTTAGACAGTGACATCACTATTTTGGATTTACATTTAGTACAAAGTGCGTGTGTGTGTGTGTGTGTGTGTGTGTGTGTGTGTGTGTGTGTGTGTGTGTGTGTGTGCGTGTGTGTGTGCGTGTGTGTGTGTGTGTGTGTGTGTGTGTGTGTGTGTGTGTGTGTGTGTGTGTGTAAAGCTACGTTGTATGTTATTCATACGATACCTACTCATAAATAAACATCAAAAACAAAGCCGGCTGCAATGAATTTCTGTGCAAAACAGCTTTTACTACAAACACTTCCACACAAAAACATTATCAAACAAGAACATTTTGATAGAAAACAAAATTGTAATTGTATCTATTTAAAGTAGATAAAATTACAATAAATAAAATGGAAATGTCACGTCATGGCTCCGCTCCTACCCAATGACAGAGGCACGCAGGGTTTTTTTCCACTGGAGTAGGCTACTCACGTGAAGGATGCGTGCACAACTAATAACTAATATCACCACGCAATAAAGGGTCGGCCTGCACTGGGTGCGCCCCTCCCCCTATAACTGTTCTGTCTCGCGGAGGAGCTAATTTGTGTGCATCTGTGTGAGACACGCATAGGAAAAAAGAACGACAGAAAGAACGGCTCCCCTCCAGCCGCGACTCGGCTCCCATCGTTCATGTTGATGAGCCGTTCAAAAGAATCGGCTCGTTCGCGAACGTCACAACTCTAGTGTAGCCTAAATGCTTATATATGTAGCCCACATGTGCACGCAGCTCTTGTTAGCAAAGTAAAAGGGTCTATTTCAAATCTACAATAACTCTGCAAACAAGGGATGACAAATACTTACAGGCCTTTCCTTGCCTTCTGCTCAACAGAATAGCTCACATCAAACTTTTAATAGTCCTCTGCTTTTACTGGCAATACTTATGACATAATAACAGCCTGGATCTGCCACCTGCTCTACACCAGCTCCAGCTGACTCTGATGGATGTGTGAGGTCCTTGTCCAGCTCTTCATTTGTTTCCCTCACCAATGACCGAGAAATACAGTAAATATTTGAGGGTTATTGCCGGCATTGGATTAATTACATGCAGTCGTGGGTTTTTGCAATGAGTCTTTTGTTCACAGTGAAGTCACACAACATTAACAAGCTGTCAAGCTGTGAGCTGACATGGTTTGTCTCAGAGACATCTTGTTTGTGCCATTCAGCATGTGTGTATACAAGTGTGTAAGCCTGCCTCTGTGTGGCACATTATGGAAGTGTTTTGTGACTCTGTGTAACATACAGAGAAAGATATCGACAGCGAAACAGCCTGGGAGAAAGAGGAAGAGGGTAATAAAACTGACTAAACCAAGTGCTTGTTCATAAATTGACATGTGCAATTAGGGAGATGTACACAGTCCCCCTGGTCTGTTTAAGATCTGGAATAGTTTCCTAACAGGTTCAAGATGCCCTGTTTTGGCTCTGGTTTCAAATCTAAATCAGATTTGACCTTGTTGAATAATGGTGCTGGTGAAAATGCCCTGTTCCCTTTGGCGTACATCCAACTCACCATCACCATACATGAGGTGTTCGGTCCATTATGGTATATGCTGAACAAGGGCTGACTACAGTGGAATTTGATGAATGGTGAACAGAAATCTAATCTAAACTCCTCTAAACAGCATCATGCAAGGTGCTCATCAAATGTGTAGCTGCTGATTTCCAGTCAGTGCTGCTTACTCATCCATTTAATGTCTTGTCTCTGCATAACTGCCAGTTGATCTGGAGGAGCCTACATAGAGAGAAGTTCCAGGTAGCCCATGGAAGACATGCAAATGACTTTGTCCATTGCTTTGGAAAAATAAGGGGTGTTGAAGAAGTCCAACTGCATCATTTACATTTTCTACAGTTCTCAATTATTTTTGAACACACCACAACAAAAAGCACAAATAGATTATAGAACTAAATACTGAAATTAAAAAACATCTTGGAGCCTGGGTTGAACTCTTCCTGTGTAAGTTCAAAGTGTTACCAGTGTTGTGCCACGATTAACTTTTCTCGCCAAAGTTTTGTCACTGATGCTAACACAGAAATATCTACAGAAATAGCAAAAGTTTTATAACAAGTCTAGGCTATAAGCTATTACTTAATTCACAAATCTAAAGGTTTCTAATAGCTGCAGTATGCTAACGTCTGTTTGCGCTTGCTGGAAAGCTAACTCTGCCAAATTGCTCCTAATACCAGATCAAGAGAAAACGGTTTAAAAAAATGGGGGGGAAGTGAAAAATATAAAAAACACTGTACTGTCACTCTGTAATCATATTGACGTTGCTTACTAATGTGAAAATGTCATTCCTATTCTGTTTTTAGTGATCACCAGAAGAAGAAAGCCATTCCTATCTATTTAAGTGATTTTTGCAGGTAAAAGCCTCTCTTAGGTTAGGTTAATAAACATGGTTTAGCCAGTTGTTTTGATTCACGTTTTGCTGGCATACATTTGAGATGATTGGGTGTAAACAGTGACAAAGGCTACAAGCTAAGGACTGTGTGCAAATAGACTTACCACATTAAAGCCCCTACAAAGGGCCATAGGTGTGTGAGCATTTATTTTATTTTTAATGAAAATCTTGCGGTCAAAAATTCTATATTATTGATAAGTCTGCTTACTCTATCATCATGTTTTTTTGTCTTGGAGTTTTTTTGTTGCTGTTAAAAAATTACAGATGGTTCTCTACAGAATGGCAGCTAAAGACAGCTGCCAACATCTGTAGCTGCGGTTACCTTTTTAATTGTGAGGCCCAGCAGCATGCAAGCAGTGTGGTGGAGGGGGAGCTGGAGGCCGCATATTTGAGTCGAGTGTTCACAAAGCAGCTTTCCGACTGGCCATGTGGACCCAATGATTGCATCCAGTGGTGTGCCGTGCTCCTATGAAATATTAAATCTGCCTGGACAGACCACCTGCAAGTGAGCATGGTGTTCCTTCGAGTACGCCTGTGATCACATGTTTCTCACCAACACTCTTGCACAAACATAGCCTTGTCACTAGTGGCAGGACAAAAAAACAATAGGGTTTGCACTGATCTCTTGCTGTACTTGGAGACTTTCTGGGGCCTTTTACTTTTGGCTTAGATTAACTTAAATGCACATGCTTCAAAGTGTTTTATAGAACCTATAGTGGAACTTCCATTACTTCTTGTTCTTGTTCTTGTTCTTGTTCAAGAGCAGACAAATCACTACTTCCAGGGTGGAGGCACATTCATCTTTCTTTCAGAGCACACATTGTTAAAGGTTTCATCAGACCTATTTCTACAACACTTGATAGACAACAGCATGTCTCTGCACAGTGCTATATCTGTTCACATGCTCAAAAATGGAGACGTGTGAAACGTGAAATTGCAATCTGCACTCACGCCACCAGATGTTGCCAAACAGGACGCAAAGGGCACTGTTTAAGAAAATAATGTATCACCGTTCTAAAAACTTGTGATAAAGTGGGACAGTTTCTAATAAAGGTCATTAAATGGTAAAGAAATGCCTTGAAAAAATGTTTGTATTTCTTCCCTTTCTGTCATCATTCTGGTCTGATTATGATACTATCATTGTGCCACACAGACACAAGTATGAAGCTGGAGGCCTGCACATACTTACACTAATAGACATAAACACGCTGAGGGGAAAAAACTCTGTGGGCATGGAAACACTCAGCGAGGAGCAGCTTGCTCGAATCTGTGATGCACACTGCAGCTGCTTAAGGCTGCATCACTTATTTGAAGGATGTAATGAGGCAACTTCACCACTAAACCATAATAATCCAAAAATGTTTGTTTTTTACTTTCTTAAAATGAGGTTTTAAGTGTTTTTCCGCTAAACTTTCTGCAATCTTCCCATTGATGGTCACTGAAACTTTTACAGTCACTGAATCATTTACAGAATCTTCCTGAGAAGAGTTGCGTGATGTTACTTTGACCTGCTTCTTAAATAGGTTTTGTCGACCTATCTGAAGCAATCACTTCCATACATTAGTAATAGACATAAAAAATACAACGGGACATGAAAAAACACTACATCAACACTCCAGACAGACCACACATGAAACTGCGACAAATGTTAGTTCAGCCAAAAGATAAAATACAAATGCAATGTAATATACAAAATACTATGTTGTACATGAAATAAAACCTATCAGAAACAAGATCATTCAAC